>JARQOD010000006.1:246535184-246602036 GCA_033576555.1 Oophaga sylvatica | reverse complement strand
CCCAAAAATAATTCCCTAGAAAGGGAAAGGGAGGTGCCTTTCACGGGGTTTGCCAACTTCTATAGACGTTTCATAAAAATTTTTCTGAGGTAGTGTCACCTATCACCCAACTTCCCCGGAAACAGTCTAGGTTCTCCGGGGACCCGCAAGTCAGGAAGCATTTTCCTGTTTAAAGGATAAATTTACCACCGCACCTATCTTAGTACACCCCAACCCCGAGCTTACCTTCATAATAGAGGTGGATGGTTCAGACTGTGCCGTTGGAGCTATCTCTCTCAGAGAACAGGTGAAAAGAATGTCTTGCATCCCTGTGCCTTCTTTTCCAGCAGTTGTCTTCGGCTGAGAGGAATTACGATGTGGGCAATAGAGAATTGTTGGCCATTATTGCCGCCTTCAAGGAATGGAGACACCTTCTTCAGGGGCTGCACAGCAAATAGTCGTCCTGACAGACCATCGTAACCTTGAATTTATCAGGTCGGCTAAGTGCCTGACTCCTCACCAGGCTCGCTGGAATCTTTTCCTAAACCAATTTAATTTTGTCATTTCTTATAGACCAGGATCGCGCAATGGAAAGGCTGATGCACTCTCTAGGATTCATTCAGCAGAACACGTCCACTTACTCCTCCTAAGACTATTCTTCCTGACTCTAGATTCCTGGGAGTGATTCATAATCAAGACCTACTTAAGGACATCAAGGAAGCATACCATGCGGATTCTTTGTTGGCTCAACCCCCAAGGGACGTAAGTCTTGTCTTTAAGAATGGTGTGTGGATTCAGGGACAACGTCTGTATATACCTGAAACAGTCAGATTGAGAGTATTGCAACTCATCCACGATTCCAAGATAGCCGGGCATAGGGGAATTCTAAAGACACAAGATGTAAGGTTCTATGTATATATTCCTGAAACTCAGTTTGTTCGTCAGCCATTTTACTTTCTGTCTTGCTGCAGCTATCTTGCCCTCAGTCAAAATGGAGTTTTCAGCTTGCATGTTCCCGCCCTGATTCTCTCCTTTGCTTCTTAAGCAGCCACAGCTGAGCAATCAGTGCTTCAGAATCTAGCCTGCAGTGAACCTGTGACTTGACTCCTGTAAGCCTTGGACCTTGTACTCCAGCTATTCCTACTGAGGAACTCTGAAGCACTTGTGGACTCTGAACCCTGCTCTTTGAAAGACCCACGTTTGCATGGACTTCCGGTAACAGAGAAGAAGATCCTGAATCTGTATTGGAGAGTGATTGCTGAGCTTGGATTACTCTGGCCTGCTGTGTCTCCTGTTTCTGTGTCTGCAAACTGTGTGACTATTTCTGCCAACTTGTATGAAGTAATACAGGACTTTTCTATATCAAACCTGTGACTCCTGTGTTTTCATCGCACCCAAGCACAAGACGCTATATGAACTGTACTACATACATTACAAGATTCTGAAGCCAAAACGTTAGTGTCTGCTGGGTCTGGAAGGCTGTGTCTGCTGTAACTGTGGATATCAGATGTCCGGTTGTACTTTCTGTGATGACAGTGGTTGTGACTTCTCACAACCATTCCAGGTGAGCAATTCCCTTTAAGTTTCTTCTTTTTGCAGTGTTACCACAGGTAAACACTATTGTTTTTTTTTTTTTTTTCCCTTTCTTTTCTCTTTTTTGTCTGCTGTAACTCTGGATATCAGATGTCTGGTTGAAACTTTCTGTGATGATAGTGGTTGTGACTTCTCACAACCATTCCAGGTGAGCAGTTCCCTTAATTTTTTTTTCTCTCTGCAGTGTTGCCACAGGTGAACACTATTGTTTTTTTTTTTCTCTCCTCTTCTTCCAGTAATCCTGTCTTAAAAGATCTGGAAAATGGAGGCCCGCATAAAGGAACTTTGCGGAGTGACTGATAATATCCTTGCAGATTTGCAGAATATAAAGACCCGTTTTACAAATCTACAGGACCTCAATAATCACAATTTGCAAGTGGTTGGACAGACTGCCCAGGATTTGCGAGCCAGGATTGAGGTTCTAGAGGGGCGAGTCCAGGCTCCTGCCGTAGCCCGAGTGCTGGGATTCCCAAGTTGCCCCCTTTTCGTTTTGGCGGTGAACGTGAGAAATTCAGGGGATTTATTAATCAATGCAATCTTTTTTTTTCTGCACATGCTTCACAATTTCCCACTGAACGATCTAAGGTGCTTACTATAATTATGTTGCTTACCAACAAGGCTTTAATGTGGGCAAACCCTCTGATTGAGACTGAGGATGATTGTTTGAATCACCTTGATGATTTTATTTCAGCCATGGGGCAGGTGTTTGATGACCCCAATCGAGGTGCAGCAGCTGAAGCAGCCATGTTAGCTTTGCGCCAAGGTAAGCACTCGGTAGCTGAATATGCCTTGGATTTCAGGAGATGGGCCCTTGATACCACCTGGGACAGTTCCGCCAAAAAATCTATTTTTCGAAAGGGGTTATCTCCACTGATTAAGGATGAACTTGCTCGTGCCGACCCTCCCACTGCGTTAGGTGACTTTATTAACTACTGCATCCGTATTGATACTCGTCTGACTGAACGCAGGCAAGAGAGATGGTTCGAAAGCAATCGTACTAACCTTTTCCTACCTTCCTCTCCAGCTAAGGAACCTTTGAGTAGGATTACACGGGAACCTGAACCTGAACCCATGCAGGTAGACTCTTCACAACGACGGGTTAGTGATGCACGCAAGGAACATCGTTTTAAGGAGAATCTATGTTTCTATTGTGGTAAGTCAGGGAACTTCATTATGAACTGCCCCAGCCGTTCTCGTAAGACTACTGCAGCACTCATTCATTGTGAGTGTTGCGAGAGGGGATCTGTCAGGTCCGAGCCTCAGGCTCCAGAGAGATCTGCAGCAACAGATCTTGATTTCTCGGACTTAAACTCCGTTACCTCTGAGGACGTTGACTGTGTAAACGCTGCCATTTTTCAAGTTTCCTCAGCGGTGTCCCAGCTGAGTTGTAAGAAAAACAATTCTCATTGCTTTCTTTCCATAAAACTCTGGGTTGACTCAGCTTGGGTGTCTAGCTCTGCTATGATCGACTCAGGGGCAAGTGGAAATTTTATGGATGTCTCCTTTGCTCTGAAACAGGGAATACGTTCAGTGAAGAAGGCTACTCCAGTACAGATGGAAACTGTGGATGGCTCCCTGCTGACCTCTGGACCAGTGGATCAGGAAACAGAGCCTTTGAGGGTTCTTATGGGTAAAGATCATCAAGAGAAACTGTCCTTTATGCTTATCTCTTCTCCCCACTTTCCCATTATTCTAGGGCTACCATGGCTGCAGGCTCAGAATCCTACCATTAACTGGGAGACCAAGGAATTACACTTTCCAGAGAAACAGATGAGTCCAAAAGTTTCAGCTTGCTCTGTTCCTAAAGGAATCATGTCAGTCCCTGAACTACCAGCTGTATACCAGGACTATGTGGATTTATGTGACAAGAAGAACGCTGACCAGCTTGCTCCTCACCGTCCATATGATTGTCCAATTGAATTATTGCCTGGAGCAGAGATACCTTTTGGTAAGATCTACCCCCTGGTGGGGCCCGAGCTAAAGGCTTTAAAGGATTACATAGATGAAAATCTAGCCAAGGGCTTCATACGCCCCTCTTCATCTCCTGCAGGTGCACCCATCTTCTTTGTAAAGAAGAAAGATGGATCTCTGAGACCATGCGTAGACTATAGGGAACTCAATAAGGTTACTATTAGAAACCGTTATCCATTGCCTTTAATCCCTGAGTTATTGGAGAGAGTGCGACATGCCAAAATTTTTTCTAAACTAGATCTTCGTGGGGCCTATAACTTAGTCCGTATTAGACCTGGGGATGAATGGAAGACTGCATTCAGGTCACGCTATGGACACTTTGAATATCTAGTTATGCCTTTTGGTCTGAGTACCGCCCCAGCCACTTTCCAACACTTGGTGAATGACATCTTCAGGGATCTCCTAGATACATTCGTGGTAATTTATTTGGATGATATTCTAATTTTTTCTAACTCCACAGAGGAACATCATGGACATGTGAGAATGGTCTTGGAACGTCTAAGACAAAATCATCTTTACATCAAACTTGAAAAGTGTGAATTCCATAGGACCGAAATTCAATTTCTGGGGTATGTACTGTCTACACAAGGAATTAGTATGGATGGAAGCAAAACCCAAGCCATCAAGGATTGGCCAAGTCCTAGAAATGTGAAGGAGGTACAGCGCTTCATCGGGTTTGCCAACTTCTATAGACGTTTCATTAGAAATTTCTCTGAGCTAGTGTCACCTATCACTCAACTTACCCGGAAAGAGTCTAGGTTTTCCTGGACTCCCCAAGCCCAGGAAGCATTTTCCCGTCTAAAAGATAAATTTACCACTGCACCTATCCTAGTACATCCCAACCCCGAGCTTGCCTTCATAATAGAGGTGGATGCTTCAGACTGTGCCGTTGGAGCTATACTCTCTCAGAGAACAGGTGAGAAGAATGTCTTGCATCCCTGTGCCTTCTTTTCCCAGCAGTTGTCTTCGGCTGAGAGGAACTACGATGTGGGCAATAGAGAGTTGTTGGCCATTATTGCCGCCTTCAAAGAATGGAGACACCTTCTTCAGGGGCTGCACAGCAAATAGTCGTCCTGACAGACCATCGTAACCTTGAGTTTATCAGGTCGGCTAAGTGCCTGACTCCTCGCCAGGCTCGCTGGAATCTTTTCTTAAACCAATTTAATTTTATCATCTCTTATAGACCAGGATCGCGCAATGGAAAGGCTGATGCACTCTCTAGGATTTACTCAGCAGAGACATGTCCAATTACTCCTCCTAAGACTATTCTTCCTGACTCTAGATTCCTAGGAGTAATTCATAATCAAGACCTACTTAAGGACATCAAGGAAGCATACCATGCGGATTCCTTTTTGGCACAACCCCCAAGGGACGTAAGTCTTGTCTTTAAGAATGGTGTGTGGATTCAGGGACAACGTCTGTATATTCCTGAAACAGTCAGATTAAGAGTATTGCAACTCATTCACGATTCCAAGATAGCTGGGCATAGAGGAATTCTAAAGACACAGGAATTTCTTTCTCGTTTCTTTTGGTGGCCCACTTGCAGGAAGGATGTTTTGAATTATGTCACTTCATGTGAGGTCTGTGCAAGATGCAAAACACCTCGCTCCTCACCAACTGGTCTGTTACAGCCTCTTCCCACCCCGTCCCGCCCGTGGGGATCCATTTCTATGGACTTCATTGTGGAGTTACCAACCTCTCAGGGGAAGAACACCATTCTAGTGGTGGTTGACCGTCTAACAAAGGCAGCTCATTTTATCCCTTGTGTCGGCTTACCCACTGCAAAACAGACATCAGATTTGATGATTAAAGATGTGTTTCGCTTACATGGAGTACCGGATGAGGTTATTTCGGATCGAGGGGTGCAATTCACTTCTAGGTTTTGGCAAAATTTCTGTGCAGCATTGGACATTAAAGTAAACCTTTCTTCTGCTTTTCATCCCCAGACTAATGGACAGACCGAACGAACCAATCAAACCCTGGAGCAGTATCTCCGCTGCTTTATCTGCCACCTACAGGATGATTGGGTGGATCTACTTCCATTAGCTGAGTTCTCGTATAACAACTCTCAGAGTGCCTCCACTAAACAGTCTCCTTTTTACTCTAATCTAGGTTATCATCCTAACATTCTACCACGATTTCCCATAGAAACGCCTTTACCAGCAGTGGCTGAAAGAATCACGTCTTTACAGAAGAATATGGATCTTCTAAAGGAAAATCTGGAATCGGCTCAAGAAAGGTACAAGAAAGCAGCAGATAAATTTCGTAAACCTGCACCAGCTTTCAAGGTAGGAGACTTGGTCTGGCTGTCAACCAGAAATCTTAAGTTAAGGATTCCATCGTCTAAGTTGGGACATAAGTACATTGGACCCTATAAAATCAGTAAAATTATAAGTGCCGTTGCTTGTCGTCTTCAACTGCCCAGAACTATGAGAATCCACCCTGTCTTTCATGTATCCCTACTAAAGGCTGCGACACCCAATACGTTTCCTGGACGTTCCTCTCCTTGCCCTGACCCAGTGCTAGTCGATGGTCAGGAAGAATTTGTGGTGGAAAGGATTTTAGATTCCAGGTTGTATAGAAATCAGTTACAATATCTGATTAAATGGCAGGGCTACCCAGTGGAGGACAACTCATGGGAACCGGTCAATAACGTTAATGCTCCTCGCTTGCTCCGTCAGTTTCATCAGAGGTACCCACACAAGCCTGGTCTGAGGTCATCCGGAGGTTGTCCTTAAGGGGGAGTAATGTAAGGTTCTATGTATATATTCCTGAAACTCAGTTTGTTCGTCAGCCATTTTACTTTCTGTCTTGCTGCAGCTATCTTGCCCTCAGTCAAAATGGAGTTTCCAGCTTGCATGTTCCCGCCCTGAATTTTCTCCTTTGCTTCTTAAGCAGCCACAGCTGAGCAATCAATGCTTCAGAATCTAGCCTGCAGTGAACCTGTGACTTGACTCCTGTAAGCCTTGGACCTTGTACTCCAGCTATTCCTACTGAGGAACTCTGAAGCACTTGTGGACTCTGAACCCTGCTCTTTGAAAGACCCACGTTTGCATGGACTTCCGGTAACAGAGAAGAAGATCCTGAATCTGTATTGGAGAGTGATTGCTGAGCTTGGATTACTCTGGCCTGCTGTGTCTCCTGTTTCTGTGTCTGCAAACTGTGTGACTATTTCTGCCAACTTGTATGAAGTAATACAGGACTTTTCTATATCAAACCTGTGACTCCTGTGTTTTCATCGCACCCAAGCACAAGACGCTATATGAACTGTACTACATACATTACACAAGAATTTCTTTCTCGTTTCTTTTGGTGGCCCACTTACAGGAAAGATGTCTTAAACTATGTCACTTCATGTGAAGTCTGTGCAATATGCAAAACACCTCGCTCCTCACCAACTGGTCTGTTGCAACCTCTTCCCACCCCATCCCGCCCGTGGGGATCCATTTCTATGGACTTCATTGTGGAGTTACCAACCTCTCAAGGGAAGAACACCATTCTAGTGGTGGTTGACCGTCTAACAAAGGCAGCTCATTTTATCCCTTGTGTCGGCTTACCCACTGCAAAACAGACATCAGACTTGATGATTAAGAATGTGTTTCGCTTACATGGAGTACCGGATGAGGTCATTTCGGATCGAGGGGTGCAGTTCACTTCAAGGTTTTGGCAAAATTTCTGTGCAGCATTGGACATTAAAGTAAACCTTTCTTCTGCTAATCATCCCCAGACTAATGGACAGACAGAACGAACCAATCAGACCCTGGAGCAGTATCTCTGCTGTTTTATCTGCCACCTACAGGATGATTGGGTGGATCTACTTCCACTGGCTGAGTTCTCTTATAACAACTCTCAGAGCGTCTCCACTAAGCAGTCTCCTTTTTACTCCAATCTAGGTTATCATCCTAACATTCTTCCTCGATTTCCCATAGATACGCCCTTGCCGGCAGTGGCTGAAAGAATCACTTCTTTACAAAAGAATATTGATCTTCTAAAGGAAAATCTAGAATTGGCTCAGGAAAGGTACAAGAAAGCAGCAGATAAATTTTTTAAACCTGCACCAGCTTTCAAGGTAGGAGATTTGGTCTGGTTGTCAACCAGAAATCTTAAATTAAAGATTCCATCGTCTAAATTGGGACATAAGTACATTGGACCTTATAAGATCAATAAGATTATAAGTGCTGTTGCTTGTCGTCTTCAACTGCCCAGAACTATGAGAATCCACCCTGTCTTTCATGTATCCCTACTAAAGGCTGCAACACCCAATACGTTTCCTGGACGTTCTTCTCCTTGCCCTGACCCAGTGCTGGTCGATGGTCAGGAAGAATTTATGGTGGAAAGGATTCTAGATTCCAGGTTGTACAGAAATCAGTTGCAATATTTGATTAAATGGCAGGGCTACCCAGTGGAGGACAACTCATGGGAACCAGTCAATAATGTAAATGCTCCTCGCCTGCTCCGCCAGTTTCATCAGAGGTACCCTGACAAGCCTGGTCTGAGGTCATCCGGAGGTTGTCCCTAAGGGGGGAGTAATGTAAGGTTCTTTGTCTCTGTTGACATGTTCCTTGAAACTCAGTTTTCCATCGGCCATTTTGCTTTCTGTCTTTCTGCAGCTCTTGCCCTCAGTTAATATGGAGTTTCCAGTTTTCATGTTCCCGCCCTGATTCTTCCCTCTTGCTTCTTAAGCAGCCTCAGCTGAACAATCAGTGCTCCTGAATCAAGCCTCAGTCAGTCTGTGACCTGACTCCTGAAACCTTGGACTTGTACTCCAGCTATTCCCTACTGAGGAACCTTGGAACACTTTTGGACTCTGGAAACCTGCTGTTTGGTGAATCCATGTTTGCAGAGGAATTACAGTACAGAGAAGAGATCCTGAACCTGCTTTGGAGATTTATTGTAGTGCTTGAAGTTACTCTGGCCTGCTGTGTCTCCTGTCGCTGTTCCTGCAAACTGTGTGACCTTTTCAGCATGCTTGTATGAAGTAATACAAGTCATTTCATTTCAACCTATGTCTCCTGTGTTTTCCTCGCACCCAAGCACAAGACGCTATAGCAGGGGCGTAACTAGGAACGGCAGGGCCCCACAGCAAACTTCACAATGGGGCCCCCCCCCCCGCGCGCGTTGCCAATCCCGGTCTACCCAAGTTGTGTTAAGAAAGATACCTTTATTATCCAAAATTAGAGGTTTTTGGACTAATCATAGTGAAATAACAGAAAAGAACCAACTCCCAGGAAGCAACTGAGGTAGTGACGAAGGTAGGCTTTCTCCAGAGTAAATGTGTGAAGAAACTTGTAATCCAGCCTGCAAAATGCTTTCAAACAGATGATTTATTCAGTAGAACAACAGTCCGGTATACAGAATAATCTAAGATTGTTCTGTATACCGTACTTTTGTTCTACTGAATAAATCATCAATTTTGAAAGCAATTTATGGGCTAGACCTGTACATCTATAATGACCACGGACAGGATAAAGATCCCCAACTCCCATCAGGACTACAAGATACCAGGTACTTTCAGCTGCATCACATCTAATGTGGTGTACCTAATTATATGTACTAAATGTCCAACTGGGGGTCTGTATGTGGGGGAGACCGGGCAAAAACTGAGAACAAGGATGAATTCTCATCGCCACACGATAAGAGAAAAAAGAATGGATTTACCTGTGGCCAAACACTTTTGTATGCCCGGTCATAGCATGACAGATATGGAATTACTTGTATTAAAATCTAACTTCAAATCTGAGAAGGATAGAAAAGTCTGGGAATATAAACTTATGATGACCTTTGACACTCTTAGTGCTGGGATGAATATATCCCAGAGTTTTATGTCGTTCTACAACAATTAAGGAATCTGCCTCCCTGACCTTTTAGGGTCATCACAACACAATACCAGACCCCAATCAGAGGGTAATAAAACCTTCACTCCTTATCTATGAACTAGTCATATTTATGTTAATCCCTCTGCCATAATGACAGTTCTGCTTCATGTCACTTGTCCTACCTATTGCATTTTTTCTGTGCTATTTTGTGTATAAATATGTGATTCTTCAGATGTTGTATTAGTCTATGCCTGATGAAGAGACCTGAGTAGTCTCGAAAGCTTGCAATTTGTTACCATCTTTTCAGTTAGCCATTAAAAGGTATCAACCACTGAGGACTCTCAAGTCTAAATATTTTTCTATCTACTGGCTAACACGGTACGAAGATACACATCTTTCCTATATGGGCTAGATTAGAAATTTCTTCTTCACAAGAATAATGCAACATAATTACCTTATTCAGCAGTTTCCTGGGGCCCTAGGCCCCTGATGGGGCCTGCAGTTTTCTTTGGACCTAGGCCCCTAATGGGGCCTGCTGCTTCCTTTGGACCTAGGACCCTAATGGGGCCTGCTGTTTCCTAGGGCCCCATTAGGGGCCTGCTGCTTCCTGGGGCCTCTAATGTGGCTCGCTGTGTCCTGGGCCTGAGGCCCCTGATACACTCACACCTCCCCCCTCCGCTCTCCCCCCTCTCCTCAAGTGCCGGGATGGGAAGCTGCGGCTGCCGCGTCCCTGTAAAATAGAGTCAGACTCAGCAAGCATACTTACCAATCTGCCAATCCTCAGGTGACTGCGTCCTCCAGCTCTTCTGCTCCGCGCGCCGCTCCGTCCTCCACGCTCCGACGTACACCACGCCAGCCTTGCATGTGACGTGAGAGCGCGCGCACGCCCCCACGTCACATGACGCGGAAGTGCCGGACTGCTCGGGGCCCGACCCATCTCCTCTCATAGCGGCGCCGGAGGTGGCGGCGGGCCCCATATCAGACTCACACCACCGGCAGCTTGCATGGGCGTACCCAGGATCAAAACTAGGGGGGGGCAAGCCAATGTCGCATTTTATACAGGTTACATCATATACACTGTACATTATACTGCATATTAGGTATGGAGCATTAGAACTGTTGTATATTGTATAATACAGCAGTGTATGCGACACTACGCTGTATATACCATATATTATACATGGCACACTAACCTCTATACAAAGAATAAGAGGCATTATAACCTGTATATGAAAAGTATAATACAGCAGTGTATATACACTCTACAGTCATGGCCAAAAGTTTTGAGAATGACACAAATATTATATTTTCACATGATCTGCTGCCCTCTGGTTTTTATGTGTTTTTGACAGATGTTTTTATCACAGACAGAAATATAATAATTGCAAACATATGAGTAACAAAAGCTTATATTGACAGTTAGAATGAGTTAATGCAGCAAGTCAATATTTTCAGTGGTGACCCTTCTTCTTCAGGACCTCTGCAATTCTCCCTGGCATGCTCTCAATCAACTTCTGGACCAAATCCTGACTGATAGCAGTCCATTCTTGCACAATCAATGCTTTCATTTTGTCAGAATTTTTCGGTTTTTGTTTGTCCACCCGTCTCTTGATGATTGACCACAAGTTCTCAATGGGATTAAGATCTGGGGAGTTTCCAGGCCATGGACCCAAAATCTCTATGTTTTGTTCCCTGAGCCATTTAGTTATCACCTTTGCTTTATGGCAAGGTGCTCCATCATGCTGGAAAAGGCATTGTTGATCGCCAAACTGCTCTTGGAGGGTTGGGAGAAGTTGCTCTTGGAGAACATTCTGGTACCATTCTTTATTCATGGCTGTGTTTTTAGGCAAGACTGTGAGAGAGCCGATTCCCTTGGCTGAGAAGCAACCCCACACATGAATGGTTTCAGGATGCTTAACAGTTGGCATGAGACAAGACTGGTGGTAGCGCTCACCTTGTCTTCTCCGAATGAGGCGTTTTCCTGATGTCCCAAACAATCGAAAAGGGGATTCATCAGAGAAAATAACTTTACCCCAGTCCTCAGCAGTCCACTGCCTGTACCTTTTGCAGAATATCAGTCTGTCCATGATGTTTTTTCTGGAGAGAAGTGGCTTCTTTGCTGCCCTCCTTGAGACCAGGCCTTGCTCCAAGAGTCTCAGCCTCACAGTGCGTGCAGATGCACTCACACCTGCCTGCTGCCATTCCTGAGAAAGCTCTGCACTGCTGGTAGCCCGATCCCACAGCTGAAACACTTTTAAGAGACGGTCCTGGCGCTTGTGGGTCTTTCTTGGGCGCCCTGAAGCCTTTTTGGCAACAATGGAACCTCTCTCCTTGAAGTTCTTGATGATGCGATAGATTGTTGACTGAGGTGCAATCTTTCTAGCTGCGATACTCTTCCCTGTTAGGCCATTTTTGTGCATTGCAATGATGACTGCACGTGTTTCTTTAGAGATAACCATGGTTAACAGAAGAGAAACAATGATGCCAAGCACCAGCCTCCTTTTAAAGTGACCAGTGGTGTCATTCTTACTTAATCATGACAGATTGATCTCCAGCCATGTCCTCATCAACACCCACACCTGTGTTAATGGAGCAATCACTGAAAAGAGGTTAGCTGGTCCTTTTAAGGCAGGGCTGCAATGATGTTGAAATGTGTTTTGGGGGATAAAGTTCATTTTCTAGCCAAATATTGACTTTGCAAGTAATTGCTGTTAAGCTGATCACTCTTTATAACATTCTGGATTTATGCAAATTGCCATTAGAAAAAGTGAAGCAGTAGACATTGAAAAAAATTAATATTTGTGTCATTCTCAAAACTTTTGGCCATGACTGTATATACCGCACACGATGTGTATGACCCTGTATACACCATATACTACACTCTATATACCGCACACGATGTGTATGACCCTGTATACACCATATACTACACTCTTATTTTGAAGTAAAAAAAAAAAACAAAACAGGAACAAATACAATACTTAAAATAAAGAACAAGTAAAGTTAAAAATCAACAAACTTACTGGTATTTCAATGGGAACTATGGGCCTGCTTTTGGCTAATGAGATGGTCAATGTTCGGTTCCATATTTGTCACAAGTGAAGCAATTTTTCTCTTTCTTGATATCATTATTTCCTAGGGATTCCAAATTGCTATTAGTAAAATACCAATATATATATACAGCGCTACAAAAACAATATACCAGCAATAAAACTGCCCACACAGAGACATACAGCCTGCACTGCCCATCACTACAGCCTTGCCAATCCATATCATTTCATCCTCATCAGTGCACATATTGGCGCAACTCCGCTTTTTCTGCCCCATATGATCCCCCCATCCTGCCCCATCTGTCTCCATCATATCCATCCTGCCCATCTGTCTCCAATCCTGCCCCCAGTGTCTCAAATCCTGCCCCAGTGTCTCCAGTCATGCCCCCAGTGTCTCCAGTCATGTCCCGTGTCTCCAGTCATGCCCCGTATCTCCATTCTGCCCCTGTGTCTCGCATTCTGCCCCGTGTCCGGCATTCTGCCCCGTGTCCAGCATTCTGCCCCGTGTCCAGCATTCTGCCCCATGTCCAGCATTCTGCCCCCTGTGTCTCGCATTCTGACCCTTGTCCAGCATTCTGCCCCCCGTGTCCAGCATTCTGCCCCCCGTGTCCAGCATTCTGCCATGTGTCCAGCATTCTGCCACTGTGTCCAGCATTCTGGCCCCCGAGGCCAGCATTCTGCCCCCTGTGTCCAGCATTTTGCCCTCCGTGTCCAGCATTCTGCCCCCCGTGTCCAGCATTCTGCCCCAAAGTCCAGCACTCTGCCCCCCATGTCCAGCATTCTGCCCCCCGTGTCCAGCATTCTGCCCTCCGTGTCCAGCATTCTGCCCCCATGTCCAGCATTCAGCCCCCCGTGTCCAGCATTCTGCCCCAAAGTCCAGCACTCTGCCCCCCATGTCCAGCATTCTGCCCCCGTGTCCAGCATTCTGCCCCCCGTGTCCAGCATTCTGACCCCCGTGTCCAGCATTCTGTCCCAATGTCCAGCATTCTGCCCCATGTCCAGCATTCTGCCCCCCCTGTGTCCAGCATTCTGCCTCCCGTGTCCAGCATTCTGTCTCAATGTCCAGCATTCTGCCCCGTGTCCAGCATTCTGTCCCCCGTGTCCAGCATTCTGTCCCAATGTCCAGCATTCTGCCCCCCGTGTCCAGCATTCTGCCTCCCCGTGTCCAGCATCCTGCCCCCGTGTCCAGCATTCTGCCCCCGTGTCCAGCATTCTGCCCCCCGTGTCCAGCATTCTGCCCCCCGTGTCGAGCATTCTCCCATGTCCTGCATTCTGCCCCGTGTACAGCATTCTGCCCCCGTGTCCAGCATTCTGCCCCCCGTGTCCAGCATTCTGCTCCCTCGTGTCCAGCATCCTGTCCCAATGTCCAGCATTCTGCCCCCCCGTGTCCAGCATTCTGCCCCCCGTGTCCAGCATTCTGTCCCAATGTCCAGCATTCTGCCCCCCCGTGTCCAGCATTCTGCCCCCCCGTGTCCAGCATTCTGCCCCCCGTGTCCAGCATTCTCCCCGTGTCCAGCATTCTCCCCGTGTCCAGAATTCTGTCCCCCCGTGTCCAGCATTCTGTCCCCCCCTGTCCAGCATTCTGCCCCCCCGTTTCCAGCATTCTGTCCCAATGTCCAGCATTTGCCCCCCCGTGTCCAGCATTCTGCCCCCCCGTGTCCAGCATTCTGCCCCCCCGTGTCCAGCATTCTGTCCCATGTCCAGCATTATGCCCCCCCGTGTCCAGCATTCTGCCCCCCGTGTCCCGCATTCTGCCCCCCCGTGTCCAGCATTCTGTCCCCCGTGTCCAGCATTCTGCCCCCCAATGTCCAGCATTCTGCCCCCGTGTCCAGCATTCTGCCCCCCGTGTCCAGCATTCTGCCCCCCCGTGTCCAGCATTCTGCCCCAATGTCCAGCATTATGCCCCCCGTGTCCAGCATTCTGCCCACGTGTCCAGCATTATGCCCCCCCGTGTCCAGCATTCTGCCCCCCCATGTCCAGCATTCTGCCCCCCCGTGTCGTTGTCCAGTCAGCATTTGCCCCCCGTTGTCCAGCATTCTGCCCCCCCGTGTCCAGCATTCTGTCCCAATGTCCAGCATTCTGCCCCCCCGTGTCCAGCATTCTGCCCCCCCCATGTCCAGCATTCTGCCCCCCCATGTCCAGCATTCTGCCCCCATGTCTCACAGTCTGCCCCGGGCCCCAGGATCGCCGCTCTCAATAAAAAAAAAAAAAAAAAAACAAGTTCTTCTTACCTGGCCGCGCTCCTGCGGTGAATCTCCCTCCATGCAGCTGAAGCGCGCACTCGCTGGCGACTGACAGTATATACAGCATTATATATATATACAGTATATATAGCTACATATCTATATATATCTATCTATATCATCTTCTCACCTGTGTCTTGCCTCTCTTGTGTTTTCTGTCTTCTTTCACCTTTTCTCTCTCCCACTCTTGTTTTTCTTTCTTTTTTGCCTCCTTCTCCCTGCTTGTCTGTGGCTCCACCCCCGACATTTAGCCCCGCCCCTCCATGGCTCTCCACTGTCTGAGAGCTGTGACGCTGCTGGAGGGGAGGGACCGATGCTCTGCTGCTGACTACAGGTGCGGGGGTAGGGGCGGTGAGTAGTGTCACAGTGTGTGTGACTGCGCCCCTGCTACACTGCAGCCGGCAACTCTCTCAGAGTACGGTACGCTCATGGCAGCTTGCGGAACTACCGTGGTGGTAGGTGAAGCAGCTGCAGCAGGGACGGGCCCTCTTCTAGCCCGGGCCCTGTGGCAGCTGCTTCCCCTGCTTCCACGATAGTTCCGCCCCTGCGCTATAGGAACTGTACACTATACATGACACCTACTCTCTGGCCTCCCTCTAGCACTCTGGCATCACTCCAGTCCATCCTACACTCTGCTGCCCAACTAATCCACCTGTCTCCCCGCTATTCCCAGCCTCCCCTATGCCAGGCCCTTCACTGGCTTCCTATTACCCAGAGGCTCCAGTTCAAAACCCTAACCATGACATACAAAGCCATCCACAACTTGTCTCCTCTATACATCTGTGACATGGTCTCCCAGTACCTACCCGCACGCAACCTTCGATCCTCTCAAGATCTCCTTCTCTACTATCCCCTCATCTCATCTTCCCACAACTGCATACAAGACTTCTCCCGTGCTTCCCCAATACTAAGGAACTCTCTGCCGCAACACATCAGACTCTCACCAACAATGTAAACCTTCAAGAAGAACCTGAAGACCCACCTGTTCCGACAAGCCTACAGACTGCAATGATCCTCAGTCTACTGAAACACCGCACAACCAGCTCTACCCTCTCCTAGTGCATCCTCACCCATCCCCTGTAGACTGTGAGCCCTTGCAGGCAGGATCCTCTCTCCTGTACTTGTGTGTCCTTTGTCTTACACATATTTATTGTACTTGTCTATATTTCCCCTTTTCACATGTAAAGCACCATGGAATAAATGGCGCTATATAAATGTATAATAATAATAATATGGGGCAAGATAGAGACAGATGGGGCAAGATCATGGGATAGGATGGAGACAGATGAGGTAGGATCTTGGGCAGGATGGAGACAGATGGGGCAGGAACATGGAGCAGGATGGAGACAGATGGGGCAGGATCATGGGGCAGGATGGAGACAGATGGGGCAGGATCATGGGGCAGGACGGAGACAAATGGAGCAGGAGGGAGACAGATGGCGCAGGATCATGGGGCAGGATGGAGACAGATGGGGCAGGATCATGGGGCAGGATGTAGACAGATGAGGCAGGATCATGGCGCAGGATAGAGACAGATGGTGCAGGATCATGGGGCAGGATGGAGACAGATGGTGCAGGATCATGGGGCAAGATGGAGACAGATCATGCAGGATCATGGGGAAGGCTGGATATGATGGAGACAGACGGGGCAGGATCAAGGGACAGATGGGGCAGGATAATGGGACAGATGAGGCAGGATCATGGGACAGATGGGTAGGATGAGGAGATCATATGGGGCAGAATGGATACTCATGAGGGCAGCATAGGAGAACATATGGGGCCAGGATGGGAGAACATATGGCTGGAGCCAGGAATGAGACACACGGGGGCCAGGATGGGGGATATTATTGCCATAGGAGCTAATTAAGGGATATTATTACTGCAGTGATGTATTTATTTTATTTTTTGAGGATACTGTTTTAAATGGTGGGGCGGTCCTGTTACTGTACAGAGTGACACTATGTCGCTTTTTTTCTTCATCTGGTGTAGTGCAGAAGTTGGGAAAAAAGTAAGTAATGTGTTCTGCAAGCGGAGCTCTAGATAACTGTGTTATTTCCTGCAGAGACGAGCCCTGGCTGGAAGAAGTGACGGCGGTCTGTGCTGGATGAAGATGAAAGACTTCCCTAGAGATGTCACTGGTCAGTCAGCGTGTTACCTATACACTGACATTATACACTGCATACTATATACAGCGGTCCTGTGTACAATGTCACCAGTGATCACTGTTTTACCCGTACACAGACACTACATACTAAATACAGATCTCCTGTGTATAATGGCACTTATGGTGATATTAGTATTGTGGTTTTTTTATATTAATGATTAGTATTGCAGTATTCAGTCACTATGTGGTAGTAATATGATGTCCGGCCATGGTGTGGCGCTATTTGTTCCCTGTACAGTCAGGGCCAGAAATATTTGGACAGTGACACAATTTTCGCGAGTTGGGCTCTGCATGCCACCACATTGGATTTGAAATGAAACCTCTACAACAGAATTCAAGTGCAGATTGTAACGTTTAATTTGAAGGGTTGAACAAAAATATGTGTTAGAAAATGTAGGAATTGTACACATTTCTTTACAAACACTCCACATTTTAGGAGGTCAAAAGTAATTGGACAAATAAACATAACCCAAACAAAATATTTTTATTTTCAATATTTTGTGGCGAATCCTTTGGAGGCAATCACTGCCTTAAGTCTGGAACCCATGGACATCACCAAACGCTGGGTTTCCTCCTTCTTAATGCTTTGCCAGGCCTTTACAGCCGCAGCCTTCAGGTCTTGCTTGTTTGTGGGTCTTTCCCTCTTAAGTCTGGATTTGAGCAAGTGAAATGCATGCTCAATTGGGTTAAGATCTGGTGATTGACTTGGCCATTGAATAATGTTCCACTTTTTTGCACTCATGAACTCCTGTGTAGCTTTGGCTGTATGCTTGGGGTCATTATCCATCTGTACTATGAAGCGCCGTCCAATCAAGTTTGCAGCATTTGGCTGAATCTGGGCTGAAAGTATATCCCGGTACACTTCAGAATTCATCCGGCTACTCTTGTCTGCTGTTATGTCATCAATAAACACAAGTGACCCAGTGCCATTGAAAGCCATGCATGCCCATGCCATCACGTTGCCTCCACCATGTTTTACAGAGGATGTGGTGTGCCTTGGATCATGTGCCGTTCCCTTTCTTCTCCAATCTTTTGGCTTCCCATCATTCTGGTACAGGTTGATCTTTGTCTCATCTGTCCATAGAATACTTTTCCAGAACTGAGCTGGCTTCTGGAGGTGTTTTTCAGCAAATTTAACTCTGGCCTGTCTATTTTTGGAATTGATGAATGGTTTGCATCTAGATGTGAACCCTTTGTATTTACTTTCATGGAGTCTTCTCTTTACTGTTGACTTAGAGACAGATACACCTACTTCACTGAGAGTGTTCTGGACTTCAGTTGATGTTGTGAACGGGTTCTTCTTCACCAAAGACAGTATGCGGCGATCATCCACCACTGTTGTCTTCCGTGGGCTCCCAGGTCTTTTTGGATTGATGAGTTCACCAGTGCTTTCTTTCTTTCTCAGGATGTACCAAATTGTAGATTTTGCCACTTCTAATGTTGTAGCAATTTCTTGGATGGGTTTTTTTTCTGTTCTTGCAGCTTAAGGATGGCTTGTTTCACCTGCATGGAGAGCTCCTGTGACCGCATGTTTCCTTCACAGCAAAACCTTCCAAATGCAAACACCACACCTCAAATCAACTCCGGCCCTTTCATCTGCTTAATTGAGAATGACATAACAAAGGGATTGCCCACACCTGTCCATGAAATAGCCTTGGAGTCATTTGTCCAATTACTTTTGGTCCCTTTAAAAACAGGGTTGCACATGTTAAGGAGCTGAAACTCCTAAACCCTTCATCCAATTATAATGTGGATGCCCTCAAATGAAAGCTGAAAGTCTGAACTTCAACTGCATATGATTTGTTTTGTTTCAAATTCATTGTGGTAATGTCTAGAACCAAAATTAGATAAATGTTGTCTCTGTCCAAATATTTATGGACCTAACTGTATATGCTATTATTTGGTCACTGTGTGGTGGTAATATGTGATCTGGTCATGGTGTGGTGGCATTTGTTCCTTGTATGTGGTATTATTGGTCACCATGTGGTGGTAATATGTGGTCTGGACATGGTGTGGCAGTATTTGTTTCTTGTATGTGGATTATACTGTAGGTCACTATGTGGTGGTAATATGGTGTATGGTCATGGTGCGGTTGTATTTGTCCTCTGTATGTGATATTAATGGTTATTTTAAAAATTGAAAAATAGATATAAATTGTATTGGATATTTTAACAAATGTTTAATAGGTTATTGTAGAGTAGTGCCCGGCCAAAAGAGTCTACCTTGTCGTGGTGGCGGCTTAAAAGATCTTTTGGCCAAAACAAAAGCTGCTGGCTATATGTGTGATCTGGTGATGGGAACTGTTAATGTGTGATTGGGGAGAAGTGGAGTTTTTCCAAGAGAGAGCGGTGGGACTGTGGACAGTTTGAGGTGGTGGGGGCAGAGCTGGGGTGGAGCCTGGACTGAGTCTCAAGGGGGCCAAAAATGTTGCCAGTATGGGGCCCAGAAATTCCTAGTGGCAGCCCTGCTCACACCTGCTCTCTCCCATTGCTAGCAAAGGAGAATTCTGGCAGCATTGTATCATGCATGCTGTGAGGAATCACAAGTCTGCAGTCACATAGAGTGATTACAGACTTGAACCCAAACCTGGACCACCTCTATAGGTACTCTGTGACTTGTACATATTCTTGTATTCATTACCTGAACTTTATTATGGTGCTTGAACTTCTACTAGGTTCAAGCAACATATTGTAATCCGATTTCTTATATTTTATTCTTCTTCTTGTTTTCTGCAATTAATGCGGTCCGAACCGCTCGGCGCAGAGACCCGTTCAGGCGGCGTTTCGAAGTCCTCGGTGGGGACAGGTGTGCTATGTATTTTTGGAGTCGATCCGATTTGTAGTTTTTTTAAGAAATCGCATTTTAAGCAAAAATTTTCACATAGGAATTAATGGCGACCTTTCCATGACCCCCAACTGACATGGATTGAAGCCACAGCGCAGGTGCAGTTACCTTACAAAGATGGCAGCTATGCAAATGCAGCTTCCACACAAGACCCGTATTAGCTAATCAGTCAGAATATACCCCAGCTGCTGTAGATCAGATTATTCATGCTTTTGAGAACCATCAAAAATGTGGCCCCGCACCTGGGGCCCCAGGCAGCACATGGGGGGGCAGAGACAGCGAACGGGGTCCCAGGCAGCACACGGGGCCCCAGGCAGAGCACAGTGTCCCAGGCATCAAACGGGGACCCCAGGTGGCGCACAGGGCCACAGGCAGCACACTGGGCCCCAGGCAGCGCACAGGGCCCAGGCAGCATACGGGAGCCCCAGGCAGAGCACAGGGCCCCAGGCAGCACACAGGGGCCACAAGCAGCGCATGGGGCCCCAGGCAGCGCACAGGGCCCCAGGCAGCACACAGGGGCCACAGGCAGCACACAGGGCCCCAGGCAGCACACCGGGCACTAGGCAGAGCACAGTGGCCCCAGGCAGCACATGGGGCCCCCAGGCGGTGCACAGGGCCCCAGGCAGCACACAGGGCCCCAGGTAGAGCGCAGGGCCCCAGGCAGCACACAGGGCCCCAGGCAGCGCACGGGGCCCCAGGCAGCGCACAGGGGCCACAGGCAGCACAAGGGGCCACAGGCAGCACATGGGGCCCCAGGCAGAGCACAGGGGCCCCAGGCAGCACACAGGGGCCACAAGCAGCGCACGGGGCCCCAGGCAGCACATGGGGCCCCAGGCAGAGCACAGGGGCCCCAGGCAGCAAACGGGGCTCCAGGCAGAGCACAGGGGCCCCAGACAGCACACGGGGCCCCAGGCAGAGCACATGGGCCCCAGGCAGCACATGGGGCCACAGGCAGAACACATGGGCCACAGGCAGCATACGGGGCCCCAGGCAGCGCACAGGGGCCCCAGGCAGAACACATGGGCCACAGGCAGCATACGGGGCCCCAGGCACAGCACAGGGGTCCCAGGCAGCACACGGGGCCCCAGGCAGAGCACAGGGGCCCCAGGCAGCACATGGGGCCACATGCAGCGCACGGGGCCCCAGGCATCGCACATGGCACCAGGCAGTGCACAGGGGCCCCAGGCAGCACACAGGGGCCACAGGCAGCGTACGGGGCCCCAGGCAGCACATGGGGCCCCAGGCAGAGCACAGGGGCCCCAGGCAGCAAACGGGGCTCCAGGCAGAGCACAGGGGCCCCAGACATCACACGGGGCCCCAGGCAGAGCACATGGGCCCCAGGCAGCACATGGGGCCCCAGGCAGAACACATGAGCCACAGGCAGCATACGGGGCCCCAGGCAGAGCACAGGGGCCCCAGGCAGAACACATGGGCCACAGGCAGCATACGGGGCCCCAGGCAGAGCACAGGGGTCCCAGGCAGCACACGGGCCCCAGGCAGCACACAGGGGCCACAGGCAGCGCACAGGGGCCAAAGGCAGCGCACAGGGGCCACAGGCAGCACACAGGGCCCCAGGCAGAGCACAGGGGCCCCAGGCAGGACATGGGGCCCCAGGCAGCACACAGGGCCCCAGGCAGAGCACAGAGGCCCCAGGCAGTGCACAGGGCCCCAGGCAGAGCACAGGGGCCCCAGGCAGCACACAGGGCCCCAGGCATCACACAGGGGACAAAGGCAGCACATCGGGCCCCAGGCAGCGCACTGGGCACCAGGAAGAGCACAGGGGCCCCAGGTAGCGCACAGGGCCCCAAGCAGAGCACAGGGGCCCCAGGCAGTACACGGGGTCCCAGGCAGCGCATAGGGCCCCAGGCAGTGCACAGGGCCCCAGGCAGCACACCGGGCCCCAGGCAGCACACCGGGCCCCAGGCAGCAGACAGAGCCCAGGCCATACACAGGGGCCACAGGCAGCACACGGAGCCCCAGGCAGTGCACAGGGCACCAGGCAGAGCACAGGGGCCCCAGGCAGCGCACAGGGCCCCAGGTAGAGCACAGGGGACTCAGTCCACACTCGGGGCCCCAGGCAGCACACAGGGGCCACAGGCAGTGCACAGGGCCACAGGCAGCACCCAGGGCCCCAGGCAGCACACGGGGCCCCAGGCAGTGCACAGGCCCCCAGGTAGAGCACAGGGGCCCCGGTCAGCACTCGGTGCCACAGGCAGCACATGGGCCACAGGCAGCGCACAGGGCCACAGGCAGCACATGGGGCCCCAGGCAGCGCACAGGGCACCAGGCAGCAATGGGGCCCCAGGCAGCGCACAGGGCCCCAGGCAGAGCACAGGGGCCCCAGGCAGAGCACAGGGGCCCCAGGCAGCATACAGGGCCCCAGGCATCAGACAGTACCCCAGGCAGCACTCGGGGCCCCAGGCAGCACACAGGGCACCAGGCAGCACACAGGGGCCCCAGACAGCACACAGGGGGCAGAGACAGCGCACAGGTCCCCAGGCAGCACACAGGGGCCACAGGCAGCACACGAGGTCCCAGGCAGTGCACAGGGCCCCAGGCAGAGCACAGGGGCCCCAGGCAGCACACGGGGCCCCAGGCAGCACACAGGGGCCACAGGCAGCACACAGGGCACCAGGCAGAGCACAGGGGCCCCAGACAGCACACAGGGGGCAGAGACAGCGCACAGGGCCCCAGGCAGCACACAGGGGCCACAGGCAGCACACGGGGGCCCCAGGCAGCACACAGGGGCCACAGGCAGCGCACAGGGCCACAGGCAGCACCCAGGGCCCCAGGCAGCACACGGGGCCCCAGGCAGTGCACAGGCCCCCAGGTAGAGCACAGGGGCCCCGGTCAGCACTCGGTGCCACAGGCAGCACATGGGCCACAGGCAGCGCACAGGGCCACAGGCAGCACATGGGGCCCCAGGCAGCGCACAGGGCACCAGGCAGCAATGGGGCCCCAGGCAGTGCACAGGGCCCCAGGCAGAGCACAGGGGCCCCAGGCAGAGCACAGGGGCCCCAGGCAGCATACAGGGCCCCAGGCATCAGACAGTACCCCAGGCAGCACTCGGGGCCCCAGGCAGCACACAGGGCACCAGGCAGCACACAGGGGCCCCAGACAGCACACAGGGGGCAGAGACAGCGCACAGGTCCCCAGGCAGCACACAGGGGCCACAGGCAGCACACGAGGTCCCAGGCAGTGCACAGGGCCCCAGGCAGAGCACAGGGGCCCCAGGCAGCACACGGGGCCCCAGGCAGCACACGGGGCCCAGGCAGCACACAGGGGCCACAGGCAGCACACAGGGCACCAGGCAGAGCACAGGGGCCCCAGACAGCACACAGGGGGCAGAGACAGCGCACAGGGCCCCAGGCAGCACACAGGGGCCACAGGCAGCACACGGGGCCCCAGGCAGCACACAGGGGCCACAGGCAGCACACGGGGCCCCAGGCAGCGCACAGGGCACCAGGCAGAGCACAGGGTCCCCAGACAGCACACAGGGGGCAGAGACAGAGCACAGGGCCCCAGGCAGTGCACAGGGACCTTAAGGACTTACTAGTCCAATAATTGTACAATTTTATTGAGTAAATGGGGACCACTGCACTGCTATAAGAAATGTATGTGACAAGGTTCCCTGATTTCTATAACAAATGTTAGGGGCCTGATTAATGAAAATTGCCTCAGAGTAAAACCATTTTGGTTGTCCATAGCAACCAGAGGTCAGCTTTCATACTTGAAACTGCTGAGGTAAAATGAAAGCTGACCTCTGATTGGTTGTCGGGGCACTAGAGCAGTCTGTCAGGCAGTGTCACTGTGTGAGGACTGCTCTTCCTAATCTGCTAGTCACCTTCTAATTTCTGTGTTCAGTGAATAACATAAAGCAGAATTTCTGAAGGAATTTCCACTGAGATAAATCTGCCCCATAATCTGCCCCTAAGGGTGTAATCACACGTGTGAGAGGAGCAGTTAGCAAATCGCTGCCATTTTTTTCTCACAGCAAATTTTGCCATACAGTATTATGTAAGGGCTGGGAGCCCAAAAATAGGGCATGTCATTGTTTCTTTCCCGCAGCCCTAAAATACAGTATTTCACCTATGTTATTAATTTCCATGGGGGAACTATGCCGTGCTTATTCCAGCAGATTTGCTACAGGTTTTGTGGCAATAAGGTCATTTCACACAGGAGATTCTTTGGCGCGAATATTGCCGGACATTTTAGCTCTACAAATCACAACCTATTATTTTCAATGGCCGTATTCACATGCCACATGACATCACATGGCCACAAGTGAATTTGCCCATTGATAACAATGGGTCATGGTTTTTAGCGAGAAAATTGTCCGCAATTCTCATGCCAAAAAATCGCCCCTGTGAATTGGCCCTAATGCTGTGGATTTGCTACCCCATTGGCTTCATATACAGCCCATCCCAGGTTGTGCCATCGCTATACACAACATTCATATTCTCACTTTACTTTCTGACAGTCGACACCTGATACACTGCTATAAAGCTGGCAGCGCTGTTCAAGCACCATGTATTTCCTTCAGGAAATGCCCATCTAGTATTAATATATATTAACCTTGTGACAGAGATATTCGCAGTGTTCCTTGGTATTCATGATGCTCAGGTTTTTCAGGAAACTGACTCATCATCCATAGACGAGCTAGATACAATTACTCAAAATACCTAAAATGTTGAGTTATGTTACCTTGGTATTTGCTGAATTAGTTTTGCAAGTTCTGTCTAGTATATATTCATATTTTGATAATTCCATCTGTTTATCTATATTTAATTATATTTCATAATTTCATTCTATATTTTTTGCAAACACATTACACAGTTTTTAATTGTAGGAGCCTCAAAGTTTCTTAGTTGAGCGCTAAGCAGTGACTAGGGGAATAAAATTACAAAATTCCACACAATATCCTATAACTTCATGGGCAGCCTTATAAGATATAAACACCTTTCTGCACTGAAAAAAATTGTTATTGTTTATTTACCACTTTAATGCAAAATAAGGTGTGGAGACAAGAGGGTCAGTGGGTGCTCTCATCCACTGGCCCGGCTGTCTTTAGAAAGACCTCAAGGACCAGGGCTCATCCCACTGAACACCCACACTTCTTTCCCATGGGCAGAAAACTACTCAGCTAACACAGGGTGAGGGTAAAACAGTGTGGCAATAATTTTTTGAACAGTCCCAACAAATAGACAAGATGGTGCAAATGACAGTCTTAACCTTCCGCTGGCTCGCCGAGATTAGAGCATCTGCGACTTTGGGGCTTCCAGGGTTGACTACCCCCACCAGTGGCACCCCGCTTTTAGCGGGCACCCACAGAGAGGAGGTATTGACAATTTTAGGAAGCTAACAGTCCAATAAGGTACATGGCCAGGTGACCTGATTGTTCCAATCTGGCTTCTCCGAACATCTCCATGGGGCTAGGTGACTGGATAATCCCAGCCTGGTTTATCTGAATGTCTCCATGGGGCCAGGTCCCCGGATGGTCCAATCCTGGCCTCTCTGAACATCTCCATGGGGCAGGTGACCAGATGGTCCCAGCCTTACTTCTCTGAACATCTCCATGGGTTCAGTTATGGTCAATGGATCAGATCCAATAATGCAATGTCAGTATAGCCTTACTGGGAAGGATATTGCTATGAGAAAGGTCTGAAACTAGGAGCTGGTAACAAAGTGCAAATTAAGAAATGTAATAATGAATTAAGGAATTTAAATTTTTCTCTGGAGCTCAGTGCAATATTTTAACTTATTGTAACCACTCATATATATATATATATATATATATATATATATATATATAGCAAAAAATATTGAAAAGCAGCACCAAAATGATGATGAGGGTGCTAAAAATCCTTCCAGGTATATACCAAACCTCATAATATGATCCAAAAAATGAAGGCAGCACTCAAAGATATAAGATATGGGTAGTTTATTAGCCCATGTGCGATGTTTCGGTCCTAGATGTGGACCTTTTTCAAGCTTGAAAAAGGTCCACATCTAGGACCGAAACGTCGCACATGGGCTAATAAACTACCCATATCTTATATCTTGGGTGCTGCCTTCATTTTTTGAATTATATATATATATATATATATATATATATATATATATATATATATACAGACCAAAAGTTTGGACACACCTTCTCGTTCAAAGATTTTTCCATATTTTTATGAAAATTGTACATTCACACTGAAAGCATCAAAACTATGAATTAACACATGTGGAATTATATACTTAACAAAAAAGTGTGAAACAACTGAAAATATGTCTTATATTCTAGGTTCTTAAAAGTAGCCACCTTTTGATTTGATTACTGTTATGCACACTCTTGGCATTCTCTTGATGAGCTTCAAGAGGTAGTCACCGGAAATGGTTTTCACTTCACGGTGTGCCTTGTCATGTTTAATAAGTGTGATTTCTTGCCTTATAAATGGGGTTGGGACTATCAGTTGTGTTGTGCAGAAGTCTGGTGGTTACACAGCTGATAGTCCTACTGAATAGACTGTTAGAATTTGTATTATGGCAAGAAAAAAACAGCTAAGTAAAGAAAAACAAGTGGCCATCATTACTTTAAGAAGTGAAGGTTAGTCAGTCCGAAAAATTGGGAAAACTTTGAAAGTGTCCCCAAGTGCAGTTGCAAAAACCATCAAGCGCTTCAAAGAAACTGGCTCACATGAGGACCGCCCCAGGAAAGGAAGACTAAGAGTCACCTCTGCTTCTGAGGATAAGTTTATCCGAGTCACCACCCTCAGAAATCGCAGGTTAACAGCAGCTCAGATTAGAGACCAGGTAAATGCCACACAGAGTTCTAGCAGCAGACACATCTCTACAACAACTGTTAAGAGAAGACTTTGTGCAGCAGGCCTTCATGGTAAAATAGCTGCTAGGAAACCACTGCTAAGGACAAGCAACAAGCAGAAAAGACTTGTTTGGGCTAAAGAACACAAGGAATGGACATTAGACCAGTGGAAATCTGTGCTTTGGTCTGATGAGTCCAAATTTGAGATCTTTGGTTCCAACCACCGTGTCTTTGTGCGACGCAGAAAAGGTGAACGGATGGACTCTACATGCCTGGTTCCCACCGTGAAGCATGGAGGAGGAGGTGTGATGGTGTGGGGGTGCTTTGCTGGTGACACTGTTGGGGATTTATTCAAAATTGAAGGCATACTGAACCAGCATGGCTACCACAGCATCTTCCAGCGACATGCTATTCCATCCGGTTTGCGTTTAGTTGGACCATCATTTATTTTTCAACAGGACAATGACCCCAAACACACCTCCAGGCTGTGTAAGGGCCATTTGACCAAGGAGAGTGATGGGGTGCTGCGCCAGATGACCTGGCCTCCACAGTCACCAGACCTGAACCCAATCGAGATGGTTTGGGGTGAGCTGAACTGCAGAGTGGAGGCAAAAGGACCAACAAGTGCTAAGCATCTTTGGGAACTCCTTCAAGACTGTTGGAAGACCATTTCCGGTGACTACCTCTTGAAGCTCATCAAGAGAATGCCAAGAGTGTGCAAAGCAGTAATCAAAGCAAAAGGTGGCTACTTTGAAGAACTCAGAATATAAGACATAATTTCAGTTGTTTCACTCTTTTTTGTTAAGTATTGTAGGGATTCGCTCTGGTAGGCCGAGGTCGGGCACGCAGTAATAAGGCAACACACAGGCATTAAGTCCAAAAATAACGGTTTACTGTCTCTTTAAGACCAGGTAACAACAACATGACAAAACATAAATGCATTCCATCTTTGCAAACTACTGGTCCCAGACTCACCCTTGCATGGGACAGGCTTGACTAAGCAGCTGCAAGCCAGCAGGGACCGCCAGGTGCCTTCCGGGTGATCTGGACTCGCTTCCAGTGCTCACTGACACATTGTAACAGAAAGTCACTTCCAGGCTAACTCCAGCCAAACTCCTCAATAGAACCGCCTGGTTCTCAGTGTGGGACCGTCACAGGCTCCGCACACACATGTGTCCTGTCCGGGTGCTATTCAGGACCCCAGTCCAAAACCCCGGCCACCAAGTTCCAAGTCTCACCACGTGCTTCCAGGAATACGATCCAACACCGACAGACCTTCCAGGAACCTTCCAGGCAGCCCTGTGCAGGACACACTCTCCACTTGTCTCAGCCAGACTCCCTTGAGACACTTCCCAGTCTCAGACAGAATCCCTTGAGACAGACTACAGAGACACTTCCCAGTCTCCCACGATCTCTACTCCATGTGCCCAGCACTGCCTTTCATACCTGTAGCCACTCCCCAAGCCAAGGCATGAAGCACATGGTCTGGTCACGTGTTCATGACCTCATCACAGGTCCTTCACCACATACAATCACCAGTATGTACCATTCATTCTCCCACCACCAGTGGGCGGTGTATGTGTTGTTAGCATGTCCCACCCAGCTCACAAGCTAACCCTGTAGGTTCACCCTTAACAAGAATCAGAACTCTTATGGGACTATAAGTCCCAGAACAACTTTACTGACCTACAGCACAGAATAGCTCTGCGACACATACTTTCCGTTTAACCCCATACCAGGGACTGGTTTCCCATCTCTCTCATGCCTCCAGGCATAATTTGAGCAACTTATACAGCACCCCTAGGTGCCACATTAGTCATTATACCACATACCTTCCCCCTCTGTTCAAACTTGTTAGGTTGAACACCTGTTTCAACCCGAGGACCCCGAGACAGGTCACCCATGTCATCTTGCCCTACCAGTCGAGGAGACCGTCTCAGTCGATTTTGGGCATCCTGCAACATTACCTCTTGGTCAGGCCTCCCCCGCCCCCAGCGGTCAGAATGTCGGCCTTGTTTTTCCCTCAGTGTCACCAGACCTTTCCAGTACCGTCTCCTACGGTTATTGCGGTCCTGAGTCCATCGTCCAGTCAAGCTCACTGGTTGATCTGAGTCGGACACTCTATCCCTTTGTTCGTCCCTGGGTCTCATACTTAGGTCACTCAGCCCTGAGCTAACCGAATCGTCATCTCTACCCCTCAGGGTTTCAGCTCGTCTACGGCCAGTCCCCAGAGAAGCCTCTTGTCTCTCTATATCTTGGGCTGGAAGCAGTCGCCATCTTCGTTTTAACTCATGCAGCTGTTCCTTTATCTGCTTTCTTCCTGAGATCAGCTGCTCTACTTCTCGTAGGTACGTTATTCGATACTCCAGGAGCGTTCGGATGTTCTTCAGGCTCTCCACTGAGCCCACACCAATGAATGGAACCATGTCTTCTCCAGCCACCTTGATCTCGCCATCAGCTGGAATCCTCACTCTCCTTACACTGGATTTATCCACCATCTCCTGCATCACTTTTCCAAGTCTTCCGACGACTCTCCCCACCAGATTTCTGGGTACCGGAATTACCTCTTCTGCCAAACCCAGCCGATTTTGATCTTCCTTGGCCTGCTCCAGACGTTGAGCGGCTTTCATGTTACTTAACATAATCATCTGTTTTGCGTGGAGACACTGCAGATGCATATCCTTCAGGACAGCCACTAGCTTCCCTGTGTCTTCCCCCTCTGCCAGGATCACCAACTGGTTCGTCTCTGGTGCCCAGTTCACACTATCGGCTTTTACCGCCTTTTTAAAGGCCTCATGCACCCCCTCACTGGCACAGGCTTCTCGCATGTCTGCAGGTACCTTTATCACACACTTAAAGAGCGAAGTCTCCTTCTCTTCCTGGTTTACCTCGGACCCTGCTTCCAAGACTTCTGCCACGACCAGATGAGTGTCTTGTTCAGCTCTTCGTTCAAGATCCTCCTGATATTTACCTTCTTCAAGGCTCCTTGCCGAGATAGGTACTGGCACTTCCGCCTGGTCATCACTCGGGCATGGCCGTGGTGCGTCTTCAACCCGCAACTTCTCCTTCTGCAGAAGACCTCTTACTGATTCTCTGAGCACTTCCACATCTTCCCTTACGGTCTTATTCATACTTTGCCACTTTGCCCAGTGATCTCTGAGCTCAGAGACTTCATTCTCCAGCTCGTCCACTCTTTGCTCAGCAGTTTGTCTCAAGGCCTTTTCTTGTTCGACCCGCTCTTTAATGATCTTCAGTTCAGCCTGTAACTCAGCAGATTTTTCCTTCTCACCAGACAATTTTTTAGCAATGTTCTGCTTTATGGCCGCAACCTCGGTCTCCAGGTGGCGCACCTGCTCCAACTGTACAGTGTTGGCGCCTTCCGTATCTGACCTCGTCACTCTTTCTTGAGGCTCCACCCACTCCGGCTCTTCAGGGTCTGGAAGCGTACTCACTTCTTGCACAATCGCCTCAGTTATAGGTTTTTCTGTATTACCATCCTCAGTACATACACTGTGTTCCGGCGCCTTGCGCCCTTTATGTCTCCGACGACGGGAGGATCTTTTCTCCTGGTGGGGCCCTTCTTTACTGTACTCCCTTTCTCTATTAGAGTCACAGTCACCCTCGGAGTCAGAGTCACATTCCACCTGGCACCCGTCACGAGACTTCAGGTCTGTCAGTTGGGTAGCTGCACCCTTTCCACTGGTGTCACCTTCTGCTATGTCACCGAGTTGTTTAGACCCGTCCACTTTGGGAGGAGTTACTGTGCTAATACACCTCGCCCCAACCGTACAGATCCCTCCATTCAGCGGCTGTATAGGAACTCCCCTGTCCCACAAGTCAGAGAACAGTTTAGAGTCCCGGCCTACAACTACTGGACACACCAAATTTGGGATTATAGCGACCTCCTGTTCCCTCATGTCCCAGCCTGCCCCCAAATTTACCCTGGCCACGGGATACTCCTTAGTGTTCTCATGAATGCAGGTGACCCCGACCTTTCTACCGTGTATTTGAGACCCCTTAGGTGCAACTCTGACTAAAGTCACCGGATCCCCCGGGTCGATCAGACCAACCATATCCTCATTATCTATCGGCAGGTCACACCCCCATAGCCTGGCGCCTGGTGGATAGTTCATATGACAAACTGGACATACATAACAATTTTGCCCCGGGCAACAGTTCGCCTGCACCTCCCCATTACTGTTGGGACACTCCACCCCTTTTTGCCAACCATACCTGCTGGTGGGTTACCGCCCCTTTTTGGCCACCACCCCACTCTGGGATACACCCTGTGGACTCCCCCACAGTTTTCTTAGGCACAACCCCCTCAGTACAGTTTTATTCCTTTTGGGCTGTTACTGGCCCTTTAAGAGTCTGTGTGACCTGGTTCACACTGTCCTATTACCACACCAGCTCCTGCTGGTACTGCCGCCGCTTCCGTTGCAGCCACAAACCACCAACACCTCCAGATGTTGCTCATAAGCTGCTGTGGCTGTTACTGCAGCTCCTGCAGAACCTCTTGCTGCAAGTCACTGTAGCTCCTGCTACCACAAGACTCTGCTTGCTTCCGCTGCACCGTCTTGCCGCTTGTCACCTTCATGACCCCTCGAGTCACAGCCAGCCGCTTGTCACCTACGTGACCCCTCGAGTCACAGCCAGCCGCTTGTCACCTTCGCAACCCCACCGGGTTACAGCCAGACGTCTTCACCTGGTCATTTGTTATGCAGATAAAAAAAACATCCACAAAAAAACAGCCTGACCTCACTGCGTATGCCCGCATTCGAGCACCAATTGTAGGGATTCGCTCTGGTAGGCCGAGCACGCAGTAATGAGGCAACACACAGGCATTAAGTTAAAAAATAACGGTTTACTGTCTCTTTAAGACCAGGTAACAACAACACGACAAAACATAAATGCATTCCATCTTTGCAAACTACTGGTCCCAGACTCACCCTTGCATGGGACGGGCTTGACTAAGCAGCTGCAAGCCAGCAGGGACCGCCAGGTGCCTTCCCGGGTGATCTGGACTCGCTTCCAGTGCTCACTGACACATTGTAACAGAAAGTCACTTCCAGGCTAACTCCAGCCAAACTCCTCAATAGAACCGCCTGGTTCTCAGTGTGGGACCGTCACAGGCTCCGCACACACATGTGTCCTGTCCGGGTGCTATTCAGGACCCCAGTCCAAAACCCCGGCCACCAAGTTCCAAGTCTCACCACGTGCTTCCAGGAATACGATCCAACACCGACAGACCTTCCAGGCAGCCCTGTGCAGGACACACTCTCCACTTGTCTCAGCCAGACTCCCTTGAGACACTTCCCAGTCTCAGACAGAATCCCTTGAGACAGACTACAGAGACACTTCCCAGTCTCCCGCGATCTCTACTCCATGTGCCCAGCACTGCCTTTCATACCTGTAGCCACTCCCCAAGCCAAGGCATGAAGCACATGGTCTGGTCACGTGTTCATGACCTCATCACAGGTCCTTCACCACATACAATCACCAGTATGTACCATTCATTCTCCACCACCAGTGGGCGGTGTATGTGTGGTTAGCATGTCCCACCCAGCTCACAAGCTAACCCTGTAGGTTCACCCTTAACAAGAATCAGAACTCTTATGGGACTATAAGTCCCAGAACAACTTTACTGACCCACAGCACAGAATAGCTCTGCGACACATACTTTCCGTTTAACCCATACCAGGGACTGGTTTCCCATCTCTCTCATGCCTCCAGGCATAATTTGAGCAACTTATACAGCGCCCCCTAGGTGCCACATTAGTCATTATACCACAGTATATAATTCCACATGTGTTAATTCATAGTTTTGATGCCTTCAGTGTGATTCTACAATTTTCATAGTCGTGAAAATACAGAAAAATCATTGAATGAAAAGGTGTGTCCAAACGTTTGGTCTGTACTGTATATATATATATATTTATATATATGCTTATATATATATATTTAATGGTAAGACCAAATATAATTATGAACAATGCCATTCTATAAGTCCTAGTGTAGGCATTAACCCGAGCTACTTGTATCTCGGCAGATCTAGCTTTTACGCTTAGTGATCAGCTGTATTTCTTAGTACAACCGTTAAAACGTAAAACATGCTGTGTTGATATGAAATGAATGTTTCCATTTACTTTCCTTAGAAAGTTGTAGATCATGACTGGTCTGATTGTTGGTTTTCAGAACTGTATGGGAAACTCCTGGAAGAGGTTGATGTAAGGCATTAGAAGTTCTAACTGTATGTTCAATATTAATATGTACTAAATTCTACAATCACTAAAGCTTGTGAAAGATTGATTTCCCTTTTCTGTAGAATAGTAAAAGTGAAGGTTGGATAGACTTGTTGTAGGTATAGTATGTCAAAAATATTCGTCCAAAGTATAGAAGTACTTCAACAAGATTCCACAACAAAAAACTCTCATATGTGTAATATCCGTGGGAATATGAAGAGATCCCATGCAAATTAATATTAAAAATAAACTTTATTAAATATCAATTAAAATATAGCATATACAAAGCAAAATACCATCAAGGGATACCAAGCAGAGAATGCGGGGTATTGCACCAAAATAGATATAAGTAACCAAGGGTATGGAATTCATGTGCTAAAAGTCCAACTTATGCAAAACAAAAATTGTTCAAGTTTATGGGACTACATGTAAATACTATCTTTATATAGTTACCTCTTATAATTCCAACTAATAACCAATGCAAAACTGCATATAAACAATATCCCAATGAAGTTTCCCCTTATAAGTAGATACCAGTAGATAAAAGAGACATAAGACAGTATCAATCCCAAAGTTCATGACACCCAGAAACCAGATGCGATAGTGATGCTGTAGTAGCTGTGAAAGAGATTGTCTATTATACCCAAAATAGCTATACTCTTATTAGTGAAAGTAACATTACAGGTAGCAAGAGGTCACATGGGTCTGCTTGGCGTCCCCTCACCCCGACGTGCGTGTCGCCACCAGCTTCTTCCGGGGTGTCGAAATGCGTATTTTCCCAAAATACTCAATTCAAATCTCAATGCTATAAGGTCTGTAACTGCCTGGAAAATGCATGTGTAATATTTGTGGTCTCCTAGGACTGTATGGAACCCCTTTTGAGCTCTTCATTGCAAACAAAGCCTTATTAATGTCCAAGTGACCGCAACCTGTATGAAAACATAAGAACAATACACATATCTGTGTATAAATATATATAAAATATATATATTTATATCATGAGTTAAGCAAGGATATGTCGGGCAAAGGAGGGCCAGCAATTGCACCCGCAGCATGAGCAGTACAATATGGCACTTTAAAACATGGTGACCAATACACTGTGTGTAGAATTATTAGGCAAATGAGTATTTTGATCACATCATCCTTTTTATTCATGCTGTCCTACTCCAAGCTGTATAGGCTTGAAAGCCAACTGCCAATTATGTAAATCAGATGATTTGCATCTCTGTAATGAGGAGTGTGGTCTAATGACATCAACACCCTATATAAGGTGTGCTTAATTATTAGACAACTTCCTTTCCTTTGGCAAAATGGGTAGAAGAGAGGCTTTACGGATTCTGAAAAGTCAAAAATTGTGAGATGTCCTGCAGAGGGATGCAGCAGTCTTGAAATTGCCAAACTTTTGAAGCATGATCACCGAACAATCAAGCGTTTCATGGCAAATAGCCAACAGGGTCGCAAGAAGCGTGTTGATAAAAAAAAGGCGCAAAATAACTGCCCATGAATTGAGGAAAATCAAGTGTGAAGCTGCCAAGATGCCATTTGCCACCAGTCTTGCCATATTTCAGAGCTGCAACGTTACTGGAGTATCAAAAAGCACAAGGTGTGTGTCAAGAGCACCGCACTGCACATGTTCACTGAGCCAGTGCACGTGTCCTGAATAAAACACACTGTGCTCGAGGATACCTGAGGAGCGGGACAGCAGTAATGAATGATGTGTACTACAGACTAACAGGACCTGCAGCATGTGACTGCTGGGGGCGTGGCCTCAGCTCCAGATATCTAAGAGCTGAAGGAAAACTCCTAGCAGGGTAACGACGAGATAAAGTTACCAAGGGGCAAAGACAGGGACGAAAACCAGGACAGGCCGAGATCAGAGCACAAGATAGCACGACAGCACCAAAGGGTTAGACAGAACGGATAGTCAGGACGTAGCAATAGATCAGTAAACCAGAGCGGGCAATAGACAGTACAATAGGGACAAAACTGTAACGGAGTATCGATAGCCAAGCCAGGAGGTCAGAACCGGAGAAGACAATATTAGCAAAACGTGAGACAGAGAGCGGAGTGAGCAAACAGACCGGGTCATACACGGGAGTCAAACAAGCAGAGCAGTATACACACAAACCAGGGGGGTCAGGCACACAGTCACAACGAAAGTATAGCTGACAGAGAATCTCCCTCTGGACTGGGTATAAATACCCTCCCAGATCCAAAGGGAGGCCAGCAAAAGTTAACCCTGAGTGGACAGGATATTAACCATGTCCTATACCATGACAGTACCCCCCTTAACGGGGGGCCACTGGACCCCAGGCCTCTCAGGATATCTGGCATGAAAAGCCTGTACCAGTCGATCGGCATGTACCGAACTGGCCGGAACCCATGACCGATCTTCAATGGAGTATCCCTTCCAATGAATAAGGTACTGAAGTCTCCGGCGCACCCACTGCAAATCAATGATGCGCCCTACCTCGTACTCCAGTTGACCCTCTACCAACACTGGTGGAACCACGGATGAGGGATCTTCTCTAACCGTCCCCACAGGTTTTAATAGGGACCTGTGGAAGACGTTAGATATTTTGAAGGAGGTGGGCAACTGAAGCCTGTACGCCACTGGATTGATCACCTCTACAATCTTGTATGGGCCAATAAATTTGGGGCCCAGCTTCATAGAGGGTATCTTAAGTTTGATGTTACGGGTGGACAACCAGACCTTTTCCCCCACTGTCAACGCAGGACCCAACCCCCTCCTCCTGTCCGCAAAATGCTTGTACTTCTTCTGGGCTTTGGAGATGTTCCCTGCACCTCCCTCCAAAGGTTTTTTAACTGTTGAACCATCCCCTCGGCACCAGGACAACCAGAATCCATACGGGAAAATTCCCCAAACTGCGGAACAAACCCATAATTGACCTGAAAAGGAGACTTTCCGGTAGACTGATTGATACGACAGTTGAACGCAAATTCTGCCATGGGTAAACCCTCACACCAATTTTCCTGTCTAGAGGAGGCCAGGCATCTCAGAATCTGCTCCAACGACTGATTGGTGCGTTCAGTCTGTCCGTTGGATTCCGGGTGATAGGCAGAGGAGAATGATAATGTGACCCCAACTTCTTACAGAACGCTCTCCAAAACCTGGCCACAAACTGCACACCCCTGTCCGCCACCACATTCACAGGCACTCCATGCAACCGAACTATGTGCTGTATAAACAAGCGGGCCAAGGTTTCAGCAGACGGCAACGCGGGTAACGGCACGAAGTGGGCTTGCTTAGAAAATCTATCAACCACTACCCATACCACTGAATTGCCCTTGGATGAGGGAAGATTAGCGACAAAGTCCATGGACAGGTGTGTCCATGGTTTATCCGGAATTGGTAAAGGCACCAATTCCCCGGCCGGCCCTGAGAGCTTTTAGAGCGAGCGCACACCCCACAAGTATTAACAAAATTTTTTATATCAGTACCCATAGAGGGCCACCAAAAACCTCTAGCCACTGCCCCCGGGTAGCTGCAATACCAGGGTGTGCACTTAACACAGAATCATGAAATTCTTGCAGGAGTGTGAGACGGAGCTGTTTGGGTATGAACAATTTACCTGGGGGTTTATTCCTGGGAGCTTGTGCTTGTGCTTCCAGAATCTCTCTCTGTAACTCAGAGGAGACTTCGGCTACAACCACTCCCGGTTGAAGAATGGAGGAAGGAGGTTCTGGAGGGGACACAGAATCAAAACTTCGGGATAAGGCATCTGCCTTTACATTTTTAGACCCTGGTCGGAATGTGATGGTAAAATGAAAGCGAGAAAAAAAAAGTGCCCACCGAGCCTGTCTGGGGGTCAATCTCTTAGCAGACTCGATATAGGCCAGGTTCTTATGATCAGTGATGACCGTAATGGGATGAGCGGCCCCCTCCAAAAAATGCCTCCATTCTTCGAAGGCCAATTTGACCGCTAACAATTCCCTGTTGCCGACATCATGGTTTCTCTCTGCCGAAGAGAACTTTTTAGAGAAAAAGGCACAGGGTTTAAGATTAGTCAGGGTAGAGGGGCCCTGGGACAACACTGCCCCCACCCCCACTTCCGAAGCGTCGACCTCCACGATAAAAGGTCTTGACGAATCGGGTTGTACCAACATAGGGGCTGAAGTAAAGCATTTCTTCAATGTAAGGAAGGAATTTTTTGCAGCCACGGACCAATTTTTTACCTCTGCCCCCTTAAGAGTGAGGTCCGTCAAAGGTTTCACTACCTGTGAAAACCCTTTAATGAACTTCCTATAATAGTTAGCGAAGCCCAAAAATCGTTGCAACCCTGAACCTTCCCTGGATCCATGCGGAATCCCTCCCCAGATACAATTACACCCAGAAAAGACAGTTCTTGCATAAAAAATGAACACTTCTCCAGCTTAGCATACAAATGGTTCTCCGGAGTCTCATAAGAACCGCACGTAAATGATGTAAGTGTGACTGACTGTCTTCTGCGTACATCAGAATGTCATCCAGGTAAATGACTACATAACGTCCAATTAAATCAGAAAAAACAACATTGATGAAGTTCTGAAAAACAGCAGGGGCATTAGTGAGACCGAAGGGCATAACCAGGTTTTCAAATAGCCCCTCAGTTGTCAGGAATGCTGTTTTCCATTCGTCCCCCTCCCGGATCCTTATAAGGTTATAAGCCCCTCGTAGATCCAGCTTAGAAAACCATTTGGCCCCCGTGAGTTGGTTGCATAGATCGGGAATCAACGGGAGAGGGTACGTGTTCTTAACGGTAATTTTGTTCAGTTCCCGAAAGTCGAGACACGGTTGCAACCCACCATCTTTTTTCTTTACAAAGAAAAATCCCGCTGCCACGGGTGACACAGAGGGCCGAATATGCCCTTTGAGAAGGCTTTCTTTGATGTACTCTTTCATGGCTTTGCGCTCAGGCCCGGACAAATTAAACAAACGAGCCTTGGGTAATTTGGCTCCAGGTAACAAATCAATGGCACAATCATAGGGTCTATGTGGTGGGAACGCCTCAGCCTCACTTTCGGAAAATACGTCTTCAAAGTCTTTCAGGTACTCCGGAATACCCTCCAGACTGACAGACGACACAGATACAGATTTTATCGGCTTGACAAGAGAAACAGATTTACAACAAAGACCATTATTATTACATCCCCATAGGGTGATCTCCCGTTTTGCCCAATCAATGAGAGGATTGTGGCGTTGCAGCCAGGGCATCCCCCAAAACCAGTCCTGCAGGCAGATTATTCAGAATAAAGCAACTTAATTTTTCCACGTGAGTGGAACCCACTTTCATTGAAAAAACTTCAGACATAAAACAAATTCTATCCCGGGTAAGAGGGGATGAATCCACAGCCACAATTTTAACAGGATCTTTCAACCTGACTGTCCCTATCTTATTAAGAGTCACAAATTGGGCATCAATCAGATTAATGGAGGAACCACAGTCAACAAAGGCGGTGGTCATAACAGAACCGCCAGCAAGTTCCAATTCAACCTGGAGCACCATTTTAGCAAGTGAAAAAAAATGTACCTGGGAGTCTGGGCAACCTCCACGATTGTCGCCCAGACTCAGTCGTTTTCCTGACGTTTTTACAGAAGAAGGGCAGGAAGGACAGTCCCTTTTCCAATGTCCAGAGGCTCCACAGTAAAAGCATAGACGATTGTCTTTACGGTGTCTTCTCTCTCGTTCCTTTCCTGAGACAGCCTCCATCTCCATGGGCTCAGATGCGGGTGCGGTTGTAACACAATTTGGAGTACAAGGGAGTCTCTTGTTGCATCATTCCCCAAGCACGGAGTCTCCGGTCCATACGGACCGCCTGCATCATGGCGTCCTCCAGAGTATTGGGAGGAGGATGTAATGCCAGAGCGTCCTGCAGACGGAACAACCCCCTCAGGGCGGCATCATTCCAGGATACTTCCGCGGTCCAACGTCTGAACTCTGAGCTGAACTCTGAGCAGAACCATTCAGCAGAGTTCCTCCCCTGTGTCACACTCATCACCATATCCTCAGCCAGACGCACTCTATCAGGCTCATCATAAATGTGCCCCAAAGCCTCAAAGAACAGGTTCACAGACATACGTTCAGGAGCAGAGGAAGAGAGAGAGAAAGCCTATGCTTGCGGAGCCCCCCTTAATAAGGACATTACGATCCCCACCCTCTGCCTTTCATTTCCAGAGGTCCGGGGACGCAATTCAAAGAACAACTAGCATCCCTCTTTAAAAACCCTAAACAATTTTTTATCTCCAGAAAAATTGTCGGGTAATTTTACCGGTGGGTCGGGGTCCGCAAGAGATACATCATTGGGGCCCCCCTCCTGGAACCCCGACGGAACAGACCCCATTAGAGCGTCTGCCACATCTCTCTGTACCTGTTGATGCGACTGAACCAGATTTTGCTGCTCCATAGACAGCTTCTGCATAAGCTGGGAGAGCTCATTAACCTGTTCAGTGAGAGCCCGTACCGGATCCATAATGTGCTAACACCCCACCACCAGGGAAAGACTGTAATGGTCAGCTATAATGTCAAGAGCACCGCACTGCACATGCTCACTGAGCCAGTGCACGTGTCCTGAATAAAACACACTGTGCTCGAGGATACCTGAGGAGCGGGACAGCAGTAATGAATGATGTGTACTACAGACTAACAGGACCTGCAGCATGTGACTGCTGGGGGCGTGGCCTCAGCTCCAGATATCTAAGAGCTGAAGGAAAACTCCTAGCAGGGTAACGACGAGATAAAGTTACCAAGGGGCAAAGACAGGGACGAAAACCAGGACAGGCCGAGATCAGAGCACAAGATAGCACGACAGTACCAAAGGGTTAGACAGAACGGATAGTCAGGACGTAGCAATAGATCAGTAAACCAGAGCGGGCAATATACAGTACAATAGGGACAAAACTGTAACGGAGTATCGATAGCCAAGCCAGGAGGTCAGAACCGGAGAAGACAATATTAGCAAAACGTGAGACAGAGAGAGGAGTGAGCAAACAGACCGGGTCATACACGAGAGTCAAACAAGCAGAGCAGTATACACACAAACCAGGGGGGTCAGGCACACAGTCACAACGAAAGTATAGCTGACAGAGAATCTCCCTCTGGACTGGGTATAAATACCCTCCCAGATCCAAAGGGAGGCCAGCAAAAGTTAACCCTGAGTGGACAGGACATTAACCAAGTCCTATACCATGACAGTGTGCCATACTCAGGGACATGGCCAAGGTAAGGAAGGCTGAAAAACGACCACCTTTGAACAAGAAACATAAGATAAAACGTCAAGACTGGGCCAAGAAATATGTTAAGACTGATTTTTCTAAGGTTTTATGGACTGATGAAATGAGAGTGACTCTTGATGGGCCAGATGGATGGGCCCGAGGCTGGATCAGTAAAGGGCAGAGCGCTCCACTCCAACTCAGACACCAGCAAGGTGGAGGTGGGATACTGGTGTGGGCTGGTATCATCAAAGATGAACTTGTGGGACCTTTTCAGGTTGAGGATGCAGTGAAGCTCAACTCCCAGACCTACTGCCAGATTCTGGAAGACACCTTCTTCAAGCAGTGGTACAGGAAGAAGTCGGCATCGTTCAAGAAAAACATGATTTTCATGCAGGACAATGCTCCATCACATGCATCCAAATACTCCACAGGGTGGCTGGCCAGTAAAAGTCTAAAAGAAGAAAAAATAATGGCATGGCCCTCTTGTTCACCTGATCTGAACCCCATAGAGAACCTGTGGTCCCTCATAAAATGTGAGATCTACAGGGAGGGAAAGCAGTACACCTCTCAGTCTGAGAGGCTGCGGTGGGTACAGCACGCAATGTTGATCGTAAACAGATCAAGCAACTGACAGAATCTATGGATGGAAGGCTTTTGAGTGTCATCGTAAAGAAAGGTGGCTATATTTGTCTCTGATTTTTTTTGTTTTTGAATGTCAGAAATGTTTATTTCTAAATTTTGTGTTGTTATATTGGTTTACCTGGTGAAAATAAACAAGTGAGATGGGTATATATTTGGTTTTTATTAAGTTGCCTAATAATTCTGCACAGTAATAGTTACCTGCACAAACAGATATCCTCCTAAGATAGCCAAATCTAAAAAAAAACCACTCCAACTTCCAAAAATATTAAGCTTTGATATTTATGAGTCTTTTGGGTTGGTTGAGAACATAGTTGTTGTTCAATAATAAAAAGAATCCTCTCAAATACAAGTTGCCTAATAATTCTGCACATAGTGTATGTGTGTGGCTGGTGTGGCTGTGCAAGGCAGCAGCAGAAGTTGCAAGGTAAAAAACAAACGATGGGTCAGGAAAGGTTTTATCTGCCTGTGTAGTGCCAGCAATTGCAGCCTCGATAGCAGCAGTGCAGTACAGTACTATAAAACACAGTTTGCAGCCAGGAGATGAGTGGCTGGCATGGTTATGCAGTGATAATAACATCAGCATTAGCTACACGGTAGAAAAATATGACAAGTCTGGCAAGGACATGTCTGCCAGTATAGGTCCATCAATGGCAGCCCTGGTAGCTGCAATACAATACAGCACTTTAGGCCCCTAGAAGAAGCTGGTAACATGGACAAAAGGTGCTTGAGGACTCGTGTCCTGACATACAATATAGAAATAGCATAGTCAATGGTCAGCCAGTCTTTCTGGCATCAGTGCCATACCAAAACACCATTTCCATTCAAAACAGGGCAAGCTTAATTGAGGCACAGCTAGCTCCATTCTAACTATACTGCCCCACCATCATAGGTCTAGCACAATTGAGGAACAGATAGTTCCACAGTCATAAACCACACTGGGATGGGGAATGTAGTAACTACATTTGAGTCTGACTTAGTGACCGGCAACAAACAGACTACATGCATACTGAATCCCGAATAAAACATTGAGGCAGAACATGTGATACAAAATATGATTCCATGTGGAATGCTGATGTGTTGTTTAGTAAATACAACACTGATCTCCTGTGGATGTTGGAGATGGTTTCATGTCTATTGAGTATGAACTGGAGAAGGTGTAGGAGGAGACAGATAACCGCTGCCTAGATTTATCTCCCAGTTTCAGATGCTTCATCTCTTGTCTCGGTTGTTGTAGTGAATCACTGGCACTGAAAACTCACTCAATCCATGGGCCGGGGAACTTATGTATTGCCCCTGGCCAAGGCCCTGGCCATGGTTGCTCCTCCAGCTCAAGATGGTACAGCAGCAACTGCACTAGAAGGCAACTTGACCAGATAAGAGTTTCTTGGCACACAAGAGAGTATGCTTTGTTCCTCGACACACTATCAGGGAGGAAGATGCGTACTAGGAGCACAACAAGCAATAGTGGTGGATAATGATGATGGTAATGATGACACCAATCAGGTATTACGTGATGGTGTGGCCTGGCTGACATAAAGAGGAGAGTAAGGATAAGGGGGAAGGTAGACAATTTGAGGCTTTCTTTTAATTGCTGGCCAGCCTGTTTTTCCCAAAATGAGCAGGTGATACCACTCCTCTGGCCCCAGTGCATCCAAGTATAAAGGCTGACTGTTCATCTTTCACAATAACACAGCTGGAAGTTGCCATAATGTAGAATTTTCCTTAGTCTGTGGGGTGCCATGGGTTAGGAGACTTAGGGACAGAACAGAAACAGGTGACTCCCTTGGTTGTTGAGCTCTCATCCAGTGATTTTTTTTATCATCTGGAACAAGCAATCAAGAAGGTGCTATAGGAGAGGTAGAGGAAAATTTTGCAAAGAAAGGAAAAGGAACAGATGTGTCAGGGATTGGTCTCCAACGCAGAAAAGAGACGGAATAAGAATTATTGAGCCCTACTATTGATGGTGGCTTCTGCCAATGTAATCTACAAATCATTAACTTGTCTTCTCATGTACTCATGGTGTCTGAGGAGAACCTCTTATCTAGGGGACTGTCATTTTCTCCCATGAGTACTTTGGATAAGTTTGAACTTACTAAGGATCTTTATTCATTTTGTAGATAGCTGACATTTAAAATGCTGTACCATCAGTCATCAGTGATTGACACCCTTCCGGAAAATGAGACATGTTTTCAAGACTTGCTTGATCTGCTTGAATAAAATGAGGGAGATATGGGTAACAAAGGTAGATTTGGGGGCAAGCTTCCATCTCAGGCCACTCTATCTTTTGCCCTCTTTCCTCCAGTGCAAATATTTTTTGATACGGTAAGCAAGGACATCTGTAACCTCAGACGTGATAAGAACAGATAGAATAATCTTAGCACTGAGGACAGAATGGCACTAGATGGTTTGAAACGTAATGATAAGTTTGTCATCAAGGAAGCTGACAAAGGTGGAAACAGTCCTCTGGCCTAAGGACATGTATATCCTTGAATCCAAACAACAACTATCAGACACCTCCTGTTATTAGATTCTCCCATCTAATCCTACATATGTCTTTAAGGGTAGAATGGATAAATTGCTCACCACAGCATTACAACTTGGAACTTCACCCCATAGAACCCACGTTTTACATGTTGCCTAAGGTGCATAAATCTATGCAATGTCCCAAAGGTAGGCCTATTGTGTCGGGTATTGGCAGCCTATTTAAGCATCCGTGTATTTATTTAGACTATTTTTAAAGGTTTTTGTCCACTCCTTAGGCTGTTACAAGAAAGATTCATCTGACATGATCCAGAAATTGGAAAGAATTTTGGTGCCTACAAATACCATCCTTGTGACTTTGAATGTCGAGTCCTTATACACGATTATACCGGCAAAGGTAGTGATGCTGTCTCCTATTTTTTGAATGTGCAGACATCCAGAGACAGGAAACATGACTCCATCTTCCATCTTTTGAGGTTTGTCCTTGAGAGGAGTTACTTTACTTTTGAGCGTGTTTCTTGCAGGTGTCTGGCACGGCTATGGGGGCAAGGCGCGCCCCATCATATGCAAATCTATATATGGGTTGGTGAGAGGAGACATACATATACAACTTATCAATGTTTCAAACCTATGTCCTGAGATGATTTAGTTACATCAACAACATCCTATTTTTTTGGACTGGTAGGTTGGACGAGTGTAAATTATTCATTGATCAACTGAATGATAACCCTTGCAACATCAGACTTATCTCCCAAATTTCCTCTTCTGCAGTAGACTTTCTTGATCTGAATATCTCTTTCTGACACGTGTAACCACCTCTCTGTTCCGGAAGACCATGACTACCAATAACTTGCTACACTATACAAGTTTTCATCCTGTACATCTGAGGAAGTGCATAGCCAAGGGTCAGTTCTTGCAGTTGAGGAGGATCTGCAGCTCTACCATGGATTTTCAGACTTAAGCGCAAGCGTATCGAGCATATTCCCTGGCCAAGAGATTTTTGACCATGGTACACCAGTACAGAGTTGTATCGCAGGCATAACTCACATCACAGTGATAGGTGAAAGATCTTGTAGCCTTGCAAGTGACAACCATTACGGACCATAAATTTGATAACACCATTTAATAACCAATGGAGTGACATCTATGACATCCTCAAAAAAAAGTTGACGCAACCTTCTCAGTGAATGCAAGTTGTCTCCTTTTATTTCTACTACTCTTAAGATGGTGGCCAAAAGGATCAGCTTACTTGTAGCCACTTCAGGCGTTCTACCCAAAGATTGAGCACAGATAACAGACTGTTAGGATCATATTCGTTTGGTGATTGCTCAATATGCCCAGTCATGGCTGCAACAAGGTGCATCACTCTCCCTAATTGCCCTTAACTTATTTGCTCGCATGCTTAATTCAATTGTCAAATGCGTAACATTGTGTATGCACTAAATTGTCCTTGATCCCATGCAGGGACTTCGGGATGCATTTAGCAGCACCTTTCCAACATACCGTATATACTCGTGTATAACCCGAGATTTTCAGCACCTTTTTTCGTGCTGAAAATGCCCCCTCGGCTTATACACAAGTCATAGGGCAGAAACCAGCGGGGGAGGGGATGCCGCGGCAGGAGCCGGTGGCTGGGACATCATACTCACCCCTCCCCGTGCCATCGCTGAACATCCCTGCAATCCTGCGTTCTCCCCGGCTTCCTGCAGCTCTCCAGCGCTGAGCGGTGACGTAATACCCGCTCATTAAGGTCATGTAATATGGACGCGACGCCACTCCCATAGGCGTGGCGTCCATATTCATGGCCTTAATGAGCGGTATTACGTCACCGCTCAGCGCTGAAGAGCTGCAGGAAGCCGGGGAGAACGCAGGATTGCAGGGACGTTCAGCGATGGCACGGGGAGGGGTGAGTATGATGGAGGAGAGGACAAGGAGCACGGAGCAGGACGGGGGGGAGAACGGTGGACGGGGGAAGCATGGAGGACGGGGGGAGAACGGAGGACGGGGAAGCATGGAGGAGGACGGGGGGGAGAACGGAGGACGGGGGAAGCATGGAGGAGGACAATGAGCACGGAGCAGGATGGGGGGAGGATGGAGGGCACAGAGGAGCACGGAGCAGGACAGGGGGAGAGGATGGAGGGCACAGAGGAGCACGGAGCAGGACGGGGGGCACAGGAGGACGGAGAAGGAATGGGGGAGCACAGCAGAGGACGGAGCAGGAGGGGGGGGAGTACAGAGGAGAATGGGGGAGCACAGAGCTGGATGGGGAGCAAGGAGCAGGATGGGGGCAGCACAGAGCAGGAGGGCAGTTTATACACCCGGCTTATACACGAGTCAATACGTTTTCCCAGTTTTTTGTGGCAAAATTAGGGGGGTCGGCTTATACACGGGTCGGCTTATACACGAGTATATACGGTAGCTACGGCTAGAGAGGAAAAGGATAAGGGTAAGACCATTTTATCTACAGCTTTCCATTTTTTAAACCATCATGGTTGCTGTAATAAAGGTGTCCGTGTCATGGGTTTTGAATCTGTTAGTATTTCAATCAGGGGAGGTTTGGCTACAAGGGAATTTGTTATGTTTAGGTAGCTGAGGAGAAAAAGCAAAAACAGTAATACACCAGAGAGGCTGGAACCTATTGGATTGCAGTAACCTGAACTAACCACACAACTAGAGGTAGCCGTGGAGCGTTCCTACGTTGATCCTAGACGCCTCGTCACAGCCTGAGAGATAACTACACCGAAAGGCAGAAAGAGGAAAGCTATCTGCCCCGGAGCAGATCCCCGAAGAAAATAGAAGCCCCCAAACATGTAATGGCGGTTAGACAAGAAGAAGCACGGACACAGACAGAAAATAGAATGAGCAAACGCTGGGGCCCAATCTGTCTAGACAGAAAAGTACAGGAAAGGATTCTTACTGCAATCCAAAAAAACCCTAAAAAAATACCAACTCTTCTGATTGCAAAAACACCTGAGATCACACGATCTCTACCACCTAAATCAGATCTCTGGTGTAACAAAACTAAGCCGCAGCCACTGAAAAAACAGGAAAAAGCAAATGAACAAATAACAGTGGCTTCAGATAAACTGAGAGGAGCACAGGCCCCCAGGAGGGGACCCGGCTGACCTCCACAGAAGTGCAGGGAACTATGCAAAAAGCAAGCACAAAAATAAAAGCAGAAAATATCTTATCTGAAAGCAGAAGATGCAGGCAAGACTCAGCAAACTTCCAAATGAACAAGGAACCACAATTGAGACAAGAACAATTGATCACCGGCGACCATCATGGGAGGGAACCTCCCTTATATCAGTCCAGTCCATTATCCCAGATTGCCTTTCCTCGCTGTGAGGTTCAGTATGTCTGCAACCACCAGAGGGAGCCTCTGCTCAGAAACCATCTCCTGCACATTCATAACAGTTCCCCCCCCTTGAGGAGGGGTCACCGAACCCTCACTTGTGCAACCAGGCCGATCAGGATGAGCTCGGTGATAGGCACGGATCAGTCTCCTAGCATGGATGTCCGAAGCAAACACCCAAGAATTGACTTCCTGACCATAACCTCTCCACTTAACCAAATACTGGAGTTTCTGTCTAGAAAAACGAGAATCCAATATTTTCTCAACCACATACTCCAGATTGCCCTCAACAAAAACAGGGTCAGGAGGCGCAGCCATTGGAACCACTGGCTCGACAAACCTCTTCAATAAGGACTTGTGGAACACGTTATGGATCTTAAATATCCCTGGAAGAAGCAAACGGAAGGAAACAAGATTAAGAATCTCCATGATCTTATAAGGTCCAATGAACCTAGGCTTAAACTTTGGAGATACAACCCTCATAGGGATATTTCTTGAGGACAACCAAACCAAGTCAACCACTTTAAACCGAGGACCATCAGTCCTATGCCGGTTGGCAAACCGCTGGGCCTTCTCCTGAGAGAGAGACAACCTCTCCACTACCTGGTCCCAAATCTGCTGCATACGCTCCACAACAGAGTCAATACCCGGACAGACAGAAGCCTCCGTCTGTCCCGAAGAAAATCGAGGGTGAAACCCAGAATTGCAGAAAAATGGAGACATCAAGGTGGCAGAGCTAGCCCTATTAATAAGAGCAAACTCAGCCAAAGGCAAAAAAGAGACCCAGTCATCTTGATCAGCAGACACAAAACATCTCAAATAAGTCTCCAAGGTCTGGTTTGTTCTCTCGGGTTGGTCCATTGGTCTGAGGATGAAATGCAGAGGAGAAAGATAATTGAACACCAAGTTTAGAACAAAATGTCCTCCAAAATCTGGAAACAAACTGGATTCCTCTGTCAGACACAATGTTCTCCGGAATGCCATGTAACCGAACCACGTGCTGAAGGAACAAAGGCACCAATTCGGAGGAGGAAGGTAGCTTAGGTAATGGCACAAGATGTATCATCTTGGAAAACCTATCACAGATTACCCAGATAACGGTCATTTTCTGAGAAACAGGGAGGTCGGAAATAAAATCGATAGAGATATGGGTCCATGGCCTCTTGGGCACAGGTAATGGCATCAACAAACCACTAGAGCGAGAGCAAGGCTTGGAACGAGAGCAAGTCCCACAGGTCTGCACAAAGTCCCTGACATCACGAGACAAACGTGGAACAATTAAACTCAGACATCACACTCTTCTTCCACTGGTCTGGGACAAACAATTTCTTAACAGGGCAGCGCTCAGGTTTATCCTCCTGACACCCCTCCAGAGCCAGTCTCAAATTGGCCGAGATGGCGGAAAGTACTACACCCTCTTTCAAAATAACAGCAGGATCAGATAACTCAGGAAAATCCATAAAGAAACTCCTTGAGAGGGCATCCGCCTTAACATTCTTAGTGCCAGGAAGAAAAGAAACCACAAAATTAAAACGTGTGAAAAACAAGGCCCGCCTGGCCTGTCTAGAATTAAGTCGCTTGGCTGATTCAAGATAAACCAGGTTCTTATGGTCCGTGAGGACCACCACCTGATGTTTGGCTCCTTCCAGCCAATGTCTCCACTCTTCAAAGGCCCACTTCATGGCCAATAACTCCCGATTACCCACGTCATAATTACGTTCAGTTGGAGAAAACTTTCGAGATAAAAAGGCACAAGGGTTACTCTTAGAGGTCTCTGGATCCCTTTGGGACAAAACGGCACCTGCCCCAATTTCAGAAGCATCAACCTCCACCTGAAATGGCAGAGAAACATCAGGCTGCCGTAGAACAGGAGCAGAAATGAATCTTTGCTTAAGTTCCTGAAATGCAGAAACTGCCTCAGGAGGTCAATTCACCACATCGGAACCCTTTTTAGTCAGATCAGTCAATGGTTTAACAATACCAGAGAAATTACCAATAAATTTACGATAAAAATTGGCAAACCCAAAAATCTCTGAAGAGCCTTCATTGAAGTAGGTTGAACCCAATAACAGATGGCCTGAACCTTGACCGGGTCCATTTCAATAACAGACGGAGACAAAATGAATCCCAGAAATGAGACCTTCTGTACGCCAAAAAGACACTTTGATCCCTTCACAAACAGTGCATTCTCTCTCAAAATCTGGAACACAGTCCGAACATGTTTCACATGAGAGTCCCAGTCATTGGAAAAAATCAAGATATCATCCAAATAAACAATCAAAAATTTATCCACAAAATCCCTGAAAATATCATTCATGAAGGATTGGAAGACGGAAGGGGCATTAATAAGCCCAAAGGGCATCACTAGGTACTCAAAATGCCCCTCTGGGGTATTAAACGCCGTCTTCCATTCATCCCCGTGCTTAATACGAATAAGGTTATATGCCCCCCTGAGGTCAAGCTTGGTAAACCAACTAGCACTTTTCACTCTGGAAAACAGATCAGAAATCAAGGGTAACGGATATTGATATTTCACAGTGATCTTATTCAGGAGGCGATAATCAATACACGGCCTCAATGAACCATCCTTTTTGGCCACAAAGAAAAAAACGGCGCCCAAGGGTGAAGAGGATGGTCTGATATGACCCTTCTCCAATGACTCCTTGATATAAGATCGCATAGCATCGTGTTCAGGTACAGATAAATTAAAAAGGCGACCTTTAGGAAATTTACCACCAGGCACTAATTCAATAGCGCAATCATGGCTCCTGTGAGGGGGTAAGGATGCAGATTTACTTTCACTAAACACATCAGAAAAATCAGTCAAAAAGTCAGGAACATCCTGAGACTGGGGAAAGGCAGAAAAAATAGGAGTGTCAGCATTCACACATTGGCAGCCCCAACTGGTCACAGACACAGATTTCCAATCCAAAACAGGATTATGAATCTGCAACCAAGGGAAACCCAGAACAATAATGTCATGCAGATTATGCAACACCAGAAATTTGCAACTCTCCTGATGATCTGGTTCAACCCTCATTATCACCTGAGTAGAAAATTGGGGTTTATTCTCCACCAAAGGGGTAGAATCAATGCCCAATAGGGGAATAGACTTCCGCAGGGGTATCATGGGAAAGCCACAACGCCTGGCAAAGTCGAAATCCATCAGGTTAATAGCTGCTCCTGAATCAACAAAAGCCTGAGCCGAAAATGTGGACATGGAGCAAATCAGGGTAACAGTCAACAGAAATTTAGTCTGAACACTACCCAAGACAACTGAGCGCGCAAAACGTCTTCCCCGCTTAGGGCAGATGGAAATAGCATGAGAGGCATCACCACAGTAGAAACATAACCCATTGCGCTTTCGAAATTCATGACGCTGTGCCCCAGAAGTCACTCCATCACACTGCATGGGCTCAGGAGCTGGCCCACAAGGCAACACCATCTCACGCATACCTCTGCGCTCACACAAACGTCTGTCAATTTGAATAGCCAAAGACATAGAATCATTGAGACCAGAGGGTAAAGGGAATCCCACCATAACATCCTATACATTCTCTGACAGACCCTTCCGAAAAAGGGCTGCCAAAGCATCATCATTCCATTTGGTTACGACTGCCCACTTTCTAAATTTCTGACAGTACAGTTCAGCGGCTTCACAGCCCTGACTTAATGCCAACAAGGTCTTCTCAGCATGATCAGTGACATTAGGTTCATCGTACAACAACCTCAGAGCCTGAAAAAATACATCAACATCATTCAAAACAGGATCCCCAGGTGTCAGGGAAAAAGTCCAATCCTGAGGGTCGCCGCGCAGGAGAGAGATGGTAATTTGAACCTGCTGTGCTGCGTTCCCTGAGGACTTAGGCTTCAAGGCAAAAAACAACTTACAGTTATTTTTGAAATTCAGAAATTTAGCCCGATCCCCCAAAAACAAATCTGGCATGGGAATCCTAGGTTCCACAACCGGCAACCCAGCAAGATAGGTAGCAATACACCGAACCTCTGTGGCAAGCTGATCTACACGGCCAGACAACTGTGCAAACTCCATTGAGAGAAAAAAAAGTCCTCCTCAGCACCCAGAGAAAAAGAGGGAAAAAATGCAACAAACAGAAAAAAAAAATCTCTGACAACTTTTTTTTTTCCTTTCCACACTATTTTTCCCTTCTGTTAGTACCATACAATTTCAGCTTGGCCGGTGATACTGTTATTTTAGGTAGCTGAGGAGAAAAAGCAAAAACAGTAATACACCAGAGAGGCTGGAACCTATTGGATTGCAGTAACCTGAACTAACCACACAACTAGAGGTAGCCGTGGAGCGTTCCTACGTTGATCCTAGACGCCTCGTCACAGCCTGAGAGATAACTACACCGAAAGGCAGAAAGAGGAAAGCTATCTGCCCCGGAGCAGATCCCCGAAGAAAATAGGAAGCCCCCAAACATGTAATGGCGGTTAGACAAGAAGAAGCACGGACACAGACAGAAAATAGAATGAGCAAACGCTGGGGCCCAATCTGTCTAGACAGAAAAGTACAGGAAAGGATTCTTACTGCAATCCAAAAAAACCCTAAAAATACCAACTCTTCTGATTGCAAAAACACCTGAGATCACACGATCTCTACCACCTAAATCAGATCTCTGGTGTAACAAAACTAAGCCGCAGCCACTGAAAAAAACAGGAAAAAGCAAATGAACAAATAACAGTGGCTTCAGATAAACTGAGAGGAGCACAGGCCCCAGGAGGGGACCCGGCTGACCTCCACAGAAGTGCAGGGAACTATGCAAAAAGCAAGCACAAAAATAAAAGCAGAAAATATCTTATCTGAAACAGAAGATGCAGGCAAGACTCAGCAAACTTCCAAATGAACCAGGAACCACAATTGAGACAAGAACAATTGATCACCGGCGACCATCATGGGGGAACCTCCCTTATATCAGTCCAGTCCGTGATCCCAGATTGCCATTCCTCGCTGTGAGGTTCAGTACTGTTCAATAAAGCAATATAGTAGAGATTTGCCCCAAAATGTGTTTCAATATACAGCAGCAAAAAAATGGGGATATAAAACTTAACATTTAATGAACTTAATGTTCATTAAATGTTAAGTTTTATATCCCCATTTTTTTGCTGCTGTATATTGAGGTTCAGTACTGTCTGCAACCACCAGAGGGAGCCTCTGCTCAGAAACCATCTCCAGCACATTCATAACAGGAATTGTTACGGCACGAATCCAAGTGGATCTATAACCTTAATAGCCTGACACCTGTATGTTTGTTTTTACAAGGAAATGTAGGTATCTATAAAGGTATCGTACTGTATGGCATGTTCCCATTTTATGTCTCACTATTTTTAATTTTTGTTTTTCTTTTTTTCTTCTCTAAATTTTTCTGTAGTCACTGGTTTACCATTGGATGCGATTCAACATTGTTGTCTTCATCCTCTTATTCCTGTTGTCTATGGACATATGGCACTTTGTTCAGGGGATAAAGAAAAATATGACGATCTGTTATAATCCTCTTTACATCACATGAATATATTGTTATGAATTATATTTTTAAGGCACTGTTTATTATTTCTTAAACTGCATTTGCACGGTATTGCTCCTATTTACTATTCTAGCTTGAGAAGTTCTGTTGACAGCATTTGAGTATCCTATGTAGGCATGCTATTCTTAGTTGTGCATGAGTGCCAATTATGGTAATGTTGAGGGTAATAATGCTACTACTGACTGCGCTAGTGCATGACTGTCTGTCTCCACCTGTTTCTCGCTGCTCTCAGCTTGAACAGTGACTTCCGGCCTGCACCATTTGCATTGTTGTTTTGCAATCATGACAATGTTGACACAATTATGGCTATAGATTATGCAAGCGCATGATTACCCATCTCTGTGGCTGCCCCGCCACTCCCAGCAGCAACAGTGACTTCTGGTCTGTGCTATGGCTAGGCGCGCATATGTGGTGAGGCTTTGCATCTGACTTCTGCCTGTTCTACTCTTGCTGTGCACAATCATTTGACTTCAGATCTGCACTTTGGCTGGGTACACATGCGCTTTAGCTATTTTGAGCTTGACTTCTGGTAGTCTCCTTCTATTTTGTCATTTTGTGTCATGACTTTGTTCCATTCTCAATTGGTTCACGCCGATCATTTGCCCTTTCAGCACCCATACTACTTCCTGAACTCCCCGATGCTGAAACCATCTGCTCCTGATTTTGATATCTGATAACTAATCTTTCATTAATTTATTTGGTATATATACTAGCAACATGTGTCTGTTTATTCAATCTATTGCCCCTGAATAATCTACACTTGTTTGTGGCAATACGTGTGGGATTCCATCCACTCTCTAATCTTGGACACGGGTTTTGTATGATCTCACATATTTTGATGGATTATTATGTCCACAATTTGGCTCATCCTTGCATATAGGGCATTGGTTCTCTAATGCATTATCTCTGTCATTATTGAGAGTGTTTTGGTTATTTTTCTCATAGCTTAATATGAGGTTGGTTTTTGCTCAGATATTTGATCATTCATCAATCACTGCACATTATAAGCTGCATTAAAACATTACTGGGCACTTGCACTTTATCTGCACTTTTTATATGTAGACACATTGTTGAATATTTTTCTCTATCTCCTGACATTATAAATTATTTGATTTTGTAAGTGTGTCGTCTATACATATATGATCTGTTATTTTGGAATTTTGTAGTTTTATACCTGTTTGTCCTGTGTTAGTTAGAGTATATCACGACTCCCTAAAAGGTCGATTGGGTATTTTCATGTGGCCCTGTTTGACTTTTTAATAGCTTTTAATTCACTTGTTGTTTGTATACATACTGTGTTAACAAAATAATTGTTCATATTTGTGAGATCCCCAGTTTTAGTATATCTTTTTTGCCTTGTTCTCACTCAGGGGCCTGACCACTAAGAGCCTACAAGTGCTTGTGGCCAGGGACGCTACATCTCCTTGACAGCACACTGGGTGAACATTGTGAAGGCTGGGGCCAAGTCCCACCCTGGCACGGAACATGTGCTACTGATGCAAGGATTGCTGGCCCTACTTCTATCACGGTTTCCTCCACCTCGTACACTAGTTCCTGCACCACCTCTTGCTTCTCCTCATCCCCCATCTCTGATTTGTTATCACAGAGCAAGTAGTCCACATCAGCCAGAAGCTGGAAGCTCTGCAGCATTGCCTCAGCGAAGCGACAACATGCTCTGCTGAAGCTAATTTGTCTAGGAGACAAACAACACATCGCGGCAGAGTTATTGAAAGGAATAACAGACGAGAGATTTATGGCTCTCGCCGCTGAACCTACAACCAGGCATGGTCTTGTGTGATAATGGGCATAACCTGGTGGTGGCTGTGAAACGTGGAAAGCTCAAACACGTACCATACTTGGCTCACATGCTGAACTTGGCAGTTCAGCAGTTTATGAAAACCTTCTCAGAGCTACTGATCAAGGTACACCGCATCAGTACCCATTTTTGCAAACCAGCTACAGCTGACACCGCTCTGGCAGTGATGCATCAGTGCATGCAAGTGCCAGCTCACCGTCTAGTGTGCGAAGTGACCACATTCTGGAACTCGCACTGCACATGCTGGCAAGGATTTGTGAACAGCAGGGGCCAGTTGTTGAATACCAACACACCCGTCGGTATTCTGGTCAGTGGGCATGGATGTCTGACATTTGTGCGGTTCACCAATACTTTGAGGACTCCACAAAAGGTAGTGAGCCAAGATGACACCATGAGTAATGCAATAATCGTGCTTCTGTACCTACTTAAACAGTCACTGCTCACAATTAAACATGAAGTCTTGCATGCAGACCAGGTGGAGATGGAGGAAGACATGAGACAGGGAGATACTACCCAGTCCAGCCTCATCTGATCTGCTCAGTGCAGATTGGGTAACAATGAGGAGGTGGAGGCTGAGGAGGAGGAACAAGAACTCGTTGCTAGTGCAACAGAGGTTAATAGGTAAAGCAGAGGCAGAGGTACATTGTCAAAGCTCTAGGCCAATTTTATGACAGGATCCCAGTGTCCATTCTCTGATGAGTGGGTATTTTTGACAAGGAGGGAAAGGTTTTTAAAGATGATCAAGCAATACATGGCCGACATAACCAGTGTACTTCCTAATTCCTCTGCGACCTTTAACTATTGGGTCTCAAAGCTGTACCACTGGCATGAGTGGTTCCTCAAAGCCTTGGAGGTGTTGTGCTGCCCAGCCACCAGCATCAAGTCTGAGCGGGTTTTTAGTGCCGCCGGGGGGTTATAACAGACAGGCGCTTTCGCCTGTCAACAGAAAATGATGACAGGCTCACTCTGATAAAAATGAAAAAAGAAAAGCCTGGATTAGCACCGACATCGCCCTTATAGTGGCTTTGGTAGTACCTTTAACTGGTTGTGCTAGGCCATATGATGTGATGTGATGGCTGCAAAGCATTATAAGGAAGTCTTTGTGGCTGTACCTGGCATGACTAGTCTGGTTGTTGGCTGCTGCAGTCTTCAGCAGTATGTAAAATATCACCAGCCATTTTTTTTGTAATTCTTATGAAGAAAATCACAAATTGTTTGAATTAATGGTGATCTGCACATTTCAGGAAATTCAACTCAGTCGATTTGTAAAATACACAAGAAAAATTGGTACAACTTGTACTAAATGAATAATATCTGTATATAATGTAGTGCTAAAGAATAATACATATGTAAATAAATAACAAGAAAGTACCAATGATCCAAGAAAGGGTGAGATGGCAGACCATCCGGAAAAATAAAAAACCCTATATACCAGACGTGGGCAAAAGTCAGAGAACCCAATTGAACTAGATGTGAGAAATAAATATAAAAAATCAAATATGTATGACAAAAAATAGTCTTTATTGAACAATGTTGTACAAAAAGCAAAGAATAATGACATTAAAGCATAACTGACAGTAACAACACCCAAATAATACTCTCAGACTAAAATGTGTACCAGGAGCAGTGATACAACAAGCCAAGTAAATCCACCACCTATGGATAGCATGTATAATCTAATAGCACTGTGTAACTAGTGCTGAGGATATAAATGTGTCCTCAGTATCTAACACCACCGATGTGTGCACATAATATGTTGGATAGGAGCTTAATAGAAATCAAAGGGCGTGAATGCATCAATGAAAATAAATAGAAGTGAACTGACGAAGGTTAGTAATACCGAAACGCGCGTCGGGGCGCGTCCTTGCAGGCTGACAGGCTGACAACATCCCTCCAGGCTCCCAGGTAGCGTTCACTTCTATTTATTTTCATTGATGCATTCACGCCCTTTGATTTCTATTAAGCTCCTATCCAACATATTATGTGCACACATCGGTGGTGTTAGATACTGAGGACACATTTATATCCTCAGCACTAGTTACACAGTGCTATTAGATTATACATGCTATCCATAGGTGGTGGATTTACTTGGCTTGTTGTATCACTGCTCCTGGTACACATTTTAGTCTGAGAGTATTATTTGGGTGTTGTTACTGTCAGTTATGCTTTAATGTCATTATTCTTTGCTTTTTGTACAACATTGTTCAATAAAGACTATTTTTTGTCATACATATTTGATTTTTTATATTTATTTCTCACATCTAGTTCAATTGGGTTCTCTGACTTTTGCCCACGTCTGGTATATAGGGTTTTTTATCAGTCGATTTGTAGCAGATCAATCTAGTTTTAATTAATTATTTATATAGGTAAAAAGTTTGTCTACAGACTTTGCTGATTGTCTTGAAGCCTCAAAGGACTATAGCTAGGTAATTTCTGTAATTTCTAAAAGTTAAACGATATGAGCTTCTTGTTTAAACTGTTTGTATTAAAGGTTAGTGAAATATAACTTGGCACAGCATAAAACCTAAAGCCTTGAGCAATGGAAAAAGTAATAAAATAATATGAGACATCATTTTTGTAATATACTCTGACGTTTGCAAAAAATAAAAACACATCTGGCCCTGGAAACAGAGAGGGGTGACTTTATACACTTTTTTGTAGATTTATATTGGCCAAATAAATTAGGCTATATTATATATTCGCCTATAATGTTTACATATTCCATGATAACAATGCTTCTTTACTTCCTTCCATTCCTTAACTGCAACAATTTTCATTGGTGCATTTTTTTAATCCCCTTTTTCCAAGAGTCATAACTTTTTTTTAATTATTTTTGGTTTTAAATTAAATTAAATTTACCATACAATGTACTGAAAAATGTGAAAAAAAATCCAAGTGTGAGTGAAATAGTGAAAAAAAAACCGTAATTCTGCCATTTTTTTTTTACTTAAGTTCTTTAGTTTTTAATGGCATTCAATGTGCAGGAAAAATGACCTGACACCATAATTTTCTAGGTATGATTACAAAGATAGCAAAATTAAGGTTTTTTTTATTTGACTGGTTTAAAAAAAATAAATTTGTAAAATCAATTTAGCTTATGTTGAGTTTTCTGAGACTAATGATAATGTTTTTTATATTCCATTGCTGGAGCTACATGAGGGATTGTTTGTGTACAGAGTTATAATTTGTACATATTACATTTCCATATCTTTTTATTGCATTTTTAGGGAGGCACTATGGCAAAAAAGGTGACCCAAAAATGTCTGATATCTGTTTTTTTTCTTTACAGATTTTACTACTTAAATAACACAGCGATCTCTAATATGAAATTCCTTTTTAATTTTGGATTTTTTTTTTTTTTTTAGTTTTTCTTAGAGAATTTGTTCCTGTGATCATTTGGTCACTTTTACTATATACTACAATACTGTAGTGCTGCAGTGCGGAGGTATTGAAAAATAGTTGGCCTTGAATATTTCTAGCTGACAAAAATAAGTTCAGTTGCTGAGGAAACAAGCATTAACTTTGACAAGTGCACGTGCTAATTTTCAGCATAAAAAGTTATGTTATTTTGAAATTGTGATTAAAAGAAGTTAACCATGTCAGGGTAAGATTGGAATGTCAGTAAAAACTTTCCGACAGCGTCCTGTTTTTGCAAGAAAATGCACTCGCCTACAAGTGTCTTATTGCTCTGCAAAAATTCTATGAACTCGAAAACTCTTTTTTTTATAGGATTTGAATTACTTTGTGAATAGCATTAAAGGGTGATTACATGGAATACAATATAATTACATTGAAAACATGTATTTTTTAGGCTAGGCCAACTGCAGTTGTCCTCAGAAGTTGACATACCCCAGCAGAATTTTTGCTTTCTTGGCCTTTTTTCAGAGAATATGAATGATAACACCAAAACTTTTTCTCCACTCATGGTTAGTGGTTGGGTGAAGCCATTTATTGTCAAACTACTGTGTTTTCTCTTTTTAAATCATAATGAAAACCCAAAACATCCAAATGACCCTGATCTAAAGTTCACATACCCTGGTGATTTTGGCCTGATAATATGCACAGAAGTTAACGTAAATGGGTTTGAATGGTTACTAACGGTAACATCCTCACCTGTGACAAATGTCAAGAAAATTGTTCAGCCTTGTTGACCTCCCTCCAAATGTAACATTTATGGTTGTGTCCAAAAAGTTAAATTTTGGTCTCATCACTCCAAATTTCCTTGTTCCAGAAGTGTTGAGGCTTGTCTCTGTGCTGTTTTGCGGATTGTAGGCGAGATACTTTGTGGCATTTGCGCAGTAATGGCTTTCTTCTGGCGACTCGACCATCCAGCCCATTTTTCTTCAAGTGCCTCCTTATTGTGCTTCTTGAAACAGCCACACCGCTAGTTTTCAAAGAGTCCAGTATTTAAGCTGATGTTATTTGTGGGTTTTTCTTTGCATCCCATACAATTTTCCTGGCATTTGTCACAGGTCACAGGTGTTACCTTTAGTAGCCATTCAAACCCATTCTTGTCAACTTCTGTGCATATTATCAGGCCAAAATCACCAGGGTATGTGAACTTTTGATCAGGGTCATTTGGATGTTTTGGGCTGTCATTATGATTGAAAAAGAGAAAACGCAGTAGTTTAACAATAAATGGCTTCACCCAACCACTAACCATGAGTGGAGAAAAAGTTTTGGTGTTATCATTCATATTTTCTGAAAAAAGGCCAAGAAAGCAAAAATTCTGCTGGATATGTAAACTTTTGAGCACATCTGTATATATCAATACCCCCTTGTCTATAGTGAAATTAACGATCACCACCAAGCATCAAAATGGTGGCAATAGATGCCCCTCCCTTATGCTGGGAAGGGGTTAAAAATCTTATATTATATGGAATCCATCAGCAGTTTTTCCCCATGGAATCCGAGAGCATCACAGTGTAAGGGCAGATGGCCTGATTCCAGAAATGCATCACTTACTGTTCTGCTTGCTGCAGTTTGGATAAAATCCCTATTTTCTCTGCTGTAGATGTAGCAGTGTACAGAATTCTGAGCTACATATGACCCCACAAACACCACTGATTGGCAGCTTCCTGTGGTCACTGTATATTGTCATCAGTGATTGGGACTGGGCTACAGAGATTATTTTACTGCCTGGAGTGTTACACTTAGTGGTGCAGTAATGATCTCCTGCTGATAAAACACTGATTGTATTGAATTGACAGCAAACTGCAGAGCGATTAACATATCTCTGGAATCATGTTACTCTCAGATTAAATAGCAAAAACCTGCTGATGGATTCCCTTTATGTTCTTCATTTTAAGGCCTCTTTCACACATCCGTTTTGCCGGATCGCCGCATCTGTCAACTAGTATGTAAAACCGGATGAGACGCATCCGGTTTTTCGCCGGATCCGTCTCGGCCATCTGAACAAAAACCGGATCCACCTCATCCGGTGTATCTGGTTTTTATCCGTTTTTCGCCTGATTACGCCGGATCCGGTTTTTAAAAACGCCCTTTTTTGGGGTTCCAAACATGATTGGCTACTGTAATCCTATATATACACTGTTCCTACAGTCCATCTTCGACAGGTTGTAGAGGAGCAAGTGCAGGTTGGAGAGAAGAGCATGTAGCAAGTGACTGGCGAACATGGATGTTATTATTGGCAATATCTTCAAGAATCTGGTGGATTTTACAGCGGAGGCGAATCGCTTGAAGATTATCGTTATGGAGAATGAGAGAAGGATCGAGCAGCGCATTATGCGTCAGCGCCAACTACGACGCCGTATGTGGATCCACCCCATCACAGCACAGAGACTAACCCGTGGTGTGTATTCTACACTCAACATGGAGATGAGAGAAAACCCTGAGAAATTTTTTGCCTATCTTCGGATGAAGAAAGAGAATTTTGACTGTTTGCTGGAGCGTGTTGGAGAACAAATCCGAAGATCAGACACCTATTGTCGCTTCTTGATTTCTCCAGCGGAGCGTCTTATGGTCACTATAAGGTAAGCTATATGTATTGGATCTGCTTGCTTGAGCACACTTGTATTGTTGTTCTAATTTTTTTAACATCACAGGACAACAAGGGAACCATATCAGTACAATAAAACATGGTCAAAAACAGTGTGTTTTTCCTTTATTTTTTTATTTTTGGTATCTCCAATAGTTATAGCTGAGTTCGGCTATGTAATGCTGTGATTGTGAAGTAATTTCTTTTTTCTATTTTGTTTACAGATTCCTGGCAACTGGAGAAACGCTGTCATCGCTCCATTTCCAGTATCGCCTTGGAATTTCTACGCTATCAGGCATCCTCAAGTATACTTGTCATGCTCTGTGGGACTCTTTGGTTGGAGAATTTCTTCCAGAGCCAACTACAGGGGACCGCAGCAGCACCCCACTATTGAACCCAGAGCAGTATCAAAAGGTTGTTGGTTGGAAAGCGGATAATGCTTCCAGTAAGTTTGCCACCACCACCATCCTGTCTTCCACACGGTCAAGTCTGAGTAGCTGTGAGTCTGGACCGCATATTCCTCTCCCTGATCCTCCTTCCTCCCACCATGCCAAGTTCCGGGAGACAACTCATCCCAAACTTGGACACTGCGAAGAGATGTTCACTTTTCCATTTATAGATTCGGGCCTCTCGCCTGGTCCACTTAAAGTGGGGCAAGATGAGATCGCATGTAGTGATGCCCAAATATTTGAGCAGCCACGGTCACATGAAGGTGACGGTGGGAACATGTCACAAGAGGTGGACGATGATGAGACACAATTGCCAGAAAGTCAGGAGGAGGAACAGGGTGCGGAAGTGGAAGACGAAGTTGTGGATGATATAGTAACTGACACAAGCTGGCAGGAGGACATGCAGAGTGAGGACAGCAGCACACAGGTGGAGGGAGGCATAGCACCCCAACAGGCAGGAAGAAGCAGTGTGGTGGCCACAGACAGAAGACGGGCAACCGTTCGCCATAACACCAACACGATGGAAGTTGCCAGTACAAGTGTTAGGTCTTCCCGAGTCTGTTTGTTTTTTAAAAAAATATGCCGACAACCCAAACAGGCCATTTGCACCACTTGCCATGCCTGCATCAGCAAGGGTAGCAAAACTACCAGCCTGACCACCACCAGCATGATCAGGCACATGGCAGCAAAGCACCCGACTTTGTGGGCCGAACCCCAGGGTCCAGGAACACTGTCTGCGAGTGACACCACTGCTTCTTCTGCTGTTGTGCGTGGAAGCCAATATCCTGTCCATGGTGCCTGCGAAGATGCCTCCTGCCCTGCACCTGTCTTTGCACACACTCAACTAGCGCCATCATCAAGCATGTCCACATCATTGTCACAGCTCAGCATTCAGTTGTCCATTCCCAGTCCTTGGAATGCAAGAGGAAATACGCTGCCAATGCCCCACAGGCCACACTACTAAATTCACACATTTCTCATCTACATGTGCTTAAAATGTTGCCTATTAGGCTTGTGGAGACGGAATCTTTCCACAACCTGATGACGGCGGCCGTCCCAAGGTACTCAGTCCCCAGCCGCCACTATTTCTCCCAGTGTGCCATCCCCGCATTACACAAGTTTGTGTCCCACAATATTAGCCATGCCCTCAATAATGCTGTTACTGGGAAAGTCCACCTAACCACGGACATGTGGACAAGTGCTTGTGGGCAGGGATGGTGTTATGTTCTGCTACAAGCACTAAGGAAAGAAAGGGATATCTGTCCCTACGATAGAACTAAACTCGATCCCTACGATGTAACGGGGAACCTGATCCTGTGATCAGACCCGCTAAAGTCCTCAGCTAGTTTGTACGAAGACCTATAGATGCGAGGGAGGGATCCCTACAAGAACTAGAGACTGGGAGAAAAGATGGACACCTCCTAACAGAAGTTGTAGCAGTAAAAAGAAAAACAAACAACATAGAACAAAGAGGTCAAAAGACCAAGCAAAACTAATTGAGAAAGGTAACAAAGCACCAGGCTAGCTTAAGAGTAGAAATTACAATGAAGTCCAGCAAAGCCAGAAGGGCGGAGCAGGATTAAATAGGCAACAAAGGTCATGTGACCAGCAAGATAGAAAAAACCTAACAGGAGAGTTCTAATAGATGGTACATCTCGCTGATGGCACACTGGGTTAACATAGTGGAAGCCAGGACCTAGTCGGACTTTGGGATGGAACAAGTCCTCCCAACGCCAAGGATTGCGGGCCCTACGACAATCAGGGTTGCCCCCACAGTCTACAGCTCGTGCACCTCCTCCTCCTCCTTTTCAGCGTCCATCTCTGAAATGACCACATCGGTCACAAGCTGGAAGCACTGCATCAGCAAAGCGGCAACAGGCTTTGCTGAAGCTAATATGCTTAGGTGACAAACCGCACAATGCTGAAGAGTTGTGGACAGCTCTGAAAGGGCAGGCAGATCTGTGTCTGACACCACTGAACCTACAGCCAAGCAGGGTCGTGTGTGACAATGGCCGGAACCTGGTGGAGGCTCTGAGGCGAGGCAAGCTCACACACGTACCATGCCTGGCCCATATGCTTAACCTCATGGTTCAGTGGTTTCTCAAAACCTACCCGGAGCTGCTGGATCTGCTTGTGAAGTATGCCGCCTGTGTATCCTTTTTATAAAGTCAGCTACCGCTTCAGACGCCCTTGCCATGCTTCAGCAGCGTTTGCAGCTTCCATCTCACCGACTGTTGTGTGATGTCCCCACGCATTGGAACTCTACACTGCATAAGTTGGAAAGGGTTTGTGAGCAGAAGAGGGCAGTTGTTGACTACCAGCATCAACAAGGACATTGGTATTCAGTTCAGACTCCACACATAAAACCTCAGGAGTGGACATGGATGTCAGACTTATGTACCATCCTCCAAAACTTTGAGGAGTCCACCAAGATGGTGAGCAGCAATGACGCCATATTTAGCGTCATCATCCCGCTTCTCTGTGCTCTGAAACACAATCTGCTCACAATCAAAGAGGATGCATTGCAGGCGGAGCACGATGAGCTGGAGCAAGGAACCATACAGTGTGATTACACACAGCCCAGCCTCATGTCATCCCAACGTGAATTGGTTGACAATGAGGAAGAGGAGGAGAAGGAAGAACAGGAGCTACTTTCATGCACTATAGACGGTACTACAAGCATAAATGTCATACCGCCTGTTCAGCGTGGAGGGCCTGAGAACAGGGAGGAAGACAAGGAGGAGGAGAGCATGGTCAGTCATACTCTTGGTGAGGACACAAAAGTCTTGCCTGTTAGCAGTCTGGCACGCATGGCTGACTTTATATTGTGAAGCTTTTCCCGTGACCCTCGTATTCTCCAAATTTTGGGTGACACTTATTACTGTTTGGTGACACTTCTAGACCCATGCTACAAGGAGAACTTTCAATCTCTTCTTCCAGAGGCAGACAGGTGTACTAAAATGATGAAGTACCAGAAGACCCTTGTTGCAGAATTATTTAAAAAATTCCCATCTGAAAATGTTGGTGCAGAAGTCACAGTTGATTGGACAACCAAGAAGTAGAGGTGAGAGAGACACAAGTCCAATCCAGCAGAGGCAGCGGAACACTGGCATAGTTCTGGGAGAGTTTTCTCAGACCATCCCATTGCAGTGGCCCTGAGGCGCGGGGTACTGTCACAAGGAGTGCAAAGTTTTGGAAGATGCTGAGGGAGTACCTTGCTGACTGTATTAACATCCTCCGTGATTCCTCTGTGCCTTATAATTATTGGGTTTTGAAGCTGGACACGTGGAATAAGCTGGCTCTCTACGCCTTGGAGGTCCTTGCCTGCCCTGCCGCTAGTGTTTTGCCAGAGCGGGTTTTTAGTGCCGCTGGTGGAATTATAACTGATAAGCAAATCCGCCTGTCAACTGAAAATGCTGACAGGCAGACTCTTATAAAATGAACAAGGGCTGGATTGGGCCAGACTTCGCTACACCACCAAATGATAGCAGCGTAGCATAAAGTCAAATCCAGTGTCTGTTTTTGGGAGGTCTATTCCCATGCACCTCTTCACACCCACACATGGGTATATGCTTCCTGATTTTGGCTATTTGCTGTTGTCCTCCTCCTTCTCCTCATCCTCATCATTCACCACCACTAGAACACCATGGTTGCTCTGTGATGCAACACCCACATTAGTGTTGTAAAGGTTGTTTATGATGCCCATAAACAATTTTTTTTCACAGTATGTTGCTGTATATCCCCCAGGGGGAACTGTTTGTCAGCCCATATTCTAAATGCATCGGCATTACAAGTATAGGAGTCCAGCTCCTTTTAACTGGGAAGACATTTTTCAGAGGCCATCCTCTCGTCTCTTCCTACACCACCACTAGATCACCAGGGAGAATGTATTCCATGATGCAACAGCCAGGTTTTTTTTTTCAAGTGTGTTTATGATACTTGTAAAAAAAAGGTTACACAGTATGTTGATGTGTACCCTCCCAGGGGGAAATGTTTGTCAGCCCATACACTTAGTATATGGGCATTACAACCATAGGAGACCCCTCCTTTAACCCCTTTCTGACATCAGATGTACTATGCTCATGGGGGGAGCGCAGCTGATCGCGGCCGGGTGTCAGCTGTTTATCACAGCTGACACACGGCACTATGTGCCAAGAGCGGTCACGGACCGCTCCCTGAACTTTAACCCTGTCACACTGTGATCAAACATGATCGCAGTGTACCGGGGGCACAGGGAAGCATCGCGCAGGGAGGGGGCTCCCTTCTTGCTTCCCTGAGACCCTCAGAACAGCACAATGTGATCGCGCTGTTCCGAGGGCCTCCTCCCTGCAGGACCCCGGATCCAAGATGGCCGCAGGGTCCTGCCGGGTCCTGCAGGGAGGCGGCTTCCTCAGTGCCTGCTGAGAGCAGGCGCTGAGAAAGCCTGCTACAGTGCCTGTCAGATCGCTGGTTGACAGAGTGCTGGGGTAAAGGGGTTAAATTGGGAAAATATTTTTAGTAGGCCATCCTCCACATCTCTTCCGACACCAACACTAGATCACCAGGGTGAACGTGTTCCGTCATGCAACAGCCAGGTTTTTTTTTCAAGGGTGTTTGTGATACCCGTAAAAAAGGTTACACAGTATGTTGGTGTGTACCCCAGGGGGAAATGTTTGTCAGCCCATACACTTAGTGTATGGGCAATACAACCATAGGAGACCTGCTCGTTTAAATTGGGAAAATATTTTTGGTAGGCCATCCTCCACGTCTCTTCCAACACCACCACTAGATTACCAGGGTGAACATGTTTCGTGATGCAACAGCCACATAATTGTTTTCAAAGGGGTGTTTTTAGTATCAGCAGAGTTCACCTATCATTTCTTGTGCCCCCTTTCCAATGAGGAGTCCAAATAAATATCAATTTAAAAAAAATTATAAGGTTGCACAGGAAGAGCAAATAGATAGTCGTGGTATAGCACTGCGCCCTGCCTACACTCGAGAATTTTTTTTTTATTATAAGCATTAAACACAGATTTGTAAATGCAGATGAAATTGATAGAAAACCACAATCTGTGTCCTCTCAGCTTTCCTTTGTACACAGCTCATCTGTAGATCACTAGTAGGGCTCATACTCACTGGCGACGAAAACGGATGATATTCAGCCGATAAAAAATCTGATTCAAATCTGACCAATGTTATTCAATAGGTGACATCTCATTTGCAATTTTTTTCTCAATTGAAATCGGTGTGAGAAAAAAATCGCAACATGCTGCGATTTGATGCGAATTTGGCATGATAATCGCCAATGCAAGTCAATGGGTGTGAGAAATCATCGCCCAGCACTCGCACCATGCGAGTGCTGTCCGATTTATACGCACCAGTCTCCTTTGAAAAGCCGGCAATTCATCCCCGGCTACTGTAAAATCACACTGACAGCTCACAAAACACTAGATACATACACATAGAATACATTATATATATATATATATATATTTATAGTTCATACACTTCTACATAGTATAATAGCCGCTAATTCATCCCCAGCTATACTGTAAAATCACACTGACAGCTTTAATAAAGAATAGAAACAATACATATACACACATAGAATACATATATTATATGTCATTGTGACATACAGTACAGACCAAAAGTTTGGACACACCTTCTCATTCAAAGATTTTTCTGTATTTTCATGACTGTGAAAATTGTAGAATCACACTGAAGGCATCAAAACTATGAATTAACACATGTGGAATTATACATTACACTTTACAAAAAAGTGTGAAACAACTGAAAATATGTCTTATATTCTAGGTTCTTCAAGAAGCCACCTTTTGCTTTGATTATTGCTTTGCATACAGAAAAGGTGAACGGATGGACTCTACATGCCTGGTTCCCACGTGAAGCATGGAGGAGGTGGTGTGATGGTTTGGGGGTGCTTTGCTGGTGACACTGTTGGGGATTTATTCAAAATTGAAGCGGTGAGCGGTCCAGCTCACCCCAAACCATCTCGATTGGGTTCAGGTCTGGTGACTGTGGAGGTCAGGTCATATGGCGTAGCACCCCAACACTCTCCTTCTTGGTCAAATAGCCCTTACACAGTCTGGAGGTGTGTTTGGGGTCATTGTCCTGTTGAAAAATAAGTGATGGTCCAACTAAACGCAAACCGGATGGAATAGCATGCTGCTGCAAGATGCTGTGGTAGCCATACTGGTTCAGTATGCCTTCAATTTTGAATAAATTCCCAACAGTGTCACCAGCAAAGCACACCCACACCATCACACCACCCTCCTCCATGCTTCACGGTGGGAACCAGGCATGTAGAATCCATCCGTTCACCTTTTCTGCGTGCAAAGCAGTAATCAAAGCAAAAGGTGGCTACTTTGAAGAACCTAGACTATAAGACATATTTTCAGTTGTTTCACACTTTTTTGTAAAGTGTAATGTATAATTCCACATGTGTTAATTCATAGTTTTGATGCCTTCAGTGTGATTCTACAATTTTCATAGTCATGAAAATACAGAAAAATCTTTGAATGAGAAGGTGTGTCCAAACTTTTGGTCTGTACTGTATATATACATATATTTATAGTTCATACACTTCTACATACTGTAATAGCCGCTAATTCAATTGCCGGCTTTTGTGAAATCACAGAA
>JARQOD010000006.1:246505402-246535084 GCA_033576555.1 Oophaga sylvatica | reverse complement strand
AACCATTTCTCTAGGCCTCTCCCAGCTTTCAACCAAAGTACTGGTTCTCAGCCACAAAGCTATCCACAGTGCAGCACCCCTCCTACATCTCCTCCCTCATTTCTATCTATCGGCCTAACCGACTGCTGCGCTCTGCAAACGACTTTCGACTAACCTCTGCACTAATACGTACCTCCCACTCCCGACTCCAAGACTTCTCCTGCTCTACGCCAATCCTCTGGAATGCTGTACCCCAAGAAATTAGGACTATCCACAATTTGCATGGTTTCAGGCGCTCCCTCAAAACACATTTGTTCAGAGCGGCCTATCACATTCACTAATCAAAGTCATTCTATGTATTCTGTGTAACTGTGTGTGTGTCTCTAGCCCATTCACTATCTCCATCCCTCAGTCCCTTAAGATGGCTGGAACATCATTGTAAATGCACCATTGTATATAAACACCTATACTTTGTATCTCCCCCATCTCATTGTACATTGTAAGCTGTCACGAGCAGGGGCGACTTATTTAGCTTAAATTATTGTATTGTTAACGTTGTTACTTATGACTTGTGTTCTGAAACTGCTAAACTGTAAAGCGCTGCGGAATATGATGGCGCTATATAAATAAATATTATTATTATTCCTCTGAGCTGCTCCCACCACCTTCCTGTTCCTCATGCCATGTTGGGTCTTGGACCTCATCATCTCCACTACCCTCTTCCAACACCTGCTGTTGGGTGGTCTGGCCAGCACCATGCTCAACAGAAACTGGCACCTGGGTCTCATCATCATCAGATGCGTTCTGCGGTGTGCTGACCATCGGCACTGTCTCACCCGCCTCTTCAGATTCAGAGAGACACAGCTGTTGCGCATCACTGCATACTCCCTCCTTACATTACAGAATGCTGCTTGGCTGGGCCCCTGTTTGCAAGCCAATAGATTCTGAGAACAGAAGCAGACACTCAGCTGGCTCCTGTACAGAACTCTCTGACTGCCTGGGCAATTTGCCAGGCGGTGAAGAGACAGATGGTTGCCCAACAGTGCTGTGGTCCTGAGAGGAGGTGGAAGCAATTGAAGTCGATGCATTGGCTGACATCCAAACAACAACGGCTTCAATTTGTTCTTCCCGCAGCAGGGGGGTACTCCGAGCTCCTACAAAAGTGCGCATAAAGGAACGCTCACGGGGAAAACTGGTGGATGCTGTGTCACTGGGGGCCGCAGCAGCCACAGAATCCCCACGTCCTCTCCCTGAAGAAACTCCACGACCACGTGCCTTACTCCCTGCCTTCTTCATCTTGGTAGATTGATAAAGAAAGTCTGAAAAGTTATAAGGTCTAAGTGTGGTTATTCCGCAGAGACTGCAGTGAACACTGCACACAACTGTTCACTACCCAATGCGTCTCAGCAGGAAGGCAGTCTGTGCGTCAAAACAAAGGCACAAGCATACATCCATGTACCCTGTTTATAAAGCTATATAAAAAAAATTATGTAGTAGTGACGCACACTTTATTGAGGTACAGTATTACATCGCCATTCACCATCTGTGGCTATGCAGTCTCATCTATATATACCTTATCTATCTGTTGTCATGCTTCCAAGTCGACAGTCAGCCATAAATAGCAATTTTCACTATGCACTATGCACTTTTTAAAGGTTATGTTTGTTAATAAAAATGATTATTGCCACATATTATGAGTATTACATGATGGAAATTGTATAATTTTGTATAAAATATTTAGTGACATTATTCAGCAAATGGAACATTTTAGTAATATCACAGATAACTTGTAATGCTGATGATGTTTTGAAGTCAGACATTCATTGTCTATACAATAAAAATGGTGTACATACTGTTACTTATCCATCATTAATGGATTCAGATATGTACTTGTATGCTTTTATGTACAACCGTATAGCAGATTCCTTAACTAATTTATTTTGTGGTTTGCATTGCTGTTCAACATGTTAATGTATGTGTTTATGTTTGTCAATTCTTTATTTATCTAGATATTAGTTTAAATGAAATCATCATCTTATGGTAGTAAAGGTTATCTTTCTCTTGTTTGAAGTATAGACATTTAAAATTGACAGGTAACAAGGAAATTACTTGATCTAGTATTTAAACATCCTCCTTGACCCTGGGCTCCAACACCACCAGTTGTTGCTCGGAAGTGCTGTTAGCACAGTCAACACTTGCTCCTGTGTTACTGGGGTTCAGTAACGTCAGCTGGTCCTCGGTTGTGCCATTGGCTCTTTTCCTTCTGCTGCCCCTCCGGGTTCCAGCACAGTCAGCTGGTCCTCGTTACTTGCATTGGCTCTTGTACCTTCTGCTACCCGTCCGGGTTCCAGCACAGTCAGCTGGTCCTCGTTACTTGCATTGGCTCTTGTACCTTCTGCTACCCGTCCGGGTTCCAGTACCGTCAGCTGGTTCTCCGCAGTGCCTTTGGCCTAGGTGCCTCCATCTCGGTATCCGAGTTCCAGCAACGTCTGCTGGTCCTTGGTAGTGCTTTGGAGCACAGGTACCTCCTGCTTAGTAACCGTGTCCCAGTAACGTCAGCTGGTCCTCGGTTGTGCCATTGGCCCTTTTCCTTCTGCTGCCCCTCCGGGTTCCAGCACAGTCAGCTGGTCCTCGTTACTTGCATTGGCTCTTGTACCTTCTGCTACCCGTCCGGGTTCCAGCACAGTCAGCTGGTCCTCGTTACTTGCATTGGCTCTTGTACCTTCTGCTACCCGTCCGGGTTCCAGTACCGTCAGCTGGTTCTCCGCAGTGCCTTTGGCCTAGGTGCCTCCATCTCGGTATCCGAGTTCCAGCAACGTCTGCTGGTCCTTGGTAGTGCTTTGGAGCACAGGTACCTCCTGCTTAGTAACCGTGTCCCAGTAACATCAGCTGGTACAAGATTGTGCTACAAATACAAGATACGGAACAAGAGACACAAGAACAATAAGCAGAAGATCTAAAAGCAGAAGAACATGAAGTATAAGACCAAAATGAAGAGCAAAATATATGCTCTAAATTCTAAGCAGAAGAAGACTAAGCAGTGTATGGGGGTGAGTCCGTTCCTCCTCGTGGTGCCCCTGGAAAATGCCTGCTGCTGCAGGCTAAACTGAACACGGACAAATACTGTTGTAATTTAAATCTTTTGTGACAGCAAGAACGGAAGGATGAAAAATTCATACTTTGACAGATTACAAGTACAGGATTCTCTGTCACAAATAAGAATATGATGAAGAAGATGAAGCAGAATATGAATAAGAATAATAGTTTAATAAGAAGAATATGAGTAATGTTAACAAAGATGAATAGCAAGAAGTTTAAGAAGAAGATAAAGAAGGTGAAGATGAAGAATAATTTGATGAAAAAGATGATGCTGCAGAAGATTATGAAGGAGAAAGTGTGTGAAAAGTTAAAAAGGTGAAGATGAAGAGCATGGAAGTTGTGTAATATACATATTTGCCAAAATAGAAAAAACGTTAACAACATTGTCAATTTCTTCGTCAATCCGAACATCTTTAAAAAAAAAAATATTTATGCTATTCCATTTGATTGGGTTAAACATCTATGCCTTTAATGTCTCCTCAACCTTCCCCAATACATTCTACATTACTCTTTCTTGTTTTCCTTCATGTACAATTAACCAACAAGGCAAGAATGGGTTTTTTTTAATTTCGATATTTTGTTCCCATAGACTTACATGGGACTTCCGGTATCGGTATCGGTATCGCCGATATTTTAATGTTATCGGCGATACCATTCCGATTCCGATACTTTTGGATATCGGAAAGTATCGCTCAACTCTAGTCCCCAGGTGTCAGGGAAAAAGCCCAATCCTGAGGATCGCCGCGCAGGAGAGAGATGACAATTTGAACCTGCTGTGCTGCGTTCCCTGAGCACTTAGGTTTTAAGGCAAAAAACAACTTACAGTTATTTTTGAAATTCAGAAATTTAGCTGATCCACTAAAAACAAATCTGGCATGGGGATCCTAGGTTCCACAACCGACAACCCTGCAAGATAGGTAGCAATACTCCGAACTTCAGTGGCAAGCTGATCCACACGGGCAGACAACTGTGCAAACTCCATTGAGAGAAAAAAAATCCTCAGTACCCAGAGAAAAAGAGGGAAAAAAAATGCAACAAACAGAAAAAAAAATAAAAATCTCTGACAACTCTGACAACTTTTTTTTTTTTCACACTATTTTTCCCTTCTGTGAGTACCATATAATTTTCAGTTTTGGCCGGTGATACTGTTATGATTTGGTAGCTGAGGAGAGCAGGCAAAAACGGCAATACACCAGAGAGGTTGGAATCTACTGGATTGCAGTACCCTGACTAACCACCACAACTAAGGCAGCCGTGGAGCGTTCCTAAGTTGGTCCTAGACGCCTCGTCACAGCCTGAGAGGTTAACTACACCTAAAGATAGAAAGAGGAAGGCTATCTGCCCCGGAGCAGATCCCCAAAGAACATAGGAAGCCCCCAAACATGTAATGGCGGTTAGACAAGAGGAAATACAGACACAGACAGAAAATAGTATGAGCAAACGTTGGGGCCCAATCTTCCTAGAAAGAAAAGGATAGGAAGGACACTTACTGCAATCCAAAAAACCCTAAAAAATACCAACTCTACTAATTGCACAAACACCTGAGATCACACGACCTCTACCACCTAAATTAGTTCTCTGGTGTAACAAAACTAAGCCGCAGCCACTGAAAAAACTGGAAAAGGCAAATGAACAAATAACAGTGGCTCAGATAAACTGAGAGGAGCACAAGCCCCCGGAGGGACCTGGCTGACCTCCACAGAAGTGCAGAGAACAATGCAAAAAGCAAGCACAAAAATAAAAGCAGAAAATATCTTATCTGATAGCAGAAGAAGCAGGAAAGACTCAGCAAGCCTCAAAGTGAACCAGGAACCACAGTTGAGACAAGAACAATTGATCACCGGCAAACATGATGGGAGGGAACCTCCCTTATATAAGAAAAGTCTGTAACTCCTGATTGCCAATCTTCACAATCTTCATTGAATGGTTCAGTACTGTTTGTAACCACCAGAGGGAGCTTCTGCTCAGAATTCATTTCTAACACATTCACAACACAGTACCAAATAAGTAACAATGGGAACTTCGGTTTCATGTGGCCATCTAGTACATTGGCTCAAAGGGTTATTGGGGTGTGTGTAACTTTGGGGCAGGGGAGGGCAGGCCTTGCATTTAAGGCATAGGCTAACATTATGGGAGTAGCAAAGTAAGAAAAATAGGAACTGTATGGCAGTACCAAATAAATAAGAATGGAAATTTGATTTAATGTGGCCATCCAGGACGTCTGTTCAATGGGTTATTGGGTGTGTCCAAATTTGGGGCATGCCTTGCATTCAATGCATAGGCAATAACAGTATAGGAGACCCACTCTTTAGTGATGAGAACAACAAAGCATAGCCAGCTGATGGCTCTCTAAGAATAGTGAGGGCTGACTGCTGTCTCTATAAAAATAGGCATTGTGACTTTCAGAATCCCTCCTTCATCAATGAAACAAGCTGTGTCTGATGATGTGTCACACACCACATGGCCAGCTAAGGTTGTAAAATGTTAAAATGACATTTCCCAGTGAATGCATTTGTATTGGTTGAAAGCAATGCTACAGTTGAAAAACACATCAAAAACGCTACATGTGAACATAGCCAAGTGGTGGAGGAACATTTTTGTTTTGGGTTATTTATTTTGCCTTACATACAAATCATTACCCTGGAAACAATGTTCCTTAACATTTTTCCCTGGAAAATCTATTTTGGTTTCGTTTTTGTATGTTTTATTGTGCGCCCGGGAAAAGTGGCATAAGACTCTGACAACATTGTTCACAGCAGTGACCTGGGAGTCAGAAATGCTTCCAGGGGTCTTCCCTATGATGTTCCCATGTCATTTAAGCACTGTTCCCATCGATTTCAGACATTTTTAGACCCTAAGAAGACCCCCGGGGGGTCGCAGCAAAAATGCTTGGGTTTCACATAGACTTACATTGGGCTCGTTGCTTGGGTCGAGCACCCGAGCATTCTAATTTGCTGTACCCGAGCAACGAGCACCCAAGCATTTTAGTGCTTGCCCATCACTAGTGGTTGTCCATTGATGGACATCCTTTTAATTTTTAGAGGTATTATCACTTCTACAGGTCTTAGATCACATATAGCCGAATGGTTTCATAATACACTGCTCAAAAAAATAAAGGGAACACTTAAGCAACAGAATATAACTCCAAGTAAATCAAACTTCTGTGAAATCAAACTGTCCAATTAGGAAGCAACACTAATTTACAATCAATTTCACATGCTGTTGTGCAAATGGAATAGACAACGGATGGAAATTATTGGCAATTATCAAGACACACTCAATAAAGGAGTGGTTCTGCAGGTGGGGACCACAGACCACATCTCAGTACCAATGCTTTCTGGCTCATGTTTTGGTCACTTTTGAATGTTGGTTGTGCTTTCACACTCGTGGTAGCATGAGACGGACTTTACAACCCACACAAGTTGCTCAGGTAGTGCAGCTTATCCAGGATGGCACATCAATGCGGGCTGTGGCAAGAAGATTTGCTGCGTATGTCAGTGTAGTGTCCAGAGGCTGGAGGCGCAACCAGGAGACAGGCCTGTACACCAGGAGACGTGGAGGGGGCCGTAGGAGGGCAACAACCCAGCAGCAGGACCGCTACCTCAGCCTTTGTGCAAGGAGAACAGGAGGAGCACTGCCAAAGCCCTGCAAAATGACCTCCAGCAGGCCACAAATGTGCATGTGTCTGCACAAACAGTTAGAAACCGACTCCATGAGGATGGTCTGAGTGCCAGACGTGCACAGATGGGGGTTGTGCTCACAGCCCAATACCGTGCAGGACACTTGGCATTTGCCACAGAACACCAGGATTGGCAAATTCGCCACTGCCGCCCTGTTCTCTTCACAGATGAAAGCAGGTTCACACTGAGCACATATGACAGACGTGACAGAGTCTGGAGACGACGTGGAGAGTGCTCTGCTGCCTGCAACATCCTTCAGCATGACCGGTTTGGCAGTGGGTCAGTAATGGTGTAGGGTGGCATTTCTTTGGAGGGCTGCACAGCCCTCCATGTGCTCGCCAGAGGTAGCCAGACTGCCATTAGGTACCGAGATGAGATCCTCAGACCCCTTGTGAGACTATATGCTGGTGTAGTTGGCCTTGGGTTCCTCCTAATGCAGGACAATGCCAGATCTCATGTGGCTGGAGTGTGTCAGCAGTTCCTGCAAGATGAAGGCATTGAAGCTATGGACTGGCCCGCCCGTTCCCCAGACCTGAATCCGATAGAGCACATCTGGGACATCATATCTCGCTCCATCCTCCAAAGTTATGTTGCACCACAGACTGTCCAGGAGTTGGCGGATGCTTTAGTCCAGGTCTGGGAGGAGATCCCTCAGGAGACCATCTGCTGCCTCATCAGGAGCATGCCCAGGCATTGTAGGGAGGTAACACAGGCACAGGGAATTCAAACAGGCACGTTTAGGCGACACACACTACTGAGCATCATTTTGACTTGTTTTAAAAACATTACGTTCCACTTTAATTTTGTGTGACTCCAAATCCAGGCCTCCATTGGTTAATAAATTTGATTTCCATTGATGATTTTTGTGTGATTTTGTTGTCAGCACATTCAAGTTTGTACATAACAAAGTATTCAATGACAATATTTCATTCAGTCAGATCAAGCATGTGGTATTTGAGTGTTCCCTTTATTTTTTTGAGCAGTGTATGAGAACTTCTCATTGGAAAACACTTTGCAGAGCCTATTCATTGGTTATACAACGATGAACCGAAACACCTGTCTTCTGAGAAAATATGAGTAAGCCTGATCATAAGTTAAGTCTCCAGGTAGGATAAGGAAAGCCCAGATGTTGAAGAACAGATGTTTGGCTGACAACACTGGACAATGAAATGCATTTACAGAAGCAATAAATTGGAATTAATTTTCCAAAAATGTACCATTTTAATGAGTTGAATAAAAAATTTCATCTTTGTAATTTTCAGGCACAATGAAAAAAAAACTGACTTGCAGACAGGAACTTGGAGCAGAACAGATTATCTGTAAATGTTTTCCAGGTTTCTTTAGAGTTTTGAACGGGTTAAACGGAAAGTTTGAAACAAATGCAGTAAACAGATGGAGAAAAAGTCTGTGAACTTGACCATTCATATGATCAATCTTCTTCCAGCAAACATAAAGTGGTAATAAATAAATTTATTTGGAGGTGTTTGAGCTTAATAAATAATGTACAAAGGCAGCATCAAAATGTACATAGTGAAAATATTGCCTAAGATTGTAATTAAATTTAAGAAAATGTGCATATGGTTTATAAATAGTCTCATGTTTTCTGGAAGATACAAATTACTATGTTATGATTTTGGAGGAACAGATCTTAAATAAAACTATTTGAGACCATATAGGCAAACTATGGCCACTGGGTGCTGTTTGGGATTATGTGGACAATGAATGACACTGTATAGCCATATGTGTGTGAAGTGTGGTACTCAGGGAACAGGTTTCTGCATTATATGGATTTAAATTAGCTTCATGATGGCTCTATGTGAATACACTATGACACAATGTAGGCAAAATATGGCACTTGGGATACCATGTAGCCACACTGACTGAACGCATCCTTGAGATGAAAGAAAACATGATTTTGCAATGTACATTAAAGACACACCTGTAATACCAATTGCCATGATACATTTGGTGAATAAATCCACTTTGTGGTTCTTCTTTAATCAGCATTTGAGGTTTTCTGCCAATTAGATTTCGGTGCACAGGGGCTGAACTGTGCACTGGGTCTTCTCCCTGTCTATGAATTCCTGCCCCTCCGCCTGCCTCCTCCGTCTGTAATTCCCTGCCCCCCCGCCTGCCTCCAGTCTGAAAATGACCTGACTCTCCTGTTTGAAATCTGAGTAGTGAACTGTCATTTAAAGACTAGAGGCAGGCAGAATTTCTGTGCAAAAATTAAGCAGCATTTACACTATATTTGAACATGGTCTAAATGTCCAAACAAAGTAGATGTGATTTCACGAAATCTGCTGCCCTCGGTGCATCTAAAGATGCTGCTGTACTCTGCGGTTTTGGTGCTTTTTTCTCTATAGGCTTCTACATCCTGAAAAAACACATGTAAAAAAATGCTGTAGGATTTTAAGTGCAGAGTCCAAGCTTTTCAGTAGTATTAAAAACGCAGATTCACATCTGCACCAAAAACGCATTAAACATGGGAGAAACATGCAGAAAAGAAATGCAGCAAATATGCAGTAATCAGAAAAAAATTGTTATTGCGCTGTGTGGTGTGGACACCTGCAGAAAAAAATGCACTTGAAAAAACGTAGCATTTACACTATGTGTGAATACTGCTTTAGCATTACATTTTTATTGAAAATTTTTATGGTTTTTATAGAGAAAACATATAACTGACGCAATTTTTTTTTACACTGTTTACCGATCCCCATAAATAATCTGATTGCTGTGTTGTGCACATTGTTATGATTACATGGACAGCAAATAAGTCCATATTATTTGCTGATTTGTGGTGTTTATTATTTTTTAAAAACTAGCAGTAAAAATTACATTTATGTAATTTCTCTTCATTAATTTTTAGTAATTTTATTGGAAGAAAAAAAATCTTTCTATTGTTCTTACCCTAGAATACAGATAAATAAAAATACACTGTTATACACAATCTTTCTCTATGTCTCAGTATAATCAAGTATCCAAAATGTTATCAGTGACATCACCTGTGGCTCAATAGCTTTAGCTCCTGCTTGAAATTATAGAGGTTGTCAGTCTGAATACCGGTAAGACTCACTAAAAAAGAAAATTACATTTTTATGATTGATTTAACATTTTTTCCTAGTAGTATTATAGGAACAAAAAAATCTGACCTTTTATTCACCTGCAGAATACAAATACATAGAAATACTCTGCTGTATTCAATGCATCTCTATGCACATGTATAATCTGCTTCTGGGGTCACTGACTGCAATACAGCTCAAGCTTCCTAAATTCTCCTATCTACATCATTGTGGGCTGTGGCTCTTTGCTAGTGCTGCTACCTGATATCACAAGAAGGGAATAGTTTAATTTTTGCTCTGAGCAGAGATGTGGCCCAACCCCAGAGGAGGAGGAGATAGGGAGCAATGAAGACACAGAGAGAGATGAGTATTAAAGCTGGGACAGTCCTACTGAATCTGGAATAGTCAAAGCCAAACTTTTATCTTTGTAATCTGCTACTTTCTGCTGTATTTTGCTTTAAGTTGCAAGCATTTGAGATTTCCCGTTAGGAGATCCATATCCACCTAGAAAAAAGTTCAATCAGTTTAAATTTCTCACCTTTCATTTGCTCGAAATCTGCAAATAAATATTTTTCTGCACAAAAATTGAAAAATATTTAGTTTCTGTCACCTAGCTATATCAGAATTGCAAAGCTCAGAGTCTCCAATTAAAACGAAACAATTCAGATTGATTAAAGGATGCCTATGGATTATCGAATCAACAATCCTTACAGGCACCTGTCAAAATGTTAAACACTTTCAGATTACAGAAATTAATCCATGAATGTAAATCAGTTACCAAGTGAACACTATAAACAACCTTTTAATCCAAAGCCTGGAGCTGGTTTCACCTAAAAGCTAATAATTACTTTTCACAGGCGATACCAGACATAAAGCGAAAAGAGCAGTGCAATAAAATTGCTATTGCAGCTAGAATCTCTGTTCAGATTCTAACTTTTCATCCGCACAGAAGATTTAATGCATTAGTGTAAACTCACACAAATGTATAAAAATCGTTCTAGTTTCATCCAGAAAAATGGACCATTTTCATCCATATTGTCATCCATATGTAATTTGTGTGTTATCTGTGAGTCCATTTTGCATCAACTTTTTTAATGTAGTGACCAAATTGAACATGAAGAGGAAGTCCAGGCTGCAGCTGATCCCTGACTTCCTCTTCATTTACATTCCTGCTCATTTTGATATAACAAGTCTAGTGAGCGGTCTGGATTTCTAAACCCTGTATGAGCAGAAATCAAAGATCCGTTGTATACATGTTGACATTGCAATCTTATGACATGCAGTAATCCTCGAGGCCTGGACATGGTAGAAGTCCTGATTTATAGTGAAGAGACTGGAGATGCAGTGCTCAAGGGTGGAAAGAAGAGGATGGGATGATTGGTGGCGAGCAGTGGGGTAATCGGAGCCGCCAGAAGTGTATTGAAGATAATTTTTTTCTTTTTTTTTCCGCACCCTGTTCCAGTTTGCATACATATTCAGATTACAAACAGACCTACAGAAAACAGCTAATTGTAACCAAGGTCATGTATGTATTCTAAATACTGTACTTTATATATAAATATAATTTGGGAGACCTTTTGCATTTCTTTACACCTGTGCTACCTGTTTAAATTTTTTTGTTTAAATAGTTATTCTTAACTTGTTTGTTTAGCAGCACACAGCTACACAGCCTTTTACTTCTTTATGGGGGGAAGCAAGCACTCCTCTTTGAGTGACAGTTTTTGTTCAGTAGCTTTGCCTTTCTGCTGAACTTGTTGTGATATGTCAGTGCTCGCTCTGAATTTTACACTACTATTACGATTTTTGCATGTAGAGATGATAGGGCATTTGAACAAGCCAGTAGTGATTAGGAGAACTGCTCTAGAATATTCTGAAGCAGGAGGCTGGTTTGTCACATTCTCCACTGGGATATGTTCCTGTGACATCTGTACCTATCACCAGTCACCACCATGTTCATTCTGCTGGTGGTGCTGCAGGTGGGGGAGATATCAGCACCAGAAGATCTGGGACTCACAGTTTTTGTCCAGCTGATGACTAGGGTTGGTGGGACCTGTAATGTCATCCAGGCTGGCAGTATGGGTGTGCGTGCTGTCAACTGGAGTAATCAGCTCCCTATCTTGCCCAACTGGACAGCACCACTTCCTGCTGGAAGCCATCAGATATAGTTCTGGTTGCTTGGTTCACACAAAACCTGATCTTCTGCTCCTGTTTTCTGGTGGATGCTTTTGTTTCTAACCTTAGCTCATTTACTGACCATTCTTTTCCCTAATGTTTCTGTACTTTGTCTGCCTTACTGTTTTTGACCTGGCTACCTGACCATTCTTGCTGGCCTGCAAAACCAAATAGCAGTTGACCCTATGGCCTCAACCCAGGGATTCATGTGCAAGACCAGATCCCTATACAGAGGTTAACGGGTGAAGTACATGGAACCCTTGAGATCTGGTATGTGGATTAACTAGTGCCAAGCCTGATTGTGGCCATTTGTAGAGCTGTCAGGTGACTATTAACAGATCCCACTGTTACAGTGTATCTGACTCATTTATGCAGCCCCTTAAAATGGTGGTGGTGGATATGCAAGAACTGGTCCATTTCATCCAGGATCCCGAAGAGCTATTTAAGAATCATAAAACCACTCAGGCACAAGCACCCACAGAACCTCCATTTTTCTGAACCCAAGGTTAATTTGTCTGACAGATTTTCAGGTGACTGTATATTTTCTTTCCATTTAGGAAAGCTGTTGCCTATATTTCAGGCACTGTCCACAATATGACAATATGTGGTTGTCTGTTTGAACGACATTTTGGTTTATTCACCTGAGTCACACATCCGACATTTATGTACTGCACTCCAAATATCTAGAGACAATTCCTTATTTGATAACCTTGAAAAATTTATTTTTCTACTTCAAGAAGCAAACTGCCTGCTAAGGGTTTTGAAAGGTCCAAGCTATTAAGGAGTGGGGGGATCTTGAAGACCTTGGGTTAGAAAAAAATTTCCAATATCCAACCCACTGACTGACTAATAAGGGAACAGATGTGGTTGATTGGAAGCCTAAGGAAATTCACGCCTTCACTGAGTTAAAAGAACATTTTTGTGTAACCCTGCAGTGGCCCATGCCTCTGTGGTTAAAATTGGAGCAGTGCTTTTTCAAGGTCTCTCACTCAACTTTTCCGCGCAACTTCTATGCTCTGAAATTTCTACCTGCTTGAAATAAATTATGACGTTGGTAATCGTGAATTGCTGGCAATTGAGTGGGACTTTAATGAACGACCTACTTCCTCGGAGGTGCAAAACATAAAGCCACTGTTATTAGGGAACACAAAAATCTGACTTGTTTAGAATCAGCCAGTGGACGTAACTCCAGACAAGTTACATGTGCTATTTTCTTCTCTAGATTTGATTTTGTTCTACTATAACTTTTAGACCTGGAACAAAAAACATAAAAGCCAACATACTCTCACAAAGTTTCTGTCTGCTTACAGGCTCTGAAACTGTTTCTATTCTTCCTAAAGATATAGTGAAGTCTTTTTTCTCTCTAAATATTTTAGAAGAGTCCATAGATCCCAAAAGTTTTCCCATAACTAGTGTTGAGCGATACTGCTCGATATCTAAAAATATCGTATCGGAATGGTATCGCCGATATCACTAAATATCGTCAATATCCGATTCCGATACCGGAAGTCCCATGTAAGTCTATGGGAACAAAATATTGCAACAAAAAAACCCCTTTCTTTCATTGTAAACACAAAATATACACAAATAGAATACATATATATATATACATGTCATTGTGACATATATATATACATATTGTAAGCTTTTCAGGGGATATAGCTCTGGGATCGCCGTCCGGGTAGACAGAATGGCATAGAAACAGTTCATTCAGAGACAGCAGTTCTGGTAAAAACTGGCCGCAACCAGTTTTATTAAAGTCCACAGCAAACAAGACATAAAACAAAATCATAAACAGAAGACCTAGGCTTGTCTAGCCACTAATTACACTTAGATAGATTTCCCTATCTATCCGGGACCAGACTCTACCAGCCTGGGCCAAAACAACACATATGGTCAGCATTTACCAGCATGGAGGTTCACAGAGTCTCCTCCTTGTGTCTGAAGGCACCTTCAACGTCCAGACTTGAGAGAGCTCCCCTCCTATTCAGCAGCTATCCGCATGGATTCTCACTGAGACTACTCCTGTGTCCGGGGTACATCGAGCACCCAGACTGAGATAGCTCAAACTCCTGGAGACACCTTCTGTGCCTGGACCCCTCCTGTGTCCACACTAAACGAGCTCTCTGACTGTGTTTGCAGACACCTACTTCTGGTCTCCTAATTAACAGCTGAATGGTTTCAGGCCTGAGCTGCAAGCGTGTACTGAGTGTAAGGTGTAGTGACCTTTCTCTACCACTAGGTTTACAAAGCCACACATTTCCCTTATACCACGCAGCACAGTACCTAGGTGAAATGTACACCCCATTCGACACATATTCCTTCGCTGTCTCACATATCCCCCCCCTCTTCTCCAGACCGGAGGGCTGGTCATCCAGACCGGAGGGCTGGTCAACAATCCAAAAGAGACAGTGAACTCTGGACCAGTCATGGCCTTCATCAGCTTCATCTTCACTACTGTCATCTGTATCTTCACCTGAGCCATAGCCAACATCAGCTTTCTCTTCATCTGAAGCATCCGGACTACCCTGTACCCTCCCAGGCCTATGCTCTCTGCGGGCCTCGGGTATCCTGCACGGTTTCATCTTGACCTTAGGGCCGGGCTCAGTTTCGATATAGTGCCTGGCCAGAGAAGTACGACCCGGCACATCAGAACACTTCTGCTGACTCTTCCCCAGAAACTCACGTACCTCCTGTCCCTGGTGCACCGACCATGTGTCACCAACTATCACAGGAGGTATAGGGGGTTTTTCACTTTTCTCTAGTTCCCCTTCATTTCGTGCTCTCTGGAGCAACTGCTGGAACCGCTCACGTTCCCGGCGAAAAGATGCCACATCCAGTTCACACTGCTGCAGCTGCTCGCGTAATGCAACATTCTCAGTCTTCATTTCTTTGGTGGAGACCTCATGGAGACGCATCTTCTCCTGTAGCTGTTGGACGTCCTCGGCCCCTTCTTCAGGCTCTTCTGGTAGAACATGCTCAGAAGCCGTACCGTCAGTCTTACATTCTACCTCTTCAGTCACATCACTATGGTATCCAATATATCCATTTATTCCAGCTTTCAAGTTCTCCTTGATAGCTGCATCTGTATACTCAGAACCCGCCGGATTCTTCTCTTCCACCACGTTCTGCATCCCATCTGAGCTCCCGTGTGTCTGCAGCGGCAACGGAGTGACACACCGCTTTTCCCATTTGTTGGGACGTGGCTCCGATGTAGACTCCATGAAAGTGCGCTTGAGCTCACCAATGCCTGCTGTCTCAAAATCTCATCTTGTGATTTATCCAGATCCTTGGTATCACTCGGGAACACTGCTGGGGCTCCGGGCGCCGAACTTCCAGCCTGAGCTTCACGAGTTGCAGCTACTGATCCGGACCGTAACCCGTTCACGCCGCTGTCTTCGGCAGAAACAGATTCCTGGACAGAGTCAGTCCCCATATCTTCAGTCTTGTTCCTCACAGCTTCACTTGAGACCTCAGCTTCTGATGAGGCATCTGGCTTGGTGACCACCACTTCCATGGCTTTTTCCACCTCTGCAGCATTACCTTCAGAGTCCTGGGCATGATGCAGCTCCATACCATACATTGATAACTTCTCATCTTCGACAGCATCCACTTGTGCTGTGTTCAGTTTCAGAGTCCTGCCTTTAAAGCTCAGCTCTCCTCCTTTCACCTTAGTCTTCGCCAGGGAATTGGCCAACTGTAAAACATCTTCAGATGCCATCTTCTGTCCGGCTGTAAGGTCAGCATCAGCTTTCTTCTCAGGACTCTCAACCTCCTCTGCTACCATGCCTTCCTCATTTGCACTGGTTGCTTGATCGTCATCAGATGATTCACTATCACTATCCCTGTCTGACCCCTTTTTCTCAGCCACATCCGGCTCACCTTCAGGGTTATACAATTCATTCTCATTCTCATCCTGCTCACTTTCAGGGGTATACAATTCATTCTCATTCACATCCTGATCTGGAACCTTAGTTAACATGTCATCCACAACATTAACTTCACCATCTGGTCCCTCAAGTATGTGACTATGTGACAACCCCAGCACTAAACTTCTATATAGCTCAGGTACTAGGAGCTGGCTCACGACCTCTCCCTGGACTTCAGTGTCCCTATACAACAGGTGAGTGTTTATGGCAACATGAGGAAACCTCTCCTCATAGCCAGGCTCTTGGGAAACCTCATTTAGAACAATTATATTTTCCTGTGCTGTTTTAAGAGTGGGGTCTCGCCATTGTTCACTCTCAAAATTGTCACAGGACACAGGTAAGTCAGGGACACTCGGTTCCCGAGAACCACCATATTCGTCTCCCACCATCACCTGCAAAGGAATTTCATCACTATCACAGTCATCATTATTATCAATATCATTATCATGATTATGATCAGTATCATCATCACTATCATGATCATCATCAATATTAGCATCAGCATCAGCATCATTATCATGGTCATCATCATTATCATGATCATCATCATCATTATCATTATCATCATCATCATCATCATCGCATAAGTTTAACGGCCCACTAGCATTGTGTTCCGCCCCTCGGGACTGCGCACCCTCAATAGGAGCTTCATCACACTGTCCATCAGAAACATTTTTCCCCCAGAGATCCTTAGATCGGGGAAAGTCATTACCCAATATAACGGGGTGCACCAGGTTCTTCACTACCCCCACTTCATATGAAACCTCCCTGCGTTTGGGGATCAAGTCCACGACAGTCTCTGGGTAGACTTTGGTGTCTCCATGGACGCACACCATACTCAGGTGCTTATCAGGGATGAAGTCCCTATCAATCAGGCTGTCACATACGGAAGTCACTGGACTCTCTGAGTCCAAGAGGGCCTGTGCTAGGCAGTCATTTACAACCACCGGGGACACCTGTGGTCCAGTCTCTTCGGCTGAGGTGGACACACACACAGGTTCTGCGCAGAGAGAGAGGGATCTGCCAACATCACAATACATAGGCTCCCCCTCTATTGGACAGTTGGCTGCAATTTCACGACATCTCCAACCCTGTCCATCACACTTTTCCACCCACATGTCCCCTCGGGCCTGAACCCGCTTATCAGCATACCCCATGTCCCCAACAGCTGGAACGCTCTTACCGCGAGAGTTCAGCGTCCGGGAACTCTGAAGTGACGACCTCTCAGACGGCTGGTCACGGAGACAGTCTTTGCTGGCGAAGGCCTTCTCCATCAGGCTGACCAGACGATTGGCGTCCTGGTGGTCTCCTTGTCCGACCTCTGGCTGTACCTCAGGAGGACATGCTCGGGTGTAGCGGTTCACTATCACCTTTTCAACTCCATAATCAGGTTTGCTGACTGCAGACTCCCAACTGCATCTCCAGTCATGAACTCCCCTGGCACGGGCTGTCACCGTAACACCCAGCCGGGTAAGAATCTCCGCTTTCAGCTTGGCATAATCTTGGCTGTCCTGCTCGCTCAGGTCAGCATAGGCCCTTTGGGGTTCTCCAATCAGATAGGGTGCGACCATCATGGCCCATTCAGATAGGGGCAGATTCTCCTTCTCTGCCAATCTCTCAAACCTAGTGAGATATACCTCCACATCATCACGAGGTGTCATCTTTTCAGGGACCGTCTTACCACCTTCTTTACAGCGGACAACACAGGTGCCTTCACAACATTACTCTGGGACGAGGTGCTGAGAGCTGCAACCTGCTCAAAAAACAACCGGTTATTCTCCTGCTGCTGCTGCTGGCACTGCAGTTGCATGCTCTGCTGGGCCTGTACCAGGTACTCAATGAGCTCCTCCATACTGCCGGACTTATCTGTCTCAACCACGGCAGTTTTATGTTGCACATTAACTTGCGCCATTTGTTCAAACAGCGCCTCCATGCTGTCATCCATGCTGTCAGACTTCTCTGTCTTAACAACAGCAGTCTTCACTCAAGACATACACACTCCACAGTCTTTTCCACAGAAAATTCAGCCTTGCTGTGCAGACACTTTTTTTTTTTCTCTGCAAACTCTATTAGGGCCACTGTCTCTTTAAGACTGCTCCAATAGACGTTTCTCTTTTGCTGCTGCACACTCCACAGTCTTTTCCACAACAAGTTCAGCTTTGCTGTGCAGACACACTTTTTTTTTTCTTTTGCAAACTCTATTAGGGCTACTGTCTCTTTAAGACTGCTCCAATCAGACGTTTTTGCTGACACACTTTTTTTTTTTTCTCTGCTGCTGCTTCAACAGACTTCACCTTTATTGCTGTCTCTCGCCACTGTGCTGCACGCACATTCCAGCACCAATTGTATCAGCCATTGTGCTGCATGCACATTCCAGCACCAATTGTATCAGCCACTGTGCTGCCCCAGCATTCTCCGCCAATTGTAAGCTTTTCAGGGGATATAGCTCTGGGATCGCCGTCCGGGTAGACAGAATGGCATAGAAACAGTTAATTCAGAGACAGCAGTTCTGGTAAAAACTGGCCGCAACCAGTTTTATTAAAGTCCACAGCAAACAAGACATAAAACAAAATCATAAACAGAAGACCTAGGCTTGTCTAGCCACTAATTACACTTAGATAGATTTCCCTATCTATCCGGGACCAGACTCTACCAGCCTGGGCCAAAACAACACATATGGTCAGCATTTACCAGCATGGAGGTTCACAGAGTCTCCTCCTTGTGTCTGAAGGCACCTTCAACGTCCAGACTTGAGAGAGCTCCCCTCCTATTCAGCAGCTATCCGCATGGATTCTCACTGAGACTACCCCTGTGTCCGGGGTACATCGAGCACCCAGACTGAGATAGCTCAAACTCCTGGAGACACCTTCTGTGCCTGGACCCCTCCTGTGTCCACACTAAACGAGCTCTCTGACTGTGTTTGCAGACACCTACTTCTGGTCTCCTAATTAACAGCTGAATGGTTTCAGGCCTGAGCTGCAAGCGTGTACTGAATGTAAGGTGTAGTGACCTTTCTCTACCACTAGGTTTACAAAGCCACACATTTCCCTTATACCACGCAGCACAGTACCTAGGTGAAATGTACACCCCATTCGACACATATTCCTTCGCTGTCTCACAATATATTTATAGTTTATACACTTCTACATAGTAAAATAGACTCTGATTCAATTGCCGGGTAAAGCCGTGACATACCCCATAGAAGTCGACGGGCTCGGTGCCGAGTACCCCCAAAACCTCTGGCTCTGTGCAACTCAACTTGGGCGTCACGAACAGGATTCTGTAGCTCGCTATAAGCGAGTCCTGTGTGCCTGAATTGAACTGGTTTTGTGCTTGAGAATTGCTAAAATCATCAGAGAATGTATTTGCCATTTTTCCGCCATATCTGCGTCACGACGAGGCACTGGTGAAGAAGAAGGGCGTGCTCTTCGTGGGTGTACACTCACTCAGTGGCGCGAAAACGATGGCCGACCACTCTAAATGGTACTGCAATGTAAGATCGTGCCCCACAGCTCTTCAGTTCCGCCTCCTCATCCTCCTCAGTGTGCGGAAACTAACACGAAGGTCCCGCCTCCCTACAAAAGAGGGGCCCTCTCCAGATGCTAATGACACATGTGACTTGGCAGAGATGGCTAATGGACACGAGCAGAAGTGTGAAGGGATGGAGTAGTCAGAGCTCTCCCACCACGGAAGCGACCCGATCGCCACGGAACCACCGTTGGGCACCCGGCCTGGAAACCCTCCTACGCTGCAAGAAGCGGAGGATACCCTAAGAGGCCTGGCCCGGCACCGGGAGGAGGTCGCCAGGATGGAAGCCAGCTGGCGTGCCCTAAAACTAAACTTGGAGCGGCGCCAATCCCTCTTACCTGAAGTGTCTGTACCGGAAGGTGAGGCACCCGTTCTAGTAGAGGAGTCCGTGCGGGCATCCCAGCCCTTGCAATGTGATCCGGTTGACGTTGTCGCAGTGGAGGCACCCGTTCCTGCAAAAAACTCTGCACCGGCAGCACCCCAGATCCCGCTGTCTGCCCCCGTCGCTGAGACAGAAGAAGCGACACCCGTCCTCATGGAGGAGGCCGCGCAGGCACCAGAGGTCTACCTGTCTGTACCGGAGCCCCGACTGTCATCTGTTCCAGAGCCGGCTGCTTCCTCCACAGGTGAGCGCCGCCAGGACTGGGGGGCGCCAGGAGAGCTGCCGCAAACCGGACATTGTAAGCTGCAGTTTGATGGTGGAGACATGGAGATGCTGGTGGAGGAGAATTACAACCGGCGTCAGGAGGAAGAGTGGAGACGTTGGGAGCGGGAAGCAGAGCGACAAGGGGAGCAGCGAGAATCCCAAAAGCTTTGGCAACGTCACCTGGAGAAGGACCGGGCAGATAAGGACCGGATGAGAAAAGATAAAGGAACCCTGTGGGAGCCGCGGCGTAAGGGTGCAGTACGGAGCTTTAAATTGAAAGGTGGTTGGGGCTTCATCCAGGAGCCTGGACTTTATTTAGAAGTCCTTGTGACCCGGCGGGACGTGGAGACTCACCTCCCAGAAGGACACCCGGGGAGGGACCTGTTGCCAGGAGACTTGGTGACTTACACCCGACACTGGGGTTACAATGGATGGTACGCCCTAAATGTTACCAGGTGCGACCCCTACTCCCCAGAGTGTCAGGAACCTGTGAGACCCTCGGAGCCTTCAGCCTCCCACATCCAGGCCTCTGCACAAGTGCCCACCCCACGCCGTAAATCTCCCCAGCCTCCCTCAGTGGTCTCCTCAGCAGCCCCAGCTATGGACATGATAACTATAGCTGGCCCGTACCCGGCGCCTGTTAGGCCCCCTGGGGTTCGTTCAGTCCGGGACATAGGGCTCCAGACCCGGAGGGAGATGAAAGAGGTGGCCACACAGACACAGATAGCGGGTCACGACTTGACTGTACAGGCCACACGACGTCATCAGGTCCTGGTGGTCCTTGGTGTCTCGGATGTTTGGCAAGCATCAGAAGAGTACCAGGTGGTACCTGGAACACCCCTGCCAAAGAATTAAAATAACCCGGACAGGGTCCCTGTATGTAAATAGTTAAATTGTTGATGTACCCGGACGGGTGAAGGTTCATAAAAAATTTTTTTAATTTAATAAAAAACACAACACAGTTTTCATTACTTTTATTACAGTCTCATCCTGCGACGCCATCGATCTCCTGTAAAAAAATGAAAAAAAAACAGCAGTATACCACCTGTCCGACGCAGTCCATAGTAACGAGTGTCCCACGACGATCCAGCTCTGCTACATCAGAATGACAGGCAGAGCCTGTCATCCCGGCGCAGCACAGCTGATTACCTGCTTCCCCGGCGGTGATGTCATCGGACTGGTTTATGGCCGGGATTACCCTGCAGTCACTGCAGTTATCGCGAAAAACTGCATGTGACCGCCAGGGAGAAGATAATGGCGGCCATCAAGCAGTCCAGGACGTGACCGCCGGAGATCTTCTGCCAGGTAAGTGCCGCTGACTCCTGACAGACCCGACCGACGGACACTCACAGTGACAGTGACAAATCCGATTCCGGTATCCGATATGACGAAAATATCGGTACTCGGAATCGAAAGCCCGATACAGCTAATATCGGCCGATACCCGATATTTGCAGTATCGTATCGCTCAACACTACCCATAACGCTATCCCTATTGACAAATTATTCATCCTTCGCCAGTTTGATCTATGTATTCTTAAGCAGTCCCAAGATTCTGTGCAAGTCACTCTGGAGTTAACAATTAGACATGAGCGAATATTTCAATGTTCAATTCGGATTACGATCACCAATTTTGCAGTATTCGCAGATTTATTCGTCGAATTTTCGCCAAACATAACCGAACACCATTCAAGTAAATGGGAGACAAAAACAAACGCATACACAACACCTTCAAATGGGCCCAAAATCTGCCAAAACACATCAAATGAGGGACAGACACCAGGAAAGTGGCCTCAATTCACCCACAGTACAAATTGTATCTTGGTATGGCAGCAATCAGCCATGCATGAAGTATCGGGGTCTGGGCCAGCATTTACAGCTTTGAATTGAACGTCAAATTAAGACGAGGTGGTTGAGGGATGGGTGTAGGCCTGCTATGCTGGGAGCCCTGATACCACATGCAACAGCTCAACCTGCTTTCATGCTCAGCCACACTCAGGTGGCACAAGTATCAGTTTCGTAGACTATTATTGTCAGAAAAATCTAAGGATAGTAGTAACATGAGTAGTTGACTCCAAGGAAGTGAAGTTCTGACAGTCTGGGAGGTCTACTGCTACAGACAACATGCATGAAGGAAACCCAACCAGGAGTCTACATATTTACAAAAATAAGTGGCAGACATCAGCAAAGTGGCATTAATTTCACGAGAATAGAAATAGTATAATAGGGATCGACATCTCTTCTACTACAGTCAACCCAGCAAAAAGGAGAGACCCAATCAGTAGTGTTCACATTTCAAACAATTAGTGGCAGACACCATCAAAGTGGCATCATTTTCACAAGTATTATAAGATGCTATAGAGATAAAAGCGCAAATAAGGTCTTATCCGGTGGTGAAGACAAAATATAAAATCAGATTGCACTCACCTTCTTTTTAAGGTATTTGGGTATGTAATAGCTCATCAGAGCTGACAGCTGCAGCAGGATCACTGGTCAGGCAAGTGACCAGTTTGAATATCAATTTCACAAGAGTAGAACTAGTATAATAGGGATCGACATCTCCTCCACTACAGCCAACCCATCACATGGACACCCATCCAGGAGTGTTGAAATTTCCAAAAATTAGGGCCTGACACCACTGAACTAACATCAATTTCACCAGAGTAGAAATAGTATAATGGAGAACAATATCTCTTTCACTATAGTAAACTCAGCAGATGGAGAGACCCAATCAGGACTCTCCACATTTCCAAAAATTATTGGCAGACACCACCAAAGTGGCATCAATTTCACAAGAGTAGAAATAGTATAATAGATATTGACATCTCTTCCACTACAGCCAACCCATCACATGGACACCCAACCAGGAGTCTTCAAATTTAAAAAAATTAGGGCCTAACACCACTGAAGTGGCAGAAATTAGACGAGAGTAGAAATATAATAGGGACAGACATATCTACAGCCAACCCAGCAGATGGCGACCAACCATGACTGTTCGCATTTCCACAAATTTGTGTTAACATCTGCAGCAGCAGCAACAGCAGGCACAGAAGCCACGCTAAAGATATCAGAGTGCAATTATGCAAGATTAATGCAGCACACTAAAAAATGCAACATCGCCTAGTCTATACAATCTGCAATCGTGGTGCAAAAGTCCTTGGAGATCCATGACTTGTTCATATTGATGAAAGTTAAGTGGTCTACACTTTCAGGGGAAAGCCAGCTGCGCTTATCCATCAAGACTCCACCAGACAAGTTCTGAGAGAACGCTGGCTGCCGGGCACGATAAAAAACTCCAAGGTGTGAGAGGCGAGCTCAGGCCACTTGTCTATTTTTGAAGACTAAAAATGTGAAAGGGTCCCTGATGGTATTGATATTCAGTTCTAGATACTCCTGCACCATCCTCTCTATTTGTTCACCATGTGTCAGACTTGGAACTCTGTTGTGCTGGTGCACAAGCTGGTCTAAAAGCACTCACAGAAATTGCTTCTTCCACTTACACTACTGCTGCTGCTGCTAATGTTTTGGCGTTGACGAATTGGCGTGCCAGATGTTGGAAGTCTAGAGCAATGATGCACACTTTCTGCCTCACTGCTGTCTTGGGCAATACCTCTCTTAAGATTGTGTGAAAGCGTGTTTCAATACTCCAGCATTCGCTGGTTCCTTTCCAGGGCGGGAAGCATCTGGCAAAATTTTGTCTTATAACGTGGATCTAATAGAGTGGCAACACAGTAGTCAGCACTATTTGAATCATAATTATTCGGAGATCTTGTTGCAGATAGTGCAGCAAGAGAGCACTCATATGTCGGGCTCTTCCATAAGGTCCAAGCCCATGCTGTGTTGGTGGCTGGGTAACACTGATGCTTGTTTCCTCCTTCCCCTGTTGACAACCATGAACAACAGAGAAGAGATGATTATCCTCTTCATCTCCTGACAGTTGCTCATCCTTCACCTCTTCCTCCTCCATTTGTTCCTCAGATCTTGCACCTTCTCTAACAGTTTGTCTGTTATCTCCAGCCCCGCCTGTGTGATGACAATGTAACACCCGATTCCGGTTCTGGTGCTGCCCCCAGTTCTGGCCCCTCACCTGCTCCTGCTCCCGAGGCTGCCTCTGTACCTCTGCGAAGTCCCTGTCAGGATCCTCACTCTCTTTCTGTCCCTCAGCATCCTGCTGATGATTCTCTCTCCTCTACTTCCTGGCAGCAGGCTTCCAGGGAGAATGCTTAGGACGCGAGCGCGCTTCCCTATGGTCTCTTAAAGGGACAGGGTGCATTTTTTGAATATATCAATTAACCAATGGCAGCGCACTGATTACTATTTCTAGCCACTCCACCATAGGGGCAATGAGTATCTACTCTTGCTAAACCCGGTTCTGTCCCTGCTTTGTCTGCGCTGTTAAAGCATTCCATTTGGCAATCTGCTTATACTGCTTGTTTCCGCAGAATATCAATTACCTGTCGTTTGGCTATCCTAGACGACATCTGTACCTATACACTCAAGTGCCATCCCGTTCTGCCACTCGCCGTATAAACCAGTGGACAAAGCTAAAGTTCCTGGAGCTAGCTTCCTACTGTCTACCCAGAACCTGACTATTGTCGCTAGAGCCAGTTTCAATTCATATACGCGGTGTCCACCGGTCAGCTCCACTATTTCTGTAATATCTATTTACCCGTTTGTCCCTCTGGGACAACTGCCACGTGTCCAGGGCCTAACTAGAGGTAGAACCTGTGTTCCCCAGGTGTTCCAGTATTCCACTCTGGTCCTGTTTGAGGTACCTTACTACGGATACCTGGGGCTCACTAGTTATGCCCCCTTCGGAGCCCCTTGGACCGAGGTCTCGAAGTTCCACTCAAAAAATAAAAAATGAATGTGAAATTCATCACCTGTGCCTCCGCTTCCATTCGTTACAGTTTGGAACTTCTCAGCTTCCTTATCTTCCTCTGGGACCACCACCTCCTCCACAGGCTATTCAAAGTCTGCTCCAGCATATAGGTGACCAGAATTGTGATGATGATTGTTATGGGTCTGCAACTCAGGAATAGAGCAGGGGGGAATCTGACCCTGCACTAGGACTAGTCTCGATCCCTACAATGGAGCGGGCGACCTATTCCTTGCAAATAGACCCACTGACGATCCTTGTCTAGACTCAAGCAAAGACCTGAAGTTTGGGGAAGGTGATCCCTGAAAGATCTAGGGACTGGGAACAAAACACTGGTAACCTCCTAGCAGGGAAATAGAGGAAGCTGCAGAAACAAAAGGAAAAAACAAAAAGACTAAGCAAGCAGAACTAGAGTTCCCAGAACTGCACAAAGTATAGCACAAAGCTATCAAGGCTCCTAGCCAGAACTCAAGCGGATTAACACTGATGTCCAGCAAGGACTGGGGGGCAGGTGCAGGGTAATAAAGGGTGATACAATCACCTGACCAACGACAAGCCCAACACCAGGGGAAAAAGACCAGCAGCCAGAAAACACAAGATGGCGGATGGTCAAACTGAATAGATTCTAACAGTACCTCCCCTTTTACGAGGATCCTCCTGATCCTCTTGGCCGAGCCTTATTTGGAAATCTCTTGTGAAAAGTCTTAATCAGCGTTGAGGCCCAGACATCCTCAGCTTTTACCCAGGAATTATCCTCGGGACCGAAACCCTTCCAGGACATGAGATGCTGCAACCTTCCTCTGTGCCACCTGGAATCCAATATGCGAGAAATCTCAAACTCGCCATCCTCATCAATTGGAGGAACAGTCTGCATCGCCTCCTTATCTGGCGTGTCAACTTTCTTCAGTAAAGATACATGAAAAACTGAATTAATTCTCCAGGACAAGGGTATGAAGGGTCCTACAAATTTAGGCCCCAGTTTTTGAGAATTGATCTTCAAATGCAGATTCCTAGAGGACAACCAGACCATATCCCCAACTGCGAACAACGCCTCCCTTCTTTTCCTGCCAAAATATTTCTTAGACCTCCTATTCTCCTCTTTCAGATTATGGCGTACATTGGTCGAAACCCTTTACAAACTTCCAGAAAAACTCTCCTCCTCAGGCACAGCCGCCCCAATCTTTGAAAATGGACCGAAAGATGGATGTCTCCCTGTACTGCAAAAAAAGGAGAACACCCAGCCGAGGCAGATGTATGATTATAAAGAGCTAGTGGTAGATATTCTGACAACATCTCCTGATTGTCTGCTACAAAACATCTCAAAAACTGCTCAACATTCTGGTTCTTCCTTTTGGTCTGTCTATTGGACTCTGGATGATAACCTGATGAAAATGACAAATGAACCTTTAATCTGTCACAAAAAGCATGCCAGAAGCGAGCCACAAACTGTGGTCCTCTGTCGGAAACAATGTCCGTGGGAACACCATGGAGCCTGACAATCTTTCACAAATGCTTTAGCTAGAGTCTTGACGCAGGGCAATTTATTGAACGGGACCAGATGAGACATCTTACTAAACTGGTCCACAACAACTCAGATGACAGAAAAACCTTCAGAAACCGGCAGATCGGTGATAAAATCCATAGCAAGATGCGTCCATGGCAAGTTAGGAACCTCCAAAGGGCACAGCAATCCTGCAGCCGAGGCATGAGAGTCCTTCGACCTAGCGCACACCGTACACTGACCCACCCACTTGATGATTTCTCTATGCCACCCTGGCCACCAGAAACTTCGACTGATTGACTTTCTAGTTTCCAAAATCCCTGGATGACCCGCCATCTGAGACTCATGACATTCAGCAAACAAAGCTCTCCTCAAGGCTTTGGGCACAAATAATTTACTATACGGAGTGTTTGTTGGTGCAGAATTCTGGGCTCCTAGGATGTTATTCTCTATCTCAGAACCCAATGCTGCCACCACCACCCCTCTCTGCAAAATACATTCCTTCTCAGTATTAACTGCTGGAGAGAAACTATGAGACAAAGCATCCGCTTTAACATTCTTTGTGCCAGGGATATATGTTACAGAGAAATGGAACCGGGCAAAAAACAGTGCCCACCTGGCTTGACTGGCAGTCAAACGTTTAGCAGCATCCAGATAAATCAGATTTTTATGATCAGTAAAAACCTGTATCGGATGTCTAGCCCCCTCCAAAAAATGTCGCCAGTGCTCAAACGCGAGCTTAATAGCCAGTAACTCTCGGTTCCCAACATCATAGTTGAGCTCAGTCTCCAAAAATTTTTTAGAAAAGAAAGCACAGGAATGCACACCTTCCTATCCCTCCTGGGACAGAACTGCCCCCTCTCCTACTGATGAGGCATCAACCTCTACCAGAAAAGGCTTGGTCTCATCTGTCTGGATCAAAACAGGAGCAGAGCTACACCTCTCCTTGAGATGCTCAAAAGCCTCCACTGCCTCAGTGGACCATTGGACAGTATTAGAACCCTTCTTGGTGAGATCAGTTATGGGTTTAGCGATAACAGAAAAATTCTTTATGAATTTTCTATAATAATTGCCAAACCCTAAAAATCTTTGGACAGATTTTAAACATTCCGGCCTAGGCCAATCCAGTACTACCTGAACCTTCACCGGGTCCATCTCAAACCCATCACTGGAGACCAAGTACCCCAAAAAACTAATTTTCTGTACCACAAACTCGCACTTCTCCAATTTAGCAAAGAGGTTGTTTTCGCTCAAAATCTGAAGAACTTCGCGGACTCTCTGCCAATGCGACTCCAGATCAGGTGAATAGATCAAAATATCGTCCAAATAAACAATAACACTCCTACCGATCAACGGCCTCAGAATATCATTAATGAAATTTTGAAAAAATGCAGGTGCATTAGTAAGACAAAAAGGCATCACCAGACACTCAAAATGACCCTCCGGGGTATTAAAGGCTGTCTTCCATTCATCACCCTCCTTTACCTGCAGCAAATTATATGCTCCACGAAGGTCAATTTTTGAGAACCACTTAGCTCTGGTTAGTTGGTTAAACAAATCGGGAATTAGCGGTAATGGGTAAGGATTGCACACAGTGATCTTATTAATCTCCCGAAAATCCAGACACGGTCTAAGGCCCCCATCCTTCTTTTTGACAAAAAAAAATCCTACCGCCACAGGAGACTTAGAGGGTCTTATATGACCTGCAGCCAAACTAGTCTGCAGGTATTCCTTTAAGGCCTCCCTCTCGGGAATTGTCAAATTAAATAAACGACTCTTAGGGAGTGTAGCACCTGGGATGAACTCAATAGCACAATCGTAATCTCTATGGGGTCTTAGAGCTTGCGATTCAACTTCTGAAAATACCTTCCAGAAATCCTGAATGGCTTCAGGTAGCTCTTTCTTCACAACAGCAGTAATGTAAACATTACAACATTTACCATAACATCCCTGACCACAGGACCTTATAATACCAGATGACCAGTCCAGCAAAGGATTGTGCATTTTTAACCAGGGTAAACCCAGGAAGACTGGAACAGGCAATTTATCCTTTACAAACAAGTCAATGCACTCCTGATGTTCCATATTGACAATAAGCGGGAACCCAGAGACCTTTCGAGACACGCACCCATGCTCCAGGGGAGTGTTATCATTCGCCACAACAGGGAAAGAAGATGACAATGGTTTAGAATCAAATTTTAATTTGTCTAGAAATTGTTGATCAATCAAATTCAGTGCAGAACCACAATCCACTATGACCTGAAAATCAATGGAATGACCTCGCATTGCTTAATCAAATGGTCAGCCTTACCACAATACAAGCATAGCTCCTCAGAGAACCTCCTCTCCCTCTCCTGGGAACGAGAGGACAATGCCCCAAGTCGCATTGGCTCCCCGCTGTCGACTGGGCTATCCTGAGAGACTGGGTCCAGCATTATAGGAGGCTTCTCATTACTCTGCCTGTCTCTCAATCTTCTATCCACACGGATAGCTAACTGCATAGCAGATTCCAAAGTATCTGGTGCAGGATAAGGTGAGCAAATCTTTAACCTTTTCACTCAAACCTGCTAAAAACTGACTCTTGAGCACTGGGTCATTCCACCTGACCTCTGCGGACCATCTTCTGAACAGGGTGCAATACCTCTCAGCCGTCTGAGCTCTGACTCAGCTGTGGTGACTCGATCTGGATCATCATATAACAACCCCATAGCAGTAAAAAATGCTTCTACTGACGTCAAACAAGGATCATTAGGTGGTAACGAAAATGCCCAGATTGGGGAATCACTTCGCAAAAAAGGCATAATAATCCCCACACACTGTGATTCACTCCCTGAGGATCCAGGTCTAAGCCGAAAATAAAGTAAACATGCATTTTTAAACGTAAAAAATTTCTGCCGTTTACCAGAAAAAAAACTCAGGTTGTCCAACCTTAGGCTCTTCACAGCATACTCCAGGACAATTACTCACGTGCTGTTGCAGGCTGGCTACCTTCAAAGTTAACCCTTGCAAGTGTTGAGTAAGTTCTTTGACGCTGTTCATATTGAAGGACTCTAGGAGAAAAAAAAATATCCTTTTCCTTTTCTTTTATGTCCTGGCTGGACATACTGTTATGGTTCTGCAACTCAGGAATAGAGCAGGGGGGAATCTGACCCTGCACTAGGACTAGACTCGATCCCTACGATGGAGCGGGCGACCTATTTCTTACGAA
>JARQOD010000006.1:246363789-246505302 GCA_033576555.1 Oophaga sylvatica | reverse complement strand
CTATAACTTTTTTATTTTTTCGCTGATGATGTTGTGTGACAGCTCCTTTTTTGCGGGACAAGATGACGTTTTCAGCGGTACCATGTTTATTTATATCCGTCTTTTTGATCGCGTGTTATTCCACTTTTTGTTCAGCGGTATGATGATAAAGCACTGATTTTTTGCTTTGTTTTTATTTATTTTTTTTTTAAGGGGTTCACAAAAGGGGTTAACTAGTGGGACAGTTTCATAGGGGGGGTCGTTACGGACGCGGCAATACCAAATATGTGTACTTTTATTGTTTTATTTTTTTTATTTACACGAAGAAATGAATTTATTGGGGAATATTTTTTTTTTTAATTTAATTTATTTTGGAATTTTTTTTTTACACTTTCATTTTTATTTTTTTTACTTTTTTTACATTGTCCCAGGGTGGGACATCACTGTCAAATGTCAGATCGCTGGTCTCACAGTGTGCACAGCACTCTGTGAGACCAGCGATCTCACAGGCAGCGCTGCAGGCTTCTCAGTGCCTGTTCTTGGCAGGCACTGAGGAAGCCGCCTCCCTCCAGGACCCCGGTGCCATCTTGGATCCGGGTCCTGGGAGGGAGGAAGCCCTCAGAACAGCGCGATCACATCGCGCTGTTCTGAGGGTCTCAGGGGGGCGCGCAGGGAGCCCCCACTCTGCCCGATCCTCCCCTGTGCCCCCAGTACACCGCGATCATGTTTGATCGCGGTGTGCAAGGGGTTAATGTTCCGGGAGTGGTCCGTGACCGCTCCTGGCACACAGTACCGGGTGTCAGCTGTGATAATCAGCTGACACCCGGCGGCGATCAGCTGCGCTCCCCCCAGGAGCGCAGCTGATCGCTATGACGTACTATCCCGTCCGTGGTCAGATTGCCACGGGTTTTATGGACGGGATAGTACGTCAGATGTCAGAGAGGGGTTAAAATTGCTGTTGGGAGAAGGCACCCTTCAAATATGAGAGACCTTGAGCAGTTTACAAACGAAAAGTGGTTCAAAATTCCAGTTGAGATGGTTATAGAAAGCAATTGATTGCAGTTATTTATTCCAAAAGGTGTGCAGCTAAATATTAAGTTGAGGGTGCCAATAATTTTGTCCAACCCATTTTGTGGGTTTTGTGTGAAATGATGTCCAATTTGTCTTTTTTTCTCAGTTTTTTTGTTGTGTTGTTCCAATACACACAAAATAAATAAACATGTATGTAACAAAACATGTGAAATTACAATAATTTTCTGGCAGAAAAACTTCATTTCCTGGAACAATTTTAACCCCTTAATGTCCAATGACGTGCACAGTCCGTCATGGCCGGGTGTCAGTTCCGGCACCAGGACGGACTGTGCACGTCATGCCTTTGATCTACCACTGCGTGTAAACACGCAGTGGTAGATCAGTGCCGACAGCTGTCACAGACAGCTGACAGGCACGGCAAGTGGTGCGGGGACCTTTGCCGTCAGTCCCCGCACCTACAGCGCTGTGCTTGGTCAGTCAATCTGACTGACCAAACACAGCAGCGATCGCGCAGGAGAAGCTGAAATTTCAGCTTCTCCAGCGCGATCAGTGCAGGAGCCGGCGCTGCAGTGGCCAGGCTTCCTGCACTGACAGCCAGGAGCGGAGCCCCCACCGCCCCTGGCTGTTAACCCCCTGACTGCTGCGATCGAGCGCGATCGCAGCGCTCAGGGGGGGAGGCAGAGGGTCGGGAGCTCCCTCTGCCTCAGATCGGCGCCCTGCAATGTATTTGCAGGGCCCGATCTCTGCCTTGATGACCCGGGGGTTGTCATGACAACCTCCGGGTCATCTAGCTACGGAAAGCTGCTGTGATCATGCTCACAGCAGCTTTCCCCATAGGTACAATGCATTGCAATGCTGGAGCATTGCAATGCATTGTAACTGCAATAAAAAGTAAAAAAAGTGAAAGTCCCATAAAGGGACAAGTTAAAAAAAAATCATTTTTTTAAAAAAATTTTAAAAAAATTATTAAAAAATAATTTCAAAAAATCCCCTAAAAAATACACATTTTTATGTAATAAAAAAAAAAAAAAACAAAAAAATACACATGTTTGGTATCGCCACGTCCGTAAAAATCCCATCTATAAAAGCATAACCCTAGTTAACCCCTTCAGTGAAAGCCGTAAAAAAAAAACACAAAAAAGTAGTACAGTCATGGCCAAAAGTTTTGAGAATGACACAAATATTAATTTTTACAAAGTCTACTGCTTCACTTTTTCTAATGGCAATTTGCATATACTCCAGAATGTTATAAAGAGTGATCAGCTTAACAGCAATTACTTGCAAAGTCAATATTTGGCTAGAAAATGAACTTCATCCCCCAAAACACATTTCAACATCATTGCAGCCCTGCCTTAAAAGGACCAGCTAACCTCTTTTCAGTGATTGCTCCATTAACACAGGTGTGAGTGTTGATGAGGACATGGCTGGAGATCAATCTGTCATGATTAAGTAAGAATGACACCACTGGACACTTTAAAAGGAGGCTGGTGCTTGGCATCATTGTTTCTCTTGTGTTAACCATGGTTATCTCTAAAGAAACACGTGCAGTCATCATTGCAATGCACAAAAATGGCCTAACAGGGAAGAGTATAGCAGCTAGAAAGATTGCACCTCAGTCAACAATATATCACATCATCAAGAACTTCAAGGAGAGAGGTTCCATTGTTGCCAAAAAGGCTCCAGGGCGCCCAAGAAAGACCAGCAAGTGCCAGGACCGTCTCTTAAAAGTGTTTCAGCTGCGGGATCGGGCTACCAGCAGTGCAGAGCTTGCTCAGGAATGGCAGCAGGCAGGTGTGAGTGCATCTGCACGCACTGTGATGCGGAGACTCTTGGAGCAAGGCCTGGTCTCAAGGAGGGCAGCAAAGAAGCCACTTCTCTCCAGAAAAAACATCATGGACAGACTGATATTCTGCAAAAGGTACAGGCAGTGGACTGCTGAGGACTGGGGTAAAGTTATTTTCTCTGATAATCCCCTTTTCGATTGTTTGGGACATCAGGAAAATGCCTCATTCGGAGAAGACAAGGTGAGCGCTACCACCAGTCTTGTCTCAGGCCAACTGTTAAGCATCCTGAAACCATTCATGTGTGGGGTTGCTTCTCAGCCAAGGGAATCGGCTCTCCCACAGTCTTGCCTAAAAACACAGCCATGAATAAAGAATGGTACCAGAATGTCCTCCAAGAGCAACTTCTCCCAACCCTCCAAGAGCAGTTTGGCGATCAACAATGCCTTTTCCAGCATGATGGAGCACCTTGCCATAAAGCAAAGGTGATAACTAAATGGCTCAGGGAACAAAACATAGAGATTTTGGGTCCATGGCCTGGAAACTCCCCAAATCTTAATCCCATTGAGAACTTGTGGTCAATCATCAAGAGACGGGTGGACAAACAAAAATCTAAAAATTCTGACAAAATGAAAGCATTGATTGTGCAAGAATGGACTGCTATCAGTCAGGATTTGGTCCAGAAGTTGATTGAGAGCATGCCAGGGAGAATTGCAGAGGTCCTGAAGAAGAAGGGTCAAAACTGCAAATATTGACTTGCTGCATTGACTCATTCTAACTGTCAATATAAGCTTTTGTTACTCATATGTTTGCAATTATTATATTTCTGTCTGTGATAAAAACATCTGTCAAACACACATAAAAACCAGAGGGCAGCAGATCATGTGAAAATATAATATTTGTGTCATTCTCAAAACTTTTGGCCATGACTGTAAATTATACTTTTTCCAAGCGGTATCATCATACCGCTTGGAAAAAGTGCAATAACACGCGATCAAAAAGTCAGATATAAATAACCATGGTACCGCTGAAAACGTCATCTTGTCCCGCAAAAAACAAGCCGCTATACAGCATAATCAGCAAAAAAATAAAAAAAGTTATAGCTCGCGGAATAAACTGATGCAAAAAAAAATATTTTTTCTATAAAATTTTTTATTGTGTAAAAAACGCCAAAACATAAAAAAAATATATAAATGCGGTATCGCTGTAATCGTAGTAACCCGAAGAATAAAGCTGCTTTATCAATTTTACCACACAAGGAACGGAGGAAAAAAAAACAATTCCTGAATTGCTGGTTTTTGTTCATTCTGCTTCCACAAAACTCGTAATAGGAAGCGATCAAAATATGTTATGTGCCCGAATATGGTACCAATAAAAACGTCAGCTCGTCCCACAAAAAATAAGCCCACAGATAACTCTGTCGGTCGAAATATGGAAAAATTATATCTCTCAAAATACGGCGATGCAAAAATTTCGTACAAAAAATTATTCCAAAAAAAAGCATCTTTTAGTGTGTGACAGAAGCTAAACATATAAAAAGGATGTAAATCTGGTATCGCTGTAATCGCACCGATCTGAGGAATAAAGTCGCCTAATCACTAATACCGCACAAGGAACGGCGCAAAAAAGAAAACCAATTCTTCACCTTTTGTGGATTTGTTCATTGTGCCTCCCAAAGATCGCAGTAAGGCGATCACAGTGGTTCCCCCCCACATATGCATAGGCACATCAGGGGCTCTCCAAGCGCGACATGACACCCGCAGACCATTCCATCAAAGTCTGCATTTAAAAACGGTGCTCCTTCCCTTCCGATCTCTGCCATGCGCCCAAATAGTGGTTTACCCCCACATATGGGGTATCAGCGTACTCAGGACTAATTGCACAATAACTTTTGGGGTCCTTTTATCCTTTGGAAAATAAAAATTGGGATGAAAAGATCATTTTTGTGGAAAAAATATGATTTTTTAATTTTACGGCTCTACATTATAACCTTCTGTGAAGCCCTTGGGGGTTAAAAGCTCTCACAACACATTTAGATAAGTTCCTTGGGGGGTCTAGTTTCCAAAATGGGGTCACTTGTGGGGGGTTTCCACTGTTTAGGCACATCAGGGGCTATCCAAATGCGACATGGCGTCCAATCTCAATTCCAGCCAAAAAAGTCAAATGGCGCTGCTTCCCTTCCGAGCTCTGCCATGCGCCCAAATAGTGATTTACCCCCACACATGGGGTATCGGTGTACTCTGGAGAAATTGTACAACAAATATTGTGGTTCATTTTCTCCTGATACCCTTGACAAAATTTTTAAAAATTGTGTCGAAAGAAAAATTTTGGGAAAAAAAGTTAAATGTTCATTTTTTCCTTCCACATTGCTTCAATTCTTGTGAAGTACCTAAAGGGTTAATAAACTTCTTGAATGTGGCTTTGAACACGTTGAGGGGTGCAGTTTTTAGAATGGTGTCACTTTTGGGTATTTTCTGTCATATTGACCCCTCAAATTCACTTCAAATGTGAGGTGGCCCTAAAAAAAATGGTTTTGTAAATTTTGTTGGAAAAATGAGAAATTGCTGGTCAATTTTTAACACTTATAACTTCCTAACAAAAAAAAATTTTGGTTCCAAAATTGTGCTGATGTAAAGTAGACATGTGGGAAATGTTATTTATTAACTAATTTTTGTGACATATCTCTCTGATTTAATGGCATAAAAATTAAAAGTTTGAAAATTGCAAAATTTTCAAAATTTTTGCCATATTTCCGTTTTTTTCATAAATAAACGCAAGTTATATTGAAGAAATTTTACCACTATCATGAAGTACAATATGTCACGAGAAAACAGTCTCAGAATCGCCAAGATCCGTAGAAGCGTTCCAGAGTTATAACCTCATAAAGAGACAGTGGTCAGAATTGTAAAAATTGGCCTGGTCTTTAACCCCTCTCTGACATTAGACGTACTATCCCGTCCATAAAACCCGTGACAATCTGACCATGGATGGGATAGTACGTCATAGCGATCAGCTGCGCTCCTGGGGGGAGCGCAGCTGATCGCCGCCGGGTGTCAGCTGATTATCACAGCTGACACCCGGGACTGTGTGCCAGGAGCGGTCACGGACCGCTCCCGGCACATTAACCCCTTGCACACCGCGATCAAACATGATCGCGGTGTACTGGGGCACAGGGGGGCATCGCGCAGGGAGAGCGCTCCCTGCGCGCCCCCCTGAGACCCTCAGAACAGCGCGATGTGATCGCGCTATTCTGAGGGCTTCCTCCCTCCCAGGACCCGGATCCAAGATGGCGCCGGGGTCCTGGAGGGAGGCGGCTTCCTCAGTGCCTGCTGAGAGCAGGCACTGAGAAGCTGCAGCGCTGCCTGTGAGATCGCTGGTCTCACAGAGTGCTGTGCACACTGTGAGACCAGCGATCTCACATTTTACAGTGATGTCCCACCCTGGGACAATGTAAAAAAGTAAAAAAAATAAAAAATAAACGTGTAAAAAAAAAAATTCCAAAATAAGTAAAAAAAAAAAAAATATTCCCCAATAAATTCATTTTTTCCTGTAAATAAAAAAAATAAAACAATAAAAGTACACATATTTGGTATCGCCGCGTCCGTAACGACCCCCCTATAAAACTGTCCCACTAGTTAACCCCTTTAGTGAACCCCTTAAAAAAAAAAAAAAAAACAAAGCAAAAAATCAGTGCTTTATCATCATACCGCTGAACAAAAAGTGGAATAACACGCGATCAAAAAGACGGATATAAATACACATAGCACCGCTGAAAACGTCATCTTGTCCGCAAAAAAGAGCCATCACACAGCATCATGAGCGAAAAAATAAAAAAGTTATAGCTCGCAGAATAAAGCGATGCAAAAATAATTATTTTTTCTATAAAATTGTTTTTATTCTATAAAAGCGCCAAAACATAAAAAAACGATATAAATGAGGTATCGCCGTAATCATACTGACCCGAAGAATAAAACTGCTTTATCAATTTTACCACACGCGGAACGGTATAAACGCCTCCCCCAAAAGAAATTCATGAATTGCTGATTTTTGTTCATTCTAACCTCCCAAAAATCGAAATAAAAAGCGATCAAAAAATGTCACAGGCTCAAAAATGGTACCAATAAAAACATCAACTCGTACCGCAAAAAATAAAACCTCACATGACTCTGTGGGCCAAAATATGCAAAAATTATAGCTCTCAAAATGTGGTGATGCAAAAACTATTTTTTGCAATAAAAAGCGTCTTTTAGCGTGACAGCTGCCAATCATAAAGACCCGCTATAAATAGTAAATCAAACCCCCTTTATCACCCCCGTTAGTTAGGGAAAAATAATAAAATTACAAAAATGTATTTATTTCCATTTTCCCATTAGGGTTATGGTTAAGGTTAGGGTTGCGGCTAAAGTTAGGGTTAGGGTTGGCGCTAAAGTTAGTATTAGGGTTATGGTTGGGATTAGGGATAGGGGTGTGTTAGGGTTACGTTTGTGGTTAGGGTTGGGACTAGGGTTAGGGGTGTGTAGAGGTTAGGGTTGGAGTTAGAATTGGGGGGTTTCCGCTGTTTAGGCACATCAGGGGCTCTCCAAATGTGACATGACGTCTGATCTCAATTCCAGCCAATTCTGCGTTGAAAAAGTCAAACGGTGCTACTTCCCTTCTGAGCTCTGCCATGCGCCCAAACAGTAGTTTACTCCCACATGGGGTATCAGTGTACTCTGGACCCTAAGAGTTATTGTGCAATTTGTCCTATTTCTTATGTTACCCTTGGGAAAATAAAAAACTGCGGGCAAAAATATCATTTTTTAAAAAAAAAAAAGATTTTTTTTTGTTTTTACGGCTGTACGTTATAAACTTCTGTGAAGCACTTGGGGCTTCATAGCGCTCACCACACATCTAGATAAGTTCCTTGTGGGGTCTATTTTCCAAAATGGGGTCACTTGTGGGGGTTTCCACTGTTTAGGCGCATCAGGGGCTCTCCAAATGCGACATGACGCCCCCAGACCATTCCATCAAAGTCTACAATCCAAAACGTCACTACTTCCCTTCCGAGCCCCAACGTGTACCCATACAGTAGTTTTCTCCCACATATTGGGTATCAGCGTACTCAGGACAAATTGGACAATCACTTTTGTGGTCCAATTTCTCCTTTTACCCTTGTGAAAATAAAATATTGGGGACGAAAAAATCATTTTTGTAAAAAAAAAAAATAATAATTTTATTTTACGGCTGTACGTTATAAACTTCTGTGAAGCACTTGGGGGTTCAAAGTGCTCACCACACATCTAGATAAGTTCCTTGAGGGGTCTAGTTTCCAAAATGGTGTCATTTGTGGGGGGTTTCCACTGTTTAGGCAGATCAGGAGCTCTCCAAACACGACATGGCATCCAGCCAATTCTGCGTTGAAAAAGTCAAACGGCACTCCTTCCCTTCCAAACTCTGCCATGCACCCAAACAGTGGTTTACCCCCACATATGGGGTATCAGCGTACTCAGGACAAATTGCACAATAACTTTTGGAGTCTTGTTACCCTTGGGAAAATAAAAATTGGGGTGAAAAGATCATTTTTGTGGAAAAAATATGATTTTTTACTTTTACGGCTCTACGTTATAAACTTGTGTGAAGCACTTGGGGGTTCAAATTGCTCACCAAAGATCTAGATAAGTTCCTTAGGGGGTCTAGTTTCCAAAATGGGGTCACTTGTGGGGGGTTTCCACTGTTTAGGCACATCAGTGGCTCTCCAAATGCAGCATGGCGTCCAATCTCAATTCCAGCCAATTTTGGTTGGAAAAAGCCAAATGGTGCTCCTTCCATTCCGAGCTCTGCCGTGTGCCCAAACAGTGGTTCCCCCCCACATATTGGGTATCAGCGTACTCAGGACAAATTGGACAACAACTTTTGTGGTCCAATTTCTCCTGTTACCCTTGGGAAAATAAAAAATTAGTGACTAAAAATAATTTTTGTGGGAAAAAAATAGGATTTTTTATTTTCATGCCCGGGCATTATAAACTTGTGTGAAGCACTTGGGGTTCAAAGTGCTCACCAAAGCTATAGATAAGTTCATTAGGGGGTCTAGTTTCCAAAATGTGGTCACTTGTGGGGGGTTTCTACTGTTTAGGCTCATCTGGGGCACTGCAAACGGAACATGACCCCCATCAACGTCTGCATTCCAAAACGTTACTACTTCCTTTCCAAGCCCTGCCGTGCGCCCAAACAGTTTCCCCCCCCCACATATTGGGTATCAGCGTACTCAGGACAAATTGGCCAACAACTTTTGGGGTCCAATTTCCTTGGTAAAAATGAAAAATTTGGGACTAAAAAATCATTTTTGTGGAAAATTGTTTCTTTTTTTTTTCACACCCAGGCATTATAAACTTTTGTGAAACACTTGGGGATTCAAAGTGCTCACAACAGATCTAGATAAGTTCCTTAGGGGGTCTAGTTTCCAAAATGGTGTCACTTGTGGGGGGTTTCCACTGTTTAGGCGCATCAGGGGCTCTCCAAACGCGACATGGCGTCCAATCTCAATTCCAGCCAATTTTAGTTTGAAAAAGTCAAACGGCGCTCCTTCCCTTATGAGCTCTGCTGTGCACACATACAGTGGTTTTCCCCCACTTATGGGGTATTGGCGTACTCAGGAGAAATTGCACAACAACTTTATGTGTCCATTTTCTTCTTTTACCCTTGTGAAAATAAAAAAAAAGTTTGTAAAAGATCATTTTTGTGGCTAAAAAGTTAAATATTCATTTTTTCCTTCCACGTTGCTTCAGCTACTGTGAAGCACCTGAAGGGTTAATAAACTTTTTGAATGTGGTTTTGAGTACCTTGAGGGGTGCAGTTTTTATAATGGTGTCACTTTTGGGTATTTTCTGCCATATAGACCCCTCAAAGTGACTTCAAATATGAGGTGGTCCCTAAAAATAATGGCTTTGTAAATTTTGTTGTAAAAATGAGAAATCGCTGCCAGCTGGTCAACTTTTAACCCTTATAATTTCCTAAGAAAAAAAATTTTGATTCCAAAATTGTGCTGATGTAAAGTAGACATGTGGGAAATGTTATTTCTTAACTATTTTGTGTGACATATTTCTCTGTTTTAAGGGAATAAAAATTCAAAGTTTGAAAATTGCAAAATTTTCAAAATTTTCGCCATATTTGCATTTTTTTCAAAAATAAACGCAAGGTATATCGAAGAAATTTTACCACTAACGTAAAGTACAATATGTCATGAGAAAACAATCTCAGAATCGCGCAGATCCGTTGAAGCGTTCCAGAGTTATAACCTCATAAAGAGACAGTGGTCAGAATTGTAAAAATTGGCCCGGTCATTAACGTGCAAACCACCCTTGGGGGTGAAGGGGTTAACCTACTAAATGGCTTGGTCGTTAAGGGGTTAAGGATGACAACACTTTTGGCCATGACTGTAAATGTTAATATGTCACAGACATCATGCAAAAGGCAAAAATTGCTGCTACATACCTAGTTTTAGTACGGTTATAAATGCTTCACTTTAATCCCAATTGGGTTAATTAATAAAACATCAGTCTGAAATCATTATTAAAGTATAGAGATATTTTGTGAGCATAGGATCTCATCAAAATAAAGTTTGGCTATTACTTCTGCTCATTATTTATTTGTAGTTTGATGTTCCTGGGCCTGGCGTCTTAGTCCTCCTGTGGAGCTCACACACATGCTGGGCTTCATAGGAAAATTGAATTAACATTTATGATGCAGAGTCACTTCTCATGGATAAGCCGTGAGTTGGGGAAGTCAAGGAATCTGGGGTCAAAAGCCAGGAGGGTACGTCATAAACAGAGGGGTGAAACAAAGGTGTAGTTAGGTCACAGTCCAGGGTCAGAATTCCAAGAAGGTAGCGGATCAAGACAAAGGGACTAGGCAAACTAATGGCGGGCAACAAATATCAGAATATAAGAACTCAGAACACAGAGCTAACACACACTACTAGGGCTAAATTACAACTTGCAATTTTCTATTCATTGCCAGCCAGATAAATAGCCAGCTTATCACCCATAATGTGCAGCAGCTAGAGGAAACCCCACAGATCCGGCCAGATAGGACATCTGAGATCTTATTCACAATACTCACAGATCAGCAAGCCCCTGATCCTATAGGGCAGCTGAGTTGCCACTCATGATGTCCTTAGGATACTGTGATTGGTGCAATTGTGACAAGAGCATATACTGTAGTATATAGTGTGACGGATCAAATGATTAGATATGTAAGTATCGTAAAGGGGATAAAAAATAAATAAAAATTAGAAAAGTAAATACAAAAAATAAAAAGTAAATTAAATAACCTCCTATTTCCACCTTCAAAAATAGATTATTTTATTTAAAAAAAAAATGTGATATTATTGTGTACAAAAAGTCAGATCTATCAAAATTATTTAATCTGTAGGTTAAAATTTTGAACATAAAAAAACAAACAAACAAAATAAAGAATTGCAATTTTTTGAATGTCACATTTCCCTTTAAAAATAAAAAAAGCAATTAAAATGCATTGATTTCCTTATATAACATATTCTAATACAACATTTGCCAATGCATTGCATACTGCTTTAATATTTTGAAAATGTGAATAAAATTAATTCCAAAGAAAACAGATAAATTCAACCAAATGTACAGAGTTTTACCAGTATGGAGCATAATAATGGTTTCAGCATTAGACGTCGAGAAAATATAGCTAGTGCCGCCATAAGATTTTTTTTCACGTATAAATGATCCCAACCCTGTTTTTCCGTAAATCTGGTATTGGGTGAGGCTACAGTGTTACGAAACCTTCTCAGGTACAGTACTAAGACAGGAATGTAAATGTTTTACTGATTATAATCAAATGTTTATTTGCTTTAATAGATGTATATGAAAGAGAGTGTGTTTTTATAGGTATGAAATTGCAGTGTTACAGTATCCTAGAGTGGCCTGAAGCAATATGGAGAAATACTTTCTGACTAGCTAAGACAGCCAGTTTATGTTGCTGCCCTGAGCTGTAAGCATTTCTTAGAACTTGGGTGACTGTTCTCCCACTTTGTATTGGTAACATGTGACCTTTGTTAGTTTCTTTAGTCTAAGGAAAATGATTATTTTACTGAAAGACTTGAAAAAATAGGGTATAGTGCAGACATGATAAATAGATAGATATGAGATATCTAGATAGGACAGAGAGGATGGACAGATAGATAGATAGATAGATAGATAGATAGATAGATAGATAGATAGATAGATAGATAGATAGATAGATAGATAGATAGATAGATGAGTATAGATATGAGATAGATAGATAGATAGATAGATAGATAGATAGATAGATAGATAGATAGATAATAGATAGATAGATAGATAGATAGATAGATAGACATGGAATGGATAGATAGATATCAGATAGATGATAGATAGTAGATAGATAGATAGATAGATAGATAGATAGATAGATAGATAGATAGATTAAATATGAGATAGATGGATAGATAGATGGATGGATAGATAAATAGATAGATAGATAGAAGGATAGATAAATATGAAATAGATGTGTAAGGGGGTGAAGAGAATGATGGACTCGAATGGGGTTGCCTTCCTGCTCTGTGTCCGGAACCACTATGCAGCTGTCAATGTTCCCGGGGGAAAACTTACCGTTCCTGTAACCAACCTTCCCATGTGACAGGATGGGGAGGGGGTGAGTTAAAAGGCGCTGCATGCGGGAAGCCGACGGGAGTCCGGGCGAGAAAGTGCAGAGCAAAATATATAAACAGCAAAAAAAAAGGCAGCAACACTCACCTGCCCAGAGCTTCTATTGTGCAATTGTATACTGAGCAGTCACCCCCTGTCACGCTGTCTAGCAGATGTATAAATATATAATGTCAGTAATCTATCAAGTGGGACAACATTCTATATAACATATAAATAGGTAACATTAACATGTATATATAGCATAGTATTACCTGACATAATATCCTGTGGGTCAATACTGAATCCTTTTCACGCTGTCTCTGGCTAGAGGTGGACCGGGGTCTATGCTGACCCTAAACTGGGGTCCTGACTAGTCCCTCTACCTGGAGGTACTGTTAATGGTACAGAGGTCCAGGCCACCAGCGTAAACCCTGTCTCCTATAAATCCCTGACCACTGTAATCTAGTCCTTAGAAGGACCCTGATTACCACCATAGGGAATGGACAGGTAAAGGTTAACAAACAGTATAGACAAACGAGACAGACAGGGGATAAAGTAAATACTGTCTTGCATACAACATTAAAACACAGAGGGAACACCGAAGGTCTAGGAGATAAACTATAAGCAAGGTGAGGAGAAACAACAAAAGAGCTCTTAGCTTAAGTCTTCTCAGAACCGATCCTATCTGCAGTCTGTATGAATGCTTTCACCGGCATCTAACCAGCAGACTGGCAGCTATATAAAGGAAGCTAATTAGAACATAATCAAAAGCAGCCGGACGAGGCTGGACCTAGTCTTAGCAAAGAGCTAGGTAAAATTAACTCCCTCATTACCAAACACAAAGAAACAGCAACTCAGCTGCGAGAAGTCAGAATGTGCAATTGCGACAATCTTCGTGGCGATGCACCCATGACAGTACCCCCCCTTCTACGAGGGGCCTCCGGACCCTCAGGGCCAGGTCTGTCCGGGTAAGTTGTGTGGAAGGTCCGAACCAATCGATCTGCGTTAATCTCAGACGCAGAGACCCACGTCCTCTCCTCAGGACCATATCCCTTCCAATGAACCAAATACTGAAGGGACCGGCGATTCAGACGTGAGTCAATGATCTTCAACACTTGAAATTCTAAGTTACCATTGACCACCACTGGAGGAGGAGGTAGAAGTGACGGTATAACTGGCGCCACGTACCTCTTAAGCAACGATTTGTGGAATACATTATGGATTTTAAACGTAGGAGGGAGGTCCAGACGAAATGCCACAGGATTAATTATAGAACTGATCCTGTATGGACCGATGAACCTGGGACCCAGTTTCCAGGAGGGAACTTTGCGTTTTATATTCTTGGTAGACAACCACACCAGATCGTTCACACCTAGGTCCGGACCAGAGACTCTCCTCCTATCAGACCTCCGCTTGAAACAGTTCCCCATAGCACTCAGACCATTCAGCACTCCTCTCCAAACTGAAGCAAGTGACGACGAGAATCGTTCCTCCTCAGGAACCCCAGATGGACGGGTATGTGGGGTCTTAGAGCGAGCACAAACTCCACAGGACGCGACAAAAGTTATTACCTCTTTATTTAAGTTAGGCCACCAAAACCGGCGAGAAAGGAGATCCACAGTTGCTTTACTCCCTGGATGTCCTGCTAAAGCAGAACTATGATGTGCCTCGATAACTTTTTGTCTTAACTGATTAGGAACAAACAGTTTCCCTGGAGGTCCTACAGGGGCATCCCCTGAGCCTCCAACACCTCCTCCTCAAGCTCAGAGCACACAGCCGACACCACCACTCCTTCCTGAAGGATAGGAACCGGGTCATCCGTCTTTCTGGCCCCTGGGAAACTACGAGATAAGGCATCAGGAAGCAATTTTATTGAGCAGTCATACGTGCGATGAGGAGGTAACTTTTGACACCCCTCCTCTGAGAACATCTCCCCAAAGTCCTCCAGAAAAGGAGGCAAAGTCCTAGGCACGACCGCACCGATGACCGTGTTCATTCAGTTATTCTTGCAAAATTCACCCCACTGGCTTATCTTTCTGGATTGCCAATCAATCACTGGGTTATGTTTAGCCAACCAGGGAAGTCCCAACACAATAGGAGTAGGAAGACCCTCCAACACATAACAAGACAACTGTTCTTTATGTATTGCCCCTACTCGAAGGTCTATGTTATGAACAGCTTGTACAAAGCTACCTTGACCGAGAGGTCTGGCGTCAATAGAAAGTATAGGGATCGGTTTGGCCAATACACTCAGTTGCATACCTTGCACCTGGGCAAACCGAGCATCCACCATATTAGCCCCAGACCCACTATCAAGAAGAACAGAAATCCTCTCAACTCTCGCACCAACCACCACCTCCGCAGGCACGAGAAATTGAGACGGACCTGGGGACGAAATACCTACTCCCAGGTTGTCGTCCACCACACAACCTGGGATTAACAGTTTTTCGGTGACTTTTTTGCTCAATGAGGCACGGGAGGGACACCCCCCAACAAAATGTCCCTCTCTCCGCAGAAGAAACACCTTCTTGTCTTGCGGCGCACCGCCGATTCCCTCCTACAAAATGATGTCCCACCCAACTGCATAGGTTCCTCAGAACAGACCAGGGGAACCTCCATATAAGGGACTTTAGTAGTGGGTGGAGTAATAACAGGGGGCGGAGTTACCTCGCACCTCCCCCGAAGCCGTCTATCAATACGAATAGCAAGGGCCATAGCAGCCTCCAGTGACGGAGGAGAATCATACTGAGCCAAAACATCTTTTAATTTGTCAGATAACCCTTGACAAAACTGGCTCCTAAGAGCTGGGTCATTCCACTGAGTATCTGTGGCCCATCTACGGAACTCAGAAGAAAATTCCTCCGCCGGACGATCTCCCTGCTGTATCCTACGTAACTTCGTTTCAGCAAGGGAGACCCGATCCGGGTCATCATACACCAGCCCCAGGGCAGCAAAAAATCGATCTACTGACTGGAGGGCCGGGGAGCCCGGAGGAAGAGAGAACGCCCAGGATTGAGGGTCCCCTTGTAAGAGCGAGATGACAATTCCCACCCTCTGCTCCTCACTCCCCGATGACCGAGGCCGTAGCCGAAAGTACAATTTACATGCCTCCCGGAAGGTAAAAAATTTGTCCCGCCCACCAGTGAACCTGTCCGGGAGAGCAACCTTAGGTTCAGATCTGGTTTGCTCCGGGGGGGACAAAACCTTGGACTTAATGTCCGTAAACTCCATGGACAATTTCTGCAACTGCAGGGCAAGCTGGGCTACTGGATCCATGGTAGCTGGGGAGAATCTATAGTTTGGCCGGTGAAAATGTCACGCTGTCTAGCAGATGTATAAATATATAATGTCAGTAATCATCAAGTGGGACAACATTCTATATAACATATAAATAGGTAACATTAACATGTATATATAGCATAGTATTACCTGACATAATATCCTGTGGGTCAATACTGAATCCTTTTCACGCTGTCTCTGGCTAGAGGTGGACCGGGGTCTATGCTGACCCTAAACTGGGGTCCTGACTAGTCCCTCTACCTGGAGGTACTGTTAATGGTACAGAGGTCCAGGCCACCAGCGTAAACCCTGTCTCCTATAAATCCCTGACCACTGTAATCTAGTCCTTAGAAGGACCCTGATTACCACCATAGGGAATGGACAGGTAAAGGTTAACAAACAGTATAGACAAACGAGACAGACAGGGGATAAAGTAAATACTGTCTTGCATACAACATTAAAACACAGAGGGAACACCAAAGGTCTAGGAGATAAACTATAAGCAAGGTGAGGAGAAACAACAAAAGAGCTCTTAGCTTAAGTCTTCTCAGAACCGATCCTATCTGCAGTCTGTATGAATGCTTTCACCGGCATCTAACCAGCAGACTGGCAGCTATATAAAGGAAGCTAATTAGAACATAATCAAAAGCAGCCGGGCGAGGCTGGACCTAGTCTTAGCAAAGAGCTAGGTAAAATTAACTCCCTCATTACCAAACACAAAGAAACAGCAACTCAGCTGCGAGAAGTCAGAATGTGCAATCGCGACAATCTTCGTGGCGATGCACCCATGACAGTACCCCCCCTTCTACGAGGGGCCTCCGGACCCTCAGGGCCAGGTCTGTCCGGGTAAGTTGTGTGGAAGGTCCGAACCAATCGATCTGCGTTAATCTCAGACGCAGAGACCCACGTCCTCTCCTCAGGACCATATCCCTTCCAATGAACCAAATACTGAAGGGACCGGCGATTCAGACGTGAGTCAATGATCTTCAACACTTGAAATTCTAAGTTACCATTGACCACCACTGGAGGAGGAGGTAGAAGTGACGGTATAACTGGCGCCACGTACCTCTTAAGCAACGATTTGTGGAATACATTATGGATTTTAAACGTAGGAGGGAGGTCCAGACGAAATGCCACAGGATTAATTATAGAACTGATCCTGTATGGACCGATGAACCTGGGACCCAGTTTCCAGGAGGGAACTTTGCGTTTTATATTCTTGGTAGACAACCACACCAGATCGTTCACACCTAGGTCCGGACCAGACACTCTCCTCCTATCAGACCTCCGCTTGAAACAGTTCCCCATAGCACTCAGACCATTCAGCACTCCTCTCCAAACTGAAGCAAGTGACGACGAGAATCGTTCCTCCTCAGGAACCCCAGATGGACGGGTATGTGGGGTCTTAGAGCGAGCACAAACTCCACAGGACGCGACAAAAGTTATTACCTCTTTATTTAAGTTAGGCCACCAAAACCGGCGAGAAAGGAGATCCACAGTTGCTTTACTCCCTGGATGTCCTGCTAAAGCAGAACTATGATGTGCCTCGATAACTTTTTGTCTTAACTGATTAGGAACAAACAGTTTCCCTGGAGGTCCTACAGGGGCGTCCCCCTGAGCCTCCAACACCTCCTCCTCAAGCTCAGAGCACACAGCCGACACCACCACTCCTTCCTGAAGGATAGGAACCGGGTCATCCGTCTTTCCGGCCCCTGGGAAACTACGAGATAAGGCATCAGGAAGCAATTTTATTGAGCAGTCATACGTGCGATGAGGAGGTAACTTTTGACACCCCTCCTCTGAGAACATCTCCCCAAAGTCCTCCAGAAAAGGAGGCAAAGTCCTAGGCACGACCGCACCGATGACCGTGTTCATTCAGTTATTCTTGCAAAATTCACCCCACTGGCTTATCTTTCTGGATTGCCAATCAATCACTGGGTTATGTTTAGCCAACCAGGGAAGTCCCAACACAATAGGAGTAGGAAGACCCTCCAACACATAACAAGACAACTGTTCTTTATGTATTGCCCCTACTCGAAGGTCTATGTTATGAACAGCTTGTACAAAGCTACCTTGACCGAGAGGTCTGGCGTCAATAGAAAGTATAGGGATCGGTTTGGCCAATACACTCAGTTGCATACCTTGCACCTGGGCAAACCGAGCGTCCACCATATTAGCCCAGACCCACTATCAAGAAAAACAGAAATCCTCTCAACTCTCGCACCAACCACCACCTCCGCAGGCACGAGAAATTGAGACGGACCTGGGGACGAAATACCTACTCCCAGGTTATCGTCCACCACACAACCTGGGATTAACAGTTTTTCGGTGACTTTTTTGCTCAATGAGGCACGGGAGGGACACCCCCCAACAAAATGTCCCTCTCTCCTGCAGAAGAAACACCTTCTTGTCTTGCGGCGCACCGCCGATTCCCTCCTACAAAATGATGTCCCACCCAACTGCATAGGTTCCTCAGAACAGACCAGGGGAACCTCCATATAAGGGACTTTAGTAGTGGGTGGAGTAATAACAGGGGGCGGAGTTACCTCGCACCTCCCCCGAAGCCGTCCATCAATACGAATAGCAAGGGCCATAGCAGCCTCCAGTGACGGAGGAGAATCATACTGAGCCAAAACATCTTTTAATTTGTCAGATAACCCTTGACAAAACTGGCTCCTAAGAGCTGGGTCATTCCACTGAGTATCTGTGGCCCATCTACGGAACTCAGAAGAAAATTCCTCCGCCGGACGATCTCCCTGCTGTATCCTACGTAACTTCGTTTCAGCAAGGGAGACCCAATCCGGGTCATCATACACCAGCCCCAGGGCAGCAAAAAATCGATCTACTGACTGGAGGGCCGGGGAGCTCGGAGGAAGAGAGAATGCCCAGGATTGAGGGTCCCCTTGTAAGAGCGAGATGACAATTCCCACCCTCTGCTCCTCACTCCCCGATGACCGAGGCCGTAGCCGAAAGTACAATTTACATGCCTCCCGGAAGGTAAAAAATTTGTCCCGCCCACCAGTGAACCTGTCCGGGAGAGCAACCTTAGGTTCAGATCTGGTTTGCTCCGGGGGGACAAAACCTTGGACTTAATGTCCGTAAACTCCATGGACAATTTCTGCAACTGCAGGGCAAGCTGGGCTACTGGATCCATGGTAGCTGGGGAGAATCTATAGTTTGGCCGGTGAAAATGTCACGCTGTCTGGCAGATGTATAAATATATAATGTCAGTAATCTATCAAGTGGGACAACATTCTATATAACATATAAATAGGTAACATTAACATGTATATATAGCATAGTATTACCTGACATAATGTCCTGTGGGTCAATACTGAATCCTTTTCACGCTGTCTCTGGCTAGAGGTGGACCGGGGTCTAATCTGACCCTAAACTGGGGTCCTGACTAGTCCCTCTACCTGGAGGTACTGTTAATGGTACAGAGGTCCAGGCCACCAGCGTAAACCCTGTCTCCTATAAATCCCTGACCACTGTAATCTAGTCCTTAGAAGGACCCTGATTACCACCATAGGGAATGGACAGGTAAAGGTTAACAAACAGTATAGACAAACGAGACAGACAGGGGATAAAGTAAATACTGTCTTGCATACAACATTAAAACACAGAGGGAACACCGAAGGTCTAGGAGATAAACTATAAGCAAGGTGAGGAGAAACAACAAAAGAGCTCTTAGCTTAAGTCTTCTCAGAACCGATCCTATCTGCAGTCTGTATGAATACTTTCACCGGCATCTAACCAGCAGACTGGCAGCTATATAAAGGAAGCTAATTAGAACATAATCAAAAGCAGCCGGGCGAGGCTGGACCTAGTCTTAGCAAAGAGCTAGGTAAAATTAACTCCCTCATTACCAAACACAAAGAAACAGCAACTCAGCTGCGAGAAGTCAGAATGTGCAATAGCGACAATCTTCGTGGCGATGCACCCATGACACCCCTCCTTGGATGGGTATGTGGAGAGTGGCTGTTTAATCTGGTATTTTGCACCTGTGCTGCTAACATCTTGCTCTAATGGGCTGGCTGCATCCTGTAGTGCATTTGTTCTGAGATCTGGGCAGGTGAGTGTTGCTGCCTTTTTTTTTTGCTGTTTATATTGAATTTTTGGAGACCTTGAGTCTCCTTTAGTGATTTTGCTGGATAGTGTAGAGTAGGACTTGTAAGCATGGGGACCTTTTGCGCAGGTTACAAGCTTACGTATTTTGGCCAAAATATTAACTAATACCCCACTATTTTTGTATTTTTTTGCACTTTATTTTTCGGGGTGCAGCCAGGCCCAGGCACGTCTGGTCTCGCATGAGGGGTGTTCACACTGGTGCGATTTGAGAGTGTACTGGCCAGCCCGCCTAGTCGAATAGTAGGGGCGTGATTAATAGGCTGTGAACCAGACACTGTGCAGTATCCTTGTGTGAACGGCACCCTATGCGGGCTTCTATTGTGCAAGTGTATACTGGGCAGTCACCCCCTCCTTGGATGGGTATGTGGAGAGTGGCTGTTTAATCTGGTATTTTGCACCTGTGCTGCTAACATCTTGCTTTAATGGGCTGGCTGCATCCTGTAGTGCATTTGTTCTGAAATCTGGGCAGGTGAGTGTTGCTGCCTTTTTTTTTTTTGCTGTTTATATAGAAGAGGGAGCCCCCACTCGTATGTTGCACCAAAATATGTTACGGCCGTATCTGTCTCGGGATCCTAACTGGGAATAAGTAGTACCTGCTGCCCCGCAGGCAGCTCCATTAACCGTCATTGATTTTGAAGATGAGGAAGACTCACAGCCCCCTCCAAGGGACTCCAAAGAGAGGTTGGTGCCTGAGAGCGACGGCCCTACAAGAGAGACTGAATCGACTGTTCCTTACGTACAGCCTGACTTAACTATTACTCCTGATATACCGCATTCTGAACGTTCAACGGCTGGCATACCCCCCACCAATATAACCAAGATCAATTCGTCAGGTGACAGATTGTTCGGGGGCTGAAAGAATGTCATCAGGAGTTGAAGAAACTCTCGCCCGTGGAACGGCGAGTAAAAAGAGTGGGGAATGTAAGGGGGTGAAGAGAAGTATGGACTCGAATGGGTTGCCTTCTCTGCTCCATGTTTGGAACCACCGGCACAGCTGTCAGTGTTCCCGGGGGAAAGCTTACCATTCCTGGACCAACTTTCTCATGTGTCATGAGGGGGCGGGGGTGAGTTAAAAGGCGCTGCGCGCGGGAAGCCGACACAAGTCCGGGCGGGAAAGTGCAGAGCGCAGGAGAGTGAGCTGCGAGCTGCGCCCCAGGCCCTGAGAGTGAGAGGCCCCTGACTTTGTACAGGAGCAGAGAGTCTTGACGCTGTGAACACCCCCCGGATAGACGCTGACTCGCCAACCTCCATGACCGGAGGAGATTCCCCCAACAGGTTAGAGGCAGACGCTGATGCGCCCAGGCCTGGTGAACTGAGCAGAAGGACTGAGTCTCAGAGAGGAGTAGTGGGACTGACCAAGGGACGCAGTATCATTCCTGCTGTGACTCGTGCTGGATGGAGCTTTGTGACAAAGACCGGTGGGAGCAGGAACTCGCGTCTCACGCCACATCCTTCCGCTGCCAGCCTAGGAAACCTTGTTCTTTCCTTGGACTGGGCTCTGAAAGAGACTGCATGTGCCGTTGTTGACGGTGCCAACGTTGGAGAAGCGAGCCCTTCAATCAAGCCTTCTTCTGACTGGTGAGTGTTTTCTGCAATTGTTTATTTTTTTGAAAGGTTGTTCAGCTCTTTGCATGTTGCATTTAATCCCCCCTCTGCTCCTCCTGTGTGGAGTGTTCTGATTTGTTAAATAAACCTTTAACTCTTGGTCTGCCTCACATCCGTGGCGACATCCACCGAACCTGCAGTATCTTACAGCTGGATAGATAGATAGATAGATATGGAATGGATAGGATAGATAGATAGATAGATAGATAGATAGATAGATAGATAGATAGATAAAAGAATAGATAGAAGATAGATATGGAATAGATAGATAGATAGAAAGATAGATAGATATGAGATAGATAGATAGATAGATAGATAGATAGATAGATAGATAGATAGATATGAGATAGCTTTTCATCAAAGATGAGTCCTTCCTTCAAATGCTGCTGGTACATTTTTTTCTTTTTCTCCTGAGCCATTCCAAAGTTATGTCCCCTAGTACTAAAAGTGCAAATGCTCCCTTTAACCAAGTGGGAGTTCACTACTGAACTTTGTGGGCGTGGCCATGTTTTGATTGGCCAGCATCAAGGTTCTCCGGAGCGGCTTTTGATTAGCCTGGACCAGCGCAACGTCATTTGTGTGTCCTGCTTATCTCTATTTGGGACCTGTGGACTTAATTTTTGTTCTTTCATTCACAGTCGTAGCTGCCAGATCTTTCTCATTTTTACATAGCTTCACTATACGACATCTGGCTTTTTATGTCTGTAAGGGCTCGCACTCAGCTGCGTTTAAAACATCGCTCTGATGTTGATCCAGAAAAATAAGACTAGTGTCATGTGAGTGTCTTACGAGTACAATGTGATTTTTCTCACATAGCCAGAGTATGACATCCGTATGACATGCATATGCTATGTGTTTTTTTTCTCCGCAACTATTATTCTACAATCATTTACAGGACGATTTACAGTGTTCTATGCTACGGAATGGTAATGTATCCGTGTGGTCCGTGTGCCGTCCATTTTTTTTCTCGCACCCATTGACTTGCATTGGTGAGTCTCTCCCAATATACGCAATTTTTTTTCTCATCCAGATTTCAGCTGAGAAAAAAATTGAAGATGAGCACTAAATAAGTGAATAACATTAGTCACAGTGCAATCCGATTTTGCATGATGAGTATGAGCCATAATGCCGGGTTCACACTTTGAATAAATATTGTGTTTTTTATTTTCTGCAGGTGTCCGCACCAAACTGCACAATAACAATCTTCTCTGATTACAGCTGTATTTTTTATGCCTTTTCCCCCTTATTTGATGTGTTTTTGGTGTAGATGTGAAGCTGTGTTTTTACTGTGTTTTTTATAGTACATATTTCTTGGACAATGGTCTGACGCCTCTCACACAGCCAAACCAGATCTCCGCTTTGCACTGACGAGGGGCTGAACCCCGAAACACAGTGTCTGCAAATTGAGATTCTGGTTTGGCTATTATCCTAGGTCATGTGATAAGGCTCGTTAAAGGGTCGACATTGACTTGTAGGATTGCTACCTTCCAAAAGGTGGCACTAGAGTTCTAGCTCTCTTCCTCTCTGAAGAGACAATTTGCATAATTTTTATAGTACAGAGACTCATGCGAGTTTCTCGCATCTCACACGCAAGTGTGACATCGGCCTTAGAGAGAGACCCTTCTTTAGACGGCTCTGCGATTAGCACATTGCTTTAGGGGTCAAATGGCCTGGATGAAGGAATGTGCAGCATTACATAGGTTGTCCACTATGTTACAACCTTTGTAATCCCTATGTTTCCACCCAGTAAATAATTAAACCTATACTCATCTCTGGTGCTGGCGCCATTCCTGTAGTGTCAGCACTGGCTCTATCGGGGATTGTGTGACATTGTTATGTTATGCAATCCCTACAGCCAATCAGCACTGGCCTCACTCTTATACTCTATGGGCTTAATTGACATCCAGAGGAAGTTACAGAACAGCAGCTGTTCTCTCGCTTCTTCTAGATGTCTTAATTTGCCAGAAGGAGGGGACAGTGAAGCCAGTGTTGATTTGGTGCAGAAAATGTGTGTGTCACGGGTTTACCGCAATGGAGCAGAGCCAGAACACTGCAGCGTCTGGTTGCTCCTACCTCGCCACTGAGAAGAAGCACTTCTCTGGTTTATTAAACGTGTTTATTTCTTCCAGCAGAACAGGGGTTAATCGGCCATGTTGGAAATTCCTGCATTCAGCTGTGCTCCTTAAGCCACTCCTTTTCCCTATAAAATCTGGGCTCTATTACCTAGTCCTTTTCAGAGTTAGCACTAGCTGCATGACAATATGAGAAGTTGATTTGAGGAGTGCTGGAGGAGTTATAAGCAACTGTTGTTTGGTTTGTACGCTTGGTAATTCCTTATCCTTCTCAGTTTTGCTTTCTTCCCCTACCTGCACACCCTTGTGGATTCCTCTGTTATATGTGAATGAATACTTTGTGTGTGTGGAGTTTTCAGTTTACCCTTGTCCGTGTTGCCTTGTTTGTCAGGTTGGTGTACTGCGGTGCACAGTAGTGCCCCCGCTTCCCTGGGTGGGGGAAGGGGACAGATGAAGGCTATCTAAAGAGATAAGGCAAGGGCGGAGGCCCCGGCATCTTCGCATCTGAAGTATCCAGGGGAACAGGCCGAGCTAGGGCACCCCTAGTGTTAGGGCCAGGAAAGGAGCCCCTGGTCCCAGATTACTCGACAGCTGAGTCGTGACAGCATGACATAGCAATGTCATGCAATCCCGTGGAGAGCCAGTGCTCCTTAAGTGTTATTATTTCACTGGGAGGGGGAGAGGGATTCAGAAAGAGTTGTTATGGTAGTGGACAACTCCTTTAACCCCTTAACGACCAAGCCATTTTGTAGGTTAATGACCAGGCCAATTTTTACATTTCTGACCACTGTCACTTTATGTGCTTATAACTCTGGAACGCTTCAACGGATCTTGGCGATTCTGAGATTGTTTTCTCGTGACATATTGTACTTCATGATAGTTGTAAAATTTCTTTGATATAACTTGCGTTTATTTATGAAAAAAACGGAAATAAAACATTTTTACGCTGATACCCCATATGTGGGGGGAATCACTGTGATCGCCTTACTGCGATGTTTGGGAGGCAGAATAAACAAATCCACAAAAGGTGAAGAATTGGTTTTATTTTTATGCCATTCCTCGTGCGGTATTAGTGATTAGGTGACTTTATTCCTCGGGTTGGTGCGATTACAGCGATACCAGATTTATACCCTTTTTTCATGTTTAGCTTCTGTCACACACTAAAAGACGCTTTTTTTTGTAAGAATTTTTTGTAAGAAATTTTTGCATCGCCGTATTTTGAGAGCTATAATTTTTCCATATTTCGGCCGACAGAGTTATCTGCATACTTATTTTTTGTGGGACGAGCTGACGTTTTTATTGGTACCATATTCGGGCACATAACGTTTTTTGATCGCTTCCTATTCCGATTTTTGTGGAAGCAGAATGAACAAAAACCAGCAATTCAGGAATTGTTGTTTTTTTTTTTCTCCGTTCCGCATGTGGTAAAATTGATAAAGCAACTTTATTCTTCGGGTCACTACGATTACAACGATACATCATTTATATCTTTTTTTATTCTTTGGCGTTTTTTACACAATAAAAATTTTTATAGAAAAAATAATTATTTTTGCATCAGTTTATTCCGCGAGCTATATATTTTGTATTTTTTTGCTGATGATGCTGTATAGCGGCTTGTCTTTTGTGGGACAAGATGACATTTTCAGCTGTACCATGATTATTTATAACCGTATTTTTGATCGCGTGTTATTGCACTTTTTCCAAGAGGTATGATGATTCCTCTTGGAAAAAGTATAATTTACTACTTTTTTTTTTTTTTTTACGGCTTTCACTGAAGGGGTTAACTAGGGTTACGCTTTTATAGATGGGATTTTTACGGACGTGGCGATACCAAACATGTGCATTTTTTTTATTTTATTTTTTTTATTACATAAAAATGTGTATTTCTTAGGGTAATTTTTTTTTATTATTTTTTAATAATTTTTTTTAATTTTTTTTTAAAAAATGCTTTTTTTTTACCTTGTCCCATGTTTTTTTAAAAATGCTTTTTTTTACCATGTCCCACCTTGTCTCACTTTTTTACTTTTGATTGCAGTTACAATGCATTGCAATGCTCCAGCATTGTAATGCATTGTACCTATGTTGAAAGCTGCTGTGACCATGGTCACAGCGGCTTTCCGTAGCTAGATGACCCGGAGGTTGTCATGACAACCCCGGGTCATCAAGGCAGAGATCGGGCCCTGCAAATATATTGTGGGACGCCGATCTGAGGCAGAGGGAGCTCCGGAGCCTCTGCCTCTCCCCCTGAGCGCTGCGATCGCGCTCGATCGCAGTAGTCAGGGGGTTAACAGCCAGGGGCAGCGGGGGCGCCGCTCCTGACTGTCAGTGCAGGAAGCTTGGCCACTGCAGTGCCGGCTCCTGCACTGATCGGGCTGAAGAGGCTGAAATTTCAGCCTCTTCTGCCTGATCGCTGCTGTGTTTGGTCAGTCACATTGACTGACCAATCACAGCGCTGTAGGTGCGGGGACCGACTGAAAAGGTCCCCGCACTGCTTACCGTGCCTGTCAGCTGTCATAGACAGCTGTCGGCACTGAACTACCAGTTCAAAGGCTGGACGTGCACAGTCCGTCAAGGTGCCAAAACTGACACCTTGCCATGACGGACTGTGTACGTCCATGGACATTAAGGGGTTAAGAGAAATATTGTCCTAAGAAATTAGAGGCAGGAACATTAATGTAATATATATTTATAACATAGTAAGAATAATTGACTTGTGCTAGTTATTGCCATTTAATTGGTATTACAACTTCGGAAAAAATACATTTCTTAAACACTAGTTTAATTTCTGGCTATGAAAGAGTTAGCGATTGCTATGGTAGAAATTGTTTACATACATTGGCACCTGGAGAGAAGGTGCTTTGTCATACACCCACACAATGCGTGCAGGCAAATTTCTTTTCTTCCTTTGTGCCTCACCTGAAAAAACACTGATCTTTCTTTATCAGTTTCATTTGCTGCTTAAGATAGCAAAGGTGGCTTGGCCACGTGAGTTTTATGATTTGTTTCTGCGATATTTTTTCAGGGTTCATTCTCATCTGTGAGAAAAATGGACTAGTGCAATCCGATATTAAATCAGATTGCACTCTGACCAATGTAAATCTATGAGTCCCTGCTCATCTGCAATTTTTTTCTCATCTCAGATCGGACTGAGAATAAAATCATCATATCTCGAACGAGAGTCGCCAAAGCAAGTTAATGGATGTGATAAAAAAAATTGCACAGGACTTAGACCATGTGAGTGCTGACCGATTTTTACACATCCACTTGAAAACCCGACATTTCATCTGCCGTGTACAGTAAAAGCACATTGGATATACAGTACAGACCAAAAGTTTGGACACACCTTCTCATTCAATGATTTTTCTGTATTTTCATGACTATGAAAATTGTAGAATCACACTGAAGGCATCAAAACTATGAATTAACACATGTGGAATTATACATTACACTTTACAAAAAAGTGTGAAACAACTGAAAATATGTCTTATATTCTAGGTTCTTCAAAGTAGTCACCTTTTGCTTTGATTACTGCTTTGCACGCAGAAAAGGTGAACGGATGGACTCTACATGCCTGGTTCCCACCGTGAAGCATGGAGGAGGTGGTGTGATGGTGTGGGGGTGATTTGCTGGTGACACTGTTGGGATTTATTGAAGGCATAGTGATCCAGAATGGCTACCACAGCATCTTGCAGCGGCATGCTATTCCATCCGGTTTGCGTTTAGTTGGACCATCATTTATTTTTAAACAGGACAATGACCCCAAACACACCTCCAGACTGTGTAAGGGCTATTTGACCAAGGAGGAGAGTTTTGGGGTGCTATGCCAGATGACCTGGCCTCCACAGTCACCAGACCTGAACCCAATCGAGATGGTTTGGAGTGAGCTGGACTGCTCACAGCTTCAATTTTGAATAAATCCCCAACAGTGTCACCAGCAAAGCACCCCCACACCATCACACCACCTCATCCATGCTTCACGGTGGGAACTAGGCATGTAGAGTCCAGCCATTCTCCTTTTCTGCGTGTAAAGCAGTAATCAAAGCAAAAGGTGGCTACTTTGAAGAACCTAGAATATAAGACATATTTTCAGTTGTTTCACACTTTTTTGTAAAGTGTAATGTATAATTCCACATGTGTTAATTCATCGTTTTGATGCCTTCAGTGTGATTCTACAATTTTCATAGTCATGAAAATACAGAAAAATCTTTGAATGAGAAGGTGTGTCCAAACTTTTGGTCTGTACTGTATATATATATAGAATAGATAAAAACTAGAAAACAAAAAGCAGCACAAAAATGTAGTTGAGTGCAAAAATGCCAAACCTTTGCAATAATTCTAAAAAATCGAAGGCAGCACACCAGTAAGTAGAAATTCATGTGCAGTTTATTGGTTCATATGCAACGTTTCGGTCCCAAGTGTGGATATGCTTGAGAAAGGTCTACACTTGGTAACAAAACATTGCACATGGGTCAATAAACTGCACGTGGATTTCAACTTACTGGTGTGCTGCCTTAAATTTTTTTGAATTATTACATAGAATAGATAGATATAATCATATCAGTGACATATATAATTATTACAGTGCATGTGAAGCTTACTCTACATATATTTAATTAATAAATAATTTTCAGAGGGAAAGCAGACAGCTGAGTACTGATGTTTATAGCATGGGAAGCGGGTAATATCCTTGGATCTTCCCAGGCTATTAATATCAGCTCACAGTAGTATAGTGTATTTGGCATAGGGTTATAAAAAACCCTTTCCTTTGTCTAGCAGGGACTCAGCAGGAAGTTCAATATCATTAAAGCCTCAAGGAGAATGATGGCACCTAGCTCAGCAGGGGGTCAAGCCTCCAAAGGCTGTGAGTGACATATCTTACACTTTGAGCAAGTTCAGAGCAATGCAAAGGCTTGCTTGCAATATAGAGTCTTGCTGAAGCTGCCAAAGAACATTCTAGAAACGTAATTCCATAAGGAGTTATGGAGATACTATACATCCTAGCAGTACATTGTGTATATTTCCGAGATCTCCAGAACATGGGGAACACCTTATAGGGTCTCAATCCATTCTAGCACTCCAGTGAGGGGAGTTATGTAGAATGACTTGTAGGTACCAGATAGCAAAGATATGTTTAGTCTTAATACGTAGCAGGGACCTGACTGGATCCGATGATGCCAAAACTGCCTCGCTAGTACTGTCCATTAAAGAGTTATGACTCATCTTAGGTTTTGGAGTTTTTGGCTGCTAGAGGCAAGGGGAGGAGATCTAGGTTCATTCAAAGCAGAGGGCAGGAGGGATGTGACCCAAAGGGGATAAAGGCTAGTGTAAGGCCATGTGGTCTCTTTCTGTTATGCTTGCTGTTCACTTCAACAGTTGGGTCCACGTCGAGTAATGTTCTGTGAAGGGACCAAGGAGACAGCTGGCAGCCCATTCCCCCTGCGGCCCAGCACACACTTACTGGAACATCAACACGTAAATTGACATGATCCATCTGCTTATATCTTTTGTCCTACCACTAATGTATTTGAATAGCTGACCATTGTATTTGTATAACCATCAAGTATATACAGTAGTGTATTGTCCAGTGAGCCCTTAAGGTGATTAAATATATAATTTAATCTTGGACTGCTCTTTTATTTCAATCCACAAATCCACACGTCCGTTTCTCGCCTTAACTTTCCATGCTACAAAGGCTGGTTTCTGGCATGATTTAATCCAGTTAATGGATGCTGCTTACATATAGCAAGGAACTGGTGTCTATTATACCAGGCTGGCAGTGCTCTGTTTCACTGGTGTTAGTGAAAGGGGACTCTCAGCCTGTCAAGGTTGTGAGCAAGTGTGGTGCCACATCACTGACTGCGTGGGCCCCATCCTGTCACTTGCTGTACCTCCCTGGGCCCATGTGGACAGAGAATGTCTGTGTAAAACTGTACCAAGCTGACCTTATGTGTTAACACGGGGTGCGAATCTTAACGTTGGTGAGAGTGTGGAGACCGCATTACGTGATCCATCTGACGAAATTGTGACGTCAGGCGGGGTGGTGAGGTGCGAGTTCATCACAGTATGTAATCTAAATAGTGTAATAAAATGCATGCTTGCTGACTCTTAAAATGTTATGATTAGATATTTTATTATATTTCCATAATTCTCAGCATATAGTGTATGTATAAATACACATACACACATCTAAGTGTAATGAAATAATTATAAAAACATTATAACTAGGATAATTAGAATAAAATAAATAGCATCATGATATATAGTTATAAAGTGCACAAAAATCTTGTCTAAATGGATATGAAAAATATAATGTGCAAAAATATTAAAATATAACGTAAACAGACAAAAAGAGGAGGAAAAAAATCACTGATGGCGAGCCTACGGGAAGAGGTAGTTGAACTGTATAACACAGGAAAGGGATACAAAAAGATATCCAAGGAATTGATAATGCCAGTCAGCAGCGTTCAAACTGTTATTAACAAATGGAAAATTAGGGGCTATGTAAAAACAAAATCACGGTAAGGTAGACCAACAAAAATTTCATCCATGACTGCCAGGAAAATTGTTCGGGATGCAAAGAAAAACCCACAAATAACATCAGCTGAAATACTGGACTCTCTGAAAACTAGCGGTACGTCTGTTTCAAGATGCACAATAAGGAGGCACCTGAAGAAAAATGGGCTGCATGGTCAAGCCGCCAGAAGAAAGCCATTACTGCACAAATGCCACAAAGTATCTCACCTACAATACATAAAATAGCACAGAGACAAGCCTCAAAACTTCTGGAACAAGGTAATTTGGAGTGATGAGACCAAAATTGAACTTTTTGGCCCAACCATAAACGTTATATTTGGAGGAGAGGTCAACAAGGCCTATGATGAAAGGAACACCATTCCCACTGTAACGCATGGAGGTGCATCGCTGATGTTTTGAGGATGTATGAGCTACAAAGCCACAGGAAACTTGGTCAAAGTTGAAGGAAATGCGCTGCTTTGACTCTCTGCATATCAGGTGTACATTTACCCTGGATCTTACATTGCTTTACTTACTTGGATTGTCTGACAATTTCTATATACATATAAGAATCTCTATTGCTTCACCTTTTTCATTGGAGCTTATTATGATACTATATAAGCGATGTTATGAGTAAGACTCGGGAGATTCGAAATGTCAGCCACACCACTAATCGCTTTATACATTGCTCCCTATTTTGTTATAAATAAACTCTATTATTTTGCATGGAATTCCATAGAGTGTGCGGTATATTTTGTAATTCTAGTATTTAGGACGTTCTGTCCACTATACCTGCACCTCATTCTCCTCAGACTGAGTGCACACCATTTTTCTCATAACCCAATGGCACCAATCGTGGACTCTGATGTTTGGCCTACCGAATCGGGTGCTTAAATTACATGTGCATGATCATGCTGGTGATGGTTAGATTCTTATTGGTCATGCCCCTGCTGATCTTGGCAAGGCATAGATTGCAAATGCCCATTTTGTTAGTCTCAGAACTCTCTTTAAAAAAGTCCCAAATTGGGGAACACCTAACTATTTGATGGAGGAAGACACGAGTGTTGGTGCTCTGCTGAACAGTTTCCAGCCTTGACCTACTGGTCATCCCACTGCCTCTCTCTGTCTGTTTTGGTGCTGCCGATCCCTCCCACACAGCAATACTGGCCTCACTGTTGTGTTTTTGGTAGCTGAGGAGAAAAAGCAAATACGGCAATACACCAGAGAGGCTGGAACCTATTGAATTGCAGTAACCTGAACTAACCACACAACTAGAGGTAGCCGTGGAGCGTTCCTACGTTGATCCTAGACGCCTCGTCACAGCCTGAGAGATGACTACACCTAAAGGCAGAAAGAGGAAAGCTATCTGCCAGCGCGGGGAGGTCCCCAAAGAAAATAGGAAGCCCCCAAACATGTAATTCGGTTAGACAAGAAGAAACACGGACACAGACAGAAAATAAAAAGAGCAAACGCTGGGGCCCAATCTGTCTAGACAGAAAAGTACAGGAAAGGATTCTCACTGCAATCCAAAAAAACCCTAAAAAATACCAACTCTTCTGATTGCAAAAACACCTGAGATCACACGATCTCTACCACCTAAATCAGATCTCTGGTGTAACAAAACTAAGCCGCAGCCACTGAAAAAACAGGAAAAAGCAAATGAACAAATAACAGTGGCTTCAGATAAACTGAGAGGAGCACAAGCCCCAGGAGGGGACCCGGCTGACCTCCACAGAAGTTCAGGGAACTATGCAAAAAGCAAGCACAAAAATAAAAGCAGAAAATATCTTATCTGAAAGCAGAAGATGCAGGCAAGTCTCAGTAAACTTCCAAATGAACCAGGAACCACAATTGAGACAAGAACAATTGATCACCGGCAACCATCATGGGAGGGAACCTCCCTTATATCAGAACAGTCAGTGATCCCAGATTGCCATTCCTCGTTGAAAGGTTCAGTACTGTCTGTAACCACCAGAGGGAGCCTCTGCTCAGAAACCATCTCTAGCACATTCATAATAGTACCCCCCCTTGAGGAGGGGTCACCGAACCCTCACTTGTGCAACCAGGCCGATCAGGATGAGCTCGGTGATAGGCACGGATCAGTCTTCTAGCATGGATGTCTGAAGCAAACACCCAAGAATTGTCCTCCTGACCATAACCTCTCCACTTAACCAAATACTGGAGTTTCTGTCTAGAAAAAACGAGAATCCAATATTTTCTCAACCACATACTCCAGATTGCCCTCAACCAAAACAGGGTCAGGAGGCACAGCCATAGGAACCACTGGCTCGACAAACCTCTTCAATAAGGACTTCTGGAACACATTATGGATCTTAAATGTCCCTGGAAGAAGCAAACGGAACTAAACAGGATTAAGAATCTGCATGATCTTATAAGGTCCAATGAACCTAGGCTTAAACTTTGCAGATGCAACCCTCATAGGGATATTTCTTGAGGACAACCAAACCAAGTCCCCCACTTTAAACCGAGGACCATCAGTCCTATGCCGGTTGGCAAACTGTTGGGCCTTCTCCTAAAAGAGAGACAACCTCTCCACTACCTGGTCCCAAATCTGCTGCATTTGCTCCACAACAGAGTCAACACCCAGACAGACAGAAGCCTCTGCCTGTCCCGAAGAAAATCGAGGGTGAAACCCAAAATTGCAGAAAAATGGAGACATCAAGGTGGCAGAGCTAGCCCTATTATTAAGAGCAAACTCAGCCAAAGGCAATAAAGAGACCCAGTCATCTTGATCAGCAGACACAAAACATCTCAAATAAGTCTCCAAGGTCTGGTTTGTTCTCTCGGTTTGTCCATTGGTCTGAGGATGAAAAGCAGAGGAGAAAGATAATTGAACACCAAGTTTAGAACAAAATGTCCTCCAAAATCTGGAAACAAACTGGACTCCTCTGTCAGACACAATGTTCTCCGGAATGCCATGTAACCAAACGACGTGCTGAAGGAACAAAGGCACCAATTCGGAGGAGGAAGGTAACTTAGGTAATGGCACAAGATGTATCATCTTCGAAAACCTATCACAGATTACCTAGATAACGGTCATTCTCTGAGAAACAGGGAGGTCGGAAATAAAATCCATAGAGATATGGGTCCATGGCCTCTTGGGCACAGGTAATGGCATTAACAAACCACTAGAGCGAGAGCAAGGCTTGGAGCAAGAGCAAGTCCCACAGGACTGCACAAATTCCCTGACGTCACGAGACAAAGTAGGCCACCAAAAGGACTGACTCACCAAGTCTCTAGTACCAAAAATCCTGGGATGACCAGCCAACGCGGAACAATGAATCTCCGACATCACACTCTTCTTCCACTGGTCTGGGACAAACAATTTCCCAACAGGGCAGTGCTCAGGTTTATCCTCCTGACACCCTTCCAGAGCCAGTCTCAAATTGGGCGAGATGGCGGAAAGAACTACATCCTCTTTCAAAATAACAGTAGGATCAGATAACTCAGGAGAGTCCGCAAAGAAACTCCTTGAGAGGGCATCCGCCTTAACATTCTTAGTGCCAGGAAGAAAAGAAACCACAAAATTAAAACGTGTGAAAAACAAGGCCCACCTGGCCTGTCTGGGATTAAGTCGCTTGGCTGATTCGAGATAAACCAGATTCTTATAGTCCATGAGGACCACCACCTGATGTTTGGCTCCTTCCAGCCTATGTCTCCACTCTTCAAAGGCCCACTTCATGGCCAATAACTCCCGATTACCCACATCATAATTACGTTCAGTTGGAGAAAATTTTCGAGAGAAAAAGGCACAAGGGTTACTGTTACTCTTTGAGGTCTCTGGATCTCTTTGGGACAAAACGGCATCTGCCCCAATTTCAGAGGCATCAACCTCCACCTGAAACGGTAGAGAAACATCAGGCTGCCGTAGAACAGGAGCAGAAGTGAATCTCTGCTTAAGTTCCTGAAGCGCAGAAACTGCCTCAGGAGTCCAATTCACCACATCAGAACCCTTTTTGGTCAAATCAGTCAAGGTTTAACAATACCGGAGAAATTACCAATAAATTTACGATAAAAATTGGCAAAACCCAAAAATCTCTGAAGAGCCTTTAATGAAGTAGGTTGGACCCAATCACAGATGGCCTGAACCTTGACCGGGTCCATTTCAATAACAGACGGAGACAAAATGAATCCCAGAAATGAGACCTGCTGTACGCCAAAAAGACACTTTGATCCCTTCACATACCGTGCATTCTCTCTCAAAATCTGGAACGCAGTCCGAACATGTTTCACATGAGAGTCCCAGTCATTGGAAAAAATCAAGATATCATCCAAATAAACAATCAGAAATTTATCCACAAAATCCCTGAAAATATCATTCATGAAGGATTGGAAGATGAAAGGAGCATTAGTGAGCCCAAAGGGCATCACTAGGTACTCAAAATGCCCCTCTGGGGTATTAAACGCCGTATTCCATTCATCCCCGTGCTTAATGCGAATAAGGTTATACGCCCCCCTGAGGTCAAGCTTGGTAAACCAACTAGTACTTTTCACTCTGGAAAACAGGTCAGAAATTAAGGATAACGGATATTGATACTTGACAGTGATCTTATTCAAGAGACGATAATCAATACACGGCCTCAATGAACCATCCTTTTTGGCCACAAAGAAAAAACCGGCACCCAAGGGTGAAGAGGATGGTCTGATATGACCCTTCTCCAATGACTCCTTGATATAAGATCGCATAGCATCGTGTTAAGGTACAGACAAGTTAAAAAGGCGACCTTTAGGAAATTTACCACCAGGCACTAATTCAATAGTGCAATCATAGCTCCTGTGAGGGGGAAAGGATGCAGATTTACTTTCACTAAATACATCCGAAAAATCAGTCAAAAAGTCAGGAACATCCTGAGACTGGGGAGAGGTAGAAAAAACACGAGTGTCAGCATTAACACATTGGCAGCCCCAACTGGTCACAGACACAGATTTCCAATCCAAAACAGGATTATGAGACTGTAACAAGGGAAACCTAGTACAATAATGTCATGCAGATTATGCAGCACCAGAAATTTGCAACTCTCCTGATGATCTGGTTCAACCCTCATTATCACCTGAGTAGAAAACTGGGGTTTATTCTCTGCCAAAGGGGTAGAATCAATGCCCAGTAGGGGAATAGACTTCCGCAGGGGTATCATGGGAAACCCACAACGTTTGGCAAATCAAAATCCATCAGGTTAATAGCTGCTCCTGAATCAACAAAAGCCTGAGCAGAAAATGTGGACAGGGAGCAAATCAGGGTAACAGTCAACAGAAATTTAGTCTGAACACTACCCAAGACAACTGAGCGTGCAAAACGTCTTCCCCGCTTAGGGCAGACAGAAATAACATGAGAGGCGTCACCACAGTAGAAACATAACCCATTGCGCTTTCGAAACTCATGACGCTGTGCCCCAGAAGTCACTCCATCACACTGCATGGGCTCAGAAGCTGGCTCACAAGGCAACACTATCTCACGCATACCTCTGCGCTCACGCAAACGTCTGTCAATTTGAATAGCCAATGACATAGAATCATTGAGACCAGAGGGAGCAGGGAATCCCACCATAACATCCTTTACATTCTCTGACAGCCCCTTCCGAAAAAGGGCTGCCAAAGCATCATCATTCCATTTGGTCAGGACTGCCCACTTTCAGAATTTCTGACAGTACAACTCAGCGTCTTCAAGACCCTGATTTAATGCCAACAAGGTTTTTTCTGCTTGATCAGTGACATTAGGTTCATCGTACAATAACCCCAGAGCCAGAAAAAATACATAAATATCATGCAAAACAGGATCCCCAGGTGTCAGGGAAAAAGCCCAATCCTGAGGTTCGCCGAGCAGGAGAGAGATGACAATTTGAACCTGCTGTGCTGCGTTCCCTGTGGACTTAGGCTTTAAGGCAAAGGTATGGACGACAATCAATTTCAATCCAAAAAAATGTTTCAATGCTTTTTTTCAGTTTAAGAGATCACAGAAATGTTCACAGACCATGTAACACTGTATGGCTGAAAAATGGAAGCCTATAAAATTTTTAAAAGCTTTTTTTATGTATTAGAGATCACAGAAATGTTCACAGACCACATAACACTGTATGGCTGATAAATGAAAGCCTATACAATTTTCAAAAGCTTATTCTCAGTTTAAGAGATCACAGAAATGTTCACAGACCACGTAACACTGTATGGCTTATAAATGGAAGCCTGCAAAATATTTAAAAGGTTTATTTATATTTTACAGATCATAAAAATGTTCACAGACCACGTAACACTATATGGCTGAGAAATGGAAGCCTACAAGATTTTTAAAAGCTTTTTTTTTCAGTTTTAAAAATCACAGAAATGTTCACACACCATGTAACACTGTATGGCTGAGAAATGGGAGCTGTGACAAAGTCACTGGTAAAATTCTGAAGGGGAGATATGTTTCACTGCGCTTAATGGTGTCAGTCATGTGAAACCCAGAGATTTTCCTCAAGCACACTAAGTGCTGCGAGGGGTTAAGATCTAATTTACATAATGGGCTGGGTTTTTGTGGACAACATAGAGTGGGTGGGAGGTTGTCCTTCTTATCTTTACCCCAGGGTGTGGTCTGGGTCTTAAATAGCTGGACTCCAGAGCTGGTGTCGGTTCAGTAGGGCTGGAAAGAGGATCTCCAGTGGTTTGTATCCTGAGGAGGAAAGACTGAACCTGTGCTGGTCCACAGTGAGCATCTCCTCGCAAATGTATGGACTGTGTTGCAGCATTTTCTTTTTTTTCTGTTTTCCTATTTTGCCCAAAGGGATGTATTTCTTTTTTTCACTTCATGTTGGTTCATGCTGTCTGTCTAATAAACCAACAGAAGATTTAAAGAGACAGGGTTTCTCTTTTCTACCTCCGTTTACCGCAGTGTGAGCTGAACTACTAAAAAGTGATGTTTCGAATTCAGGCAACGTCCCGAGAACACCAGTAGCAGCTGTAGTCAAACCGCATGTCCTGGGTAAAGGCGGACATAAGCCAGGAGATGACAGACAGGATGGAGCACCTGATTAAGCATCTGGTGAACGCGCAGCAGCAGTAACAGCTGGCACATCAGGAGATGAATAAGCTGTTTATCCAGCAGATGCAACAGCAGCAATAGCATCATCAGCAGCTCCAACAACAGCAGCAATAGCAACAGGACCAGTTCAGACAACAGCAGCAGCAGATTGAGTTGCTTGCCGGGGCAGTTCATGGGAGACCGGATGCCCATTCCACAAGCCCAGGTGACACATACGTCCGGAAGGCGGTAAGATGAGCAATGCAGAAAATGACACCGAGTGATGATGAAGAGGTATTTTTGGCTGTGTTCGATTGGGTTGCAGAGCGGAAGAAGCTGCCCCCAGATCAGCGGGCAGAATTGCTGGCCCCCTATTTGACTGGTGAACCCCAGAAAGCTTATTTTGACTTGGCCTTACAAAATGCTCAGGAATATGCCTATTGGCATGCTCCAGGGTCACTATGTCTGTCAGAGCCTAAAAGGGTTCATCACTGGGCATATTACGGTGATAAACCCCCTCGCTCTCAGATGTTTGACCAACTGTATCTGGTACAGAAATGGTTGCAGACATAATCCTCCACTCCAGCCCAGATGGTCGAGCGGGTGGTCATGGACATATTTTTTCACTCACTCCTCAGGACAGCGAAGACCTGGGTTGCCCAGGGAGACCAGTGAAATGCAGACAATCTGGTGGGCCTCGTAGAAAGGTACCAGGTGGTTGAGAGGTCCCTAAGGAAGCAGGGGGGTGGTGCATCTCCATAATTGGGTACCAAGTGGGTGCCCGAGTCCCAAAAAATGGGTAGTAAAGCCACCACTGGGGGGAGTCCGAGATCCCAAGGAATTGCTGATAGGTTGCCAAAGGCTGCTGGTAAAGACCTGGTCTGCTGGAAGTGCCACGGTCCTGGATACATAGCGGCCCATTGCCCTTTATCTTACAAGCAGATAGATTACAGCCTAGGCAAGCGCTGCTTGTACTATGTTTATCCCACTTACAGTGTGGATTATCAGCCTGGAGAGAGGCCACAGTCATGTCCCATGACCATAAAAAAGATGCTGGTGTCAGGACTATTGGACTCAAGGAGTTTGGTGACCCTCATAAGGGCAACACTCTCCCATCAGTCGATCCCAGTGTGTTTATAAAAACAAACTATGCGGCTAAGACCCATGAGGTTGGGGTGATTATGGACTTGCTACACCTGGTGATAATAGGGTGGAAGTTTAGCATGTTTAGCATGCCCGGATTGACTTGGAACTTGTAGGACCCTTAGTTAAGTCCACCAGAGGCAACCAATACATCTTGGTGGTCTCAGACTATGCAACACAGTACCTGGAGACGGTACCACTGAGAAACTCGTCAACCAGGAGTATAGCCAGGAGTATAGCCCGGGAGCTAGTCCATATTTTCTCCTGGACAGTCCTGCCCAGGGAGATTCTGAAGAACCAAGGAACAGCGTTCATGTCCAAGTTAATGAGAGAGTTATATAAGGCCCTCCAGATTACCTAACTCAAGACATCTGTGTACCATCCACAGATGGATGGAGTTGTGGAAAGGTTCAACAAGACCTTGAAGTCATTGCTGAAGAAAGTCATGGTGAAGGACAGTTGGGACTGGGATTGCCTGTTATCGTACCTTCTGTTCTCCATTAGAGAAGTCCCACAGGCCACTACAGGGTTCTCTCGGTTCGAGCTGCCATATGGATGGCACCCTCAGGGACTTCGGGAAATTGCAAAGGAGACCTGGGAAGTGGAGATAACTCCCCACTGAAGTGTTATCGAACATGTGGCCCAGGACAGGATCGCAAGCATGATGCTGATTGTGAGGGAGAACCTCTTTCAAGTACAAGAGGCCCAGGCAAGGATCTATAATTGGTCAACAAGACTGAGACAGTATAGCCCTGTAGTGCAGGTGTTGGTGTTGATCCCCAAGGTGGAAAGTCAATTCTTGGCCAAGCGGCAAGGGGCATATGAGGTTGTCAAAAAGTTTAGTGACGTCAACTGCAAGGTCCATCAACCAGGGAGAAGAAAGCTGTACCAGGTGTACATTAACCTGCTGAAACCATGGTGAGACAGGGATCCGGTGGAAGCAACGTGCCTAGGGGCCAATCCTGATGCCAGGATCAAGGATGTTACGGTGGCAAGGACACCATCGCCGGCCAAGAAACAACAGTGCCATGAGTTGCTTTATTGGAACCGGAACCTGTTTACAGAGTTACCAGGATGTACGCAGGTTGTGGAGCATGAAATCCTGACGGAACCGTATGTGAGGGTAAACCAAAAGCTGTATTGGATTTCCAAAGCTCCCCTCGAGGTGATCTCCAAGGAGTTGAGGAGAATGTTGAGCCTGCGCATTATTGAGGAGTTAAAGAGCAGCTGGTCCAGCAATATTGTCATTGTGCCGAATCCAGATGAACAGTGGCGCTTCTGTAACAACAACAGCAAGCTAAATGAGATGTACAAGTTTTATGCTTATCCGATGACCTGAATTGATAGGCTCATTGTGAAGCTAGGGACAGCTAGATATATTACCACGAAACAAAAGGGTACTGGCAAATTCACCTGTCCCCAAGTACCAATGAGAAGACTGCCTTCTCTACACCGGACGGGTGCTTCAAGTATACTCGGATGCCGTTCGGATTACAAGGAGCCCCAGCTAGGTTCCAGAGGGCCATGGACTGGATCCTAGCCTCTCACAAAAAGTAAGCCGCCACTTCTCTGGACGACATTGTGATCTTCACCCCGGATTGCGGAAGTCACCTTAAGAAGGTCCAGGTAGTACTTGATGCACTAAGGAAAGCAGGGTTTACCATAAACCAAAATAAGTGTGCCCTGGGGAAAGAAGAGGCAAAATAGGCTACATCATCGCGAGGGGCGAAATAAAGCTGCAAATAGACATGTTGGAGGCAATTCAAAAGTGGCCATAACTGGTCTCCACAAAGCAAGTCAGGGCATTTCTGGGCATTGTGGGATACTATTGGCGATTTATGCCGAATTTTGCCAAGATAGTCGCCCCTTGATGGATTTTCTCGAGGGCACAAAGACATCGATGGCCAAATGGTCCTCTGAATCACAGATGGCATTCCAGGAGTTGAAGCTTGCCCTTTGTGCTCCAGATGAACGCCTCCAATGTCGGGGTGGGACCTGTGTTGTCCAAGGAGATAGATGGGGATGAACATCTAGTCCTATACCTGAGTAGGAAGCTCTCCTCCTGTGGAAAGAACTATGCCATCGTGGAAAAGGAGTGTATGGCCATCAAGTGGGCAATCAACACCCTGAGATGCTACCTGTTAGGCAGGAAGTTCGGGCTAGTGTCAGATCATGCTCCTCTGAGATGGATGAGGGAAAGGAAGGGGAAGAATGCCTGGTTGACTAGATTGTTCTTTAGCGCTCCAGGACTTTAATTTTCACATAGAGCACAGGCCAGGGAAGCTGCATGGGAACACAGATGATCTGTCCAGAATGAAGGTGTCAAAACCCCCAGCTTTGGGCAGAGGGCAGGATATGTGACAAAGTCACTGGTAAAGGGGAAGGTGCAATATGTTTTACTGCGCGTAATGGCGTCAGTGATGTGAAACCCAGAGATTTTCCTCAAGCACACAGTGCTGCGAGGGTTAACAGCTAATTTACATAATGGACTGGGTTTTTGTGGACAACCATAGAGTGGGTGGGAAGTTGTTGTTCTTATCTCTACCCATGGAGTGGTCTGGGGCTTAAATAGCTGGACTCCAAAGGTAGACTGGGCTCAGAAGGTCTGGAGAGAGGATCTCCAGTGGTTTGTGTCCTGAGGAGGAAAGACTGAACCTGTGTTGCTCCAGAGCGGTCAGCTCCTCACAAATGTATGGACTGTGTTGCAGAATTTTTATTTTTTTTTTTGCTTTCCTGTTTTGCCCAAAGGGCTGTGTCTATTTTTCCTTCATGTTGGTTTATGCCATCTATCTAATAAACCAACAGAAGATTTAAAGAGAGTGTTCCTGTTTTCTACCTCCGTGTACTGCTGAACTACCACAAAGCTTACAGATCACAGAAAAGTACTGCACACTACGGAATAGTGTATGGCTGAGAAATGTAGCCTAGGAAAATTTTTGAATGATTTTTGGGTAAAACAGATAACATATAACACAAAAAAGGACCTAAAATTGCATAATACTTGATGGATTAAAATATATTCATTTTTTTCTACCCCCAGAAAAAAAAGCTGCAGCTATACTGCATATTTACCAGTGGACTGCACAGACTGGATTCTGTCACTGTCCCTGCTCCTGCGACTCTCTCTCCCTCCCTAGGCTAAATGCAGATTGTATGTGTTACAAACAATTAGCCCTCATAAGGGCTGTTAGTATGATAGCTCAGCTTCAGCTCCAGTATCTACACTCCAGGCCTCTGATTCGTTACACTGTACACACAGGCCTAGACAAGCGCTCTCTCCCACCAATACGAAGTCTCACAGGGCTGTGCGATGGCGTCAGTGTGCCAAGTCGGGTGGCGTCTGTCCTTTTATAATCCATGATGATGTCAGACTGGCCGTCTGACATCATCATGGATTATAAAAGGACAGACGCCAATCACAGTAATGCCACAACCAAGATGGCTACGGCATTGCAGTGACCTACAGACAATCCCCGCATGCTTTTAGGCTGCGTAACAGGCGCCAAAAATGTGTGACGAGCACATTGCTCGCCGAGTTGAAAAACTCGTTACTGCTTGCAAAGTATGACAAATAACAATCCTAATTTCTTCATTATTTCCCTATCAACTCTCTTGTCTAATTTGACTTTCTGGCATTGGTTTCTTTCATTTATGCCAATTTCTTATAACAGAGAAGAGACTAGTTGAAGATGAAAGTGTACTTTAACAGTATAAACTCTAAGTCCTCTAGTGGAACAAAAGTAAAGACAATTAAATTAATGTATATACTATAGTCCCCCTCCCAAAAAAATAAAATAAAATAAACAACATTAACTATTTTTCAAATTTCTTGTTTTTGTAAATAGCAAAGAAAAAATAGATGACACAAACAAGATCAAAATGACTCCAGAAAAAGGTAGCATATTATTTAAATATTATGTGAAACACAATAAAAGTGGTGCCATGGTTATTTAATCTGGGTTTTGGTAAAAAAGAAAATAGTAAATGTCTAACAATAAATTATGAGTACTGCAAAATGTTGCCAAAACCCTAGAACCTAAAGCAGTAAATGAACCCTTATGACAATAACAATGTTGAAATAAAAAAGTTACAAGTCTAAAATATGTCAATGGAATTATTCTGTTAAACCAACATGCTCTTGGGGAAAAGACCCATTTACGAAGTTAGGAGAGTGCAGGGACAGGCTTAGGTTTGAGCTCAGGTGGTGACCATCCCCCATTTCCCTATCAGTAGGGCCTTCCTCTCCCCAATGCCATCCCGTTGTGTCTGTGTTGCTCCGTCCGCTGACCGACCACCCGTTCGGTTGTGTCACACCGTGACATCAGGACTATGAGCAGGACACAAATCTCTCTGAGATTCTGCCTCCAGAGATTATTTTAAATGAAAGGGGAGTTACCAGTTTGAGACTAGTAACTAATACAGAGCAGCAGAACAGAACTTTGTCTCATACAAACCCATTAGCAGTTGCAGCTCTCAGAGCTCTGCTGTATTGTAATACTGCATGCCTGTGAGAGGGAAGCTGAAGCTGAGTGGAATCTGCAGATGTGTAAGGTATAATCACACACAGCTATGAGATCAGGAAAGCAGAGAGTGGCCATTGCACATCATGCTGGTAATGCCCCCTTCATGCATGTAATAAACTCTGGAGGCAAATACTCAGTGAGATCTGTGTCTAGCCCATAGCTAATCAAATTCATTGTATCTACTAATTGATTATGTCCATTTGAGGTAAAGTATTTCAGCAGATCATATTGCCATCATTGTATTTGGCTATTGTTATAATCTTACTGCGGAATGGTGTATTTCCCGTATAAAGGCTTGTGCACATGTTAAAGGCTTGTGCACACATTGCAAATTTAGTGCATTTTTGGTGCACTTTTGCCATGCAGATTTACTAGCAAAGTGAATGAGAAACCTGAAGTGTCATGCACACGTTGCTAATTTGTGACTTGCAAATTTGGTGCTGAAAATAATCTGCAGCGTGTCAATTCTCTGTGTGCATTTGACCTGCATTTTTCATCATTAACTTCACACAAGTCAGTTAAAAACTGTTGGCAGTGGATTATTCAGGATACTCTCCAAGCGTGTGACAACAGAGCTTCTTTATTCAGGAACAATAATGGATGAGGATGAGTGAATGTGCTTTGTGATACTCGGTTATCACTTGAGTATCATTATGCTCGGATGTACTCGTTACTCAGCAAGTAGTGGACAGTGCTCCATGTAAAATTCGAATCCCTCCCCAAATTTTTGGCGTGTGTTACACAGCTAATAAGCATGTGGGGGTTGCCTGTGCATCATTGTAATGCTATAGCCATCTTGGTTGTGGCATTACTGTGATTGGCTAGCAGTGTGACAGGTGCCGCCCGAATCGGCACACTGATGCCCAGGGCCGGCGTCAGCACCCGGCATACCCAGGCAAGTGCCGGGGCCCTGAGCAGGTGGGGGGGCCACTTGCCGTCGGGCACCCTGGCACCTGTTAGCGGAGGAGACTGGTGTCAGCGCCGCCACTGGCCCCCCCGCTTACTCAGGGCCCCGGCAGTAGCTGACAAAATACTTACCTCTCCCCGTGCCTCCGCTACCGCAGCTCCAGGCTCCAGGGGGCGCCTGCGCTTCCTCTCACAGCAGCGCCGCTGAATGACGTCATCATTCAGCGGCCGGCTGTGGCAGAGAGCGCGCGGACGCCAGACAGGTGAGATGTGATGTGTATGTGTCTGTGTGTGTGTCTGTGTGTATCAGTGTGTGTGTATGTAGTGCGGTGCTTTGTGTGTGTGTGTATGTGAGAGAGTGCTTGTGTGCTGCGGTGCTGTCTGTGTATGGTGCTGTATGTGTGATGGTGGTGGGGGAGGGCAGTGATGATGATGATGGGGAGGCATTGATGATAATGGGGAGGCAATGATGATGATGGGGAGACGATGATGATGATGGGCAGGCATTGATGATAATGGGGAGGCAATGATGATGATGGGGAGGCGATGATGATGATGGGCAGGCATTGATGATAATGGGGAGGCGATGATGATGGGGGAGATGGCGATGATGATGATGGGCAGGCATTGATGATAATGGGGAGGCAATGATGATGGGGAGGCGATGATAATGATGGGCAGGCATTGATGATATTGGGGAGGCAATGATGATGATGGGGAGGCAATGATGATGATGAGAAGGCAATGATGATGATGGGCAGGCATTGATAATGATGGGGAGGCAATGATGATGATGGGGAGGCAATGATAATGATGGGGAGGCAATGATGATGATGGGGAGGCAATGATGATGATGGGGAAGCGATGATGATGATGGGCAGACATTGATGATAATAGGGAGGCAATGATGATGATGGGGAGGCAATGATAATGATGGGGAGGCAATGATGATGATAATGGGGAGTCTTTCCACAGCACCCTTTCCTGAGCCGTAACAGTGCAGAATGCAGCACAGCGCAGAGGAGAGCTCCATATTTTGTATGGAGCATTATATGGGGACCAGTATCCTGTATGGAGCATTATATGGGGACCAGTATCCTGTATGGAGCATTATATTGGGTCCAGTATTCTGTATGGAGCATTATTTTGGGTCCAGTATTCTGTATGGAGCATTATATGGGGGATGGGGGTGTGACATCCTGCATGGGGTATTATATGGGTGATGAGGGGGAGACTATCTGGTGCCCATAATATTGTATGGAGGACTATACTGTCCAGTCTGTACTGTGCGCTGTGAGGATTTGGCGGTTTTTGAGCTATTGTACAATTTACAATAGATATCACTCATGTAATGGAAGAAGTGAAGTATTTGGCATTGTACTGTACCTATATTTCTCTGCCGTATCTGTGCATCATGAATCGTGGTCTGTGTTAAAGGGGCCCACTGAGGCTCTTTCGCCCGGAGCCCATAAAAACCTGGAGCCGGCCCTGCTGATGCCATTGCACAGGTCTGTGACATTTCATATTTGTGGGAGAGAGTGCTTGTCTAGGCCTGTGTGCACAGTATAACGAATCAGAGGCCATTAGAGTTGATACTGGTACTGAAGCTGAGCCATCATACTAACAGCCCTTCTAAGGGCTAAATGCTTAGCTCTTTGTATCACAGACAATCTGCATTTAGCCTAGCGAGGATAGGAGCAGGAAGAGTGACAGAATCCAGTCAGTAGACAGTGATTAGGGTTGTGCAGTCTGTTGGCAAATATATAGCTGCAGATTTTTTTTAGGTGTTGAAAAAATGTAATATATTTTGATCCATCAAGTAATACATGATTTGTGTTATATTTTATGTTATATACCTCTCCAAAAAATCATTAAAAAAATTTACCTGGGTTAAATTTTTTACCCATACATTAATCTGTGTTCATTGTGAAATTGATATGCAGTATTTCGTATAACATTCCAAATAAGCATTTAAAATTTTTGCACAGTTGAATTTGTCACTCATGCAGTATTACATAGTCTGGGGTAAAGTGTTAAAAAATATTACAGTCTTAAATTTCTCAGCCATACAGTTTCACGTGTTCTGTGGTAAATTTCTGTGATATCTTACACTCCAAAAAAGGGTTAAAAAAAACTGACTCGTTTACAGATCTCATCCATACACTTTTCCGTGGTCTGGGGTGCATTTCCTGTGATCTATAAAACTGAAATAATGAGTTAAAATTTTTTGTAGGGTTTCTCATCCATACAGTATTATGATTTTCTGGGGTTCTGGGGTACATTTCTGTGATTTGCATCACTTCAAAAAAATGTTAACATTTTTTACTGTAATCAATTAGTCATACACACAGTGATATAGGAAAGATGTGTATCTTCGTACCGTGTTAGCCAGTAGACAGAAAAATATTTAGAATTGAGAGTCCTCAGTGGTTGATACCTTTTAATGGCTAACTGAAAAGATGATAACAAATTGCAAGCTTTCGAGACTACTCAGGTCTCTTCATCAGGCAAAGACTAAAACAAGAACTGAACTCTCATTATGGGAGAGGGATGAACATAAATATTGGAACAGTTCATAGATAAGGAGTGTGAAAGTTTTATTGCCCTCTGATTGGGGTCTGGTATTGTGTTTTGATGCCCCCTGAAGGTCAAAGAAGCAGATTCCTTAATTGATGTAAAAGGACATAAATCCATGGGATACATTCATTCCAGCACTGAGAGTGTCAAAGGTCAACATGAGCTTATATTCCCAAACTTTTCTATCTCTCTCAGATTTAAAGTTCGATTTTAATGTTTCATGTCCATCATGCTATGACCGGGGATACAAAAGTGTTTTGCCACAGGTAGATCCATTCTTTTTTCTCTTATTGTGTAGCGATGGGAATTCATCCTTGTTCTCAGTTTTTGCCCTGTCTCCCCCACATATAGACCCCGAGTTGGACATTTAGTACAAATAATTAAGTACACCACATTAGATGTGATGCAGCTGAAAGTACCTGGGATCTTGTAGTCCTGATGGGAGTTGGGGATCTTTATCTTGTCCGCGGTTATTATAGATGGACAGGTTTTACATTTTTTCTTGTTGCAAGGAAAGGTTCCTGCAGCTGTTGGGGAGGACAGGGAGCTTCTGACAATGATGCTTCTTAGATTTGGGGGCTGCCTAAAACACAGTAGTGGGGGGTCTGGAAATATGGATTGTAATCGGGCATCTTTTTGTAGTGAAGGTTGTAATTTCCGTGCAGCTCCCCTTAGCACATCCAGATTTGGATTGTAGGTGACCACTAGAGGCACCCGGTTATTTTCAGTTTTGTAATGTAGCAGGTGATTCCTTGATACTCTGGTGGCTCTTGTAATTTGGTTTTCAATTGTTCTTGGATGGTAGCCCTCATTCAAAAAGGTCTTTCTGAGGCGACCACAGTGTAACTTGCTTAGTAAATGGCAAAGATGGCAGAAGCTTGTGAGAAAACAATCTGCAGCATGTCAATTCTCTGTGTGTTTTTTTGCCCTGAGTTTTTTCACCATTGACTTCACTCAAATCAATCAAAAACGCAGGACAAAAATGCACATTTTTGCAGCTACGTTTTTCCTGTCAAAAGATGCAGAAATGGTGCAAAAATTTTACTCAACTTGTGCACATACACTTATTGATATTATATTGCTCACCCATAGACTATTTGGTGATCTGCAATACATTTCCTTGGTATACACACGTGGTCAAAATTGTTGGTACCCCTCGTTTAATGGCAGAAAATCCCACAATGGTGACAAAAATAACTTGAATCTGACAAAAGTAATAATAAATAAAAAAAATCTGTGAAAATGAACAAATGAAAGTCAGACATTGCTTTTCAACCATGCTGCCACAGAATTTAAAAAAAAATAAAACTCATGAAATAAGCCTGGACAGAAGTGATGGTACACTTAACTTAACATTTTGTTGCACAACCTTTTGAGGCAATCATTGCAGTCAAACGATTCCTGTAACTGTCAATAAGACTTCTGCACCAATCGACAGGTATTTTGGCCCTCTCCTCAAGAGCAAACTGCTACAGTTGTCTCCTGTTTAAAGGTTGCCTTTTCCAGATGGCATGTTTCATCTCTTTCCAAAGATGCTCAATAGGATTTAAGTCAGGGCTCATAGAAGGCCACTTCAGAATAGTCAAATGTTTTCATCTTAGCCATTCTTGGGTGTTTTAGCAGTGTATTTTGGGTCATTATCCTGTTGCAAGACCCATGACCTGCAACTAAGACCAAGCTTTCTGACACTGGGCAGCACATTTCTCTCTAAAATACATTGATAGTCTTGAGATTTCGTTGTACCCTGCACAGATTCTAGACACCCTGTGACAGATGCAGCAAAGCAGCCTCAGAACATAACAAAGCCTCTTCCATGTTTCACAGTGGGGACAGTGTTCTTTTCTTGATATGCTTCATTTTTCCATCTGTGAATATAGAGCTGATGTGTCTTGCCAAAAAGTTCCATTTTTGTCTCATCTGTCCATAGGACATTCTCCCAGAAGGTTTGTGGCTTGTCAACATGTAGTTTGGCAAATTCCACTCTAGCTTTTTATGATTTTTTTCAACAATGGTGTCCTCCTTGGTTGTCTCCCAAGAAGTCTACTTTGGCTTATACAATTACGAATGGTGCCATCTGACACTGATGTTTTTTGAGCTTGAAGTACACCTTTAATCTGTTTAGAAGTTTTTCTGGAATGCAGACTTTGATGGAATGGTCTGCGGGTATCATGTTGCATTTGCGGAGCCCCTGATGTGCCTAAACAGTAGAAACCCCCCACAAGTGACCCTGTTTTGGAAACTAGACCCCCAAGGAGCTTATCTAGGTGTGTGTGAGTACTTTGAACCCCCAACTGCTTCACAGAAGTTTATAATATAGAGCCATGAAAATAAAAAATCATATTGTTTCCACTATCTTTTCACACCCAAATGTTTACTTTTACAACGGTAACAGGAGAAATTGTACCAAAAAAGTTGTTGTGCAATTTGTCCTGAGTACGCCTGTAACGCTGGTATTATCTGTACCTTGTTTTCCAGCGTTACTTTGCATGTCTTTGCTTTAACCATTTTGCTTCTTTCCCCCTAACCAGCTGGGATACTGTTGTCTGTTACCTGTATGGATGCTGCTCAGTTCCCAGCTCTGCTGCGTAGCCGTACTTGCGTGAGTGTCTCCGCTGCGTTGCATGACCACCCGCATGTGCGGTCCCTGGCCTGCTGTAGAAGCTACCCGTAGGTTGCAAAGTCCTCTGCAGTGGTGCATGACTTACTATGTGTGTTGAGGCTGCAGCCATTGTCAGGTGTCCTTCTGTGCTGAGTTGTGTCTGGCTCTGCATAGGGGGCGCGGCCCACACCTGTCCTGCTTTTATGAGGAATGGGTGTGCACTAGAATTGCTGCTCCAGCCTATTGCTGTGAAGCAGCTCATATATAAAATTCCCCAGCCCTGTGGGGCGTTGCCAGAGCTTTGCATTGAGTTTGCATTGAGTTCCTGAACCTAGCCATGTGTGTTTGTGTGTTCAGCTCCTGCACTGAGTGCGATCAGTTCTGGAGAGCTGATTCCCTTTGTCCTGTCTTGTGTTTCTGCCTGTTCTGGGGGCTGAGTACCCAGATCGCCCTTCCTGGAGGCTGTATATCCAGGCCTGTTCCTGTTGTGTCTAGTTCCCTGAATCCCTGATCCTGGATCTGTTACGGTACCTGAATGTCTGAACTGTGTCTTGTGTTTCCGCCAGCTCTGGGGGCAGAATACCCAGATCGCCCTTCCTGGAGGCTGCATATCTGTCACGCTGTCTCTGCATAAGGAGGACCGGGGTCTATGCTGACCCTAAGCTGGGGTCCTGACTAATCCCTCTACCTGGAGGTACTGTTGATGGTACAGAGGTCCAGGCCGCCAGCGTAACCCTATCTCCTGTGAATCCCTGACAACTGTAATCTAGTCCTGAGAAGGACCCTGATTACCACCACAGGGAACGGGAAGGTAACTGCCTACACATAGTATAAGACGAACGAGACAGTACAAGGGGTAAAATAAAAGACACCTTGCATACAAAACAACAACTACTGAGGGAACACCAAATGGTAAGGAGATAAATAATAAAGCGAGGAGAGGAGAAAACCACAACAGGTACTCTTAGCTTTAGACTTCTCAATATGATCCGCTCTGCTGGTCTACATGAATGCTTTCACCGACACTTCCCTAGCAGACAGGCAGGTATATGAAGAAATCCAATTATCGCAACATTAATTGCAGCTGAGCGAGGCTGGTCTTGTCCAGCACAGAGAGAGGGAGAATTAACTCTCTCACTGCCGAAAAACACCCAGCAGCAGAAACTCAGCTGTGAGAAGTCAGGGTGTGCAATCGCGACGATCTTCGCAGCGACACCCGTGACAATATCCAGGCCTGTTCCTGTTGTGTTTTGTTTCCTGATTCCCTGATCCTGGATCGGATCCTGTACCTGACTGTCTGAACTTTGTCCTCTGTGTTATGTTCCTGAAGTCCTTCTGTGTCCTGAACCCTGTGCCAGTGACTGTGATTCTTTGCTATATAACCTGAGTTCATCTTGGAAGGAGGAGTCCGGTGTGTGTGCTGAGTTTCTGTTACTCTGTGCTCAGCTTCTGTGCAATCCCCGGCCGACTCCCGTTGAGCCTGGCGGGGCTTGCACATGACCGCTAGGGTTCCTTTTCAGGTCGCTGCCAGATGTCTGATGCCTGATGACTATGGCCTGATGTCCAATGTCCGATGACCACTTCCAGATGTCCGGAACCTGCCTGATGTCCGGAGCCTGCCGATCATTGCCAGATGTCCGGAGCCTGCCGATCGTTGCCAGATGTCCGGAGTCCGATGCCAGTGTTCTGATGTTCCTGAGTTCCAGTCCGTGTTCCTGAGTTCCAGTCCGTGTTCCTAAGTTCCAATCCGTGTTCCTGATATCCTGTCCGTGTTCCTGAGTCCCTGAGATCCAATCCGTGTTCCTTATATCCTGTCCGTGTTCCTGAGTCCCTGAGATCCAATCCGTGTTCCTGAGTTCCTCTCCGTGTTCCTGTGTCCCTGAATTCCATTCCGTGTTCCTGATATCCTGTCCGTGTTCCTGTGTCCCTGAGATCCAATCCGTGTTCCTCATATCCTGTCCGTGTTCCTGAGTACTTGAGATCCAGTCCGTGTTCCTGATGTCCCGATGTCCTGCCGGTTCCTCCGTGGTCTACCCTGTGATGACGTCTGTCCTGGGTCAGCGTCTGATGTTCTCCTGCTGAGCCTGTGCTACGCCTGAGGCCTGAGAGAGAGAGGCCGTCCTAGTATGCCTGTGCCAGATGACCCTGGACTGCATCAACCCGTGATGACCCCGCCATCGTCTGATGTTCGTCCTGGGCCGGTGTCTGATGTTCTCCTGATGAGCCTGTGCTACGCCTCAGGCCCTGAGAGAGAGGCCATACTAGTATGCCTGTGCCAGATGATCTTGGACTGCATCTACCCGTGATGACCCTGCCATCGTCTGAAGTCTGAGGTCGGTGTCTGAGGTTCTCCTGCTGAGCCTGTGGTACGCCTGAGGCCTGAGAGAGAGGCCGCCCAAGTATGCCCGTGCCAGATAACCTTGGACTGCATCTACCCGTGATGTTCTCCTGCATTCGTCTGTGATCCTGAGACGTATACCCTTCTCTGATGTGCGGAATCGGGAGCCCGGCATTATGTTCTGTTTATGTACTGTGTGTGTCTTTAAGTAAACTTTATGTTTCTTCATACCTGAAGTTGTGCGGTGTTGTCTAGTCCTGCAGGTCGCCATCTTGCCCACATGCTCAGCTGCCACGGATCCCGGTCGCTGCCCTCCCCTAGTCCGGGCAGGCCTGGTCTCCCTCTGTGGTCCAGTGGGTCCACATTCTCTTACCATCTGGGACGCATGCCTCACGTCGTCGTGGACTGGCGGCGTGGGAGCATTGGCTAGTTAGGCAAGCTATGCCATGTCCCAACGCCCCGCAGCCGTGGGAAGCGTCACAACTCTGATACTCCTGTTTGGGCGCATGGCAGAGCTCGGAAATTAAAAAGCGTGTGTTGGAATGCAGACTTTTATGGAATGGTCTGCGGGCATCATGTTGCATTTGCAGAGCCCCTGATGTAACTAAACAGTAGAAACCCCCACAAGTAACCACATTCTGGAAACTAGACCCCCTCAAGGAACTTATGTAGATGTGTTGTGAGAACTTTGAACCTCCAAGTCTTTCACTAAAGTTTATAACACAGAGCCGTGAAAATAAAAAATTATTTTTTTCCAGAAAAACAATTTTTTTAGCCTGCATTTTTTTATTTTCACAAGGGTAACAGGAGAAATTGGACCCCAAAAGTTGTTGTCCAATTTATCCTGCATACGCTGGTACCCCATATGTGGGGGGGAACTACTGTTTGGGCACACATCGGAGCTCGGAAGGGAAGTAGTGACGTTTTGGAATGCAGACTTTGATGGAATGATCTGCGTGCATCATGTCGTATTTGGAGAGCCCCTGATGTGCCTAAACAGTGAAAACCCGTCACAAGTGACCCATTTTGGAAACTAGACCCCCAAGGAGCTTATCTAGATGTGTGGTGAGCACTTTGAACCCCAAGTGCTTCACAGAAGTTTATAACGTAGAGCCGTGAAAATAAAAAATCATTTTTTTTCCACAAAAATGATCTTTTCACCCCAAATTTTTACTTTCACAAGGGTAACAGGAGAAATTGGACCCCAAAAGTTGTTGCCCAATTTATCCTGCATATGCTGGTACCCCATATGTGGGGGAAACTACTGTTTGGGCACACATCAGAGCTCAGACGAGAAGTAGTGACGTTTTGGAATGCAGACTTTGATGGAATGGTCTTCGGGCATCAACTTGAGTTTGCAGAGCCCTTGATGTGCCTAAACAGTAGAGACCACCCATAAGTAACCCCATTTTGGAAACTAGATCCTTTAAGGAACTTATCTAGATGTGTTGTGAGCACTTTGAACCCCCAATTGCTTAACAGAAGTTTATAACGTAGAGCCGTGAAAATAATAATCAATTTTTTCACAAGAATGATTTTTTAGCCACCATTTTTTATTTTCCCAAGGGTAACAGGAGAAAATAGACTCCAAAGTTGTTGTTCAATTTTTCAAGAGTACGCTGATTCCCCATATGTGGGAGTATATCACTGTTTGGGCACACGGCAGAGCTCAGAAGCACCGTTTGACTTTTTGAACACAAAATTGGCTAGAATCAATGGTGATGCCATGTTGCATTTGGAGACCCCCTGATGTACCTAAAGAGTGGAAACCACCCAGTTCTAACTCCAAACCTAACCTTAACACACCCCAAACCCTAATCACAACCCTAACCATAACCCTAACCACAACTCTTACCCCAACACACCCCTAACCATAATCCCAACCCTAACCATAACCCTAACCACAATCCTAACCCCAACACATCCCTAACCCTAATCCCAACCCTAACCATAACCCTAACCACAACCCTGACCTTAATCCCAACCCTAACATTTACCCTAATCACAAAACTAACCCCAACACACCCCTAACCCTAACTTTAGCCCAACTCACTTTAGCCTAACTCTAACCCTAACCCTAACTTTAGCCCAACTCACTTTATCCTAACTCTAACCCTAACTTTAGCCCAACTCACTTTAGCCTAACTCCAACCATAACCCTAACTTTAGCCCAACTTACTTTAGCTTAACTCTAACCCTAACCCTAACTTTAGTCCAATTCTCTTTAGCCTAACTCTAACCCTAATGGGAAAATGGAAATAAATACATTTTCTTTATTTTATTATTTTTCCATAACTAAGAGGTGATAAGGGGGGGTTCATTTACTATTTTTTTTTTTATTTTTATCACTGTGATAGGGTCTATCATAGTGACCAAAATGAACCAATAGGAAAAATCTCCCTATTGTGGCCAGGTGCTGGCCGGCAGATCTCGGCGGGCGCTCTGCGCATGCGCCCGCCATTTTCTTACCGGAAGAAGACGCTGGAGGCCGTGGGGGGGAAGAAGAAGGACCCAGGGACACTGGGAGGTACCCGGGTGGATCGGGGACCCTATTTCTCTCTCCTCTGATGTGCGATCACATCAGAGGAGAGAAATTAAATGGCACATCGGACCTTTTTTGTTGCGGTCTCCCTTATGCTGTTAATAACGGCGATCGCAACACCGGGGTCAGTAAAAACCGACGCCAATCATGTTCGGCTACCCCCAGCAGCTGAGACCCCGGAGAAATTCCGACTCTGGGGGGCGCTATTCACTTTTTCCACAGCGCCGTGAATTCACGGCGCTGTGGCTTAAGTACCCTTAACTACAGCCGTTAAAAGGCGTATCGGCGGTCGCTAAGGGGTTAAACGAGGGGTACCACTAATTTTGACCACTTGTGTATAACCCTCAAAAAAGCATAGCCTTTATGAGTCTAGGAGTGCCAATACATGACAATTTGAACAGAATGTGCATGAGGCCCTCCTTTATGTGTAATACAGGGTGTATCAGAGTCCCTAATTTTTGGCAGTTCTTGCTTCAGTCATAAATTAAACTGAAATTTCCTATTTTTTAATAAAAAGATCAATTTTGGCTTCCCTAAATTATATATTTTTTAAAATCCCTTTTAAATTTTGCCTTATATATAAGTCACTATACAGGAAAAAATGTTTCTTAATTTCTTGTCGATTTTTGAATGTTTTATTATAGAGTAAAAGTGTGACAACATTGTTCTCAGCTGTGATCTGGGAGTCAGAGATGCTTCCAGGTGTCTTCCCTACACTATTCTTCTTCTATTCAGCACTTTTCCCATAAATTTCAACATTTTCACTGCCCTTAGACCTCTTTGTAGGGTCTGCCAGTAAAAAGCTTGGCTTTCCCATTGACTCCTATTATACTCATTACTCGAAACGAGCATGCGAGTATTATGAATTGGTCGGTTTGAGCAATGAGCACCTGAGCATTTTAGTGTTCGCTCATCCCTAATCCTCACATCTTTAGTGATATTTATTGTGACTAGGTTTACTTTAGATTTACGGTTTAAGGGCAAAAGATAATAATGTCAAATTAATTCATACAATTAAATGTTTTATGTCTTGGTAATAGCAAGGAAGGTAAAGTAACTTTGATTTGTTATATGCAAGTGAAATGGTAACTGTGCTAATCCAGATTTATATAAACCAAAAATGTGACAGGCATTCTAAACCTTAGGAGTTAGATACAATTTAATCACATAAATGAATAAAGCAATATTTCTCTTATGACAGGAAGCGACTGCCAAGCATTCCTTTAGAGGAATGTACCTGTGAATATTTATATAGTTCTTTTTTAGATCAGGCTTCATTATTGTTTTCATGACAGCATTATTTTTTTTTACTTTAATGACAGAGGATCAGAGTAATTTCTCTACCAGTTCTGACCTGTTTCCATGTCTTGATTATATGGCTTTTCAGGTTTCATATAAATAAAACTTAATTATTGTATAATTAAGTGTTCATCATCTTTCTAATATGCTTTTAAAATTTTTATTTTCTGTCAATGCTTGGAAAGACGTAACTATCTTGGTCACAGAGGGTGCGACAGCGACCTGGTTAGTGCGAGAGTAGGGCCCACCAATGCCAGTGACTATTTCATCTGGATGTACATCCTTGGACGCACATTCAGCTGAAATGTATTGCGGCGCAGAGACCCACTTGACTCCTGTAATATACACTGCCAGCTTCTGCACTAGCTCTAGAAGAGGATGCTGCACTTTGTGGGAGAAGGTAAAAATAATCATTTGATTCTTTTTAAAATGTGCTGGAGAAAAATAAGGGATATTATTATTGGAATCGGCACAGGATGGGAGACATTATACCAGGAAAGGGTACAGGGTGGCGGACAATGTTATAGGACGGGGTCCGGGATGGAGGGGCACATTATTAGAGGAAGGGACCAGGGGAGGGACATTATTACTGCAAGTGGCCGATTATGGGAGACATTACAGATATACAGTAAAGGGGCCCAGATGGAGGAATTTATACCAAGAAGGGGCCCAGGATGGGGTACATTATACCAGGAAGGGGCTCAGGATGGGGGACATTGTTATAGCATAGGGAGAATTATTTCAGGAAGGGGCCAGGATGGGTGACAATATTATAGCAAAAATACATGACAGGGAACTTAATTACATGGGGGCAAATGCACATGTTTTTATAGAGTGCTACAAGGGCCCATACATCTGACCAACATGCAGGTGGGTTCCCCGGTCCAAATTTTGCACACTGGGATTTATCGGACTCTATCGCAACTGCTTCTTTTTTCCCAGAGGCAGAACCAATGCACCTTTGTATGAATTTGCTCTGTGAGCTTATTTATTTTGCACCAACTGCACATACCTCTCTCCTGTTCTTATTGTTTGCTAAAATATAATAGATTAGACAATTCAAGGGGTTATGTTAATTATGAACATATATGACATATCCACAATGCCATTCATTTTTGATAGATACGAATAGATTTCTGGAAACCTAAACCGAAACCGAAACCTTAAACCTGTCTTACTGTTGCAATAAATAAATCTCTCTATCCACTTCTATGGGAGTTCTCAAAACAGTCAAACAATGTGATCCCAAATGGAAGTTACTATTTGGGTTACCACTCTCAATGGACATTGAATAGGACAATCTTCAGGCGCTCAACGTCCTAAAATCACAATTGCAAATTAGGTTTATTAGCAGAATTTACAAACTCTGCTGTTTGCAATAAACCAATCAAACAAGTGCAATACATATAGCTAAACGCAACTAATATCAAAAGTTGAGATGAGTGGATAAATTTAATGAGGATCGAGTTCGAATTTAATTTCCTGAAATTTGCAATTTTTGGTAAAATCAAAGAATTTGAGCTTTGTGGTTTGCAAACAATAACCTTGCAACATTTCCCACACTGCTGAAACATCAAAGATTATGCTAATGTCATTTTGTGCTGCTGCGCAGGCCTCTCCTGCAGCTATGACATCTTATGGATTATAATACCTTCTAAATTGATGGTCAGTATCTGGGGCATCACAGATCGGTGCTTCCCAGTGGAGAAAAGTTTGTACAGCAGAGTCAGTTTCTATCTCCAGAGTCATTGGGTAATTTTCTCTCTTCTGCAGAGTATATAACTCTTCTAGGCAGTGGGGTTCTCTCCCTCATCTGTAAAGAATAAGATATTATGGTCAGCGGGGTCCTCTCGGGCTCTCCTATACAGTGTAAGTTCTTATAGTCAGTGGTTAGCTCTTAAGGTTTGCAAGATACACTCTCTCTCCTCCACCTATCAGTATTTTGAGAGCAATTACAGACTTTCCAGTACTGAAATTCGCACAAATTTATTCACTGCAAATCAAATTTGGTGAATTTGAATTTTAAAAAATTCACTCATCTCAAATAATAAGTTGTTTCTCCAAATCCAACACAAAATGCTACTTTTAAAGACTACCGCAATCTCAGAATTCTTTAAACTCTTCATGAGATGTGTTTTCAGTAAATCACCTTTAACTATTATGACCTGCTGAAATATGATAAATAGCCAGGAACTGGCTTTAGCCAGGATTCTTGAGGAATTTTAGCTCATTCCTCATGGCAATGGCCTCTTCAGAATCTTCCAGTACTTGTTCTGAAATAAAGTCACTCACACACCTTCCATCACAACTCCCAATGATGATTAATTTCAGGGCAGTGCTAGAAGCTGTGGGGCAGTACTGGTATCACTCACTTCTTCTATCTCCGCCTCCTGATTATGTGTTCTTTCACAGTTAGAGGCTGAAATGATGGGCAAAGAAACAGAGTGCTGGCGCTTAACTCACGTCTCCCACAGCTTCCATTATCACCATGGCACCAGGACATCTTCAGAGAGTAGCGTTGCAAGAAACTGTAGTAAATGGCACTGCCCACAGATGACATCTTGCTCCAGGAGGAGTGATAGAAGCTGCGAGGAAGTGACTTCAGCCTCAGCCTCCTGTGATGCCCTGTTTGAGACTCCTCTCAAATGAAAGCATCACAGGAAGTAAAGTAAAAATAAAACACTTAGGGATTACCTAGATTGGGAGAAGTGTGGGGTATGTTAAAATAAATCTAATTACAAAAGTGATTAGGGTGTAAAAATGTTTAGTAAGGACATTTTATATACTCGATCCAAGCTTTAAGCTTTGCCTACATAACACTGTTCAAGCCCATTAAACAAGACTTCATGGTAATCTATTTATATAATCGTCTTATCCTGTCTGTCTGTCTAGTAAATCCCGCGTCGCTGATTGGTCCGACCGTGGCCAATTAGCGACGCAGGGCTAACTCTGCCCATGTGGTCATGTGACTAACCAACTGCTCATGATGTACTGAACATGTTTTGTCAGTTACAGTATCTGATGTACTTCTGTCACATTTACTGAACACGGGTAATACACAGTGACATGAGGTAATACACAGGTGACATGTGGTAATACATAAGTAACATAAGGTAATACACAGTAAAATGGGGTAATATACAGTAACATGAGGTAATACACAGTAATATGAGGTAATACACAGTAATATGAGGTAATACACAGGTAACATGAGGTAATATGAGGTAATATCCGGTAACATGAGGTAATGCACAGTTATATGAGGTAATACACAGTGACATGAGGTTATACACAGTGACATGAGGTTATACACAGTAACATCAGCGACGCAGCGACTCAGCAACTGCCCATGATGTACTGAACATGTTTTGTCAGTCACAGTGTCTGATGTACTTCTGTCACGTTTACTGAACACGGGTAATACACAGTGACATGAGGAAATACACAGGTGACATGAGGTAATACATTCGTAACATAAGGTAATACACAGTAAAATGAGGTAATATATAGTAGCATGGGGTAATATGAGGTAATATACGGTAACATGAGGTAATACACAGTAATATGAGGTAATACACAGGACATGAGGTAATACAGTCATGGCCAAAAGTTTTGAGAATGACACAAATATTATATTTTCACATGATCTGCTGCCCTCTGGTTTTTATGTGTGTTTGACAGATGTTTTTATCACAGACAGAAATATAATAATTGCAAACATATGAGTAACAAAAGCTTATATTGACAGTTAGAATGAGTTAATGCAGCAAATCAATATTTGCAGTGTTGACCCTTCTTCTTCAGGACCTCTGCAATTCTCCCTGGCATGCTCTCAATCAACTTCTGGACCAAATCCTGACTGATAGCAGTCCATTCTTGCACAATCAATGCTTTCATTTTGTCAGAATTTTTAGGTTTTTGTTTGTCCACCCGTCTCTTGATGATTGACCACAAGTTCTCAATGGGATTAAGATCTGGGGAGCTTCCAGGCCATGGACCCAAAATCTCTATGTTTTGTTCCCTGAGCCATTTAGTTATCACCTTTGCTTTATGGCAAGGTGCTCCATCATGCTGGAAAAGGCATTGTTGATCGCCAAACTGCTCTTGAAGGGTTGGGAGAAGTTGCTCTTGGAGGACATTCTGGTACCATTCTTTATTCATGGCTGTGTTTTTAGGCAAGACTGTGAGAGAGCCGATTCCCTTGGCTGAGAAGCAACCCCACACATGAATGGTTTCAGGATGCTTAACAGTTGGCATGAGACAAGACTGGTGGTAGCGCTCACCTTGTCTTCTCCGAATGAGGCGTTTTCCTGATGTCCCAAACAATCGAAAAGGGGATTCATCAGAGAAAATAACTTTACCCCAGTCCTCAGCAGTCCACTGCCTGTACCTTTTGCAGAATATCAGTCTGTCCATGATGTTTTTTCTGGAGAGAAGTGGCTTCTTTGCTGCCCTCCTTGAGACCAGGCCTTGTTCCAAGAGTCTCTGCCTCACAGTGCGTGCAGATGCACTCACACCTGCCTGCTGCCATTCCTGAGCAAGCTCTGCACTGCTGGTAGCCCGATCCCGCAGCTGAAACACTTTTAAAAGACGGTCCTGGCGCTTGCTGGTCTTTCTTGGGCGTCCTGAAGCCTTTTTGGCAACAATGGAACCTCTCTCCTTGAAGTTCTTGATGATGCGATAGATTGTTGACTGAGGTGCAATCTTTCTAGCTGCAATACTCTTCCCTGTTAGGCCATTTTTGTGCATTGCAATGATGACTGCACGTGTTTCTTTAGAGATAGCCATGGTTAACAGAAGAGAAACAATGATGCCAAGCACCAGCCTCCTTTTAAAGTGTCCAGTGGTGTCATTCTTACTTAATCATGACAGATTGATCTCCAGCCATGTCCTCATCAACACCCACACCTGTATTAATGGAGCAATCACTGAAAAGAGGTTAGCTGGTCCTTTTAAGGCAGGGCTGCAATGATGTTGAAATGTGTTTTGGGGGATAAAGTTCATTTTCTAGCCAAATATTGACTTTGCAAGTAATTGCTGTTAAGCTGATCACTCTTTATAACATTCTGGAGTATATGCAAATTCCCATTAGTAAAAGTGAAGCAGTAGACTTTGTAAAAATTAATATTTGTGTCATTCTCAAAACTTTTGGCCATGACTGTACACAGTAACATCTATCTAATATATATAATCGTCTTATCCCGTCTGTCTGTCTTTCTGTCCAGGAAATCCCGCGTCTCTGATTGGTCCGGCCGCGGCCAATCAGCGATGTGGGATTTAGGAAAAAAGATGGCGGCCGTTAGCGGCTTATCTGCCGCACGGAGGTCAGCGGTGATGCAGCCGGGAGATGACATTGCCTATGTAATGGAACTCGCCTTATTGTTACTGGACTCCATTCACACATAATTCAATCAAGAGTGATCACTGGATCAGCAAAAGGAGACGAAGTGTTCATTCCACATATTAATTTATGTCCTTCGGACACCGGTCTTCCATTTAGGCTTCGGCGTCGACAGTTTCCAATAAAACCAGCATTTGCCATGACAATAAACAAGTCACAAGGTCAAACTCTACACAGTGCTGGCATATATTTACCGGAGCCCGTTTTTGGTCATGGACAACTCTATGTTGCATTTTCAAGAGTTAAAATGAGATCCAACGTCAAGGTGCAAGTTTTGGATACCCATTTACAAGGAAAGTTGCTTAGAGATAGTCAAAAAGTATTCACAAAAAATGTAGTGTACAAAAATATTTTAAGTTGATATTGTTAACAAATATATTATAGTGTCGATGTACTCCTTTGTCCGATGATTTATTTAAATACAGTTAGATATTCATGTAATAGTTTATATATTTTGATGATCTGTTTAATAATTTCGTTCAGTTGTATTAAGTTCTATGAGCAATAACATTTAATGATAATTTATATATTTTACCCTGAATATCCTGTGTATTCATTGCATTATTCTTAAATCTTCATAAATAAACTACATACATATTCTAGAATACCCTATGCGTTAGAATCGGGACACCATCTAGTACTGGCATAACAGAACAAACCAATCTAGCTAAAAAGAATGGGGTTGTACTTTAAAGAGTAGCTGGTGTTCTAATTTTTGTTTAAAAATCAACATGAAAATAAGCATGCTTGTAATATAGCTATCACCTTCAGGACTGATTCATTTTCAAAATTCTCAGTTTTGGGATAAAATCTGTATTCAGTTACTACTGATAAGATTCTCTGTAGTTGGGAGAGGGAGTGGGGGTTATTTCTCTAATTCCTCCCTCCTCTACATAGCATCTTATCAAACCAAAGAACTGACGTAAACTCTGTATATATGGTGAAATATAACATCAAGTGATAAATAAATAAGGGCATCTACAGTATTAGGGGACTAAATACAATGCTAAGAACACAAACAACATATCAAACATGGAAAGAAATGGCAGTAAGCACACAAATATACAGAATGTATTACACAGAAGTTTAAGTTTAAGTACATATAGTCTCATGGAGCAATATGAAGACAGTGCACAAATAACAGCATATATACACATTAATAGCAATACCAGTTGCAAAAAATAGAACCATGCACATATCCATAAATGTCCTCTCCTGCAGCAATGGCGCCAGCCCCGATGCACGTTTTGACAAAGATCTTGCACTGAAATGCTCATTTGGGGCATGGCACCATTCCAGCAGGAGAGGAAATTTATGGGTTATGTGCATGGTATTAGCTCCGACCATTCATTGGTACTCATGTCTTTCAGGCATGAGTAGAATTGAAGAACTGACTGCTGGTATTTCTGGGTCAGGGAGATGTCAGAAGTGTGAAGAGATCAGCTGATCGTGCTGCTGACATCCCACATAAGTATGACAAGACAGTATAACAAGTATGGGTAGGATGAATGTGTAAGAAGACAGTTTGGACAAGGGAGCAGGTGATAGGGGGAATTTGTGAGGAGACAGTATGAGGAGGGTGTGAATGTGTGAGTGGTCAGTGGGGTTGATGTGAAGGGAAAGTATGGAGGAGAAAAGTGTGAGGGGGCAAAATATAGAGCCTAAATTGTGTGGCTGGGACAAAGTGTGAGGGGAGAGTGTAAAGTGGGGGCCCAGTATGGAAAGGAGAGGTCAGTTTGGAGGCCATTTACTATAAGAGGTACAATGTGGGGGTCATATTTTGTGAAGAAGCACAATGATGAACAATTATTCAGGGTTACAGTGTAGGACAGATATTTTAATTCAGGAGCATTGTAATGACATTTATTTTTACAGGTACAGTGTCCTTATAATTGTTATGGACATGCTTGGAGTTGCAGGTTCATTGATCTCTGTGCTAAGCTTGGTGTTGTAGTCATATACTGATGGTGGTTCTGATTATATATTCCTGTACTGACGGTAGTTCTAGTCATGCATTTCTGTACTGAAGGTGGTTGTAGTTCTGTGTCCCTGTACTGATGGCAGTTCTGGTGATGTATTCCTACAGTGATGGTGGTTCTGGTGCTGTATTCTTGTATTAAATATAGCTCTGGATATGTATTAATGTACTGTAGGTAGTTCTGGTACTGAATTCATGTATTGATTGTGGTTCTGGAAACGTATTTGTGTACTGTTGTTGGTTGTTGTGATGTATTCCTTTACTGATGGTTGTTTTAGTGATGTATATATGTACTCATAGTGATTCTAATGATATATTTCTGTATTGTTATTGTTTCTGATCCTGTACACATATAACAATTTCTAACCTATCAGATAATGTGATACCTGGCTGTGTTAATAAAGTATTGTGCTGTCTGACAAAGGTTACTATACCTGTATTTATCGTAGGAGCATTATATATAAAATGAAGCACTATAGCATGCCAAATCCTAACAGCATGTAATATACTCACTGTCACTGTTTCTGCTTGCTGGTTCCAGCGGTTATTACATAAGTACTCATATGCAACGTTCACACTTATGGTCTTGTGCCAACTAGCTTCTCTTTCTGTTTGTGTCAATGAATCTGGGGGCTGTAGTTTATAGGAAGGTCAGCTAGTCACCACGTGACTATAAGTGTGCAAATCGCATATGAGTGCTTACATGGCGAATTGCAAACTAATTAAGCTGTCTAGAGGAGGGTGTGGCAAATCAAAATTTAGACCTGCATGCATGAAAACTGAGAAAACAGAGTGAAAGAAGGAAAAGAACCACTGTTTCTTTGCTAAATTGCTTTAGAAGCTTTCAGATTGCCTAGGAAATTGGAATATATCTTGCTTCTTGCATTGATGAAAATGTACAGACAAACAATGAGATAAATATTTCCTTTTTTTTCTTTAAATTCTGTGAAATATGTCTATTAAAATATCACCAGTATTGCTATCTGCCAACCTCATACTCCATGCATACTCCAAGACAACTATTCATAGAATCATTGAATGGTAGAGTTGGAAGGGACCTCCTGGGTCATCTGGTCCAAACCCCTGCTCAAAGGATTCACTAAATCATCCCAGACAGATGTCTGTCCAACTCTGTTTGAAGACTTCCATTGAAGGAGAACTCACCACCTCTCGTGGCAGAATGTTCCACTCATTGATCACTCTAACTATCAAAAAGTTTTTTCTAATATCTAATCTGTGTCTCCTCCCATTCAGTTTCATCCCATTGCTTCTAGTCTTTCCTTGTGCAAATGAGAATAAAGATAATCCTTTTACAATGTGACATCCCTTGAGATATTTGTAGACAGCTATTAAGTCTCCTCTCAGTCTTCTTTTTTGCAAGCTAAACATTCCCAAATCCTGTAACCGTTTCTCATAGGACATGGTTTGCAACCGGACACCATTCTGGTCTCTCTTCTCTGAACTTGCTCCAGTTTGTTGATGTCTTTTTTTAAAATGTGGTGCCCAAAACTGGACACAGTATTCCAGATGAGGTCTCACCAAAGAGGAGTAGAGGGCAATAATGACTTCACGTGATCTAGACTGTATGCTTCAGTTAATACATCCCAGAATTGTATTTGCCTTTTTTGCTGCTGCATCACACTGTTGACTCATGTTCAGTCTGTGATCTATTAGTATACCCAAGTCTTTTTCACATGTGCTGTTGCTTAGCCCTATTCCTCCCATTCTGTATATGCTTTTTTCATTTTTATTGCCCAGATGTAGTACTTTGCATTTTTCCCTGTTAAAACCATTCTGTTAGTTGCTGCTCACTGCTCCAGTTTATTCATATATTTTTGAATCCTCTCTCTCTCTTCTCTAGTATCAGCTATCCCTCCTAGCTTTGTGTCATCAGCAAATTTAATTAGTTTACCCTCAATTCCTTCATCTAAATCATTGATAAAGATGTTGAACAGTACAGGGCCCAAGACAGAGCCCTGTGGTACCCCACTTGATACATTCTTCCAACTGGATGTGCAGCTATTTACTACCACTCTTAGGGTCCGATCACTAAGCCAGTTATGAATCCACCTAACAGTTGCCTTGTCCATTCCATACTTAGTCATTTTTTTCAATAAGGATTGTGTAAGATACTTCATCAAATGCTTTGCTGAAGTCAAGATATACTATATCTACAGCATTTCCTTGATCCACCCAGTCAGTGATTCTGTCATAGAAGGAAATTAAATTAGTCTGACATGACTTATTAGTTACAAACCCATGCTGACTCTGGTTAAGCACTTCATTCTTGTCCAGGTACTTACATACATGTTGTTTAATAATTTGCTCAAAGATCTTTCCTGGTATAGATGTCAGACTCACCGGCCTATAGTTGCCTGGGTCCACCTTCTTCCCCTTTTTGAAGATAGGAACAACATTTGCTCTTCTCCAGTCTTCTGGGACTTCCCCTGTTCTCCAAGAACTTTCAAAGATTATGGAGAGTGGTTCAAAAATTTCTTCTGCTATCTCTCCTTCAGTACTCTGGGGTGTAATTCATCTGGACCAGGAGACTTGAATTCAATTATGTTAGCTAAGTGTTTACTCACTATTTTTCTGTTTATACATATCCTGGATTCTTCTATTCCCTTAATAGGACAGTGAAGATCAGTTGATGCTACATTTCCTTTCTGAGAGAAAACAGGAATAGGAATTTAAGAGTTCGGCCTTCTCAACATCCTTTCTTACCATTTCATAATTTTGATCCTGTAAAAATCCTATAGCATCTTTGACTTTTCTTTTACTTTTGACATATCCCCAAAATCCTTTTTTATTGCTTTTGACATCTCTTGCAAGCCTTAATTCATTGTCAGCTTTAGCTAATCTGATTCTTGCCCTGCAGGTTCTGCAGACATTATATTCTTCTTTAGATATGCCTCCCTCTTTCCATTTGATAAACATTTCTTTCTTCCTTTTTAGCATGTGTTTAAGTTCTTTGTTCATCCATCCTGGTTTCCTTAAATGCTTCCTATTCTTCTCTCTTTTCGGAATAGTTAATGATTGTGCTTTGAGAATCTCATTTTTCAAGATTTCCCATCCTTCCTGGACATTTTTGTCCTTAAGGATATCCAGCCATTGGATCCCTCCGATTCTCTTTCTGAGTCCCATAAAATCTGCCTTTCTGAAAGTTAACCTTGAAGTCTTAGTCTTCACTAGTGTTGAGCGATACGATACCGCAAGTATCGGGTATCGGCCGATATTAGCTCTATCGGCCTTTCGATACTTAGTTTCGATATTTTCCATATATCGTATACCGGAATCGGAAGTTCTCATAATTCTTTGAGAGGCAATGTGATTTTAGTCAGCCAATGAGGAATCCTAAGAAGTGTGGGCACATCCTGTACTGCTGCGGTCATGTTAACTAATGGCATGGCTGTGATTGGATGCTGAAATGATGTCAGAATGCACTATAAAAGGCGCCGCCGCCATTTTAGCGTCACTGTGCTGTGAATTCAGTAAGGGAAAAAAACCCTGCTGTGCTGACTCTGAGGGACAGTTAGAGATTGCGATTTAGTGTACTGTGCTGTAGGCAGGCTAGCACCAACCGCTGTGTAAAGCTTCCTTTTGCCTGCAGTGTTGTTTTAACAGCTCTGCAAGGTGTGTGTGAGTGCAGGTGACGCTGCAGTTTGCTCTGCATGCAACGCTGTCTGTAGGCATCTGCACGTGTCACTCACAGACTCTTTTTTTTTTCTTCAGTGTAATTCTTGCAGCTCCATGCAATTTAACTATTAGTGTGACGCGCTTCCATCCGTATCCAATACATTGGTTGCAAACACTATAGAAGTAGACAAAGGAGTAGCCTTTCACAGATTGTGAACAGTTGTGTTTCAGTGTTCACTTCAGTCTGTGTTTTTTATTTTTTGAGTGCACATCACGCTCCAGTTACTAGTTCAAGCACTGCTGCTTGTACTCTGCTGAGCGTGTCTCAGTGCCTCATCCTTTTCATTTATCTCCAATTGGTTCTGCTCCATTCCATTTCAAATATAATCTATTAGTGTGACGCGCTTCCATCCGTATCCAATACATTGGTTGCAAACACTATAGAAGTAGACAAAGGAGTAGCCTTTCACAGATTGTGAACAGTTGTGTTTCAGTGTTCACTTCAGTCTCTGCGTAATAACCACACTTAGGCCTTATAACTTTTCTGACTTTCTTTATCAATCTACCAAGATGAAGAAGTCAGTGAGTAAGGCACGTGGTCGTGGCCGTGGAGTTTCAGCAGGGAGAGGACGTGGGGATTCTGTGGCTGCTGCCGCCCTCAGTGACACAGCATCCACCAGTTTTACCCATGAGCGTTCCTTTATGCGCACTTTGGTAGGAGCTCGGCGTGCCCCCCTGCTGCGGGAAGAACAAATTGAAGCCGTTGTTGGTTGGATGGCAGCCAATGCATCGACTTCAATTCCTTCCACCTCCTCTAAGGAACACAACACTGTTGAGCAACCATCTGTCTGTTCACCGCCTGTCAAATTGCCCAGGCAGTCAGAGAGTTCTGTACAGGAGCCAGCTGAGTCTCTGCTTCTGTTCTCAGAATCTGTTGGCTCGCAAACACGGGCACAGGCAAGCAGCATTCTGCAATTTGAAGAAGAGGGAGTATGCAGTGATGCGCAACAGCTGTGTCTCTCTCAATCTGAAGAGGCGGGTGAGCCAGTGCCGATGGACAGCACACCGCAGAACGCATCTTATGATGATGATGAGACTCAGGTGCCAGGTTTTGTGGAGCATGGTGCTGCCCAGACAATCCAACAGCAGCAGGTGTTGGAAGAGGGTAGTGGAGATGATGAAGTCCGAGACCCAACATGGCGTGAGCAACAGGAAGGTGGTGGGAGCAGCTCTGAGGAAGAGATTGTCCCAACGGTACAAAGAGGAGGGAGAGGTAGGCTGCAGACTCGCTTGCCTGTAGCCTCCAGTTTGGCACCTGTTGGGAGCAGTTCTCTTAGAAATGTCAAAATTGGCGCTCCCATGACTTGCACTGCGTGGTCCTTTTTTGACAGACTTGTAGATGATATTTGCTATGTTCAATGCAAGCTGCGTAAGCAAAAAGTTAAAAGAGGTAAAAATATCAGTAACCTGAATACCACAAATATGTGGAAACATGTACGGACAAAGCACGTAGCTGAGTTACAAAGACACACTGGAGATGTAGGCCAACCTACAGCAGCACCTACATCTTCAGGTCGTGTTCGAGCCTCTACCTCCAGCTCACACACACCTGGTTCGGCTTCCTCACAGGATCTCCATGGAAGAACCTCGGTCACTGTTGTCCATAGACAAACTGTTATTCCACCCACAGCAGCAAGTTCACAGTCATCCTCACACTCCCAGAACAAAAAACAGCCATCGGTACCACAGGCATGGGATAAAAGACGGCCATACTCGGCAAACCATCCACGAGCACAGGCTCTGAATGCTGGCATTGCAAAACTCCTGTCCCTTGAAATGCTGTCATTCAGGCTGGTGGAGACTGACAGTTTCAGGAACTTTATGGCATTGGCAGTCCCACAATATAATGTGCCAAGCCGATTTTATTTCAGCAGGCAAGCTGTCCCTGCTCTGCAAAAACATGTCGAGGGAAACATTAAACATGCGCTACTAAACGCCGTCAGTAGCAGGGTCCACCTGACCACCGATGCGTGGACCAGTACCCATGGCCAGGGACGATACCTTTCCCTCACTGCCCATTGGGTCAATGTTGTGGAGCCGGGTACAGATCTTGCCAGTGGCGCTGTACGTGTTCTGCCAACTCCAAGGATTGCAGGAATCCAGTCTGCACACATTGATTCCTCCTCCTACTCCAGTTCCTCAGAATCATCGCTGCACGAGCCGTCACGGTATACCTCCACATGGACCCGTGAACGCTTACCTGTTGCGACCGATATGAGCACAGCCGTGGCCAAACGTCAACAGGCCGTCCTGAAATTAATTTCCATGGGGAATTGAAGCCACACAGCGCAGGAGCTCTGGGATGCCATCAAGCAGGAGAGCGACGTGTGGTTTTTGTCAGCTAATCTCCAGCCAGGCTTGGTAGTGTGTGACAATGGCCGAAATCTGGTGGCAGCTCTGGGCCTTGGCAACCTCACTCACATACCATGTCTGGCACATGTGCTCAACTTGGTCGTGCAGAGTTTTTTGAGGGACTATCCGGATCTTGATGCACTGCTGCACAAGGTCCGCCTAGAGTGCGCTCACTTGCGACGTTCCAGCATGGCCAGATCGCGCATTGCAGCTCTGCAAGTCAGATTTCGCCTTCCTGAACATCGCATATGTGACGTACCCACCAGGTGGAATTCCACGTTACATATGTTGGAGCGGTTGTGTGAGCAGCAGCCAGCAGTAATGGAGTATCAGCTGCAACAGGCGCAATCAACTCGCAATTTGCGCCGTTCACACTTCACCACTACTGAGTGGGCCTCTATGAAGGACATCTGCGACGTTTTGCGTGCATTTGATGTCTCAACGCGTATGGCGAGTGCAGATGATGCACTAGTCAGCATGACTGTCCCCCTTATCTGCCTGCTTCAGAAATCACTGAAAGCACTAAAGGAAGAGGTTTTGGAAGAGGTGGAGGATGAGGAGTCACAAATTAAATTACCTTCAGGACAGTCAGCGCAACGTGGTTCCTCACAAAGGGCTGGGCAGGGCTCACTTTGTGAGGAGGATGAGGAGGAGGAGGAGTCAATGGAGGAGGAAGAAATCCCTACAGAGGGAGGTACACAACGCTCTAGTCAGTATGTAGAGCGAGGGTGGGGTGCTGCAGAGGAGGCAGAGATGACGCCTCTTCCAGAGGACAGCCTTTGTTGGCCAGTTGGGAGTCTGCAGCACATGGTTGATTTCATGCTTCAGTGCCTGAGAAACGACCGCCGCATCGCCCACATTCTCACCACGTCAGATTATTGGGTGTACACCCTCCTAGACCCTCGCTACCGGGACAACTTACAAACCCTCATCACACCGTAAAATGCAGGAGTACCAAGACACACTGGTGCAATCCATACTGTTGTACATTCCAGCCGAGAGAGCTGCTGCTGCTGCTACTGCTTTACAAAGCAGCTCTGTGCGTCGAGGCAGTGTAGACACCTCTACAACAAGAGGGAGCAGAAGCAGCGCCTCTGCACAGGGCAAGAGCTGTATGTTACAAATGTGGCAAAGTTTGTGACAGCGCCAGCAAGGTCTACACCATCCGAGACGGCTCCAGTCACCAGGAAGAAATGTTTCCGTAAGATGGTGACAGACTACTTGGCTTTCCCTCTAAGTGTACTCCCAGATGCCTCTTCCCCTTTCAAATTTTGGGTCTCTAAGTTGGATACATGGCCAGAGCTTAGCCAGTATGCATTGGAGGTGCTGGCTTGCCCTGCTGCCAGTGTATTATCTGAGCGTGTCTTTAGTGCTGCAGGTGGTGTAGTAACAGACCGCCGCATGCGACTATCCTCAGAGAATGTAGACCGGCTTACTTTTCTGAAAATGAACAAGGCATGGATCTCACCTGAATTTGCCTGTCCGTTTTCAGATTAAATAACTGTTTGGCAACGTTTTCCATGTCTCCTGTTATGTTCATCTTTCTACCACCTGAACTCTACTCCCTGGGCTACAACACCGCCATTTGTTGCTCGTAAGTAATTGGCAGGGGTACTGACTCCTGGCAAGCCTGGTTACAGCACGACAGCTGTTTCCTGGCAGTGTGAACGTCAATTATCCTCCAATAAGTTGTGTTGTCGTGTTGCATTCGGGTTAGCCGACTCTATGGTGCCTGCAGTTTAGGTGATTTCTATGTGTGCTGTGGGATATGCAAATAAAGGCGGTTTCCATTGTGACAATAGGACAAGCACCCACTGTAGGACTGTGTGATTCGGTAACTGCGGACGGCTTGCGTCCTGTCAACTTACATTTTCATGGGTGCGTTCTTCTACCCGTCCGGGGTCCAGTACCGTCAACTGGTTCTCCCCAGTGCCTTTGGCCTAGGTGCCTCCATCTCCGTATCCAAGTTCCACCAACGTCTGCTGGTCCTTGGTAGTGCTTTGGAGCACAGGTACCTCCTGCTTAGTAACCGTGTCACAGTAACGTCAGCTGGTACTCGGTTGTGACATTGCCTCTTTTCCTTCTGCTACCCGTCCGGGTCCAGTACCGTCAACTGGTTCTCCCCAGTGCCTTTGGCCTAGGTGCCTCCATCTCCGTATCCGAGTTCCACCAACGTCTGCTGGTCCTTGGTAGTGCTTTGGAGCACAGGTACCTCCTGCTTAGTAACCGTGTCACAGTAACGTCAGCTGGTACTCGGTTGTGACATTGCCTCTTTTCCTTCTGCTACCCGTCCGGGGTCCAGTACCGTCAACTGGTTCTCCCCAGTGCCTTTGGCCTAGGTGCCTCCATCTCCGTATCCGAGTTCCACCAACGTCTGCTGGTCCTTGGTAGTGCTTTGGAGCACAGGTACCTCCTGCTTAGTAACCGTGTCACAGTAACGTCAGCTGGTACTCGGTTGTGACATTGCCTCTTTTCCTTCTGCTACCCGTCCGGGGTCCAGTACCGTCAACTGGTTCTCCCCAGTGCCTTTGGCCTAGGTGCCTCCATCTCCGTATCCGAGTTCCACCAACGTCTGCTGGTCCTTGGTAGTGCTTTGGAGCACAGGTACCTCCTACTTAGTAACCGTGTCACAGTAACGTCAGCTGGTACTCGGTTGTGACATTGCCTCTTTTCCTTCTGCTACCCGTCCGGGTTCCAGCACAGTCAGCTGGTCCTCGTTACTTCCATTGTCTCTTGCTCCATCTGATACCCGTCAGGGTTCCAGTAACGTCAGCTGTTTCTCGGAAATTAGACGACCTTAAAGACCACCCAGAAGAAGATGACGACAACAAGGACGACGAGCATGAAGCCAACCAGCCTGAACACCATCACAAAGAAAAAATAAAAGATTACCCAGAAGAAGATCACCAACAGGACAAAGAAGGTTAAAACAAACTACAAGATACAGAACAAGAGACAGAAGAACAATAAGCAGAAGATCAAAAAGCAGAAGAACATGAAGTATAAGACCAAAATGAAGAGCAAAATATATGCTCTAAATTCTAAGCAGAAGAAGACTAATCAGTGTATGGGGGTGAGTCCGTTCCTCCTCGTGGTGCCCCTGGAAAATGCCTGCTGCTGCAGGCTAAACTGAACACGGACAAATACTGTTGTAATTTAAATCTTTTGTGACAGCAAGAACGGAAGGATGAACAATTCATACTTTTACAGATTACAAGTACAGGAATCTCTGTCACAAATAAGAATATGATGAAGAAGATGAAGAGGAAGAAGATGAAGAATTTGAATATGAAGAAGATTAATTAGTTTAATAATAACAATATGAGTAATGTAAACAAAAACATGAATAGCAAGAAGTTTAAGAAGAAGATTAAGAAGGTGAAGATGAAGAATAATTTGATGAGAAAGATGATGCTGCTGCTGAAGATTATGAAGGAGAAAGTGTGGCACTGGCAAAAGTTAAAAAGGTGAAGAGCATGGAAGTTGTGAAACATACATATTTGCCAAAATAGAAAAAAGGTTAACAATAGAGTTGAGCGATACTTTCCGATATCCAAAAGTATCGGAATCGGAATGGTATCGCCGATACACAAAAAATATCGGCGATACCCGATACCGATACCGGAAATACAATGTAAGTCTATGGGAACAAAATATCGGAATTAAAAAAAACCATTCTTGCCTTGTTGGTTAATTGTACATGAAGGAAAACAACAAAGAGTAATGTAGAATTTATTGGGGGAGGTTGAGGAGACATTAAAGGCATAGATGTTTAACACAATGCAATGGAATAGCATTAATATTTCTTTTTTTGAAATACGTTTGGATTGACGAAGAAATTGACAATGTTGTTAACCTTTTTTCTATTTTGTCAAATATGTCTGTTTCACAACTTCCATGCTCTTCACCTTTTTAACTTTTCACACACTTTCTCCTTCATAATCTTCAGCAGCATCATCTTTCTCATCAAATTATTCTTCATCTTCACCTTCTTAATCTTCTAAAACTTCTTGCTATTCATCTTTTTGTTAACATTACTTATATTGTTCTTATTAAACAGTTATTATTCTTCATATTCTACTTCTTCATCTTCTTCCTATTCATCCTTTTCATCATATTCTTATTTGTGACAGACATTCCTGTACTTGTAATCTGTAAAACTCTGAATTTTCATCCTTCCGTTCTTGCTGTCACGAAAGATTTTAATTACAACAGTATTTGTCCGCGTTCAGTTTAGCCTGCAGCAGCATCAGGCATTTTCCAGGGGCACCATGAGGAGGAACGGACTCACCCCCATACACTGCTTAGTCTTCTTCTGCTTAGAATTTAGAGCATATATTTTGCTCTTCATTTTGGTCTTATACTTAATGTTCTTCTGCTTTTTGATCTTCTGCTTATTGTTCTTCTGTCTCTTGTTCTGTATCTTGTAGTTTGTCTTAACCTTCTTTGTCCTGTTGGTGATGGTACAAAAGCCAATGGAAGTAACGAGGACCAGCTGACTGTGCTGGAACCCGGAGGGTCAGCAGAAGGAAAAGAGCCAATGGCACAACCGAGGACCAGCTGACGTTACTGGGACACGGTTACTAAGCAGGAGGTACCTGTGCTCCAAAGCACTACCAAGGACCAGCAGACGTTGCTGGAACTCGGATACCGACATGGAGGCACCTAGGCCAAAGGCACTGCGGAGAACCAGCTGACGGTACTGGAACCCGGATGGGTAGCAGAAGGTACAAGAGCCAATGAAAGTAACGAGGACCAGCTGACTGTGCTGGAACCCGGAGGGTCAGCAGAAGGAAAAGAGCCAATGGCACAACCGAGGACCAGCTGACGTTACTGGGACACGGTTACTAAGCAGGAGGTACCTGTGCTCCAAAGCACTACCAAGGACCAGCAGACGTTGCTGGAACTCGGATACCGACATGGAGGCACCTAGGCCAAAGGCACTGCGGAGAACCAGCTGACGGTACTGGAACCCGGACGGGTAGAAGAAGGTACAAGAGCCAATGCAAGTGACGAGGACCAGCTGACTGTGCTGGAACCCGGAGGGGCAGCAGAAGGAAAAGAGCCAAAGGCACAACCGAGGACCCGCTGACGTTACTGGGACATGGTTACTAAGCAGGAGGTACCTGTGCTCCAAAGCACTACCAAGGACCAGCAGACGTTGCTGGAACTCGGATACCGACATGGAGGCACCTAGGCCAAAGGCACTGCGGAGAACCAGCTGACGGTACTGGAACCCGGATGGGTAGCAGAAGGTACCCATGGAAATTAAAGTTGAGGCAGCAGGACTGTTTGCCGTTCACACAGCAGGGGAACAGCTGACATTACTGAACCCCAGTAACACAGGAGCAAGTGTAGACTGTGCTAACAGCACTTCCGAGAAACAACTGGCGGTGTTGTAGCCCAGGGATGAAAAGAGAACATGGTGGAGGCAGCAGGACTGTTTGCCGTTCACACAGCAGGGGAACAGCTGACATTACTGAACCCCAGTAACACGGGAGCAAGTGTAGACTGTGCTAACAGCACTTCCGAGAAACAACTGGCGGTGTTGTAGCCCAGGGATGAGAAGAGAACATGGTGGAGGCAGCAGGACTGTTTGCCGTTCACACAGCAGGGGAACAGCTGACATTACTGAACCCCAGTAACACAGGAGCAAGTGTAGACTGTGCTAACAGCACTTCCGAGAAACAACTGGCGGTGTTGTAACCCAGGGATGAGAAGAGAACAGGGTGGAGGCAGCAGGACTTTTTGCCGTTCACACAGCAGGGGAACAGCTGACATTACTGAACCCCAGTAACACGGGAGCAAGTGTTAACTGTGCTAACAGCACTTCCGAGAAACAACTGGCGGTGTTGTAGCCCAGGGATGAGAAGAGAACAGGGTGGAGGCAGCAGGACTTTTTGCCGTTCACACAGCAGGGGAACAGCTGACATTACTGAACCCCAGTAACACGGGAGCAAGTGTAGACTGTGCTAACAGCACTTCCGAGAAACAACTGGCGGTGTTGTAGCCCAGGGATGAGAAGAGAACAGGGTGGAGGCAGCAGGACTTTTTGCCGTTCACACAGCAGGGGAACAGCTGACATTACTGAACCCCAGTAACACAGGAGCAAGTGTAGACTGTGCTAACAGCACTTCCGAGAAACAACTGGCGGTGTTGTAACCCAGGGATGAGAAGAGAACAGGGTGGAGGCCGCAGGACTTTTTGCCGTTCACACAGCAGGGGAACAGCTGACATTACTGAACCCCAGTAACACGGGAGCAAGTGTTAACTGTGCTAACAGCACTTCCGAGAAACAACTGGCGGTGTTGTAGCCCAGGGATGAGAAGAGAACATGGTGGAGGCAGCAGGACTTTTTGCCGTACACACAGCAGGGGAACAGCTGACATTACTGAACCCCAGTAACACGGGAGCAAGTGTTAACTGTGCTAACAGCACTTCCGAGAAACAACTGGCGGTGTTGTAGCCCAGGGATGAGAAGAGAACAGGGTGGAGGCAGCAGGACTGTTTGCCGTTCACACAGCAGGGGAACAGCTGACATTACTGAACCCCAGTAACACAGGAGCAAGTGTAGACTGTGCTAACAGCACTTCCAAGCAACAACTGGCGATGTTGGAGCCCAGGGTCAAGGAGGATGTTTAAATACTAAATCAAGTATTTTCCTTGTTACGTGTCAATTAAAAATGTCTATACTCCAAACAAGAGAAATATAACCTTTAGTACCATAAGATGATGATTTTACTTTAAAAAATATAGTAAATTAATAATTGACAAACATAAACGCATACATTAACATGTTGAAAAGCAATGCAAACCACAATAAAAATCGGTTAAATAATCTGCTATACGGTTTTAAATAAAAGCATACAAGTACATATCAGAATCCATTAATGATGGATAAGTAACAGTATGTACAACATTTTCATTTGCTGAATAATATCACTAAAAAGTTTTTAAAAAATATCTAAAATTTCCATCATGTAATACTGATAATATGTGCCAATCATTTATATTAACAAAAAAAACCTTTAAAAAGTGCATAGTGAAAACAGCTATTTATGCCTGACTGTGGACTTGCAAGCATGACAACGGATAGATAAGGTATATATAGATGAGACTGCATAGCCACAGATGGTGAATGGCGATGTAATACTGTACCTCAATAAAGTGTGCGTTACTACTACATCCTTTTTTTTATATAGCTTTATAAAAGGGTACGTGCATGTATGCTTGCGCCTTTGTTTGGACGCACAGACTGGCTTCCTGCTGTGACGCGTTGGGTATTGGAGCGTCTGTGCGTCTTATGACGCAGACTAACATTCACGGTGCGCATCGTTCATCATCGCAAGCGTACCGACAACACAAAGGCGTTGTCATGACTGCTTTACTCAGTAAACATGCACCTATGATGAAACATACACGCATGTGCCCTATTACATAACAAGCTACAAGAAAAATGCGTGTGAGGTGTGACACAGCTGTTTTGTTAAGGTACAGTATTATATCGACATTGTACAGGTGTCGCTATTCAGTCTGATAAATAGATATCATTCACCTATTCTATCAGTTGTCGTTCTTTCAGCACCACTTACAGGTATATATTTTGCTATTGTGACTATGCACTATTGACTTTACCAAGGTAATGCATGATTTTTGTTAGCGATTATCATGTTTACATGAAGGACCTTTATGATATGGGCTGTTAACTTTCTAATCAAATATGTATTTTTTAAAATGACACAAATATAAGTAATGTTGAAGAGGACTATTCCTACATGCATTGTTTGCACAATATTACAGGTGTACATCACGTCCCTTAATCAACATTGGATATTATATTTACTTGTATGCTTTTATTTCAAAGGCAAGAACACTGAAGTATAACCTTCGCACTGCAGCAGTTGTCAAAGTTCAACCCACATTATGCACTTCCAACATTGCAGTATTTGAGTCATCATGATGTGAGTTGGATTTGTCTAAGCTATGGAGTGACAAGGTTGACCATCAGTATCCTATAGCATAAGTAGGCTTTTGTGTTTGCATTTGTTTTCGACATGTGCATATCTGTAATAATATGTCACAATTATTTTGTTACAGATTTGTGACAAAGACAAATCATTTTATGGTTTGAAAGTTGACGTTTCAAATGTTTACAGCTTAGAAATCATGGTGTAGCCTCATATCTATGTGTAGCACTAGACACTTTGAGATGTCATGTTTTTTTCACCATGATTAGGTAGCTAGCAGTAATTTTTGCCGGACACACAGCAGGGGAACAGCAGGCGTTACTGAACCCCACAAACACATCAGCGATTGTTTTCATCTGTGCATCTAACACTTCTGAGCAGCAACTGGCGCTGTTGAAGCCCAGGGTCAAGGAGGGTGTAGGCAGAGGCCTAGTATGAGACGTTTGAAGTTGAAGTTGTAGTTAGCAGCAGTAATTTTTGCCAGACACACAGCAGGGGAACAGCAGGCATTACTGAACCCCACAAACACATCAGCGATTGTTTTCATCTGTGCATCTAACACTTCTGAGCAGCAACTGGCGCTGTTGAAGCCCAGGGTCAAGGAGGGTGTAGGCACAAAATATTGAGTTATTGCCTTGTTACGTGGCCATTGCAAATGTATGTACTTCAAACAAGAATAAATGAAGTTTTACTACGACAATAAAATGATGAATTTCAATTACAAGAATAGAAAAATATTTATACTTGACAGTCCTCTGTGGTTGATAACGTTTAATGGCTAACTGAAAATATGGTAACAAATTCAAAGCTTTCGAGACTACTCAGGTGTCTTCATCAGGCTAAGAGTAAAGCCAAAAATGAAGAATCACATAATTTCTACACACAACAGGACACAGGAATAGCTAAGACAAGTGAGGGAGGGACAAGTGAGGGGAGACCGGCAACAAAAAGGAGAACAAGGATGAATTATCAGCGCCACACAATCACAGATAAATTAATGAATTTACCTGTGGCAAAAGACTTTTGTATGCCCGGTCATAGCATCATGGATATGGAATTACTGGTATTAAAATATAACTTCAAATATGAGAAACGTACAAAGGTTTCAGAATATAAGCTCATCATGACCTTTGACACTGTTAGTGATGGAATGCATAGATCACATGGATTTATGTCATTCTATATCAATTAAGGAATCTGCGTCTATGCCCTTCCAGGGTCATGAAAACCCAAAAAAAGACGCCAATGAGAGGGCAATAAAACTTTCTATCCTTATCTAGGAACTGTTCCAATATTTATGTTCATCCCTGTGAGATAATGACAGTTCTGATACACGTCACTTACTTGTCTTACCTATTGCACTATTCCTGTGTCCTGTTGTGTATAGAAATATGTGATGCTTAATTTTTTTATTTAGTCTTTCCCTGATGAAGAGACGTGAGTAGCCTTGAAAGCTTGCAATTTGTTTCCATCTTTTCAGTTATCCATTAAAAGGTATCAACCACTGCTGACTCTGAAGTCTAAATATTTTTCTATCTACTGGCTAACACGGTACAAAGATACACATGTTTTCTAATTTCAAGAAGGAAAAATAAAGAAAATACAAATATAAACGCATATATGCACATGCCAAAAATAAATGGAACAACACAACACCCAAAAAATTGGTAACAAAATATAGTGTTGTAAATTTAAGAATAAAAGTCCATTTTTTTTTTATGAATAATGCTTAAGGAACGCTATGTTAAACCATAACATAGTGAAGACAATGGATTTTGTAATAGTCACTCATCATCATCATCGCAAATTTTATGTGACAGTCACAGACATTTCAATTATTTAAGTTCATAAAATCGTAACTTTCTATAGCATGTATGACATGTCCAGCATGGACTCATCAATGTGATTGATGACACAATAATGTACGATAAAAAATAACCATTTAAAAAAACATTAGGCATTGTTTGTCACAATTTAAGTGTGTGCCTGCAAGTGTAGGTGAAACAAAGGCTACGGATAGCAAAGGTATATTCTATGTCTGTATCAGACAGTGGACAGCCTCTGATGGGTAATGCCGATGTTATACCGTACGTCAATAAAGTCTGCGGCTGAAATCATGCATTTTTTGCTTGTAGAGTGTTGAAGAGGGTAAAAGAATGTCTGGTTGCGCAAAGCTTTATCCGTCAACACTACCTTCCTACTGTCACGCGTAGGGTAGGGTAGCGTGTGGCAATTAGCTGACTATCAAATGTGAGGTTAGGCTGCGTTATTGCGCACTAGGGACGCAAAAAAAAATACAGCAGTAATAATTAAATGTGTAATACTCCACCTATGACAAACAAAAAAATTACGTTCCCTCTTTAACAATGTACAAGACTAACAAGCCTAATGGTTGACGCTGACTTAATTGAGATACAGTATTACATCAACATTGTCCATGAGTAACTATGCACTGTGATACCTATATACCAGTATTAATTTATATCTCTTGTGGTTGTTTCAACAGCACTTGCAGGTATAACTACCTATTGTCAGTATGCATGATGCACTTTCTAGATGTAATAATTTATTATTGGACATTATTACCATGTTTACATGCTGGCCATTTCATATATGGTGTTTGAAGTTACAGTTGGCATCAGTATGTGTATTTTATAATGTCTGTCATAAATAAAACTCGTGATGATGATGATGAGGATTTAATGATTCGTACATCCATTGACTGCATTATCTTACAGGTACAGATAAAGTTCCTTAAAAAGCATTAATTCATAAGTCTGAAATGTACTTTTATGCATTAATTTCAAAATGTGAAGAGTAGACTATGTTTTATTTTTTGTTACCATTTCTAATAGACATGTGCAGATATGCGCTGTGATGACAAATTATTATTTGTCCATATTTGTCATAAAAATTTATCATTCTAGGCCTGCAAAACTTCACAATTTCATGTTTTCAGCATAACAAGCAGGGTGACGGCTCTTCCCTATTTGGAGCATGTTGGTCATGTGTTTTTCTGTCCATGTGTCGGGAACAGGAGACTTCTTGCCGTTCACACAGTAGGGGAACAGCTGGCGTTACTGAACCCCACTAACAGTAGAGCTTGTGTTTTGTTCTGTGGACACGACACTTCTGAGCAGCAACTGGCAGTGTTGGAGCCCAGGGAGTAGAGTTCAGGTGGTAGAAAGATGAACATAACAGGAGACATGGATAACGTTGCGAACCAGTTATTTAATCTGAAAACGGACAGACAAATTCTGGCGAGATCCATGCCTTGTTCATTTTCAGAAAAGTAAGCCGGTCTACATTATCGGAGGATAGTCGCATGCGACGGTCTGTTAGTACACCACCTGCAGCACTAAAGACGCGCTCCGATAATACACTGGCAGCAGGGCAAGCCAGCACCTCCAATGCATACTGGCTAAGCTCTGGCCATGTATCCAGCTTAGAGACCCAAAACTTGAATGGGGAAGAGCCATCTGGGAGTACACTGAGAGGCAAAGCCAAGTAGTCTGTCACCATCTGACGGATACGTTGCCTCCCGCTGACTGGAGCCCTCTCGGATGGCGTAGACATTTGTGGCGCTGCCACAAAACTTTGCCACATTTTTAACATACTGGTCTTTCCCTGTGCAGAGGCACTGCGTGTGCTCCCTCTTGTTGCAGAGCTCTCTACACTGCCTCGACGCACAGAGCTGCTTTGTAAAGCAGTAGCAGCAGCAGTGCTCTCGGCAGTAAGGTAGAACATTAGGGATTGCACCAGTGTGTCTTGGTACTCCCGCATTTTACGCTCCCGGTTCAACGGTGTGATGAGGCTTTTGACGTTGTCCCGGTAGCGAGGGTCTAGGAGGGTGTACACCCAATAATCAGACGTCGTGAGAATGTGGGCGATGCGGCGGTCGTTTCTTAGGCACTGCAGCATGAAATCAACCATGTGCTGCAGACTCCCAACTGGCAAAGAAACGCTGTCCTCTGCAAGAGGCGTTATCTCTGCCTGCTCTGCATCACCCCACCCTCGCTCTACATACTGACTAGAGCGTTGTGTACCTCCCTCTGGAGCGATGTCTTCCTCCTCCATTGACTCCTCCTCCTCATCCTCCTCACAAAGTGAGCCCTGCCCAGCCCTTTGTGAGGAACCACGTTGCGCTGACTTTCCAGAAGGTGATGGAATTTGTGACTCCTCATCCTCCACCTCTTCCAAAACCTCATCCCTTATTGCTTGCAGTGTTTTTTGAAGCAGGCAGATAAGGGGGACAGTCAGGCTGACTAGTGCATCATCTGCACTCGCCATCCGCGTTGACTCATCAAACGCACGCAAAACGTGGCACATGTCCTTCATAGTGGCCCACTCATTAATGGTGAAGTGTGGACGGCGCAAATTGCGTGTTGATTGCGCCTGATACTCCATAACTGCTGGCTGCTGCTCACACAACCGCTCCAACATATGTAACGTTGAATTCCACCTGGTGGATACGTCACATATGATGCGATGTTCAGGAAGGCGCAATCTGCGTTGCAGAGCTGCAATGCGCGATCTGGCCATGCTGGAACGTCGCAAGTGAGCGCACTCTAGGCGGACCTTGTGCAGCAGTGCATCAAGATCCGGATAGTCCCTCAAAAAACTCTGCACGACCAAGTTGAGCACATGTGCCAGACATGGTATGTGAGTGAGTTTGCCAAGGCCCAGAGCTGCCACCAGATTTCGGCCATTGTCACACACTACCAAGCCTGGCTGGAGATTCGCTGGCAAAAACCACACGTCGCTCTCCTGCTTGATGGCATTCCAGACCTCCTGCGCTGTGTGGCTTCGATTCCCCATGGGAATTAATTTCAGAACGGCCTGTTGCCGTTTGGCCACGGCTGTGCTCATATCGGTCGCATCAGGTAAGCGTCCACGGGTCCATGTGGAGGTAGACCGTGACGGCTCCTGCAGCGATGATTCTGAGGAACTGGAGTAGGAGGAGGAGTCAATGTGGACAGACTTGATTCCGGCAATCCTTGGAGTTGGCAGAACACGTACAGCGCCACTCGCAAGATCTGTACCCGGCTCCACAATATTCACCCAATGGGCAGTGAGTGAAAGGTATCGTCCCTGGCCATGGGTACTGGTCCACGCATCGGTGGTCAGGTGGACCTTGCTACTGACGGCGTTTAGTAGCGCATGTTTAATTTTTGCCTCAACATGCTTTTGCAGACCAGGGACGGCTTGCCTGCTGAAATAAAATCGGCTGGGCACATTGTATTGTGGGACTGCCAATGCCATTAATTCACGGAAACTGTCAGTCTCCACCAGTCTGAATGACAGCATTTCAAGGGACAGGAGTTTTGCAATGCCAGCATTCAGAGCCTGTGCTCGTGGATGGTTTGCCGAGTATGGCCGTCTTTTATCCCATGCCTGTGCTACCGATGGCTGTTTTGTGGCCTGGGTGTGTGAGGATGACAGGGAACTTGCAGCTGTGGGTGGAATAACACTGTGTCTCTGGACAACAGTGACAGAGGTTCTTCCATGGCGATCCTTTGAGGAAGCCGAACCAGCTGTGTGTGAACTGGAGGAAGAGGCTCCAACACGAGCTGAAGATGTAGGTGCTGCTGTAGGTTGGCCTACATCTCCAGTGTGTCTTTGTAACTCAACAAAGTGCTTTGACCGCACATGTTTCCACATATTTGTTGTATTAAGGTTACTGACACTTTTACCTCTTTTAATTTTTTGATTACACAGCTTGCATTTGACATAGCAAATATCATCTGCAACTGTATCAAAAAAGGACCACGCAGAGCAAGTCCTGGGAGCGCCCGGTTTGGCTGTTGGAAGAGAACTGCTCCGAACGGGTGCCAAACTGGAGGCTACAGGCAAGCGAGTCTGCAGCCTACCTCTCCCTACTGTTTGGACCGTTGGGGCAATCTCTTCCTCAGAGCTGCTCCCACCACCTTCCTGTTCCTCACGCCATGTTGGGTCTTGGACCTCATCATCTCCACCACTACCCTCTTCCAACACCTGCTGTTGTTGGATGGTCTGGCCAGCACCATGCTCAACAGAAACTGGCAACTGAGTCTCATCATCATCAGATGCGTTCTGCGGTGTGCTGACCATCGGCACTGGCTCACCCGCCTCTTCAGATTCAGAGAGACACAGCTGTTGCGCATCACTGCATACTGCCTCTTCTTCACATTCCAGAATGCTGCTTGGCTGGGCCCCTGTTTGCAAGCCAACAGATTCTGAGAACAGAAGCAGAGACTCAGCTGGCTCCTGTACAGAGCTCTCTGACTGCCTGGGCAATTTGGCAGGCGGTGAAGAGACTGATGGTTGTTCAACAGTGCTGTGGTCCTGAGAGGAGGTGGAAGCTATTGAAGTCGATGCATTGGCTGCCATCCAACCAACAACGGCTTCAATTTGTTCTTCACGCAGCAGGGGGGTACGCTGAGCTCCTACAAAAGTGCGCATAAAGGAACGCTCACGGGGAAAACTGGTGGATGCTGTGTCACTGGGTGCGGCAGCAGCCACAGAATCCCCACGTCCTCTCCCTGCTGCAAATCCACGGCCTCGACCACGACCACGTGCCTTACTCACTGACTTCTTCATCTTGGTAGATTAAGAAAGTCAGAAAAGTTATAAGGCCTAAGTGTGGTTATTCCTCACAGACTACAGTGAACCCTGCAGACAACTGTTCAGTATCTGTGAAAGGCCCCTTTGTGTACTTCTATAGTGTTTGCAACCAATGTATTGTATACGGATGGAAGCGCGTCACACTAATAGATTAGATTTTTTTCCACTAAAATGGAGCAGCACCAATTAGAGAAAAATGTGAAGGATGAGGCAGTGACACACGCTCAGCAGACTACAACCGGCAGTGGTTGAAGAACAAACTGGAGCGTAATCTGCACTCACAAAATGAAAAGCTCACAGACTACAGTGAACACTGAAACACAACTGTTCAGTAGCTGTTAAAGGCCCCTTTGTGTACTTCTATAGTGTTTGCAACCAATGTATTGTATACGGATGGAAGCGCGTCACACTAATAGATTAGATTTTTTTCCACTAAAATGGAGCAGCACCAATTAGAGAAAAATGTGAAGGATGAGGCAGTGACACACGCTCAGCAGACTACAACCGGCAGTGGTTGAAGAACAAACTGGAGCGTAATCTGCACTCACAAAATGAAAAGCTCACAGACTACAGTGAACACTGAAACACAACTGTTCAGTAGCTGTTAAAGGCCCTTTGTGTACTTCTATAGTGTTTGCAACCAATGTATTGTATACGGATGGAAGCGCATCACACTAATAGATTAGATTTTTTTCCACTAAAATGGAGCAGCACCAATTAGAGAAAAATGTGAAGGATGAGGCAGTGACACACGCTCAGCAGACTACAACCGGCAGTGGTTGAAGAACAAACTGGAGCGTAATCTGCACTCACAAAATGAAAAGCTCACAGACTACAGTGAACACTGAAACACAACTGTTCAGTAGCTGTTAAAGGCCCCTTTGTGTACTTCTATAGTGTTTGCAACCAATGTATTGTATACGGATGGAAGCGCGTCACACTAATAGATTAGATTTTTTTCCACTAAAATGGAGCAGCACCAATTAGAGAAAAATGTGAAGGATGAGGCAGTGACACACGCTCAGCAGACTACAACCGGCAGTGGTTGAAGAACAAACTGGAGCGTAATCTGCACTCACAAAATGAAAAGCTCACAGACTACAGTGAACACTGAAACACAACTGTTCAGTAGCTGTTAAAGGCCCCTTTGTGTACTTCTATAGTGTTTGCAACCAATGTATTGTATACGGATGGAAGCGCGTCACACTAATAGATTAGATTTTTTTCCACTAAAATGGAGCAGCACCAATTAGAGAAAAATGTGAAGGATGAGGCAGTGACACACGCTCAGCAGACTACAACCGGCAGTGGTTGAAGAACAAACTGGAGCGTAATCTGCACTCACAAAATGAAAAGCTCACAGACTACAGTGAACACTGAAACACAACTGTTCAGTAGCTGTTAAAGGCCCCTTTGTGTACTTCTATAGTGTTTGCAACCAATGTATTGTATACAGATGGAAGCGCGTCACACTAATAGATTAGATTTTTTTCCACTAAAATGGAGCAGCACCAATTAGAGAAAAATGTGAAGGATGAGGCAGTGACACACGCTCAGCAGACTACAACCGGCAGTGGTTGAAGAACAAACTGGAGCGTAATCTGCACTCAAAAAATTAAAAGCTCACAGTCTACAGTGAACACTGAAACACAACTGTTCAGTAGCTGTTAAAGGCCCCTTTGTGTACTTCTATAGTGTTTGCAACCAATGTATTGTATACGGATGGAAGCGCGTCACACTAATAGATTAGATTTTTTTCCACTAAAATGGAGCAGCACCAATTAGAGAAAAATGTGAAGGATGAGGCAGTGACACACGCTCAGCAGACTACAACCGGCAGTGGTTGAAGAACTAACTGGAGCGTAATCTGCACTCACAAAATTAAAAGCTCACAGACTACAGTAAACCCTGCAGACAACTGTTCAGTAGCTGTGAAAGGCTCCTTTCTGTACTTCTATAGTGTTTGCAACCAATGTATTGTATACGGATGGAAGCACGTCACACTAATAGATTTGATTTTTTTCTAATATAATGGAGCTGCACCAATTCCACAAAATAAAATAAAAAAAAAAAGAGTCAGTGACACGTGCAGATGCCTACAAACAGCGGTGGATGCAGAGCAAACTGCAGCGTCACCTGCACTGTCACACACACACCTTGCACAGAGCTGTTCAAACAACACTGGCAAAATGAAGCTTTACACAGCGGTTGGTAAACTAGCCTGCCTCAAGCACAGTAGTACACAAAATCGCAATATCTAACTGTCCCTCAGAGTGAGCAGAGTAGCGTTCTGTCCCTAACTGAGTTCACAGCACAGTGACGCTAAAATGGCTGCGGCGCCTTTTATAGTGCATTCTGACATCATTTCAGCAGCCAATCACAGCCATGCCATTAGTTAAGATGACCGCAGCATTACAGGATGTGCCCACACTTCATAAGATTCATCATTGGCTGACTAACATCACATTGCCTCTCAAAGAATTATGGGAACTTCCGATTCCGGTATACGATATTGAAAAAGTATCGGAATTAAGTATCGGAATTCCGATAACGCGAATATCGGCCGATACCCGATACTTGCGGTATCGGAATGCTCAACACTAGTTAACAACATTGTCAATTTGTTAGTCAATCCAAACGTATTTCCAAAAAAATATATATTAATGCTATTCCAATGCATTGGGTTAAACATGTATGCCTTTATTGTCTCCTCAACCTCCCCCAATACATTCTACATTAGTCTTTGTTGTTTTCCTTCATGTACAATTAACCAACAAGGCAAGAATGGTTTTTTTTAATGTCGATATTTGGTTCCCATAGACTTACATTGGACTTCCGGCATCGGAATCGGATATCGACGATATTTAGTGATATCGGCGATACCATTCCGATCCGATATTTTTAGATATCGAGCAGTATCGCTCAACACTAGTCTTCACACATCTTCCTCCTCTAGTTATCCAAAATTCTAAAATGTTAGTTGTATACTCCAGAAATCTAGCCTTTATGGAAAAGTGGCAAGAAGCAGGCCATTTTTAAAATCAATCCACAAGAAGTCCCATTTGCAGTTTGCAAAAAGCCATGTAGGAGACACAGCTAGAATGCGGGAAAAGGTGCTAGGATCAGATGAGACCAAAGAAGATCTTTTAGGCCAAATTCAAAATGCTATGTGTGATGGAAAAAAACTCCCTAAAACACAATCCCCAAGGTTAAACATGTTGGTGGCAACATCATGCTGTGGGGATGCTTTCTTCAGGACATGGTAGCTGGTCAGAGCTGATGGGAAGATGGATGAGGTTAAATACAGTCCAATCCTGAAGGAACACTTGTTAAAGGCTGCAGAGGACTTGAGACAGGGGCGTAAGTTCACCTTCCAAAAGGGCAATGCAATAACACTTATTATACTGCCATATGTACAATGGAATGATTTAGATCAAGCACATTCATGTGTTTGAATGGCCCAAAGTTCAGACCTAAATCCCACTGGCAATTTGTGGCAAGACTTGAAAATTGCTGGTCACAGATGATCTCCACCTAATCACTTTGAGCTAGTTTGAAAAGACTTGGGAACAATTTCAGCCTCTAGATGTGCAAAGCTGGTAGAGACATAACAAAAATGGTGGAGGAACTAAGATGGTCTTTGGAGGGATATATACACATAATTTCCAAATTGGGGAGAACTCGAAATAAACCCTCATTGTAAGATCATAAAATGTATCTTTTATTTCTATTAATTAAAATAAAGTACATACAAAAGGTATAAAATGTTTTGTCCCTAATCTATCTCAATTGTCTGCAGTTATTTTATGCAGTATTCCTGCTAATTTATATTTATAAAGTGTATAGCACCTGGGATGCTAATACATATTAGCCCCCGCTGGTGCTAAAATTTGTTGTCCTATTCTGCCAATATGTATTAGCATCCCAGGTGCTATATACTTTATAAATATAAAATAGCAGGAATACTGCAAAAAAATTACTGCAGATAATAGAGACAGATTAGGGACAAAATGTTTAAGATCCTTTGTTCATACTTTATTTTAATTAATAAAAGTTAAATTTTATGGCCTTCCATTGAGGGTATAATTGGGGTTCTCCCCAATTTGGAAATTACTAGTAGAGACATACCTCAAAGACAGTGATTGCAGCAAAACATGGTCCTACAAAGTATTGACTAAGGGGGGCTGGATACAAATGCACAATTCATATTTATATATTTAAAATAATTAGGAAACCATGTATCAATTCCTGCACACTCCACAAATACTTGCTACTTTGTGTTGGCATATCACAGAAAATCCCAATAAAATCAATTTCAATTTGTGGGCATAGCGTGAAAAAATGTGGAAAATTTCATAGGTGTTGAATACTTTGTAAATATAGAGTGGCGTGTAAAAGTTTGGGGACCCCTGCTCAAAATGACTGTTAATGTGAACAGTTAAGCAAGTTGAAGATGAAATGATTTCTAAAAGGTCTAAAGTTAAAGATGATATATTTCCTGTGCATTTTTGGTAACAAACATGTATATTGTCATTTTTAAAATTTTAAAAACTGCAAAAAGGAAAATGGTCCGATGCAAGCATTTGGGAACCCTTGGAGATTTGTGTGCTCAGTGTAAGGTTCTTTGTACATGTTTCTTGAAACTCAGTTTTTCCGTCAGCCATTTTGCTTTCTGTATTGCTGCAGCTATCTTGCCCTCAGTCAATATGGAGTTTCCAGCTTTCATGTTCCCACCCTGATTCTCTCCCTCTTGCTTCTTAAGCAGCCTCAGCTGAGCAATCAGTGCTTCAGAATCAAGCCTGCAGTGAGCCTGTGACCTGACTCCTGGAAGCCTTGGACTTTGTACTCCAGCTATTTCCTACTGAGGAACTTTGGAACACTTGTGGACTCTGGAAACCTGCTATTTGATAAATCCACGTTTGCATGGAATTACGGTAACAGAGAAGAGATCCTGAACCTGTTGTGGAGAGTTATTGCTGAGCTTAAGTTACTCTGGCCTGCTGTGTCTCCTGCTTCTGTACCTGCAAACTGTGTGACTATTTTTGCCACTTGTATGAAGTAATACAAGTCCTTCTATATCAAACCTGTGTCTCATGTGTTTTCCTCGCACCCAAGCACAAGACGCTATATGAACTGTACACCATACATTACAAAATTCTGAAGCCAAACGTTAGTGTCTGCTGGGTCTGGGAAGGCTGTGTCTGCTGTGACTGTGGATATCAGATGTCCGGTTATACTTTCTGTGATGACAGTGGTTGTGACTTCTCACAACTATTCCAGGTGAGCAATTCCCTTAATTTTACTCTGCAGTGTTAGCACAGGTAAACACTATTTTTTTTTTTTCTCTTCTCCTTCCAGTACTCCTGTCTTAAAAGATCTGGAAGATGGAGGCTCGCATAAAGGAGCTTTGCGGAGTGACTGATACAATCCTTGCAGATATACAGACTATAAAGACCCGTTTTGCAAACCTACAGGACCTCACTAATCACAATTTGCAAGTGTTTGGACAAACTACCCAGGATTTACGAGCCAGGATTGAGGTTCTAGAGGAAAGAGTCCAGGCTCCTGCCATAACCCCGAGTTCTGGGATTCCCAAGTTACCCCCTTTTCATTTTGGCGGTGAACGTGAGAAATTCAGGGGATTTATTAACCAATGCAATCTTTTTTTTTCTGCACATGCTTCACAATTTCCCACTGAACGATCTAAAGTGCTTACTATAATCATGTTGCTTACCAACAAGGCTTTGATGTGGGCAAACCCTCTGATTGAGACTGAGGATGAATGTTTGGATCATCTTGATGCTTTCATTTCAGCCATGGGGCAGGTGTTTGATGACCCCAATCGAGGTGCAACAGCTGAAGCAGCCATGTTAACTTTGCGCCAAGGTAAGCGCTCAGTAGCCGAATATGCCTTGGATTTCAGGAGATGGGCCCTCGATACCACTTGGGACAGTTCCGCCAAAAAATCTATTTTTCGAAAAGGGTTGTCTCCACTGATTAAGGATGAACTTGCTCGTGCCGACCCTCCCACTGCGTTAGGTGACTTTATTAACTACTGCATCCGTATTGATGCTCGTCTGACTGAACGCAGGCAAGAGAGATGGTTCGAAAGCAATCGCACTAACCTTTTCCTACCTTCCTCCCCAGCTAAGGAACCTTTGAGTAGGATCACACGGGAACCTGAACCTGAACCCATGCAGGTGGACTCTTTACAAAGACGGGTTAGTGATGCACGCAAAGAACATCGTTTAAAGGAAAATCTATGTTTCTACTGTGGTAAGTCAGGGCACTTCATTATAAACTGCCCCAGCCGTTCTCGTAAGACTACTGCAGCAGTCATTCACTGTGAGTGTTGCGAGAGGAGATCTGTCAGGTCCGAGCCTCAGGCTCCAGAGAGATCTGCAGCAACAGATATTGATTTCTCGGACTTAAACTCCGTCACTTCTGAGGACGATGACTGTGTAATCGCTGCAATTTTTCAAGTTTCCTCAGCGGTGTCCCAGCTGAGTTGTAAGAAAAACAATTCTCATTGCTTCCTTTCCATCAAACTCTGGGTTGACTCAGTCTGGGTGTCTAGCTCTGCTATGATCGACTCAGGGGCAAGTGGAAATTTTATGGATATCTCCTTTGCTCTGAAACAGGGGATACGTTCAGTGAAGAAGGCTACTCCAGTACAGATGGAGACTGTGGATGGCTCCCTGCTGACCTCTGGACCAGTGGATCAGGAAACGGAGCCTTTGAGGGTCCTTATGGGTAAAGATCATCAAGAGAAACTGTCCTTTATGCTTATCTCTTCTCCCCACTTTCCCATTATTCTAGGGCTACCATGGCTGCAGGCTCAGAACCCTACCATTAACTGGGAGACCAAGGAATTACACTTTCCAGAGAAACAGATGAGTCCAGAAGTTTCAGCTTGCTCTGTTCCTAAAGGAACCATGTCAGTCCCTGAACTACCAGCTGTATACCAGGACTATGTGGATTTATGTGACAAGAAGAACGCTGACCAGCTTCCCCCTCACCGTCCATATGATTGTCCAATTGAATTATTGCCTGGAGCAGAGATACCTTTTGGTAAGATCTACCCCCTGGCGGGGCCCGAGCTAAAGGCTTTAAAGGATTACATAGACGAAAATCTAGCCAAGGGCTTCATACACCCCTCTTCATCTCCTGCAGGTGCACCCATCTTCTTTGTGAAGAAGAAAGATGGATCTCTGAGACCCTGCGTAGACTATAGGGAACTCAATAAGGTTACTATTAGAAACCGTTATCCATTGCCTTTAATCCCTGAGTTATTGGAGAGAGTGCGGCATGCCAAAATTTTCTCTAAACTGGATCTCCGTGGGGCCTATAACTTGGTCCGTATTAGACCTGGGGATGAATGGAAGACTGCATTCAGGTCACGCTATGGACACTTTGAATATCTAGTTATGCCTTTTGGTCTGAGTACCGCCCCAGCCACTTTCCAACACTTGGTGAATGACATCTTCAGGGATCTCCTAGATACATTCGTGGTGATTTATTTGGATGATATTCTAATTTTTTCTAACTCCACAGAGGAACATCATGGACATGTGAGAATGGTCTTAGAACGTCTAAGACAAAACCATCTTTACATCAAACTTGAAAAGTGTGAATTCCATAGGACCGAAATTCAATTTCTGGGGTATGTACTGTCTACACAAGGAATTAGTATGGATGGAAGCAAGACCCAAGCCATCAAGGATTGGCCAATTCCTAGAAATGTGAAGGAGGTGCAGCGCTTCATCGGGTTTGCCAACTTCTATAGACGTTTCATTAGGAATTTCTCTGAGGTAGTGTCACCTATCACCCAACTTACCCGGAAAGAGTCTAGGTTCCCCTGGACCCCCCAAGCCCAGGAAGCATTTTCCCGTCTAAAGGATAAATTTACCACCGCACCTATCTTAGTACATCCCAACCCCGAACTTGTCTTCATAATAGAGGTGGATGCTTCAGACTGTGCTGTTGGAGCTATACTCTCTCAGAGAACAGGTGAGAAGAATGTCTTGCATCCCTGTGCCTTCTTTTCCCAGCAGTTGTCTTCGGCTGAGAGGAACTACGATGTGGGCAATAGAGAGTTGTTGGCCATTATTGCCGCCTTCAAAGAATGGAGACACCTTCTTCAGGGAGCTGCACAGCAAATAGTCGTCCTGACAGACCATCGTAACCTTGAATTTATCAGGTCGGCTAAGTGCCTGACTCCTCGCCAGGCTCGCTGGAATCTTTTCTTAAACCAATTTAATTTTGTCATTTCTTATAGACCAGGATCGCGCAATGGAAAGGCTGATGCACTGTCTAGGATTCATTCAGCAGAGACCCGTCCACTTACTCCTCCTAAGACTATTCTTCCTGACTCTAGATTCCTGGGAGTGATTCATAATCAAGACCTACTTAAGGACATCAAGGAAGCATACCATGTGGATTCCTTGTTGGCACAACCCCCAAGGGACGTAAGTCTTGTCTTTAAGAATGGTGTGTGGATTCAGGGACAACGTCTGTATATACCTGAAACAGTCAGATTGAGAGTATTGCAACTCATCCACGATTCCAAGATAGCTGGACATAGAGGAATTCTAAAGACACAGGAATTTCTTTCTCGTTTCTTTTGGTGGCCCACTTACAGGAAAGATGTTTTAAACTATGTCACTTCATGTGAAGTCTGTGCAAGATGCAAAACACCTCGCTCCTCACCAACTGGTCTGTTGCAACCCCTTCCCACCCCGTCCCGCCCGTGGGGATCCATTTCTATGGACTTCATTGTGGAGTTACCAACCTCTCAAGGGAAGAACACCATTCTAGTGGTGGTTGATCGTTTAACAAAGGCAGCTCATTTTATCCCTTGTGTCGGCTTACCCACTGCAAAACAGACATCAGATTTGATGATTAAGAATGTGTTTCGCTTACATGGAGTACCGGATGAGGTTATTTCGGATCGAGGGGTGCAATTCACTTCAAGGTTTTGGCAAAATTTCTGTGCCGCATTGGACATTAAAGTAAACCTTTCTTCTGCTTTTCATCCCCAGACTAATGGACAGACAGAACGAACCAATCAGACCCTGGAGCAGTATCTCCGCTGCTTTATCTGCCACCTACAGGATGATTGGGTGGATCTACTTCCACTGGCTGAGTTCTCTTATAACAACTCTCAGAGCGCCTCCACTAAGCAATCTCCTTTTTACTCCAATTTAGGTTATCATCCTAACATTCTTCCTCGATTTCCCATAGAAACGCCCTTGCCAGCAGTGGCTGAAAGAATCACGTCTTTACAAAAGAATATGGATCTTCTAAAGGAAAATCTGGAATTGGCTCAGGAAAGGTACAAGAAAGCAGCAGATAAATTTCGTAAACCTGCACCAGCTTTCAAGGTAGGAGACTTGGTCTGGCTGTCAACCAGAAATCTTAAGTTAAGGATTCCATCGTCTAAGTTGGGACATAAGTACATTGGACCCTATAAAATCAGTAAAATTATAAGTGCCGTTGCTTGTCGTCTTCAACTGCCCAGAACTATGAGAATCCACCCTGTCTTTCATGTATCCCTACTAAAGGCTGCAACACCCAATACGTTTCCTGGACGTTCTTCTCCTTGCCCTGACCCAGTGCTAGTTGATGGTCAGGCAGAATTTGTGGTGGAAAGGATTCTAGATTCCAGGTTGTACAGAAATCAGTTACAATATTTGATTAAATGGCAGGGCTACCCAGTGGAGGACAACTCATGGGAACCAGTCAATAACGTTAATGCTCCTCGCTTGCTCCGCCAGTTTCATCAGAGGTACCCAGACAAGCCTGGTCTGAGGTCATCCGGAGGTTGTCCCTAAGGGGGGAGTAATGTAAGGTTCTTTGTACATGTTTCTTGAAACTCAGTTTTTCCGTCAGCCATTTTGCTTCGTGTCTTGCTGCAGCTATCTTGCCCTCAGTCAATATGGAGTTTCCAGCTTTCATGTTCCCGCCCTGATTCTCTCCCTCTTGCTTCTTAAGCAGCCTCAGCTGAGCAATCAGTGCTTCAGAATCAAGCCTGCAGTGAGCCTGTGACCTGACTCCTGGAAGCCTTGGACTTTGTACTCCAGCTATTTCCTACTGAGGAACTTTGGAACACTTGTGGACTCTGGAAACCTGCTATTTGATAAATCCACGTTTGCATGGAATTACGGTAACAGAGAAGAGATCCTGAACCTGTTGTGGAGAGTTATTGCTGAGCTTAAGTTACTCTGGCCTGCTGTGTCTCCTGCTTCTGTACCTGCAAACTGTGTGACTATTTTTGCCACTTGTATGAAGTAATACAAGTCCTTCTATATCAAACCTGTGTCTCATGTGTTTTCTTCGCACCCAAGCACAAGACGCTATATGAACTGTACACCATACATTACACTCAGATAAGTTTGACAAAAGTTTTAGACCTTAAATAGCCTGTTAGGGTTATGGCTTTACCACTTTAGGAAAGGCCATGTGATGAAAATTTCTCAGCTTTATAAAAACAGGAGCCATGGGTTCTTCTAAGCAGCTGCCTAACTCTCTGAAAATGAAAATGGTGGGAGACTACAAAACAGAAGAAGGTTATAATAAGATAGCAAAGAGTTTTCAAGTTGCCCTCTCCTTAGTTTGAAATGTAGCTAAGAAATGACAGTTAACAGGAACAGTGGAGGTCAAGATAAGGTCTGGAAGACCAAGAAAAATTTCAGTAAAAGCAGCTCATAGGATTGCTAGAGAGGCAAATCAGAACCCCTGCTTGACTACAAAAGACCTTCAGAAAGATTTAGCAGACTCTGAACTTGTTTAACTGTTCACTATAATAGTAATTTTGACCATGGGTGCCCAAACTTGTACATGCCACTGTATATATACATGTATAGAAGGCATTGCTACGCGAGAAGATTTTAAATAACTTGGCAGGAATTACATCAGCTCATAAATGTTTTATTTTTGATCACATTTTCTGTATATGCCTTTAAAGTTAAAAGACATTTCCTTATAGATAAGTGGTACAATATGTTCTTGGATATTTATACTCATAAAAGTATATTAAGACTGTAAAACCTTCCACTTTCATAACTACCCTGCATATATATATAATTAAACCTCAACACGTGCTAAACTTTATGGAAATGTCTTTAGATTATATATATTTGCAGTTTGTAATTTAGAGCAAAATGTATGATATCTACAAACTTTATGACCCTGGATGAAGGTGTTATTTTTTACAAACAATTTCAAGCTGTTCTTTAATGCTACTTTGGGTTAAGTCGAAGTAAATCTCTATATGGATACAACTATAAAAAATAATAATTTAATACCGACTGTGTTGAGCTGCTTAATAAAATGTTAAATGCAAAAAAAGCATTCAATTGAAACTGTTGTGTTATTATCTGATACTTTTCAATATATTGTCACAGCATACTTGAAGAGTTATTAAAAGCCCCTTCTACTATACTACACCGAATAGATCAGCACCCTTGACAAATAGCATTTACTTTAATGCTCCACCCAGGACAATATCTGCAAGTAGTTTGTATCTTCTCCCCGTGTTTTCGTGGTTTTCTTCCGATTTATTCGGTCTCCTTCCATACTCCAAAGACATACTTATAGGGAATTTAGCTTGTGAGCCCCAATGGGGACAGTGATTATGAATGATGTCTATAAAGTGCTGTGGAATTAACAGTGAGATATACAGTATGTGAGGGCAATAATTAAACATACCCTTATATGATGTCTGAAAACCAGAATATCCCTTTAAAGTACCAAAGATGACTTGTTTCTCCCACCATGCTACCACTAGAAAAACCATACCTATGTAAGGTCACCACAGTACTCCCACTGCCCTTTAACCCCTTTCTGATGTTAGACGTAATGATCCATCCATGTGAACTGGCACAATTTGACCATGTTTGGCATAGTACGTCATCGCGATCGTCGACACTCACGGGCGGAGCGTGGCCGATCGCGGCTGGGTTTCAGCTGATTCTGACAGTGGCACTGACACTGACAGTGGACACCCGACACTAGGTGCCAGGAGCAGTCATAGATCACTCCCGGCACTTTAAGCCTCGAAATACTGCAATCTAACAAGGTCGCAGCATTCTAGGAGCCAGCAGAGGCCCTTGCCTTTGGATCAGAGACTACACAGCTTGATGTGGGGTCCTGATCATTGCCATGGTAAGCCGGATGTCGTCATGATGACATCCAGCTCACCAGAGCTAGTAAACTAGTTGATCATGCACATTGCTTGATCAGCAAGTCCTCTCTGTCAGGGCAGTGCTGACAGCCTATATGGCATGCAGATGCTGCTTTATCTGCATGCTATAGAAGCGATCAGCCTGCAAAAAATTATTGTCCTATAGTGGGACTAAGTAAAAAACTTAGGAAAAAGTAAAAAAAATATATTAAATAATTGTAAAAATATTTTTTAAAAAATCAAAAGTAATAAAAAAAATTAATTATTCTATCACTAAATAAATATTTGAATGAAAAAAAATATAAACAATAAAAGTACACATATTTGGTATCGCCGTGTCTGCAATTACCAGACCTATAAAACTGTCCCTTTATCCTCTTTAGTGAACACCATTAACAAAAAACAAGGCTAAAAACAATGCTTTATCATCATACAGACGAACAAAAAGTGGAATAACACGCGATCAAAAAGACGACACTGGTCGTTTTGGATCAGAGTTACATGATTTTATACCAATTTATATTACCTTGTGGGTTTCTATTCAATTTATATTATAAATATTATTTTCTTATTTACCATGTTGTGTGCACATTGTGTTTTTAATCCTCTTTTATCTTTTGTGATTTGCCTTATTACTATTTTTGAAATTTAAATAATAAAATATTTCTATTAGGCCGGGGTCACACACAACACTAAAAATTCGGTCATATTATACTGCCATAGTACGCCGAGAAGTCCCTAGAAAAGTGATCCGTATGTAATCCATTTGCAATGCGAGGATGCGATTTCCTTGCATCAAAACATCCTTGTGTCATCCGTATGGCATCCGTATGCAATCCGTACGGCAAGATTTTCTCGCCAGCTTGCAAAACTGACAAATAACGGTTTTTAGGTCTGAAACCCATTAAAATCATCATGATCAACCCTATTTATTGCCTCTTCAACAGGTGGCACCCTCCAATCTTTGGCTTTCACTCCGTGGTTGTGTTGTGGGAGTTGTGCTTTGTCCTAAATATGGGAGACACACTTACTTTTAACACAACTGAGCGTGTGTTGTATAACTGGGCATTTGTCATGACATTTTGGTCAGTCATACCCAGTGATTGTGGATCCCAGGAGGCGTAGAAGATATTGGGTCCATCCCTTTTTGAGGCGACGTGTCAGTGAAGGTCATTTCCACTGTCTGTACGCTTCTCTGCGTAGCAATCCCGACAAGTTTTTTGCTTATTGTCGGATGTCCCTTCGCACATTTGATATATTGTTGGAGATCGTGCGCACTGGGATAACGTTTCAGGACACAAGGATGCGTAAAGCAATTTCTGCCGAGGAGCGCCTAATCCTTACGTTACGGTATGTATGCAACCGATATATTGATGATCTCTTTTATATATTTATGTATTACCTGCCCTTGTACCTTTGTTATTTATACCTCTATTGATCTATTTGTCACCCCCACAAGTTTTCAGATCCGATATAAGCTTGGATATGACCCAAAAACCACACAGCTTGCATTTGTATGTTTTTGTGGCAAGGTTTGTTATTTATGGAGTAAAAGTGTCATCAATGTATAACCATGTACTTAACTGGATGGTTTATCATGTTTATCTGCTGTTTTCCCTTTAGATTTCTTTCCACGGGGATGTCATATGCAGCATTGCATTTAGAATTCTTACTTGGAAAGTCAACCATCTCTGGGATTGTGAGGTCAACATGCGCAGAAATCTGGTCCCGACTCCATCACCTGGTCATGCCTCAGCCTCTAATTGAAGATTGGATGCCTATAGATCGTGGTTTTCAGGAGACCTGCCAGTTTCCTGACTGTCTAGGAGCCCTGGATGGGAAGCACATCCGTGTGCATAAGCCGCCAAACTCAGGGTCCCAATATTACAATTATAAACAATATTTTTTCGTAGTTCTGTTTGCCCTGGTTGATACGTCATGAGGCCGTATCCACGGAGAGGCCTCAACCACAGGTGCACTATATTTAACTTTAGACTTTCCCGTGCACGCTGACTTGTTGAGTGTGCGTTTGGTATTCTGTGTGCCAAATGGCGGGTTCTCCAGTCCGCTATTCAACTTGGTGAAGCTAATGTTAATGTGGTAATACAGGCGTGTGTTGTACTGCATAATTTCACAAGATACCATGATTGCCCATCCAATGTTGATGATCAGGTGGAGGATGTAAGTCCTGATCCTATTAATGGAAGACCTGTCCATCCTCAATGTCGTCAGCCCTCTGGCCTAAGGATGCGTGATGTTTTAACTAATTATTTTGTTTCCCCTGAGGGATCTGCTCCCTGGCAAGAGAATGTGCTGTCTATGTAGTAGTTATGGCAGTTTGTCACAGTGGTTTTGTAATGTTTGAGCCATTGAAGCCTCTAAGTGTTTAGAAAATACCCTTAAATCTAGGTTGATAATAAAATATTGCTTAAAGAAAACATCACGCATGGGGTTTTTTGTTGTGCAAATTTAGCTTTTCTTTGCAGCAAAATTTTTTGTGCCATATTGCCATCATATGGCTGTAACGGCCTACCATTCAGGCCTCATAATATACAACTGTCGTACAACGGACAAATATTAGGACAAAGTAAAATAAATAAATAAATAAAATACAAGATAAAAAAAACAAAAAAACAACAGGACACCACATTGCCTCATTATAGGTTGTGGTAAGTTGGGGGTAGGGGGGAAGGGGGAGTAGGTGGGAAGGGGGACGGTCACCTTGGGCAGAAGTTGGTCTGCTCTGTTGGGCAACCTGAGTATCACCCTGGGCTAGGGAAGTTGACCACACAGTATTCAGGCCCAAGGTTTGTTCCTGTGGTTGCGTTCCATAATAGTGTTGAGAGTGGTATGGATGGCTGACATCCTGGCTATGGGAGTAACCCATGGCTTCATACCCCCCAATATGCCCATGTCGAGCAGACACATGTTGGGACCAGCCTCAAACATTGTGTCTGCTCAAGTGGCCATATTGGGCAGGTGCACTGAACTCAGGCAAGTGTCCATAGGTTCTTTAGCCTTCGGTTTGGTTGCCCTGTGACTGGAAGGTAGGGGGTGCAGACTCTAATTCCCCTGACTGCTGGTGGGGGAGGTCTTGCAGCGGCAAAAGGTTGGTGTGAGACAACTGCCACTTTTCTAAAAAAGTAAAAATGGGCAGAGGATTGTTGGGTGGGGCACAAGCGTCCAGTACAATCTGGAGAGCACCTCGGGCACGCAATCTGAGGGAACGCGGCACCGGGCACAAGTATTGGGCAAGGCTACGAAAGAAGGCCTCTTCCCCATCATCATGGGCAGCCCTGACGAGATAGTTCAGAACACCTGTATCCACTTGCCTCCTTGTGGTAGAGGTGGAAACAACTCTTCTGCGGCGTCCACGAAGTGGTAACGCAGAAGGCAGGGGTGACCTTTCAAGCGGCACTGTAGGACTGCTGCTGTGGCCCACATCTTCCTCCTCGGGATTAGCCTCCTGTGTGGATGCTGATGCTGCTGCACATGGTGGTGGTGGTGCTGCTGGCTGATTGGTGTCGGGGGGTGCCGAAGATGGGCCAGCCACTTTGTCACCTTCACCGACAGGGTCAATGATGACCTCGGAGTCTGATGCAGTCTCTCTTTCAGTAAGGTTTGACTCCGTTCTGTTGGATAGAAAACATTGAACATTACAATAAATAAGTTCTGGTTACAGTACAACATGTGTACAAGGTGTACCTTAATGCATGCACTTACGGCCTAAGAGCCATGCTGGGGGCCAGAAAATTCAAGCGGTCATAATATAGATATTTTCTTTTTTTTGGGGCTGCATCCCCATCTCCGCCCTAATTGCTGGCGTTCCCTCCAGTACTGGTCCCGGCAACTCCGCCACCGTCTAGTGACATCATTCACTGAAAATGTAAAGAAAAACAAAAAATAGATAATCACATTGTGTGTGTTTCAACATGTAGGCCTCAGTGTAATGTGGCCTGTGATGTAGCAAATGTGTATCCTATAAAATATGGGTCATATAGGACACACATAAGATATCCTGCATTCTAACTTTTGATTTAAGAGTGAACACAATTGTTCCATAAATCTACTTACTAATTTCTTGCTGCTCCGCACGAGGTCGATCTTCATAACCAGGGACCATGTGGCCACATATAAACCTCCATGCCGCCTCCTTGTTGGAGCTGTCCGCATAATGGGGGTCGCGTTGGTCCCACAAAACAGGCCTTTCCTGCACCAACACATTTATTATTCTGGCTATGATTACTCCACGGAGGCGTGCTTCCAGGTTAGGAGTGTAGTGTGCCAGCCTAATTTGCATGTCAAAACTTCCTGAGAAAGCATGATTGAATTTTCTGTCACCAGGAGAAGTGTTGCGTTTTTCTCGCAACTCACACGTCTGGTCCGTGTGCAATCCGCTTTTTTCACGCACCCATTGATTGCATTGGAGAGTCTCGGCCGTAATATGCTGCAAATCGCAGCATGCTGCGATTTCACTCGTACGTACGTATAAAACGGACGAGAAAAAATCGGATGATAGGAGCTGCCCCATAGATTAACATTGGTCCGAGTGCAATGCAATTTTTTCTCGCATTTCACTCGTCTGTATTTCTCACTAGTGTGACTCCGGCCTTATACTGATCTTTTGTCTGGTACTCCCCCTCTTTAATCAGTGTATTGGTTTTGGATTTATTTAAAAACTATTTTTTGCAATGAAAAGCGTCTTTTAGGGTGTGACAGTTTGCCAAACAGAAAAACATTAGTTTTCAACCTGGACGGTGCCAAGATGCGACCGTCCATGCTGAGAACCACTGGTGGATGAGCTGCTGGGAATGCAGCATCAGCAACCCGAGGTGACATCATAGAGGTTACCTCCTGTCACTGGGCTCCATTCCCAGCCGGGCTGAGCTGTGGTGAGACCTGGTGAGATCCCCGCTAGCATTATGAGCGCTCATGATGCTAGTGAGGATCTCACCGAAGTCACCGCAGTTACATCCGGTCACTGGGCTCTGTTCCCAGCTGGACTGAGCTCGGTGAGATAAGGGGTCACTTATAAAATTTACAAACCAGGAAACAGTAGATTAGTTCCAAAAAGGGGGCACGTGTTGGGCATTGCCACTGTTAAGGCACATCTAGCTAAGTTCCTTGGGGAGGGGGTTTAGTTTCCAAAATGGGGTCACTTGTGGAGGGTTTCCACTGTTTAGGCACATTAGGGGCTCTCCAAAAGCGACATGGCGTCTGATCTCAATTCCAGTCAATTTTGGTTTGACAAAGTCAAATGGCACTCCTTCCCTTCTGAGCTCTACCGTGCCCCCAACAGTGATTTTCCCCCCACATATGGGGTTTCAGCATACTCTGGCCAATTTGGACAACAACTTTTGGGGTCCAATTTCTCCTGTTATCCTTGGGAAAATAAAAAATTGGGGACTAAAACATCATGTTTGTGGAAAAAATATGATTTTCTATTTTCACGCCCAGGGGTTATACACTTTAGTGTAACACCTGGGGGTTCAAAGTTCTCACCACACATCTATATAAGTTCCTTTGGGGGTCTAGTTTCCAAAATGGTGTCATTTGTGGGGGGTTTCCACTGTTTAGGTACATCAGAGGATCTCCAAACGTGACATGGCGTCTGATCTCAATTCCAGCCAATTTTGCATTGAAGAGTCAAACGGCACTCCTTCCCTTCTGAGCTCTGCCATGCGCCCAAACAGTGGTTCCCCCCACATATGGGGCATCAGCGTACTCAGGACAAATAGCACAATAACTTATGGCATCCAATTTCTCCTGTTACCCTTGGGGAAATAAAAAAAATTTGATCTAAATTAAATATTTTGTGAAAAAAAGTTAAATGTTCATTTTTTTAAACATTCCAAGAATTCCTGTGAAGCCCCAGAAGGGTTAATAAACTTCAAGAATGTGGTTTTGAGCACCTTGAGGGTGTAGTTTCTAGAATGGTATCACTTTTGGGTATTTTTTTTATCACATAGACCCCTAAAAGTGACTTCAAATGTGATGTGGTCCCTAAAAAAATTGTGTAAAAATGAGAAATCGCTATTTAACTTTTTACCTTAGAACGTCAAGGCAAAAAAAAATGTTGGTTCCAAAATTGTGTTGGTGCAAAGTAGACATGTGGGAAATGTTACTTATTAAGTATTTTGTGTGACATATCTCTGTGATTTAAGGCCATGAAAAATCAAAGTTGGAAAATAAATTTTTAAAATTTTCGCCAAATTTCCATTTTTTTCACAAAGAAACACAAGACATATCAAAGAAATTTTACCACTATCATGAAGTACAATATGTCACGATAAAACAATGTCAGAATCACTGGGATCCATGGAAGCGTTCCTGAGTTATTACCTCATAAAGGGACAGTGGTCAGAATTGTAAAAATTGGCACTGTCATTAACATGTAAACCACCCTTGGGGTTTAAGAAAAAAGTTTTTTTCCTTTTTTTTTCTTTTTAAGGCAATGATTTTAGCTCATCAGTCTTGTAGTATAGCCCTCATACAGGTGCACGGACACATAAGCTTGCCAAACAATAATAACAAAATGATATTCAGCATTCTGTGAGTGGGCTAAAATCTTCACATTTATTTTAGGAACTCGAGTACAGACACAACAACTTAGTCAGTAAAACCATCCCTTATTTTTTGTTACATCAGATGACAGATCCTTTTCTTCGGATAGAAAAATGAAATAATAGATTTTTTTTTCAAATATAAAACTGTCTTAATTTTGTGTTGTTTAACTCCTATGTGTATTTCATGTCTAATAGGTAGAGGTGTAACTAGAAAACACATATGCAGTATATCAATATATATAACATAAGTGTTGTATTTTTATTGTTTGGGTATACATATATTGTATTCATAGATTTTTTTTAAATTGAATGATATCCACTGATACTAAACTAAAAAACAAATCACAATAGTCTCTTGAGTAAACAGGTTCTTCTCTTTCATATGACAAATCCAAACAGAAACTCCTTGTAGATTCTCATCTTGGTCAGAGACAATGGACAGTTGGCTACACAGGTGCATGATTTTGGCAAATAACAATAGTAGTTGAAAGGCTAAATTGATCCAGCATAATATGCTCAATACAAAAGATCATGGACGTATTGTGGAAGAACCAATGTCTTCATTTACCAAATATATTTCCACGCCTTGGATTATGTTTTGTGACATCACAGGTGCAGACAGGGAACACATTGCATACAGGCTAAGCTAAACCTTGTGCCAAGCAAAGTCACTAACATTTCATCATGAAAAGCATTATATAAGCAGAAAGCAAATAGTTTTTTGGATTGCATATGTAAACAAACTTAAATTAAGGTTACATTACATTTCGTATGATCAGTTTACTTGCCAATCTCATAGAAATAAATCAGTAGGTACTATTGAAATAACTTTAATGTAAATAATGTTTTTTTTACTCCTATATTTCCAGATAATGTGTATTCAAAAACTTGAGTTACCTTTCAGTGTAATGGAGTTGCACGTTATAGAAAAAAAAAAGCAGAATGACACCTTATGGATGAAATAGAGCAGATCAGTGCCTCATGAGAAGCATATCCATAAGGTGGAGCTATCCCTATCACCTGGATGATTTGGGCTAATAGCCACAATTCTCATAAAGACGGTGAATTTTTTTTCTCGGCAACGAGATCTTGTCCTGAGATCTCGGGAGACGAGATCTCGGGAAGAGATCTCGTTGCAGAGATTTGACTTTGAGTATGCGGCGGCCATATTTCCGGAGGCCCCGGGTGGCCATCTTTCAGGACGGCACCGCGTCGCAGCAGAGGAGCTGCGGACGGCTTTCCGGCTAGGAAGAAATGCCGTCAGAGCCCCCCACGTAGCACAGAGCCCCGATGCTGCCCCGACACCAATGAGGCTGCATTGGGATCGCCACCCAGGGCCGGCGTCAGCACCCGGCATACCCGGGCAAGTTCCGGGGCCCTGAACAGGTGGGGGGCCCACTCGCCGTCGGCACCCCGGTGCCCGTTAGCGGAGGAGAGCGGTTTCAGCACCGCCACTGGCCCCCCCCGCTTGCTCAGGGCCCCGGCAGCAGCTGGCACAATACTTACCACTCCCCGTGCTTCCGCTGCCGTAGCTCCGGGCTCCAGGGGGCGCCTGACGTCATCATTCAGCGGCCGGCTGTGGCAGAGAGCGCGCGGACGCCGGACAGGTGAGATGTGATGTGTATGTGTCTGTTTGTGTGTGTATGTCTGTGTGTATCAGTGTGTGTATGTAGTGCGGTGCTTTGTGTGTGTGTATGTGAGAGAGTGCTTGTGTGCTGCCGTGCTGTCTGTGTGATGGTGGTGGGGGGAGGGCAGTGATGATGATAATGGGGAGGCAATGATGATGATGGGGAGGCAATGATGATGATGAGGAGGCAATGATGATGATGAGGAGGCAATGATGATGATAGGCAGGCATTGATGATGATGGAGAGGCTATGATGATGATGGGGAGGCAATGATGATGATGAGGAGTCAATGATGATGATGGGGAGGCAATGATGATGATGGGGAGGCAATGATATTTATGAGGAGGCAATGATGATGATGGGGAGGAGATGATGATGATGGGCAGGCATTGATGATAATGGGGAGGCAATGATGATGATGGGGAGGCGATGATGATGATAGGCAGGCATTGATGATGATGGAGAGGCTATGATGATGATGGGGAGGCAATGATGATGATGAGGAGTCAATGATGATGATGGGGAGGCAATGATGATGATGGGGAGGCAATGATATTTATGAGAAGGCAATGATGATGATGGGGAGGAGATGATGATGATGGGCAGGCATTGATGATAATGGGGAGGCAATGATGATGATGGGGAGGCAATGATGATGATGGGGAGGCAATGATGATGATGATAATGGGGAGTCTTTCCACAGCGCCCTTTCCTGAGCCATAACAGTGCAGAACGCAGCACAGCGCAGAGGAGAGCTCCATATTTTGTATGGAGCATTATATGGGGACCAGTATCCTGTATGGAGCATTATATAGGGACCAGTATCCTGTATGGAGCATTATATTGGGTCCAGTATTCTGTATGGAGCATTATTTTGGGTCCAGTATTCTGTACGGAACATTATATGGGGATGGGGGGTGACATCCTGCATGGGGTATTATATGGGTGATGAGGGGGAGACTATGTGGTGCCCATAATATTGTATGGAGGACTGTACTGTCCAGTCTGTACTGTGCGCTGCGAGGATTTGGCGGTTTTTGAGCTATTGTACAATTTACAATAGATATCAGTCATGTAATGGAAGAAGTGAAGTGTTTGGCATTGTACTGTACCTATATTTCTCTGCCGTATCTGTGCATCATGAATCGTGGTCTGTGTTAAAGGGGCCCACTGAGGCTCTTTCGCCCGGGGCCCATAAAAACCTGGAGCCGGCCCTGCCGCCACCGGAGGCCCCTGGCGGCCATCTTTCAGGATGGCACCGCGTCGCAGCAGTAGAGCTGCGGGGGGCTTTCCGGCTTGGACGAAATGCCGGCGGAGCCCCCCACGCAGCACAGAGCCCCATTGCTGCCCCAACACCACCGCAGGACAGGGAAGCTGCATTGGGACCGCCACCGGATTTGTGAGTATATTGCCACCCCACAGTGCACAACCACCCCACAGAGCACAACCACCCCACAGAACAACCACCACAGAACACAACCCCCTACAGAACACAGCCACCCCACAGAGCACCACCACCGCACCAGCCTGAACCACTGAACGACCCCAGTGACCACTCCTCTACCTGTGCTGATCCCTTCGCTGGTAAGCTGAATTCGGACTGTAAGACGGACCCCATTTGACACATTAATTTTTTTTCCCTATTATCCTTCTGAAAATGTGGGGTGCGTCTAATGGTCCGGTGCGTCTTATAGTCAGAAAAATACGGTACTTGAAGATACAATCAGTTATTTTTTGGTATCTAATCCAAGCAAATTGAATGAGTGTAATTTTCACATCACTTTCTCCCATACCCAGCACCTGCTCTAAATATCTGGAGATCAACTGTCTGAATATTATTTCTCTCAATGTATTTAACCCCTTCCCTACATGGCCAATTTCTATTTTTGCATTTTCATTTTTTTCTCTCCCTCTTGTGAGAGCCATAAAGTTACATTTTGCCCTGTCAATTTTGCCTTCCAGTATACATTACATTACATGAAGAGGATTGGTACTGTTGGCATGTAAAATTGTGTTTCCTAAAGTTGATTTACAATATATTGAAGAAATAATATTTGTCCATTTATTCCCTTTGAGTGATAAATCTAAAAATGATATTTCAGAATCAGACACAAAATGTAAAATGGTGATTACAGTAATTACTATTGACTAGAGTTGAGCGATACTTTCCGATATCCAAAAGTATCGGAATCGGAATGGTATCGCCGATAACATTAAAATATCGGCGATACCCGATACCGATACCGGAAGTCCCATGTAAGTCTATGGGAACAAAATATCGAAATTAAAAAAACCCCATTCTTGCCTTGTTGGTTAATTGTACATGAAGGAAAACAAGAAAGAGTAATGTAGAATGTATTGGGGAACGTTGAGGAGATATTAAAGGCATAGATGTTTAACCCAATCAAATGGAATAGCATAAATATTTTTTTTTTTAAAGATGTTCGGATTGACGAAGAAATTGACAATGTTGTTAACGTTTTTTCTATTTTGGCAAATATGTATATTACACAACTTCCATGCTCTTCATCTTCACCTTTTTAACTTTTCACACACTTTCTCCTTCATAATCTTCTGCAGCATCATCTTTTTCATCAAATTATTCTTCATCTTCACCTTCTTTATCTTCTTCTTAAACTTCTTGCTATTCATCTTTGTTAACGATACTCATATTCTTCTTATTAAACTATTATTCTTATTCATATTCTGCTTCATCTTCTTCATCATATTCTTATTTGTGACTGAGAATCCTGTACTTGTAATCTGTCAAAGTATGATTTTTTCATCCTTCCGTTCTTGCTGTCACAAAAGATTTAAATTACAACAGTATTTGTCCGTGTTCAGTTTAGCCTGCAGCAGCAGGCATTTTCCAGGGGCACCACGAGGAGGAACGGACTCACCCCCATACACTGCTTAGTCTTCTTCTGCTTAGAATTTAGAGCATATATTTTGCTCTTCATTTTGGTCTTATACTTCATGTTCTTCTGCTTTTAGATCTTCTGCTTATTGTTCTTGTGTCTCTTGTTCCGTATCTTGTATTTGTAGCACAATCTTGTACCAGCTGATGTTACTGGGACACGGTTACTAAGCAGGAGGTACCTGTGCTCCAAAGCACTACCAAGGACCAGCAGACGTTGCTGGAACTCGATACCGAGATGGAGGCACCTAGGCCAAAGGCACTGTGGAGAACCAGCTGACGGTACTGGAACCCGGAAGGGCAGCAGAAGGAAAAGAGCCAATGGCACAACCGAGGACCAGCTGACGTTACTGGGACACGGTTACTAAGCAGGAGTACCTGTGCTCCAAAGCACTACCAAGGACCAGCAGACTTGCTGGAACTCGGATACCGACATGGAGGCACCTAGGCCAAAGGCACTGCGGAGAACCAGCTGACGGTACTGGAACCCGGAGGGGCAGCAGAAGGAAAAGAGCCAATGGCACAACCGAGGACCAGCTGACGTTACTGAACCCCAGTAACACAGGAGCAAGTGTTGACTGTGCTAACAGCACTTCCGAGCAACAACTGGCGGTGTTGGAGCCCAGGGTCAAGGAGGATGTTTAAATACTAGATCAAGTAATTTCCTTGTTACCTGTCAATTTTAAATGTCTATACTTCAAACAAGAGAAAGATAACCTTTACTACCATAAGATGATGATTTCATTTAAACTAATATCTAAATAAATAAAGAATTGACAAACATAAACACATACATTAACATGTTGAACAGCAATGCAAACCACAAAATAAATTAGTTAAGGAATCTGCTATACGGTTGTACATAAAAGCATACAAGTACATATCTGAATCCATTAATGATGGATAAGTAACAGTATGTACACCATTTTTATTGTATAGACAATGAATGTCTGACTTCAAAACATCATCAGCATTACAAGTTATCTGTGATATTACTAAAATGTTCCATTTGCTGAATAATGTCACTAAATATTTTATACAAAATTATACAATTTCCATCATGTAATACTCATAATATGTGGCAATAATCATTTTATTAACAAACATAACCTTTAAAAAGTGCATAGTGCATAGTGAAAATTGCTATTTATGGCTGACTGTCGACTTGGAAGCATGACAACAGATAGATAAGGTATATATAGATGAGACTGCATAGCCACAGATGGTGAATGGCGATGTAATACTGTACCTCAATAAAGTGTGCGTCACTACTACATAATTTTTTTTATATAGCTTTATAAACAGGGTACATGGATGTATGCTTGTGCCTTTGTTTTGACGCACAGACTGCCTTCCTGCTGAGACGCATTGGGTAGTGAACAGTTGTGTGCAGTGTTCACTGCAGTCTCTGCGGAATAACCACACTTAGACCTTATAACTTTTCAGACTTTCTTTATCAATCTACCAAGATGAAGAAGGCAGAGAGTAAGGCACGTGGTCGTGGAGTTTCTTTAGGGAGAGGACGTGGGGATTCTGTGGCTGCTGCGGCCCCCAGTGACACAGCATCCACCAGTTTTCCCCGTGAGCGTTCCTTTATGCGCACTTTTGTAGGAGCTCGGAGTACCCCCCTGCTGCGGGAAGAACAAATTGAAGCCGTTGTTGTTTGGATGTCAGCCAATGCATCGACTTCAATTGCTTCCACCTCCTCTCAGGACCACAGCACTGTTGGGCAACCATCTGTCTCTTCACCGCCTGGCAAATTGCCCAGGCAGTCAGAGAGTTCTGTACAGGAGCCAGCTGAGTGTCTGCTTCTGTTCTCAGAATCTATTGGCTTGCAAACAGGGGCCCAGCCAAGCAGCATTCTGTAATGTGAAGAGGGAGTATGCAGTGATGCGCAACAGCTGTGTCTCTCTGAATCTGAAGAGGCGGGTGAGACAGTGCCGATGGTCAGCACACCGCAGAACGCATCTGATGATGATGAGACCCAGGTGCCAGTTTCTGTTGAGCATGGTGCTGGCCAGACCACCCAACAGCAGGTGTTTGAAGAGGGTAGTGGAGATGATGAGGTCCAAGACCCAACATGGCATGAGGAACAGGAAGTGGTGGGAGCAGCTCAGAGGAATAATAATAATATTTATTTATATAGCGCCATCATATTCCGCAGCGCTTTACAGTTTAGCAGTTTCAGAACACAAGTCATAAGTAACAACGTTAACAATACAATAATTTAAGCTAAATAAGTCGCCCCTGCTCGTGACAGCTTACAATGTACAATGAGATGGGGGAGATACAAAGTATAGGTGTTTATATACAATGGTGCATTTACAATGATGTTCCAGCCATCTTAAGGGACTGAGGGATGGAGATAGTGAATGGGCTAGAGACACACACACACGTTACACAGAATACATAGAATGACTTTGATTAGTGAATGTGATAGGCCGCTCTGAACAAATGTGTTTTGAGGGAGCGCCTGAAACCATGCAAATTGTGGATAGTCCTAATTTCTTGGGGTACAGCATTCCAGAGGATTGGCGTAGAGCAGGAGAAGTCTTGGAGTCGGGAGTGGGAGGTACGTATTAGTGCAGAGGTTAGTCGAAAGTCGTTTGCAGAGCGCAGCAGTCGGTTAGGCCGATAGATAGAAATGAGGGAGGAGATGTAGGAGGGGTGCTGCACTGTGGATAGCTTTGTGGCTGAGAACCAGTACTTTGGTTGAAAGCTGGGAGAGGCCTAGAGAAATGGTTAGTGATAGAAGGAAGATAGAGGAAGACATTGCCCCAACGGTACAAAGAGGAGGGAGAGTTAGGCTGCAGACTCGGTTGCCTGTAGCCTCCAGTTTGGCACCTGTTCGGAGCAGTTGTCTTCCAAAAGTCAAAACGTGCGCTCCCAGGACTTGCACTGCGTGGTCCTTTTTTCACACACTTGCACATGATATTTGCTATGTGAAATGCAAGCTGTGTAATCAAAAATTAAAAATAGCTAAAAGTGTCAGTCACCTCAATACCACAAATATGTGGAAACATGTGCGGACAAAGCACGTAGTTGAGTTACAAAGACACACTGGAGATGTAGGCCAACCTACAGCAGCACCTACATCTTCAGGTTGTGTTGAAGCCTCTTCATCGAGCTCACACACAGCTGGTTCTGCTTCCTCACAGGATCGCCATGGAAGAACCTCGGCCACTGTTGTCCAGAGACAAACTGTTATTCCACACACAGCAGCAAGTTCCCTGTCATCCTCACACTCCCAGGCCACAAAACAGCCATCGGTAGCACAGGCATGGGATAAAAGACGGCCATACTCCGCAAACCATGCACGAGCACAGGCTCTGAATGCTGGCATTGCAAAACTCCTGTCCCTTGAAATGCTGTGATTCAGGCTGGTGGAGACAGACAGTTTCCGTAACTGAATATCATTGTCAGTCCCACAATACAATGTGCCAAGCCGATTTCATTTCAGCAGGCAAGCCGTCCCTGGTCTGCAAAAGCATGTTGAGGGAAAAATTAAACATGCGCTACTAAAAGCCCTCAGTAGCAAGGTCCACCTGACCACCGATGCGTGGACCAGTACCCATTGTTATGATCTGCTACAACCAGTAAGGAAAGAAGGGAATTCTGTCCCTACAATACAACTAAGCTGAATCCCTACGATGTAACGGGGAACCTGATCCTGCGACCAGACCCGCTAAAGTCCTCATCTAGTGTGAACGAAGACCTATAGTTGCGAGGGAGTAATCCCTACAAGATCTAGGGACTGGGAGAAAAGGTGGACACCTCCTAACATAAATTGTAGCATGGATAATTAAACAGAAAAATAAATAGTTTGTGATCCTAACATCAAGCAAAACTGACAGATTAAGGCACCTAAGCACCCGGCTAGCTTAACAGTAGATAATACAATGAAGTCAAGCAAAGCCAGAAGGGCGGAGCCAGACTAAATAGGGAAAAAAGGTCATGTGACCAGCAAACTGAAACAAAACCTAACAAGAGGGTTCTAACACCCATGGCCAGGGACAATACCTTTCCCTCACTGCCCATTGGGTCAATGTTGTGCAGCCGGGTACTGATCTTGCGAGTGGCGCTGTACGTGTTCTGCCAACTCCAAGGATTGCAGGAATCAAGTCTGTACACATTGATTCCTCCTCCTACTCCAGTTCCTCAGAATCATCGCTGCAGGAGCCGTCACGGTCTACCTCCACATGGACCCGTGAACGTTTACCTGTTGCGACCGATATGAGCACAGCCGTGTCCAAATGTCAACAGGCCGTCCTGAAATTAATTTCCATGGGAATCTTAGCCACACAGCGCAGGAGCTCTGTAATGCCATAAAGCAGGAGAGCGACGTGTGGTTTTTGGAAGAGAATCTACAGGCAGGCTTGGTAGTGTGTGACAATGGCCGAAATCTGGTGTCAGCTCTGGGCCTTGGCAACCTCACTCACATACCATGTCTGTCATATGTGCTCAACTTGGTCGTGCAGAGTTTTTTGAGGGACTATCCGGATCTTGATGCACTGCTGCACAAGGTCCGCCTAGAGTGCGCTCACTTGCGACGTTCCAGCATGGCCAGATCGCTGATTGCAGCTCTGCAACGCAGATTTCACCTTCATGAACATCGCATCATATGTGACGTACCCACCAGGTGGAATTCCTCGTTACATATGTTGGAGCGGTTGTGTGAGCAGCAGCCAACAGTAATGGAGTATCAGCTGCATCAGGCGCAGTCAACTCGCAATTTGCGCCGTTCACACTTCACCACTACTGAGTGGGCCTCTATAATAAGAATAATAATATTATTTATTTATATAGCGCCATAATATTCCGCAGTGCTTTACAGTTTAACAGTTTCAAAACACAAGTCATAAGTAACAACGTTAACAATACAATAATTAAAGCAAAATCAGCCGCCCCTGCTGGTGAAAGCTTACAATCTACAATGAGGTGTGGGAGATACAAAGTACAGGTGTTTATATACAATGGTGTTTTTACAATGATGGTCCAGCCATTTTAAGGGAGTGAGGGATGCATGGAGATAGTGAATGGGCTACACACACAGAATTACACATAGAATGACTTTGATTAGTGAATGTAATAGGCCACTGTGAACAAATGTGTTTTGAGGGAGCGCCTGAAACCATCCAAATTGCGGATAGTCCTAATTTCTTGGGGTAGAGCATTCCAGAGGATTGGCGCAGCGCGGGAGAAGTCTTGGAGTTGGGAGTGGGAGGTACGGATTAGTGCAGAGGTTAGTCGAAGGTCGTTTGCAGAGTGCAGCAGTCGGTTAGGCCGATAAATATAAATAAGGGAGGAGATGTAGGGGGGTGCTGCGCTGTGGAGAGCTTTGTTGGTGAGAACCAGTAATTAGAATTGGATCCTATAATGAATGGGCAGCCACTGCCAGTGTAATGAGTGGCGAATAACTCTATGAAGGATATCTGCCACGTTTTGCGTGCGTTTGATGAGTCAACGCGGATGGCGAGTGCAGATGATGCACTAGTCAGCCTGACTGTCCCCCTTATCTGCCTGCTTCAAAAAACACTGCAAGCACTAAGGCATGAGGTTTTGGAAGAGGTGGAGGATGAGGAGTCACAAATTCCATCACCTTCTGGACAGTCAGCGCAACGTGGTTCCTCACAAAGGGCTGGAGGACTTTCAAAGTACCATGCTGTATCAACAATTGAACCTCCAGAGTCGCTGTCTATATTTTCATAACCATTACAAACTTTTAATGTATTTACAAAGCACATAATGTACATTTTTTGTCTATCCTTTTGTAATGCTATTGTGTTTCCATAAACTGATGTTACAGAATTATGATACAAAGTTTTTAAATTTTGAGTTTTAAATTTTGTAAATTTATATGTATTTGAAGGACTTTGTGAGGAGGATGAGGAGGAGTCAATGGAGGAGGAAGACATCGCTCCAGAGGGAGGTAGACAATGCTCTAGTCAGTATGTAGACCAAGGGTGGGGTGATGCACAGCAGGCAGAGATGACGCCTCTTGCAGGGGACAACGTTTCTTGGCCAGTTGGGAGTCTGCAGCACATGGTTGATTTCATGCTGCAGTGGCTGAGAAACGACCGCCGCATCGAACACATTCACACCACGTCTGATTATTGGGTGTACACCCTCCTAGACCCTCGCTACCGGGACAACTTACAAAGCCTCATCACACCGTTGAACCGGGAGCGTAAAATGCGGAAGTACCAAGACACACTGGTGCAATCCATAATGTTCTCCATTCCAGCCGAGAGCGCTGCTGCTACTGCTTTACAAAGCAGCTCTGTGCGTCGAGGCAGTGGAGACAGCTCTGCAACAAGAGGGAGCACAAGCAGCGCCTCTGCACAGGGCAAGAACAGTATGTTCCAAATGTGTCAAAGTTTTGTGGCAGCGCCACCAATGTCTACACCATCCGAGACGGCTCCAGTCAGCAGGAGGCAACATTTCCGTAAGATGGTGACAGACTACATGTCTTGCCCTCTCAGTGTACTCCCAGATGGCTCTTCCCCATTCAAGTTTTGTGTCTCTAAGCTGGATACATGGCCAGAGCTTAGCCAGTATGCATTGGAGGTGCTGGCTTGCCCTGCTGCCAGTGTATTATCGGAGCGCGTCTTTACTGCTGCAGGTGGTGTACTAACAGACCGTTGCATGCGACTATCCTCCGATAATGTAGAACGGCTTACTTTTCTGAAAATGAACAGGCATGGATCTCGCCTGAATTTGCCTGTCCGGTTTCAGATTAACTAACTGGTTGGCAACGTTTTCCATGTCTCCTGTTATGCTCATCTTTCTACCACCTGAGCTATACTCCCTGGGCTACAACACTGCCAGTTGCTGCTCAGAAGTGTCGTGTCCACAGACCAATACACAAGCTATAGTGATAGTGGGGTTCAGTAACGCCTGCTGTCCCCGGCTGCGTGTCTGACAAAAATTAATGCTGCTAACTCCAAATTAAAGTTCAAATTAAAGTTCAAACATCTCATACTAGGCCTCAGGCTACACCCTTCTTGACCCTGGGCTCAGAAGTGTTGGATGCACAGATCAAAACAATCGATGATGTGTTTGTGGGGTTCAGTAACGCCTGCTGTTCCCCTGCTGTGTGTCCGGCAAAAATTACTGCTACCTAGCTACACATGTTGAAAAAAACATGACATGTTAAAGTGGCTAGTGCTACACATAGATATCAGGCTACACCCTTATTTCTAAGCTGTAAACAAGTGAAACGTCAAATTTAAAACCATTCAATGATTAGTGTTGGTAACAAATCTGTAACTAAATAATTGTGACATATTATGGCAGATATCCACATGTCTAACACAAATGCTAACACAAAAGCATACTTATGCTATAGGGTACTGATGGTGAACCTTCTCACTCCATAACTTTGACAAATCCAACTCACATCATGCCTCAAATGCTGCAATGTTGGAAGTGCATAATGTGGGTTGAACTTTGACAACAGCTGCAGTGCGAAGGTTATCCTTCTGTGTTCTTGGCTTTTAAATAAAAGCATACAAGTAAATATAATAATACATTGTTGATTAAGGGACATGATGTACACCTGTAATATTGTGCAAACAATGGATGTAGGACTATTCCTCTTCAACATTACATATATTTGTGTCATTTGAAAAAATACATATTTTAGTTAAAAATTAAAAACCCATGTTCAGTAGCTGTGAAAGGCCCGTTTGTGTACTTCTATATTGTTTGCAACCAATGTATTGTATACGGATGGAAGCACGTCACTGTAATAGATTTGAATTATTTTAAATAGAATAAAGCAGCACCAATTTTAGAAAAATGACAAGGATGAGCCAGTGACAGACACTCAGCAGAGTACACGCAGCGGTGGTTGAAGAAGTAAATGGAGCGTGATCTGCATTTAAAAAAAAAAAAAAAAAATACCTCACAGACTGCAGTGAACACTGAAACACAACTATTCACAATCTGTGAAAGGCTACTCCTTTGTCTACTTCTATAGTGTTTGCAACCAATGTATTGTATACGGATGGAAGCGCGTCACACTAATAGATTAGATTTATTTTAAATGGAATGTAGCAGAACCAATTGGAGATAAATGAAAAGGATGAGCCACTGAGACACGCTCAGCAGAGTACAAGCAGCAGTGCTTGAACAAGTAACTGGAGCGTGATGTGCACTCAAAAAAAAAAAAACACAGACTGCAGTGAACACTGAAACACAACTGTCCACAATCTGGGAAAGGCTACTCCTTTGTCTACTTCTATAGTGTTTGCAACCAATGTATTGTATACGGATGGAAGCGCGTCACACTAATAGATTAGATTTATTTTAAATGGAATGTAGCAGAACCAATTGGAGATAAATGAAAAGGATGAGCCACTGAGACACGCTCAGCAGAGTACAAGCAGCAGTGCTTGAACAAGTAACTGGAGCGTGATGTGCACTCAAAAAAAAAAAAACACAGACTGCAGTGAACACTGAAACACAACTGTCCACAATCTGGGAAAGGCTACTCCTTTGTCTACTTCTATAGTGTTTGCAACCAATGTATTGTATACGGATGGAAGCGCGTCACACTAATAGATTAGATTTATTTTAAATGGAATGTAGCAGAACCAATTGGAGATAAATGAAAAGGATGAGCCACTGAGACACGCTCAGCAGAGTACAAGCAGCAGTGCTTGAACAAGTAACTGGAGCGTGATGTGCACTCAAAAAAAAAAAAAACACAGACTGAAGTGAACACTGAAACACAACTGTCCACAATCTGGGAAAGGCTACTCCTTTGTCTACTTCTATAGTGTTTGCAACCAATGTATTGTTTACGGATGGAAGCGCATCACACTATAATTTCTATTGAATGGAGCAGCTAGAATTACACTAAAGAAAAAAAAAAAGAGTCTGTGAGTGACAGGTGCAGATGCCTACAGACAGCGTTGGATGCAGAGCAAACTGCAGCGTCACCTGCACTCACACACACCTTGCAGAGCTGTTAAAACAACACTGCAGGCAAAAGGAAGCTTTACACAGCGGTTGGTGATAGCCTGCCTACAGCACAGTACACTAAATCGCAATCTCTAACTGTCCCTCAGAGTCAGCACAGCAGCGTTCTGTCCCTATCTGAATTCACAGCACAGTGACGCTAAAATGGCGGCGGCGCCTTTTATAGTGCATTCTGACATCATTTCAGCAGCCAATCACAGCCATGCCATTAGTTAAGATGACCGCAGCATTACAGGATGTGCCCACACTTCGTAGGATTCCTCATTGGCTGACTAAAATCACATTGCCTCTCAAAGAATTATGGGAACTTCCGATTCCGGTATACGATATAGGAAAAATATCGGAACTAAGTATCGGAATTCCGATAACGCGAATATCGGCCGATACCCGATACTTGCGGTATCGGAATGCTCAACACTACTATTGACGTATTCCATGAACAATGGTATGGCGAATACATTGCTGTCCCATATAGAGAGAAAATCGTCAATGTATCTGCCATTCCAAAGCAAATGCTCCCAAAAGAGGCTGTCTGTTAGGGTCTGCGGAACGCACCAAATATATAAAGTGGAGAGGTGCGTTCGCAGCCCGGGGTCCACCGTGCAAGCAAAGCCTGCTGCTAGTAAGATGACGAAAGTAGCGAACTCTGTTATCCCGCAGAGTCGCTAAAATAAACGCCGTAGCGCGTTGTGGCAGTAAGTGCAGACTCTGTTAATTCACAGAGCCGCTAACGGGATGCCACAGTGCTATATGGCGATATGTGCGAACTCACTTAGCTTCAGTGAGCCGCAAAGTAAAACGCTAGGGCGCTGTCTAGCGTCGAGAGCGAACCCTGTTACGTCACAGAGCCGCTGAGAACAAACGCCGTGTCCTGTCAGGCTCTCAGGCACACGGTTAATTGCTAAGCGAGCATAATACGTGGTCATGCGCTAATGTCCTCGCGGGAGTCACCCGCAATCTATGGCGTCTGAACGCCAGACCCTGAATACGGCAATCAAACTCCTCACCGGTTATGCCGGTAATCTAGGGCATCTAGGACACCGACCCTGACCAGCTAGCACACTAAACTCCTCACCGATTAAGTCGGTATTCTAGTGGCTTATTTCAGCCGGGTCCCTAACCACACACACGCATGACCACACTGGCGCATAGCATACAATGGTTGATATTAGCGCATGGCGGCCCAGCCATGCTACCCTTTTATAGCAACAGCTACAGGACCTTCCAGGAACAATGACCAATGAGAACCTGTTCAGAAGACTAGTAGTAACAGGGCCTTCCTGGCAGGCCAATAGGAGCTGCTGCAGTACCTGAGCATGTGACCCCTGATCTCCAATGAGAGATCTCACTCTGGGCACGCTCAGAAGGGAAAATGCAGGACTTATCCCAAAGACGTCTGCTCCAGAACTGGCTATAATAGCAGATCCAGGAAAGGCAGCAGCAAGTCACTGCCCAGTAGTGGAGTGGGCAAGACGCTTGGAACGACGTCTCTGCTGAGCAGGCTCCACTGCGGCGGAGACGAATGGGAGACCGCAGCGGCACTGGTTCGAGACTCCCCTTGTGCAGGAGCGGGAACTCGAACCCTAACATTACCCCCCCCTCCTAGGGCCCCCCCTTCTCTGGGCCTCGCTGCGTTCAAAGGCAGCGATGAGCTGCGGAGCGTGAACATGCTCGGCAGGCTCCCAAGACCTATCCTCAGGCCCATAGCCCCTCCAGTCCACCAAATAAAACTTTTTGCGTCCACCTGTCACCCACGATGGGTACCCATGGTCCGCGATGACCGATGCCAAGAAAACCGGGACATGAGCACGGGTTTCAGGAGGGACACGTGAAAGGTGTCGGAGATACCCAGGCGTGGTGGAAGAGCTAAACGGTATTCCACGGGGTTAACCTGCTCGAGGACCTTGAAAGGACCCAGATAGCGGGGTGCCAACTTAGTAGACTCAACTCGCAGCCTGATGTTACGGGCGGAGAGCCACACCAAATCCCCAGGAGCAAATGTAGGAGCGGGGCGCCGATGAGCATCGGCCGAAGACCTCATCCTCTCTTTGGAGGCCTGAATGGCATCCTGCGTGCGGTCCCAAATGTCCCGTGCCTCCACAGCCCAGTCTGCCACCCTGGAATCGGCGGAAGACACGGGCATAGGCACTGGTACCCGCGGATGCTGACCGTAGTTCAGGAGGAATGGGGTCTGTCCGGTGGAATCAGCCACAGCATTGTTTAATGCAAACTCAGCCCATGGTAGCAAGGATGCCCAGTCATCCTGCCTGGCTGAGACAAAATGTCGTAGATAGGTGACCAAGGTCTGGTTGGCCCTCTCTACCAACCCATTCGTCTCAGGATGGTACGCTGAAGAGAGATTTAACTCAATACTGAGTAGACGACAAAGCTCTCTCCAGAACCGAGACGCAAACTGGGGACCTCGGTCACTGACAATCTTGTCCGGCATGCCGTGTAAACGGAAGATGTGCCTAACAAACAACGCTGCCAGAGCCCGTGCAGAAGGTAACCGTGGTAGTGGCACCAGATGCACCATTTTAGAGAAATGGTCGGTGATTACCCAAATGATGGTGCAACCCCGAGACTTGGGCAAGCCCACCACAAAGTCCATCCCAACCATCTCCCAGGGCCTGTCTGCCACCGGCAAAGGGTAAAGTAACCCAGCTGGCCGTTGTCGTGGAGACTTATTTTGGCGCAGGAGACACACGCCCGAACATAGTCCCCAACATCACGGACCATATGCGGCCACCAATATGTCCTCGCCAGCAACTCAGATGTCCTCTTTGCCCCAAAGTGTCCACCCACCCTGGACGAATGTGCCCAAGAGAGTACCTCCGGTCGCAAATTAGTAGGCACAAAAGTCTTGCCCGGGGGCACGGACTCTAGCAAAACCGGGGCCACTGTTCTCAGGCTCTCTGTGGGGACGATAAGCCGAGGCTCCTCCACCTCCTCCTCCGAGGACACCACAGAGCGAGAGAGAGCGTCGGCACGAATGTTCTTCTCTCCCGAGAGGAAATGCAGTGTGAAATGAAACCGGGAGAAGAACAAGGACCATCTGGCTTGGCGAGAATTAAGCCGCTGGGCTGTCTGAAGATATACCAGGTTTTTGTGATCCGTGAAGACTTGGAAGGGAAAGCGAGCTCCCTCCAACAGATGTCTCCACTCCGAGAAGGCCAACTTCATTGCTAGCAACTCCCTGTCCCCGATGGAATAATTCCTCTCTGCTGGTGTGAAGGTCTTGGAGAAAAAGAAGCATGGATGCTTCCGACCTTGAGCATCCTTTTGGAAGAGGACTGCTCCAGCACCAACGGACGAGGCATCCACCTCCAATATAAATGGCTTATCAACATCGGGGCGATGTAGGATGGGAGCTCTAGCGAAATGAGACTTAATAGACGTGAAGGCCTTGGAGACCTCTTCAGACCACAATTTGGGATTAGCTCCCTTTTTGGTAAGGGCAACCACGGGAGCTACCAAAGTTGAGAAGTGGGGAATGAACTGACGGTAGTAATTAATGAACCCCATAAAGCGCTGCACCGCCTTTAGAGAGTGGGGTTCTTGCCAGTCCATCACCGCCTGTAGTTTGGCAGGATCCATAGCCAATCCCTGGGCGGAGATGATATAGCCCAGGAAAGGTAAGGACTCCTGCTCAAACACACATTTCTCCAACTTTGCGTAAAGGGAATTTGCCCGTAGGAGGTCGAAGACCCTGCCAACATCCCTCCGGTGGGAGTCAATATCTGGAGAGAAGATGAGTATATCATCCAGATAGACTACGACCGAGGTGGAGAGCATATCCCGGAAGATGTCATTGACAAAGTCTTGGAAAACGGCTGGAGCATTACAGAGCCCAAAGGGCATCACCAGATATTCGTAATGCCCATCCCTGGTATTAAAAGCCGTCTTCCATTCGTCCCCCTCACGGATGCGAATCAGGTTATAAGCACCGCGCAGATCTAGTTTAGTGAATACCCTTGCTCCCCGAAGCCTATCAAATAGCTCAGAGATCAGGGCAACGGGTACTTGTTTTTAACGGTGATGGCGTTAAGACCCCTGTAATCAATACACGGACACAATTCTCCGTTTTTCTTCTGCACGAAGAAAAATCCCGCCCCTGCCGGTGACACCGACTTCCTAATAAACCCTCTTGCCAGGTTCTCCTGAATATATTGCGACATGGCCTCTGTCTCAGGAAGAGAGAGGGGATAGACCCTTCCCCGAGGAGGTTCTGCGCCAGGCAAGAGGTCGATAGGACAGTCATAGGGGCGATGAGGCGGAAGAGTCTCCGCAGCCTTCTTGGAGAACACGTCTGCATATGACCAGTAGTGCTTGGGAAGTGGAGTAAGATCTGCGGGTAACTCAGTAGTGGTAACCTGAACGCAACTTCTGAAACATCTGCCTGTACATGCATCACTCCAACCCAGTATCCTACCCGAAGTCCACTCTATATGTGGGGAGTGGAAACGGAGCCAAGGTATACCTAGTAGGATCTCGTCTATTCCCTCGGGAAGGACGAGTAGGGAAATAAATTCCTGATGGGAAGGAGATACAGACAATGCAAGTGGGACAGTCTGGTGAGTAATTTGTGAGGGCAATGACGACCCATTCACTACCCGAACAGTCACTGATTTGTCAAGCGCCACCAGAGGTATTGCATGACGGCGAGCAAAGCTAGAGGACATGAAATTCCCCTCTGCTCCTGAGTCCACGCAAAGGTCGGCGGTGAGAATGGAAGTACCAACAGTGATTGTCCCTTTAAATGTTATCTTGGAGGAAAATGCCGCTGTCTCTAGTGAACCTCCTCCCAGGGCCACTAGACGCGATCGCTTCCCCGATCGCTGTGGACATCTGTTGGCATAGTGTCCTGTCTGCTGACAATGGTTACAAACCACGGATACTCGGACGGACCGAGACTTAGGTCCTGCATGAGGAACTTCTGTGGCCTTTTGAGGTTCGGACGCCAGATCGGGGAATTCGAGAGGTTTGGCAAAGGTAGGAGCCAACCGAAACCTCTGCCTACACTGGGCCCGCTCCAACCTCCGCTCGTGAAAACGGAGGTCAATGCGGGTAGATATGGAGATAAGCTTCTCCAGTGTGGCGGGAATCTCCCTGGTAGCCAAAGCGTCTTTAACATGGTCAGCCAGTCCCCGCCAGTAGATAGGAATAAGAACTTTATCAGACCAATCTAGCTCAGCAGCCAGAGTCCGAAACTGGACGGAAAACTGACTGACCAAAGACGAACCCTGTGTCAATGCCAGCAGTTGTAGCGCCGTATCGTGGGTGACCTGGGGTCCTAAAAAGACCTTTTTAAGAGCCTCCAAGAAACGAGGAGCACTCTGCACCACACGATCATCGCGCTCCCACAGCGGCGTTGCCCACTCCAACGCTCTGCCCGAGAGTAGAGAAAGTACAAAACCCACTTGTGCCCGATCCGTGGGAAAACGTGCAGCCAGAAGCTCAAGATGTATAGAGCACTGACTCACGAATCCCCGACATTGCTTGCTATCACCGGCAAACTTGTCAGGAAGCGGGAGGTGGGATAATGTAGGGGCAGAGGTGGCAGAGGACAAACTGGCTGCAGCCACGCTAGCAGCCTGAACAGCGACTGCGGTAACATCCACAGCTGAGGTTGTGCTCTCAAGAGCCTCCAACCTACCCTTCAGCTGCTGGATGTACTGCAATAGACGCTGTTCGTCCGCCATTTTACTAGCCAGACCCTGGCGCTAATATTATGTTAGGGTCTGCGGAACGCACCAAATATATAAAGTGGAGAGGTGCGTTCGCAGCCCGGGGTCCACCGTGCAAGCAAAGCCTGCTGCTAGTAAGATGACGAAAGTAGCGAACTCTGTTATCCCGCAGAGTCGCTAAAATAAACGCCGTAGCGCGTTGTGGCAGTAAGTGCAGACTCTGTTAATTCACAGAGCCGCTAACGGGATGCCACAGTGCTATATGGCGATATGTGCGAACTCACTTAGCTTCAGTGAGCCGCAAAGTAAAACGCTAGGGCGCTGTCTAGCGTCGAGAGCGAACCCTGTTACGTCACAGAGCCGCTGAGAACAAACGCCGTGTCCTGTCAGGCTCTCAGGCACACGGTTAATTGCTAAGCGAGCATAATACGTGGTCATGCGCTAATGTCTCCGCGGGAGTCACCCGCAATCTATGGCGTCTGAACGCCAGACCCTGAATACGGCAATCAAACTCCTCACCGGTTATGCCGGTAATCTAGGGCATCTAGGACACCGACCCTGACCAGCTAGCACACTAAACTCCTCACCGATTAAGTCGGTATTCTAGTGGCTTATTTCAGCCGGGTCCCTAACCACACACACGCATGACCACACTGGCGCATAGCATACAATGGTTGATATTAGCGCATGGCGGCCCAGCCATGCTACCCTTTTATAGCAACAGCTACAGGACCTTCCAGGAACAATGACCAATGAGAACCTGTTCAGAAGACTAGTAGTAACAGGGCCTTCCTGGCAGGCCAATAGGAGCTGCTGCAGTACCTGAGCATGTGACCCCTGATCTCCAATGAGAGATCTCACTCTGGGCACGCTCAGAAGGGAAAATGCAGGACTTATCCCAAAGACGTCTGCTCCAGAACTGGCTATAATAGCAGATCCAGGAAAGGCAGCAGCAAGTCACTGCCCAGTAGTGGAGTGGGCAAGACGCTTGGAACGACGTCTCTGCTGAGCAGGCTCCACTGCGGCCGGAGACGAATGGGAGACCGCAGCGGCACTGGTTCGAGACTCCCCTTGTGCAGGAGCGGGAACTCGAACCCTAACACTGTCAATACCAAAGATGACCTGTTTCTCCCACCATGCTATCAATAAATTGGCAAGGTAAAATGAATATTTAGCCAGCAAAGAAACACCCTGTTTTTAGAATAAAACTTATAATTAAACATAAATTAATTACGCGACAAAAAACTGACTGTAAGATGTATAACTTTAGATTATTGCTGAATTTACTGTATCACCGTATTTATATATGTGATATTTGAGGGCTTGTAAAGTTAGATTTTGTGGGCTAGAAGTATAAAGAGCAGTAACATCACAATTTCGCCAGCTAAATTCCTTTATCCATTTTGTGTTATAAAGCTGAGTGAATCACAAATATCATTGAGTAAACGAGAATTCTTACGAACCAAGTGTTGGAGAATGCTATCTAGCCATTCTGCCAATTTTTCACAGACCGATCCTGTCCCAGGAATCATCAGTTAAACTCCTTAGTGACAGAGACAATTTTGTACTTAATGACCAAGCCAATTTTTACTCTTCTGACCACTGTCACTTTATGAAGTTATTGCTCTGGAACGCTTCAATGTATCCCACTGATTCTGAGAATGTTTTTGTGTGACATATTGTACTTCATGTTAGTGGTAAAATTTATTTGATATGACTTGCATTTATTTATGAAAAAAATGGAAATTTGGCAAAAATTTAAAAAATTTAGCAATTTTCAAACTTTTAATTTTTGTGCCCTTAAATCAGAGAGTCATATCGCACAAAGTAGTTAATAAATAACATTTACCATGTCTACTTTACACCAGCTCAATTTTGGAAATATTTTTTTTCTTAAGACGTTATAAGGGTTAAAAGTTGACCAGCGATTTCTCATTTTTCCAACAAAATTTACAAAACCATTTTTTAGGAACCACCTCACATTTTAAGTGAGTTTGGGGGTCAATATGACAGAAAATACCAAAAAGTGACACCACTCTAAAAACTGCACCCCTTAAGGTGCACAAAACCACATTAAAGAAGTTTATTAACCTTTCAGGTGCTTCACAAGAACTAAAGCAATGTGGAAGAAAAAAATGAACATTTTACTTTTTTCATAAAAAAATTATTTAGACCCAAACTTTTTTATTTTCACAAGGGTAATAAGAGGAAATGGACAACAAAATTTGATGTGCAATTTCTCCTGAGTTCACTGACACCCCATAAGTGGAGGAAAGCAAAGCCACTGTTTGGGTACATGGCAGGGCTCAGAATGGAGGGAGCACCATTTGACTTTTTGAACCCAAAATTGTCTGGAATCAATGGCCAGCGCCATGTCATGTTTGGAGACCTCCTGACATACCTAAACAGTGGAAACCCCCCCAATTCTAACTCCAACCCTAACACAGCCCTACCCCTGACCCTATTCCAAACCCTAACCCTAATCCCAACCATAACCCTAACCACAACCCCAAACCCCAACTCCAACACCACCCTAACGCCAACACCCCAACCGTAACCCCAACACAACCATAACCCCAACATAACCGTAACCACAACACAACCCTAACCCCAACACCACAACTGTAACCCCCACACCACAACTGTAAACCCAACACCACAACCATAACCCCAAATGTAACACAACACTAACCCTAGCCCAACACTAGCCCATCCCTAACCCTAGCTCTAACCCAACCCTAACCCTAGCCCTAGCTAGGGTCTATCACAGTGATCAAAATGAACCAATTGGAGAAATCTATTGTTGCCGGGTGCCAAAAGGCAGATCTCAGCTGGTTTACTGCACATGCACCCGCCATTTTCTTCCCGGAAGAAGACGCCAAGGGCCGGGGGACAGAGTCGAAGGGACCGGGGACACCGGAGGTACCGGGGGGCTCGGGGGACCCCATTTCTCCTCTGATGTGCTAGATCATATCAGAGGAGTGAGAAATAAATGGGAAATCAGACTTATTTTTTGCAGTCGCAACACTGGGGACAGTTAAAACTGACCAGAATCATGTTCTCCGGGGTCTCAGCTACCCCCGTTAGCCGAGACCTCAGAGATTTTAAGATGCAGGGGGGCGCTATAACCTTATTTTTTAGCGCCGCTAAAAGGTGGCACTGAGGAATAAGTACCCTTACCTGCTGCCGTTAAAAGGTGTATTGGCAGTCATTAAGGGGTTAAAATGCAAAAAAGGGAAGTACCTTTTTTACCTTTGGTAATGTGGTTATTATGGGTACAACTGCATAGAGCAGACCTGGGCAAAGTGCGGCCCGAGACAGCCGTGGGGCTGAAAACCTGAGGTCCGCAGGCTGCACCGTGCCCGCCCACTCGCTGTCTCTCTACCAGTGATTTTCAACCAGTGTTCCGCGGCACACTGGTGTGCCGCGACACATGGTCGGGTGTGCTGTGGGGAAAGTTCCCCAAACTATGGTGCCAGGAGCCGGTGGCTGGGATCATACTCACCCCTCCCCGTGCCATCGCTGAGGGTCCCTGCAATCCTGCATTCTCCCCGGCTCTGCAGCTCTCCAGCGCTGAGCGGTGATGTAATACCCGCTCATTAAGGTCATGTAATATGGACGCGACGCCACTCCCATGGGCGTGGCTTCCATATTCATGGCCTTAATGAGCGGTATTACGTCACCGCTCAGTGCAGGAGAGCTGCAGGAAGACAGGAGAACGCAGGATTGCAGGGACCCTCAGCGATGGCACGGGAAGGGGTGAGTATGATGGAGGAGAGGACAAGGAGCACGGAGCTGGACGGGGGATAGAACGGTGGATGGAGGAAGCATGGAGGACGGGGGGGAGAACGGAGGACGGGGGAAGCATGGAGCAGGACGGGGGGGAGAACGGAGGATGGGGAAGCATGGAGGAGAACGGGGGGAGAACGGAGGACGGGGAAGCATGGAGGAGGACGGGGAAGCATGGAGCAGGACATGGGGGGAGAACGGTGGACGGGGGCAAACGGTGGACGGGGGAAGCATGGAGGATGACCGGGGGGGAGAACGGAGGACGGGGGAAGCATGGAGGAGGACGGGGAAGCATGGAGCAGGACGGGGGAGGGACCGGGTAAGCATGGAGGAGGATGGGGGAGAACGGAGGACGGGGGGAGGATGGAGGAGGACAATGAGCACGGAGCAGGACGGGGGGGAGAGGATGGAGGGCACAGAGGAGCATGGAGCAGGACGAGGGGGGGAACAGGAGGACGGAGAAGGAATGGGGGAGCACAGAGGAGGACGGAGCAGGAAGGGGTGAGTACAGAGGAGAATGGGGGAGCACAGAGCTGGATGGGGGAGCAAGGAGCAGGACGGGGGCAGCACAGAGCAGGAGGGCAGTTTATACACCCGGCTTATACACGAGTCAATAAGTTTTCCCAGTTTTTTGTGGCAAAATTAGGGGGGTCGGCTTATACACTGGTCGGCTTATACACGAGTATATACGGTAGGTAGGAGACGTGTACAATAAGGGTGCTTTCACACGTTGCGGGTTGCAATGCGTGTTTCCTGATGCGCGCTATGTATAATATGACTGTTTTAGTGTCATTTTGTGCTATTTTGGTTGGTGGTGTGCCCCAGGATTTTCTAAGTATAAAAAGTGTGCCGCGGCTCAAAAAAGGTTGAAAATCACAGAGTCTAGGCGCAGTCAGCATTGGTGGAGGAGGGGCCTCAGGCCACTTCCTCCACCAATCAGCGTGTGAAACAGCTGAAGTGATGACGTCATGTCATCGCATCAGCTGTGTACCGCCGGTGAGTCAGCGCATCGGAGACAGCAACAGCAGCAGCAGGGCGCCTGGGAACGGGACTGATGTGAGTATATGTGGTGTTATTTTTTTTTTCATGTGTATGAACATGGGGATTCAATGGAAGTGAACATGGGGATTCTATGGAGGTGAACGTGGGGATTCTATGGGGGTGAACGTGGGGATTCTATGGAAGTGAACATGGGGATTCTATGGGGTGAATATGGGGATTCTGTGGGGTGAACATGGGGATTCTATGGAGGTGAACATGGGGATTCTATGGAGGTGAACATGGGGATTCTATGGAGGTGAACGTGGGGATTCTATGGAGGTGAACGTGGGGATTCTATGTGGTGAACATGGGGATTCTATGGAGGTGAACACGGGGATTCTATGAAGGTGAACATGGGAATTCTATGGAAGTGAACATGGGAATTCTATGGAGGTGAACGTGGGGATTCTATGTGGTGAACATGGGGATTCTTTGGGGGTGAACACGGGGATTCTATGAAGGTGAACATGGGAATTCTATGGGAGTGAACATGTGAATTCTATGAAAGTGAACATGGGGATTCTTTGGGGGTGAACATGGGGATTCTATGGAAGTGAACATGGGGATTCTATGGGAGTGAACACGTGGATTCTATGAAAGTGAACATGGGGATTCTATGGGGTGAACATGAGGATTCTATGGAGGTGAACATGGGAATTCTATGGAAGTAAACATGGGGATTCTATGGGGGTGAACATGGGGATTCTATAGGGGTGAACGTGGGGATTCTATGGGGGTGACGTACAGCACATGGGGATTCTATGGGGGTGACGTGCAGCACATGGGGAGGCTATGGGAAGGCTGTATACTCATGCAGTATATGTAAAGGCTGTGTGGGGCTCATGCAGTATATAGGGAGACCGTGTGGGGCTCATGCAATATATATATATATATATATATATATATATATATATATATAGGGAGGCTGTGTGGCGCTCATGCAGTGTATATAGGAAGGCTGTGTGGCGCTCATGCAGTATATATAGGGAGGCTGTGGGGCTCATGCAGTGTATATAGGGGGGCTGTGTGGCACTCATGCAGTATGTAGGGAGGCTGTGTGGCGCTCATGCAGTATATAGGGAGACTGTGGGGCTCATGCAGTATATATAGGGGGGCTGTGTGGCGCTCATGCAGTATATATATGGAGGCTGTGTGGGTCTCATGCAGTATATAGGGAGGCTATGTGGGGCTCATGCTGTATATATAGGGAGGCTGTGTGAGGCTCATGCTCTATATAAGGGGCTGTGGGGGGTTCAAATATATATAGGGGGTGTCAGCATACTTAATTCTGCTCAATATTAAGTGATGCAATCAATATTAATAAGTTAATAAGTTGAGTAGAACTTAATTTCAAGCTATTGGTTCGGCCCTCCACAACAGTCATGGTCTCTCATGTGGCCCCTCGGGAAAATTAATTGCCCACCCCTGGCATAGAGTATGAATAAATAATTCCTTTCAGACTATGTGAAAATTCTTAATGACACTCCTTTATCTATAAATTTCACAATATTTTCTGCATGATCAGAGGTTGGATCATGTGGTAGTGTATTGTAGATATCAGAATCAGTAAGTTCTAATAGAAATCATCATCCAATTTTACAATAGTGCCACCTTTATCTTACATCTTACAATAATAATTTCCATTTGTTTAAAATCTGTCAAATCCTTCATATGCTTAGGAGACATGTTATTATGTGAGCCAGTTTTTGTTGAATCGTATAAAGTTTTTGTAACTCGTTCTCAACCAATAATTGCAAATGATCCATAATTCAAGCTCCCAATTCTATTGGGTATGGTAATGGAATTTTTATTGTAAAAAAAACCTGGCTCTAGATATTTGTATTTGTTAAGAGGTCAGGAAAATTCAATTGTTGAAAATGTATTAATGCTTTTTGCTTCTTAAAACTTAAAGGAAATTTGTCAGCAGGTTTTTACTATGTAATCTGAATATAGCAGAAGATAGAGCATGAAACATAGAATTCAGGGATGTGTAACCTGTCAAAGTGCATACTGCTGTTTAGTAACTGAAGGATTTATCACTAAGAGATTAACATTGCTGGACTACACAAGTCCAGTAACGTCCCCTTCTGTGATAAGCACCTCACTGTATATGGACTTTGTACATGGAGAACCTGGTGTGGGCGGGATTAGCTTTCTCAGCTCTGCTTCATTCTAAATCTAAAAGCTCTGATTGCGTGAGAAAGGCTGCACCCAGCAATCTAAGTGATACATGGTTGGATTCAGCTTCTCTTTGCCTACATCAGGCTGCTCTCAGATGAGGTTGCAAAAAACCTGCTGACAGATTCCCTTTAAAAAGGCAAATTCATTTTCGTTATGTTGTAATTATGGAAATGGCAGTTAATAACAGTGACTGGAAATGGCAGTTAATAACAGTGATTATCAACTAAAGATGAAAGTTGGCCTATTATTCATTTATGTCTATGTATTGCAGTTTGCCACCATAATTCTATTCACATCACTTTATCTAATGTTACTATTTAGCTGTGTATGTATAGTTAATATCTACCTGTTTGACTTCTTACATATTTTGTTTTATTTTGTCTTGCATTTATACAACTATGCATTGTCACCATAAATGACTTTATGTATTTTTTTGTGTCATGCAATATCTTAATACCGATAACTCTGTATAAGCCGAGATTTCAGCACCTTTTTTGTGCTGAAAATTGCCCACTCGGCTTATACACGAGTCATAGGCAGAAACCAGCGGGGGAGGGACATCATACTCACCCTCCCCGTGCCATCGCTGAACGTCCCTGCAATCCTGCGTTCTCCCCGGCTTCCTGCATCTCTCCAGCACTGAGCGGTGACGTAATACCCGCTCATTAAGGTCATGTAATATGGATGCGACGCCACTCCCATGGGCGTGGCCTCCATATTCATGGCCTTAATGAGCGGTATTACGTCACCGCTCAGCGCTGGAGAGCTGCAGGAAGCCAAGGAGAACGCAAGATTGCCGGCCGGGACGTTCAGCGATGGCACGGGGAGGGTGAGTATGATGGAGGAGGATGGGGGGAGCATGGAGGAGGACAAGGAGCACGGAGCAGGATGGGGGGAGGATGGAGAGCACGGAGCAGAACGGGGGGAGGACGGAGAGCACGGAGCAGGACGGGGGGAGGACGGAGAGCACGGAGCAGAACGGCGGAGGACGGAGAGCACGGAGCAGAACGGGGAGGACGGAGAGCACGGAGCAGAACGGGGAGGACGGAGAGCACGGAGCAGAACGGGGGGAGGACGGAGAGCACGGAGCAGAACGGGGGAGGACGGAGAGCACAGAGCAGAACGGGGGAGGACGGAGAGCACGGAGCAGAACGGGGGGAGGACGGAGAGCACGGAGCAGGACGGGGTGGGCACAGAGGAGAATGGGGGAGTGCAGTGCTGGATGGGGGAGCACAGAGCAGGACGGGGGAGGATGGAAAGCACAGAGCAGGACAGGATAATGGAGCAGGAGAAGGGGAGCACAGAGGAGAATGGGAGCGCACAGAGCTGGATGGGGAGCACAGAGCAGGACGGCAACTTATACACCCGGCTTATACGCGAGTCAATAAGTTTTCCAAGTTTTTTGTGGCAAAATTAGGGGGGTCGGCTTATACACGGGTCGGCTTATACATGAGTATATACGGTACATTTTATTTGTGACTGAACTCAATGGTTCTGTTCTCCTAGTGCATTTGGTTGGTTGGATGTAGTTTTATTGATTTTGATGTTTTCCATGCGATTCTGAACAAATATCTACATAGGTATGAAAAGAATGAAGGGCTTCCGTCACACCCTGCAGGAGGCGATCTGCCTTCTCCATATTAGGATCTGTTATCCTTTTTCATTTCCAAGGCAGTGATGTCTTTATGATGCCACTTTTGCTTCTTTTATTTGCACATGTGCTTCACTCCAGAGCAACAGTACATTTTGCCACCCTGCAACAGTCTCCTGATGAAACTCCAGAAGTCTGAAGGGAAACAACAGGACTTTGGAACAGTCCATTAGAAAATAAGAAAAGTATTTTATGTCCTTTGAGGATTTTATGGTTTCTGATGGTATATTGTCTTTCCTTAATTTTTATTATTGGAAGGAACAAGGCGAAGTGGAAGACCAGCAATCCGATGGCTTGGTAGTATCAAAATGATGGCATAAAAGACCCTGGTGGACCTATCTAGACTTATACAAGATCGATCTTACTACAGATCGTTCAATTATCAAGTCGCATGGGTCAAGAACGACTTGAAGGTCGTTTATAAAAAAAAATACCATGAATAGTCTTTGATAAGACTATATCAAAGACACAGCAGTATCATTTATTGGCTTTTTTCACAATATAAAGTATTCTATAGGTTCATCAATAGGGTTAGTTAGGGATGAAGCAACATTGAGTAGGGGAACCATATCAAATAAGAAAGGGGAGAAGCCAGTAGTGCCTATGGTCAGAACGCAATACATAAAGTCCATATGCACATATTGATTTCTAACAGTACTTTAAAATGAGACATTTAGCAAACAATTGATCAATTCTTTGAGCCACCCCACCATGTCACGGCATTCTCATATGGGGCAGTCCTACTCTATGTTTTTTATATTCGTTGTGCCATTACGGCCTCCTAAATGTATTAAAAGCAAGATGCAAAATGTACCTGAAGCGTTTCTGAATCACTCCCATGGCGCCAGAAAGGACGTGCGCAGATAAAGGCCGACCAGGTCCGGACATGGACATTTCAGATCAGACTTCCATACTGCCAAACCAGCAACCACAGATGAAGGGTGAAACAGACCCAGACACAGGTGCACAATCAAATAGAGCCTGGGGCAGGGCTGCTGTATGTGTGTACAGCAGCCCAGATCAATCACAATAAAGACAGAAAGAATGGCGTGAATAACCCAGCACGCACGGCAAAAAGTGGTGGTCAGGGATGAAGCAACATTGAGTAGGGGAACCATATCAAATAAAAAAGGGGAGAAGCCAGCGCTGCCTATGGTCAGAACGCAATACATAAAGTGCATATGCACATATTGGTTTCTAACAGTACTTTAAAATGAGACATTTAGCAAACAATTGATCAATTCTTTGAGCCACCCCGCCACAACAAGGCATTCTCATATGGGGCAGTCCTACTGTATGTTTTTTATATTCGCTGTGCCATTACATCATAGGCAGCGCTGGCTTCTCCCCTTTTTTATTTGATATTAGGGGAACCATATCATTTACTTCTACGGTGCCAACATCTGCGGTCAGGTAGTATTACCTTATAGAGATTTATAGGGAAAGATAATATCTTCATTTTTGATTACCGTGTCTTATAATTAATCAGCATTATTTCATGTCATATGCATTTTGAGCATTGTACCCTTATATTTGGTCACTTGTGTGCGTATTTATTCAGCTGTACCCATTAATGCCCCAATTAACTGCTATATCAGTTTTCATTATTAACTCTATAGTTGTTTTTTCTGGGGTTGGTATTTTTTCTCTCTGCCATTATCCATGTATTATTTTGAGATTAATGCTTTTTAAATGTGTCAAATTAATTATTTTTAGTGTTTTTTTACACGTTAGTCACTGATTAATTGAACCTCTAGTACCAACTTTTTAATAGTTATCTTTCAGTTTGAATTAATAATGTAAGTTTCTTCACTGGTGTGCCTAGACTAGCTCACTGGGGAACCTCCTGGTGGACCTCATGAGCTGGAATGTAATGATTGCAATTGCATATAGTATGACTGCGACTGGTCCGGGGTGGAGAGGTCTTGTTCGTGCCACTGCTAGTTTCATATCAGAGTGTATGAAACCCAATGCCACGTCACAGTGAATCTCTTAGTGGGTCACTAACCTGAAAGGAGCAGTGCCATGCACAAACCACAATCACAGCAGCATTGCACCAGCAGGGTGGGCTTCCCGGTGCCTCACAGCATCCATGCTGCAAGATTGAGTCCCCACGTCTACAAGCCGCATGCCCCACCAACACAACACGGCAGCAACCAGGCCACCCACCCTGCTGTGCATTGATGTCGTGAAGATGGTGTGCCCACAGCGCTGAACCTTTCAAGCTAGGGACCCACTAAGAGGTTCACCGTGATGTGGTAGTGGGCTTCATATAGTCTGATCAGAATGTTAAACTAAGAACCTTATGTTCCGTTTGTAAATTTTTGCCTAGCAATGTTAGATCAAAATATGAATATTGGGATGTGTGGTCCATGTCTTTTTCTACAGTTCTGGCATTACCTCTACACTGACCACTATCTACATAGCTCTTGTCTATAATGTCACTAGTGATCACTATATTACCTGTACACTGATACTATATACAGATCTCCTGAGGATAATGTCACTGGTGATCCCTGTATTACCTGTACACTGACACTATCTACAGAGCTCTTTTGTATAATGTCACTGGTGATTACTGGTTTTACCTGTGCAATTCCATCATATACTATCTACAGAGCTCTTGTGTATAATGTCACCAGTGATCACTGTATTACAGTTGTGCTCAGAATTTTTGCTTTCTTGGCCTTTTTTCAGAGAATATGAATGATAACACCAAAACCTTTTCTATACTCATGGGTAGAGTTGAGCGAAACAGGTCAGTCAGATTCAAAAGTCGCCTACTTTCGCCAAAGTTGAGTTTCGTCAACCGAAACCCGACCATAGTGTGAGGTCGGCCATGCAGTCGTCGAAACGAGCGCCAAAGTTGTATTTCCCAGAATGCTTGCCGGTGCCTTTTTTCAGCCAATGAGCAAGGACGTACACTGTGGGCAACAAGATGACATAAGCAGCGTCCGCCACCATCTTAAAGAAGGGCATTGCACTGATTGGCTTGCTTTGGGGGTGTCATAGTGTCTATAAAAGCCCTCACCGCCGACCTCCATTTTACTTCTGGCAATCTTCACAGTAGGGGAAGGTTGCTGTTTATCAATAGGGAGAGAGTTAGGGCTGTAAAGATATAAGTTCTTCTGTGCTTGTGCTGATAGCAATTGTGCTGTACAGTTAGGGCCCCGTCTCACATAGTGACACACCAGCGATCCCGACAATCATCAGGATCGCTGGTGTGTCGCTACATGATCGCTGCTGAGCTGCCAAACAGGCAGCTCAGGCAGCGATCAGGACAGCGACACTGCGGGTAACGTCGCCTAGTTACCCGCAGTGTACGTTGGATACCAGCCCGCTGATGCAGGGAGCTGGTAACCAAGGTACACTTTGGGTTTCCAGGTGCTGCGCGGTGTCTGGAAACCCGATGTGTACCTTGGTTACCAGCTCCTCTGCAGCAGCGCGCTGGTATCCAATGTACACATCAGGTTTAAAGGCACAGCCCCGCGCCTGGAAACCCGAAGTGTACCTTGGTTACCAGCTGATCGCTGGTCTCCTGCCTGCCACACGCAGCGATGCGTGCTGGCCAGCGGGAGACCAGCAATCAAAAAAAAGTCTAGGCATTTCTGACACGACCAGCGATTCACAGCAGGGGCCTGATCGTTGGTACGTGTCAGACATAGCGAGATCGCTGCTGAGATCGCTGTTTAATAACAATTTATTTTTTGAAAAAATTGTATATTATTCAATAAAAAAGATACATATAAATAAAATCACACAGTGGTGAAAAGACCCCAGTATAAAAAATTGCACATGGGACCAGAGCAATAATGTGTTGCAGCAATTACTAATATAATCCCATATAGGGTATATTATATAGAGTATCCCACATAGGGTATACACCTCACATTTAAAATATAAGCCCAGCGGGTAAGTGTAATCTAATAGCATGCAATTTACATCAGTACAAATGACAATATGAGTCCCCCTGATAACATATCACTAGACCGCTCAATGTTGTCAATAATTAATGCCTTGCTTACCCCTGAAGTGCAATGCTGTTGTGCCCTGGACCCACGCGCCACCCCTGACGCGCGTTTCGCGTTTGCTTTATCAAAGGAGAGTAGTATAAACTTCCAATACCCGGCTATTTATGCTGTGCTCCATTTACGGCATGTCCTCAATGCGCGTGCACCCCGACGTCACCGCCACAATGGCGATCCCACTGGGTTGCGGGTCATTGGGATTGACCAGGTACATAGTGGCAGTAGGGGTGGTAACGTTAAGCGTTTATTAGCACAAACCGAATGCAAATGTATTGTTGAATTAGATTCAATGACCTCTATGAGGTTGAATGAGAAATTGAGCTTTGCTCCTTTCTTATAAGGTAGTTTTGTCGTGTCTATCATTCTCCTTATGTGTCTATGTATAGTCGCATTAATATTTTTATAATTTATATTATCATTTTTTATTTTTAATTTTTTGTTATTTTCTTCTCTTTTTTTATTGATTATGCATCCTTTTTTCTGTTTATTAGTATTAGGATATTCCATTACCTGGCTTTTTTAAGTGAATTCATTCCAAGCTGAGATGTTTGATGGAGAGAATTAAACCAAAGAAGGAAAAAAAGTGGAACTATCATATGGCATCAAGCATTTAGGATCGCCATCTTTTTGAGTTATAATATGTAATATTTCACTTATATTGTGTCACTTTGTTGTTTATTTCATTATTTAACATTTTGGTTTCATTGTCACTAGTGTTGAGCATTCCGATACTGCAAATATCGGGTATCGGCCGATATTCGCTGTATCGGAATTCCGATTCCGGTATCCGATATTTTTGTCATATCGGATACCGGAATCGGAATGTTCCTGTCACGGTCAGTGTCCGTCGGTCGGGTCTGTCAGGAGTCAGCGGCACTTACCCGGCAGAAGAACTCCGGTAGTCTCGTCCTGGACTGCTTGATGGCCGCCATCATCTTCTCCCTGGCGGTCACGTGCAGTTTCTCGCGATAACTGCAGTGACTGCCGGGGAAGCTGATAAGCAGCTGTGCTGCGTCGGGATGTCAGGCTCTGCCTGGCATTCCGATGTAGCAGAGCTGGATCGTCGTGGGACCCTCGTTACTATGGACTGCGTCGGACAGGTGGTATACTGTTGGTTTGTTTTTTTTCTTTTTTTACAGGAGATCGATGGCGTCGCAGGAATGAGAGTATAATAAAATAATGAAAACTGTGTTGTCTCTTTTATTTCATTAAAAGACTTTTTTCTTGCTGTGTCTTTTTTTTAAACCTTTAAAAACTTTGGGATTAATAATGGATCGGTGTCTTATTGACACCTCTCCATTATTAACCGGGCTTATTGTCACCGTGCAATCAACGGTGACATTAACCCCTTATTACCCTGCTTGCCACCGCTACAGGGCAAGTGGGAAGAGCTGGGTAAAGTGCCACAATTGGCACATCTTTTGATGCGCCAAATGTGGGGCTGCTGTAGCCTGGTATTATCAGGCTGTTGAGGGCCAAAATCCATGGGCCTTGACAGTCTTTTAATACCAGGCCGCAGCAGTCTGCATTTTACTTGGCTGGTTAACAAAAATAGGGGGGATCCCCAAGCCATTTTTTTTTTCGAGGGGATCCCCTATTTTTGTTAACCAGCCAAGCTAAGCAGACTGCTGTGGCCTGGTATTATCAGGCTTGCAAGGTCCATGGATATTGGATCCTTACCAGCCTGAAAAACTAGGCCTCAGCAGTCTGCTTCATCTGGCTGGTTAACAAAAATAGGGGGGACCCCACGCCAATTTTTTTCGAGGGGATCCCCTATTTTTGTTAACCAGCCAAGATAAGCAGACTGCTGTGGCCTGTTATTATCAGGCTGGCAAGGTTCATGGATCTTGGTTCCTTAACAGCCTGAAAATCCAGGCCTCAGCAGTCTGCTTCATCTGGCGGGTTAACAAAAATAGGGGGGACCCCACGCCAATTTTTTTCGAGGGGGATCCCCTATTTTTGTTAACTGGCCAAGATAAGCAGACTGCTGTGGCCTGGTATTATCAGGGTCGGACTGAGCCACCGGGACACCGGAAAAACCTCCGGTGGGCCCCGCCCCCAGCTCCTGCGTGGTGGGCCCTGATTTGAAAGGATAGGTCGCGGGGCAGAGGGGGCGGTGGCCCCGGGCCCCGCACTCTGAGGGGGCCCACCCGGAGCTACGCTACAGTAACTGTATCGGCGTGCACAGCACGCCGATACAGTTACATTCTGCGGCAGAGCAGGGAGAATCGCTCTCCCTGCTCTGCCGCCCGGCCGCTATGGGGCCTGAACAGGCGGTGGGGGGCCCGGTGCCAGCAGTGGGCCCCCCACCGTCATCGGAGGGTCAGCTGTATCGCCATCCAGCCGATACAGCTGACCGCATAGAGAGAGAAGGAGCGAGCACTCCTTCTCTCCCATAATCCCCCTCTCAGCAACTGACAGCGGGCGCGATGACGTCACCTGCCGGCGCCCGCTGTCAAGACGCTGAGAGGGAGAACAGTGAGCAGCACAGGAGCCGGGAGGTGAGTATTGTTTTTGTTTGTTTTTTTAATGGGGGTGCATTATACTACAGAGGCTGTATATGGGGGGTGCATTATACTACAGAGGCTGTATATGGGGCTGCATTATACTACAGAGGCTGTATATGGGGGCTGCATTATACTACAGAGGCTCCATATTGGGATGCATTATACTACAGAGGCTGCCTATGGGGGTGCATTATAATATAGCGGCTGCCTATGGTGGTGCATTATATTATAGACTCTGCCTATGGGGGTTTATTATAATATAGAGGCTGCCTATGGGGGTGCATTATACTATATTGAGGACTATCTGGTGTATTATGCTGTATGGATGCTATCTAGGGGCCATCATACAGTGTTGGACCCATTAAATAGTTTGGGGACATTAAGGGGTCAGTATATATCCAGTGAGGGGCATTATTCTGTGTATAGGGGAGATGTACAGGGGGAGACTTGGGACATTATTAAATGTAAAGTGGACACTTATTGTTATAGGGGAACTCGGGTTACTGTGACTGTCAAAGGGGCACACAGGGCATTATTACAGTCTAGGGGACAAGATGTGGGCACTTTTCTAGGGCACTTGCACCCGGCATTACTATATTCTAGAGGGGTGCTTTAGAATTTAGAGGTCACACAGAACCACACAGCAGGTGCAGTAATAGGAACACATACGGCAGCAGCAGCTCAGTATTGGGGTATCAGGTGCAGTAATAGGGACACATACGGTAGCAGCGGCTCAGTATTGTGGTATCAGGTGCAGAAATAGGGACACATATGGCAGCAGCGGCTCAGTATTGGGGTATCAGGTGCAGTAATAGGGACACATATGGCAGCAGCGGCTCAGTATTGGGGTATCAGCAGGATGAGGAGTTTGTGCAGGTTGAGAATAGTCCAATTGGTGACCGTGACAGTGCTGAAAATATGAGAAGTGAAATGTGTCTTTGTTGTAATCTCTGCAGTAGAGTCCTGGCTGGAGAAGTCGTCATGTCGGTCTGGGCCAGATGGAAAAGACATGAAAAGTGAACAATTCCATTAGAAAGAACATCAGCGGTAAGTCATTATCTATACCTGTGCTGTAATCTATTATATGTTCTGTAGGACTGGTATTATTTACCACACACCATATGGCGGTGATATCAATATTGGTCTTTTTATATATAGATTATTTTTGGCAACAGCGTGGTCATTTGCTGAGGTTCTCTGGTTAGGGGCCCACTCAGAAGTTTCGCCCCCACTAAACCAAAACCCTAGCTACGCCTCTGGCTCTCTCTCTAGTCTTTCTTTCTCTCTCTAGTCTTTCTCGCTCTCTGTTCTTTCTTTCTCTCTCTGTTCTCTCTTTTTCTGTTCTTTCTTTCTCGCTCTCTGTTCTTTTTTCTCTCTGTTCTTTCTTTCTTTCTCTCTCTCTTTTCTTTCTTTCCTCTCTTTCTTTCTCTATTTGTTCTTTCTCTCTCTCTCCTTTCTTTCTCTCTCGCTGCTTTTTCTTTCTTTTCCTCAGTATCAACCACTGTGCCCATAATGCCAGCCACTGTGCCCTCATTACCAGTCAGTGTGATCAGCAGTGCTAAATGGGTATGGTTGGGGCGAGGATATGGGTGTGATTAGTTGTGAAATGGGTGTAGTCCGGGCGTGGCCTAAAATTTGCGGCGGAGCGCTATGCGCGCTGCAGCCTTTAACCCTCTTTCCTGTCTTCAAAAGTTGGGAGGTATGCTGTATGACCTCCCTACAACTTCTGGGCATGCTCCTGATGAGCGCGACGGATGGTCTCCTGAGGGATCTCCTCCCACACCTGGACTAAAGCATCCAACAACTCCTGGACAGTCTGTGGTGCAACGTGGCATGGCCTAAAATTTGCTGCAGCAGGCACAGCGTGCCACAGCCTTTGTCCCTCTTTCCCTTCTTCAAAGGTTGGAAAGTATGATGGTGGGCCCCAAGAATAATTTTTCTCTGGTGGGCCCAAGGTACTCCAGTCCGACGCTGCTGGCAAGGTCCATGGATATTGGCTCCTTAACAGCCTTAAATACCATGCCTCAGCAGTATGCTTCATCAGGCTGGTTAACAAAATAGGGGCGACCCCACGCCATTTTTTTTTCAAAAGGAACCCCTATTTTTGTTAATCAGTTCCCTCTGACGTCACTGATGGTGTCCCTGGCTGACGTGAAGTGAAAGTGGGGAGCAATCAATTAAGCTTTCCACTTCCTCTCCTGTCAGCCAGGAGAGTAGCTCATTCATTCGGGGGTTTACTGTGAGGCTGCAGCATTAGCTGCGGTCCCTGCAGTAAACATTAACCCTTTCTGATGGATTACACCGGTGGGACCTGACTGTGCATGGGATAGGTAAGAATAATTTTGCTTTTTTATTTTATTTTTATTACAGGAAATGGTTTTTGCAGTAAAATAAAAGATGGTCAAAAACATGTGTCTTTATTTCATTAAAATGATTTTTAATTAAAGTGTGTGTGTTTTATTTTTATTTCATGCAATAGGATTAATAATTGATAGTTGTCTAATTGACAGCTCTCAATTATTAACCTGGCTTAAGGTCACCTTTCAATAGCAAGGTGGCTTTAACCCCTTATTAACCCATTCGCCACAGCTACAGGGCAATGGGAATAGACGGGCAAAGTGCCAGAAAGGGCGAATCTAATTATAGATTTGTCTTTTCTGGGTGTCTGGGGGCAGATGTTAGTAGCCAGGGGGGGCCAAAAATAATGGTCCCTCTTTGGGCTATTATTATCTGCCCCCACTCGCTGGCTTTGTCTGTCTGGTTGAGAAAATAGGGCGGGAGCCCACGCATTTTTTTTCAACAATTTTACACCTCATATACAGTTAGGTCCATAAATATTTGGACAGAGACAACATTTATCTAATTTTGGTTCTAGACATTACCACAATGAATTTGAAACAAAACAAATCAGATGCAGTTGAAGTTCAGACTTTCAGCTTTCATTTGAGGGTATCCACATTAAAATTGGATGAAGGGTTTAGGAGTTTCAGCTCCTTAACATGTGCCACCCTGTTTTTAAAGGGACCAAAAGTAATTGGACAAATGACTCCAAGGCTATTTCATGGACAGGTGTGGGCAATCCCTTTGTTATGTCATTCTCAATTAAGCAGATGAAAGGGCCGGAGTTGATTTGAGGTGTGGTGTTTGCATTTGGAAGGTTTTGCTGTGAAGGAAACATGTGGTCACAGGAGCTCTCCATGCAGGTGAAACAAGCCATCCTTAAGCTGCAAGAACAGAAAAAAACCCATCCAAGAAATTGCTACAACATTAGAAGTGGCAAAATCTACAATTTGGTACATCCTGAGAAAGAAAGAAAGCACTGGTGAACTCATCAATCCAAAAAGACCTGGGAGCCCACGGAAGACAACAGTGGTGGATGATCGCCGCATACTTTCTTTGGTGAAGAAGAACCCGTTCACAACATCAACTGAAGTCCAGAACACTCTCAGTGAAGTAGGTGTATCTGTCTCTAAGTCAACAGTAAAGAGAAGACTCCATGAAAGTAAATACAAAGGGTTCACATCTAGATGCAAACCATTCATCAATTCCAAAAATAGACAGGCCAGAGTTAAATTTGCTGAAAAACACCTCCAGATGCCAGCTCAGTTCTGGAAAGTATTCTATGGACAGATGAGACAAAGATCAACTTGTACCAGAATGATGGGAAGCCAAAAGTTTGGAGAAGAAAGGGAACGGCACATGATCCAAGGCACACCACATCCTCTGTAAAACATAGTGGAGGCAGCGTGATGGCATGGCCATGCATGACTTTCAATGGCACTGGGTCACTTGTGTTTATTGATGACATAACAGCAGACAAGAGTAGCCGGATGAATTCTGAAGTGTACCGGGATATACTTTCAGCCCAGATTCAGCCAAATGCTGCAAACTTGATTGGACGGCGCTTCATAGTACAGATGGATAATGACCCCAAGCATACAACCAAAGCTACACAGGAGTTCATGAGTGCAAAAAAGTGGAACATTCTTCAATGGCCAAGTCAATCACCAGATCTTAACCCAATTGAGCATGCATTTCACTTGCTCAAATCCAGACTTAAGAGGGAAAGACCCACAAACAAGCAAGACCTGAAGGCTGCGGCTGTAAAGGCCTGGCAAAGCATTAAGAAGGAGGAAACCCAGCATTTGGTGATGTCCATGGGTTCCAGACTTAAGGCAGTGATTGCCTCCAAAGGATTCGCCACAAAATTTTGAAAATAAAAATATTTTGTTTGGGTTATGTTTATTTGTCCAATTACTTTTGACCTCCTAAAATGTGGAGTGTTTGTAAAGAAATGTGTACAATTCCTACATTTTCTAACACATATTTTTGTTCAACCCTTCAAATTAAACGTTACAATCTGCACTTGAATTCTGTTGTAGAGGTTTCATTTCAAATCCAATGTGGTGGCATGCAGAGCCCAACTCGCGAAAATTGTGTCACTGTCCAAATATTTCTGGCCCTGACTGTATATATATATACATGTCTTTGAATTTGTGACACATATATATATATATATATTTATATTTATAGTTCATACACTTCTACATAGCCGCTAATTCAATTGCCGGCTTTTGTGAAAATGCAGAACCCGACATGAAATTACACATGGTTTACATAGAGTTAACCATGTCATTTCAAGTTGTTTGATATATTGTTTTCACTAACAATTACATGAGTGTATGTGTGCAAAATTTCACACCTGTAGGGGTTAATTAAAGGTGTAAATTCGTAGCAAAAAAGTCCGTTTTTTTACAACGAATTTACACCTTTAATTAACCCCTACAGGTGTGAAATTTTGCACATATGCACTCATGTAATTGTTTGTGAAAATCAGATATCAAACTACATGAAAAGACATGGTTAACTCTATGTAAACCATGTGTCATTTAATGTCGGGTGCTTCTGTATTTTCACAAAAGCCGGCATTACCCGGCAATTGAATCAGAGGCTATTTTACTATGTAGAAGTGTATAAACTATAAATATATGTATATATATATGTCACAATGTCATGTATATATATATATATATATATATATATATATATATATGTATTCTATGTGTGTATATTTAGTGTTTACAAGGAAGGAAAGGGTTTTTTTTAGTTATGATATTTCTGTCCCATAGACTTGCATTGGATTTCCGGTATCGGAATCGGGTATCGGCGATACCCATTCCGATCCGATACTTCTTGATATCAGAAAGTATCGCTCAACCCTAATTGTCACATATCACTATGATGTGTATTGTATTATTTTTATATATATTATAACTATTGTATTTTTTGCACTTAATATATGTATACACATAATCATTTATATATGGGTATCACTTCATATTGA
>JARQOD010000006.1:246337687-246363359 GCA_033576555.1 Oophaga sylvatica | reverse complement strand
GGGATTTCCCATGACGTGCGCATCTGGTGAGTGCCGGGGGGCGGTGCATCTTGTGGCGGTGACGTCGGGGCGCACGCGCATTGAGGACATGCCGTAAATGGAGCACAGCATAAATAGCCGGGTATTGGAAGTTTATACTACTCTCCTTTGATAAAGCAAACGTGAAACGCGCGTCAGGGGTGGCGCATGGGTCCAGGGCACAGCAGCATTGCACTTCAGGGGTAAGCAAGGCATTAATTATTGACAACATTGAGCGGTCTAGTGATATGTTATCAGGGGGACTCATATTGTCATTTGTACTGATGTAAATTGCATGCTATTAGATTACACTTACCCGCTGGGCTTATATTTTAAATGTGAGGTGTATACCCTATGTGGGATACTCTATATAATATACCCTATATGGGATTATATTAGTAATTGCTGCAACACATTATTGCTCTGGTCCATGTGCAATTTTTTATACTAGGGTATTTTCACCACTGTGTGATTTTATTTATATGTATCTTTTTTATTGAATAAATAAATTTTTTTCAAAAAATAAATTGTGTTTGTTACTCCGTTTTTCTTGGTTGATACTATATACACCTGGTATCTTCTGATACAGTACCATATATCAGCTGCTTGTAATAAGGTCAAATCCATACTGAGAGAGCGTCTGTGTGTGACTCCGGAAATAAATACGGAGATTTAAATTTTCCCCTACACCGTATACAGCTGTACGCTCCTCATACAGTACCATATATTTGCTGGTATTACGGTCAAATCCATACTGAGAGAGCATCTGTGTGTGACTCTGGAAATAAATATGGAGATTTAAATTTTCTCCTACACCGTATACAGCTGTACACTCCTCATACAGTACCGTATATCTGCTGGTATTACGGTCAAATCCATTCTGAGAGAGTGTCTGTGTGTGACTCCGGAAATAAATACGGAGATTTAAATTTTCCCCTACACCATATACAGCTGTACGCTCATCATATAGTACCGCATATATGCTGGTATTACGGTCAAATCCATACTGAGTGAGCGTCTGTGTCTGACTCCGGAAATATATACGGAGATTGAAATTTTCCCCTACACCGTATACAGCTGCCCGCTTCTGATACAGTACCGTATATCTGCTGTTTGTATTACGGTCAAATCCATACTGAGAGAGCGTCTGTGTGTGACTCCGGAAATATATACGGAGATTTAAATTTTTCCCTACACCGTATACAGCTGTACTCTCCTCATACAGTAACGTATATCTGCTGGTATTTTTGGTACATTTTCCCAAACATTTGGAAGTATGGTGAAAGAGGCCACGGACGTTGGCAAGGGGGGCCAGCTGGTATTGATGGTGGTGGTGGTGCATCTGCTGGTAATGGCAAAAGCACAATAGCACCTAAGGCAGGAGGTGTTGAGCCTGCGTCATTGTCTGGCACCAGAAGGCCTGGAAGTCTCCCTTTTCTGGGAGTAGGTAAACCGCTTTTAAAGCCGGAGCATCAGGAACAGGTTTTGGCTTACAGTGCTGAAACAGCCTCCAGCTCTATCGCCTCCTCTTCTGAAGTTTCAAAAACTGCAAGCACTGAGTCGTCAGTGCAGTCTCCTGGTCAGGAACAACACCTTTCCTTGTGCCCTTCAACCCCACCAAAAGTGAAGGATGCGGCAGGCCACACTTCAGATTACTCCCTGGAGCTCTTTTCACATACCATGAATAATTTATCAAGTGAAATCATGAATTCCGCAGTCCAAGATGAATATGACATGGAGTGCACTGATGCACAGCCAGTGCTATATGACTCTGCTGGTACATTCACCCAGAGCACTGCATTGCCCTCGCAGTCTACTGAGCCAGATTCTGACCCTGATGAAACTCAGGTGCCCCTTCCCGCATACTATACCACCTTACACGGTGACACAGAGGAAGGTGCAGATGAAATTGAAGAGGAGGTGATGGATGACCCAGTTGTTGACCCGGATTGGCATCCATTGGGGGAAGAGGTTGCCGCTGGCAATAGTTCAGAAGAGGAGGAGGATCCGCAGCAGGCATCACGATTGCAGCTGCGGTTATCTGGCAGGCCCGTAGCAGTCCAAAAACGTGTTAAAAAAATAAAAGGGTTGCAAGACAGTTTGGCCAGATGGTCAAATTAGCACAGCGTGCAAGCCCTGAACAGTTTTCCCATAGTAGGAAGAGTGCAGTGTGGCACTTTTTTGACCAAAATCCTATTGATGAGGCAAAGGTTATCTGTAAGAAGTGCGGAAGGTAGTGTTGAGCATTCCGATACCGCAAGTATCGGGTATCGGCCGATATTCGCGTTATCGGAATTCCGATACTTAATTCCGATACTTTTTCAATATCGTATACCGGAATCGGAAGTTCCCATAATTCTTTGAGAGGCAATGTGATGTTAGTCAGCCAATGATGAATCTTATGAAGTGTGGGCACATCCTGTAATGCTGCGGTCATCTTAACTAATGGCATGGCTGTGATTGGCTGCTGAAATGATGTCAGAATGCACTATAAAAGGCGCCGCAGCCATTTTAGCGTCACTGTGCTGTGAACTCAGTTAGGGACAGAACGCTACTCTGCTCACTCTGAGGGACAGTTAGATATTGCGATTTTGTGTACTACTGTGCTTGAGGCAGGCTAGTTTACCAACCGCTGTGTAAAGCTTCATTTTGCCAGTGTTGTTTTAACAGCTCTGTGCAAGGTGTGTGTGTGACAGTGCAGGTGACGCTGCAGTTTGCTCTGCATCCACCGCTGTTTGTAGGCATCTGCACGTGTCACTGACTCTTTTTTTTTTTTATTTTATTTTGTGGAATTGGTGCAGCTCCATTATATTAGAAAAAAATCAAATCTATTAGTGTGACGTGCTTCCATCCGTATACAATACATTGGTTGCAAACACTATAGAAGTACAGAAAGGAGCCTTTCACAGCTACTGAACAGTTGTCTGCAGGGTTTACTGTAGTCTGTGAGCTTTTAATTTTGTGAGTGCAGATTACGCTCCAGTTAGTTCTTCAACCACTGCCGGTTGTAGTCTGCTGAGCGTGTGTCACTGCCTCATCCTTCACATTTTTCTCTAATTGGTGCTGCTCCATTTTAGTGGAAAAAAATCTAATCTATTAGTGTGACGCGCTTCCATCCGTATACAATACATTGGTTGCAAACACTATAGAAGTACACAAAGGGGCCTTTAACAGCTACTGAACAGTTGTGTTTCAGTGTTCACTGTAGTCTGTGAGCTTTTCATTTTTTGAGTGCAGATTACGCTCCAGTTTGTTCTTCAACCACTGCCGGTTGTAGTCTGCTGAGCGTGTGTCACTGCCTCATCCTTCACATTTTTCTCTAATTGGTGCTGCTCCATTTTAGTGGAAAAAAATCTAATCTATTAGTGTGACGCGCTTCCATCCGTATACAATACATTGGTTGCAAACACTATAGAAGTACACAAAGGGGCCTTTAACAGCTACTGAACAGTTGTGTTTCAGTGTTCACTGTAGTCTGTGAGCTTTTCATTTTTTGAGTGCAGATTACGCTCCAGTTTGTTCTTCAACCACTGCCGGTTGTAGTCTGCTGAGCGTGTGTCACTGCCTCATCCTTCACATTTTTCTCTAATTGGTGCTGCTCCATTTTAGTGGAAAAAAATCTAATCTATTAGTGTGACGCGCTTCCATCCGTATACAATACATTGGTTGCAAACACTATAGAAGTACACAAAGGGGCCTTTAACAGCTACTGAACAGTTGTGTTTCAGTGTTCACTGTAGTCTGTGAGCTTTTCATTTTGTGAGTGCAGATTACGCTCCAGTTTGTTCTTCAACCACTGCCGGTTGTAGTCTGCTGAGCGTGTGTCACTGCCTCATCCTTCACATTTTTCTCTAATTGGTGCTGCTCCATTTTAGTGGAAAAAAATCTAATCTATTAGTGTGACGCGCTTCCATCCGTATACAATACATTGGTTGCAAACACTATAGAAGTACACAAAGGGGCCTTTAACAGCTACTGAACAGTTGTGTTTCAGTGTTCACTGTAGTCTGTGAGCTTTTCATTTTGTGAGTGCAGATTACGCTCCAGTTTGTTCTTCAACCGCTGCCGGTTGTAGTCTGCTGAGCGTGTGTCACTGCCTCATCCTTCACATTTTTCTCTAATTGGTGCTGCTCCATTTTAGTGGAAAAAAATCTAATCTATTAGTGTGACGCGCTTCCATCCGTATACAATACATTGGTTGCAAACACTATAGAAGTACACAAAGGGGCCTTTCACAGATACTGAACAGTTGTCTGCAGGGTTCACTGTAGTCTGTGAGGAATAACCACACTTAGGCCTTATAACTTTTCTGACTTTCTTTATCAATCTACCAAGATGAAGAAGTCAGTGAGTAAGGCACGTGGTCGTGGTCGAGGCCGTGGATTTGCAGCAGGGAGAGGACGTGGGATTCTGTGGCTGCTGCCGCACCCAGTGACACAGCATCCACCAGTTTTCCCCGTGAGCGTTCCTTTATGCGCACTTTTGTAGGAGCTCAGCGTACCCCCCTGCTGCGTGAAGAACAAATTGAAGCCGTTGTTGGTTGGATGGCAGCCAATGCATCGACTTCAATAGCTTCCACCTCCTCTCAGGACCACAGCACTGTTGAACAACCATCAGTCTCTTCACCGCCTGCCAAATTGCCCAGGCAGTCAGAGAGCTCTGTACAGGAGCCAGCTGAGTCTCTGCTTCTGTTCTCAGAATCTGTTGGCTTGCAAACAGGGGCCCAGCCAAGCAGCATTCTGGAATGTGAAGAAGAGGCAGTATGCAGTGATGCGCAACAGCTGTGTCTCTCTGAATCTGAAGAGGCGGGTGAGCCAGTGCCGATGGTCAGCACACCGCAGAACGCATCTGATGATGATGAGACTCAGTTGCCAGTTTCTGTTGAGCATGGTGCTGGCCAGACCATCCAACAACAGCAGGTGTTGGAAGAGGGTAGTGGTGGAGATGATGAGGTCCAAGACCCAACATGGCGTGAGGAACAGGAAGGTGGTGGGAGCAGCTCTGAGGAAGAGATTGCCCCAACGGTCCAAACAGTAGGGAGAGGTAGGCTGCAGACTCGCTTGCCTGTAGCCTCCAGTTTGGCACCCGTTCGGAGCAGTTCTCTTCCAACAGCCAAACCGGGCGCTCCCAGGACTTGCTCTGCGTGGTCCTTTTTTGATACAGTTGCAGATGATATTTGCTATGTCAAATGCAAGCTGTGTAATCAAAAAATTAAAAGAGGTAAAAGTGTCAGTAACCTTAATACAACAAATATGTGGAAACATGTGCGGTCAAAGCACTTTGTTGAGTTACAAAGACACACTGGAGATGTAGGCCAACCTACAGCAGCACCTACATCTTCAGCTCGTGTTGGAGCCTCTTCCTCCAGTTCACACACAGCTGGTTCGGCTTCCTCAAAGGATCGCCATGGAAGAACCTCTGTCACTGTTGTCCAGAGACACAGTGTTATTCCACCCACAGCTGCAAGTTCCCTGTCATCCTCACACACCCAGGCCACAAAACAGCCATCGGTAGCACAGGCATGGGATAAAAGACGGCCATACTCGGCAAACCATCCACGAGCACAGGCTCTGAATGCTGGCATTGCAAAACTCCTGTCCCTTGAAATGCTGTCATTCAGACTGGTGGAGACTGACAGTTTCCGTGAATTAATGGCATTGGCAGTCCCACAATACAATGTGCCCAGCCGATTTTATTTCAGCAGGCAAGCCGTCCCTGGTCTGCAAAAGCATGTTGAGGCAAAAATTAAACATGCGCTACTAAACGCCGTCAGTAGCAAGGTCCACCTGACCACCGATGCGTGGACCAGTACCCATGGCCAGGGACGATACCTTTCACTCACTGCCCATTGGGTGAATGTTGTGGAGCCGGGTACAGATCTTGCGAGTGGCGCTGTACGTGTTCTGCCAACTCCAAGGATTGCCGGAATCAAGTCTGTCCACATTGACTCCTCCTCCTACTCCAGTTCCTCAGAATCATCGCTGCAGGAGCCGTCACGGTCTACCTTCACATGGACCCGTGGACGCTTACCTGATGCGACCGATATGAGCACAGCCGTGGCCAAACGGCAACAGGCCGTTCTGAAATTAATTCCCATGGGAATCGAAGCCACACAGCGCAGGAGGTCTGGAATGCCATCAAGCAGGAGAGCGACGTGTGGTTTTTGCCAGCGAATCTCCAGCCAGGCTTGGTAGTGTGTGACAATGGCCGAAATCTGGTGGCAGCTCTGGGCCTTGGCAAACTCACTCACATACCATGTCTGGCACATGTGCTCAACTTGGTCGTGCAGAGTTTTTTGAGGGACTATCCGGATCTTGATGCACTGCTGCACAAGGTCCGCCTAGAGTGCGCTCACTTGCGACGTTCCAGCATGGCCAGATCGCGCATTGCAGCTCTGCAACGCAGATTGCGCCTTCCTGAACATCGCATCATATGTGACGTATCCACCAGGTGGAATTCAACGTTACATATGTTGGAGCGGTTGTGTGAGCAGCAGCCAGCAGTTATGGAGTATCAGCTGCATCAGGCGCAATCAACACGCAATTTGCGCCGTCCACACTTCACCATTAATGAGTGGGCCACTATGAAGGACATGTGCCACGTTTTGCGTGCGTTTGATGAGTCAACGCGGATGGCGAGTGCAGATGATGCACTAGTCAGCCTGACTGTCCCCCTTATCTGCCTGCTTCAAAAAACACTGCAAGCAATAAGGGATGAGGTTTTGGAAGAGGTGGAGGATGAGGAGTCACAAATTCCATCACCTTCTGGAAAGTCAGCGCAACGTGGTTCCTCACAAGGGGCTGGGCAGGGCTCACTTTGTGAGGAGGATGAGGAGGAGGAGTCAATGGAGGAGGAAGACATCGCTCCAGAGGGAGGTACACAACGCTCTAGTCAGTATGTAGAGCGAGGGTGGGGTGATGCAGAGCAGGCAGAGATAACGCCTCTTGCAGAGGACAGCGTTTCTTTGCCAGTTGGGAGTCTGCAGCACATGGTTGATTTCATGCTGCAGTGCCTAAGAAACGACCGCCGCATCGCCCACATTCTCACGACGTCTGATTATTGGGTGTACACCCTCCTAGACCCTCGCTACCGGGACAACGTCAAAAGCCTCATCACACCGTTGAACCGGGAGCGTAAAATGCGGGAGTACCAAGACACACTGGTGCAATCCCTAATGTTCTACCTTACTGCCGAGAGCACTGCTGCTGCTACTGCTTTACAAAGCAGCTCTGTGCGTCGAGGCAGTGTAGAGAGCTCTGCAACAAGAGGGAGCACACGCAGTGCCTCTGCACAGGGAAAGACCAGTATGTTAAAAATGTGGCAAAGTTTTGTGGCAGCGCCACAAATGTCTACGCCATCCGAGAGGGCTCCAGTCAGCGGGAGGCAACGTATCCGTCAGATGGTGACAGACTACTTGGCTTTGCCTCTCAGTGTACTCCCAGATGGCTCTTCCCCATTCAAGTTTTGGGTCTCTAAGCTGGATACATGGCCAGAGCTTAGCCAGTATGCATTGGAGGTGCTGGCTTGCCCTGCTGCCAGTGTATTATCGGAGCGCGTCTTTAGTGCTGCAGGTGGTGTACTAACAGACCGTCGCATGCGACTATCCTCCGATAATGTAGACCGGCTTACTTTTCTGAAAATGAACAAGGCATGGATCTCGCCAGAATTTATCTGTCCGTTTTCAGATTAAATAACTGGTTCGCAACGTTATCCATGTCTCCTGTTATGTTCATCTTTCTACCACCTGAACTCTACTCCCTGGGCTCCAACACTGCCAGTTGCTGCTCAGAAGTGTCGTGTCCACAGAACAAAACACAAGCTCTACTGTTAGTGGGGTTCAGTAACGCCAGCTGTTCCCCTGCTGTGTGAACGGCAAGAAGTCTCCTGTTCCCGACACATGGACAGAAAAACACATGACCAACATGCTCCAAATAGGGAAGAGCCGTCACCCTGCTTGTTATGCTGAAAACATGAAATTGTGAAGTTTTGCAGGCCTAGAATGATAAATTTTTATGACAAATATGGACAAATAATAATTTGTCATCACAGCGCATATCTGCACATGTCTATTAGAAATGGTAACAAAAAATAAAACACTACTCTTCACATTTTGAAATTAATGCATAAAAGTACATTTCAGACTTATGAATTAATGCTTTTTAAGGAACTTTATCTGTACCTGTAAGATAATGCAGTCAATGGATGTACGAATCATTAAATCCTCATCATCATCATCACGAGTTTTATTTATGACAGACATTATAAAATACACATACTGATGCCAACTGTAACTTCAAACACCATATATGAAATGGCCAGCATGTAAACATGGTAATAATGTCCAATAATAAATTATTACATCTAGAAAGTGCATCATGCATACTGACAATAGGTAGTTATACCTGCAAGTGCTGTTGAAACAACCACAAGAGATATAAATTAATACTGGTATATAGGTATCACAGTGCATAGTTACTCATGGACAATGTTGATGTAATACTGTATCTCAATTAAGTCAGCGTCAACCATTAGGCTTGTTAGTCTTGTACATTGTTAAAGAGGGAACGTAATTTTTTTGTTTGTCATAGGTGGAGTATTACACATTTAATTATTACTGCTGTATTTTTTTTTTGCGTCCCTAGTGCGCAATAACGCAGCCTAACCTCACATTTGATAGTCAGCTAATTGCCACACGCTACCCTACCCTACGCGTGACAGTAGGAAGGTAGTGTTGACGGATAAAGCTTTGCGCAACCAGACATTCTTTTACCCTCTTCAACACTCTACAAGCAAAAAATGCATGATTTCAGCCGCAGACTTTATTGACGTACAGTATAACATCGGCATTACCCATCAGAGGCTGTCCACTGTCTGATACAGACATAGAATATACCTTTGCTATCCGTAGCCTTTGTTTCACCTACACTTGCAGGCACACACTTAAATTGTGACAAACAATGCCTAATGTTTTTTTAAATGGTTATTTTTTATCGTACATTATTGTGTCATCAATCACATTGATGAGTCCATGCTGGACATGTCATACATGCTATAGAAAGTTACGATTTTATGAACTTAAATAATTGAAATGTCTGTGACTGTCACATAAAATTTGCGATGATGATGATGAGTGACTATTACAAAATCCATTGTCTTCACTATGTTATGGTTTAACATAGCGTTCCTTAAGCATTATTCATAAAAAAAAAATGGACTTTTATTCTTAAATTTACAACACTATATTTTGTTACCAATTTTTTGGGTGTTGTGTTGTTCCATTTATTTTTGGCATGTGCATATATGCGTTTATATTTGTATTTTCTTTATTTTTCCTTCTTGAAATTAGAAAACATGTGTATCTTTGTACCGTGTTAGCCAGTAGATAGAAAAATATTTAGACTTCAGAGTCAGCAGTGGTTGATACCTTTTAATGGATAACTGAAAAGATGGAAACAAATTGCAAGCTTTCAAGGCTACTCACGTCTCTTCATCAGGGAAAGACTAAATAAAAAAATTAAGCATCACATATTTCTATACACAACAGGACACAGGAATAGTGCAATAGGTAAGACAAGTAAGTGACGTGTATCAGAACTGTCATTATCTCACAGGGATGAACATAAATATTGGAACAGTTCCTAGATAAGGATAGAAAGTTTTATTGCCCTCTCATTGGCGTCTTTTTTTGGGTTTTCATGACCCTGGAAGGGCATAGACGCAGATTCCTTAATTGATATAGAATGACATAAATCCATGTGATCTATTCATTCCATCACTAACAGTGTCAAAGGTCATGATGAGCTTATATTCTGAAACCTTTGTACGTTTCTCATATTTGAAGTTATATTTTAATACCAGTAATTCCATATCCATGATGCTATGACCGGGCATACAAAAGTCTTTTGCCACAGGTAAATTCATTAATTTATCTGTGATTGTGTGGCGCTGATAATTCATCCTTGTTCTCCTTTTTGTTGCCGGTCTCCCCTCACTTGTCCCTCCCTCACTTGTCTTAGCTATTCCTGTGTCCTGTTGTGTGTAGAAATATGTGATTCTTCATTTTTGGCTTTACTCTTAGCCTGATGAAGACACCTGAGTAGTCTCGAAAGCTTTGAATTTGTTACCATATTTTCAGTTAGCCATTAAACGTTATCAACCACAGAGGACTGTCAAGTATAAATATTTTTCTATTCTTGTAATTGAAATTCATCATTTTATTGTCGTAGTAAAACTTCATTTATTCTTGTTTGAAGTACATACATTTGCAATGGCCACGTAACAAGGCAATAACTCAATATTTTGTGCCTACACCCTCCTTGACCCTGGGCTTCAACAGCGCCAGTTGCTGCTCAGAAGTGTTAGATGCACAGATGAAAACAATCGCTGATGTGTTTGTGGGGTTCAGTAACGCCTGCTGTTCCCCTGCTGTGTGTCTGGCAAAAATTACTGCTGCTAACTACAACTTCAACTTCAAACGTCTCATACTAGGCCTCTGCCTACACCCTCCTTGACCCTGGGCTTCAACAGCGCCAGTTGCTGCTCAGAAGTGTTAGATGCACAGATGAAAACAATCGCTGATGTGTTTGTGGGTTCAGTAACGCCTGCTGTTCCCCTGCTGTGTGTCCGGCAAAAATTACTGCTAGCTACCTAATCATGGTGAAAAAAACATGACATCTCAAAGTGTCTAGTGCTACACATAGATATGAGGCTACACCATGATTTCTAAGCTGTAAACATTTGAAACGTCAACTTTCAAACCATAAAATGATTTGTCTTTGTCACAAATCTGTAACAAAATAATTGTGACATATTATTACAGATATGCACATGTCGAAAACAAATGCAAACACAAAAGCCTACTTATGCTATAGGATACTGATGGTCAACCTTGTCACTCCATAGCTTAGACAAATCCAACTCACATCATGATGACTCAAATACTGCAATGTTGGAAGTGCATAATGTGGGTTGAACTTTGACAACTGCTGCAGTGCGAAGGTTATACTTCAGTGTTCTTGCCTTTGAAATAAAAGCATACAAGTAAATATAATATCCAATGTTGATTAAGGGACGTGATGTACACCTGTAATATTGTGCAAACAATGCATGTAGGAATAGTCCTCTTCAACATTACTTATATTTGTGTCATTTTAAAAAATACATATTTGATTAGAAAGTTAACAGCCCATATCATAAAGGTCCTTCATGTAAACATGATAATCGCTAACAAAAATCATGCATTACCTTGGTAAAGTCAATAGTGCATAGTCACAATAGCAAAATATATACCTGTAAGTGGTGCTGAAAGAACGACAACTGATAGAATAGGTGAATGATATCTATTTATCAGACTGAATAGCGACACCTGTACAATGTCGATATAATACTGTACCTTAACAAAACAGCTGTGTCACACCTCACACGCATTTTTCTTGTAGCTTGTTATGTAATAGGGCACATGCGTGTATGTTTCATCATAGGTGCATGTTTACTGAGTAAAGCAGTCATGACAACGCCTTTGTGTTGTCGGTAAGCTTGCGATGATGAACGATGCGCACCGTGAATGTTAGTCTGCGTCATAAGACGCACAGACGCTCCAATACCCAACGCGTCACAGCAGGAAGCCAGTCTGTGCGTCCAAACAAAGGCGCAAGCATACATGCACGTACCCTTTTATAAAGCTATATAAAAAAAAGGATGTAGTAGTAACGCACACTTTATTGAGGTACAGTATTACATCGCCATTCACCATCTGTGGCTATGCAGTCTCATCTATATATACCTTATCTATCCGTTGTCATGCTTGCAAGTCCACAGTCAGGCATAAATAGCTGTTTTCACTATGCACTTTTTAAAGGTTTTTTTTGTTAATATAAATGATTGGCACATATTATCAGTATTACATGATGGAAATTTAGATATTTTTAAAAACTTTTTAGTGATATTATTCAGCAAATGAAAATGTGTACATACTGTTACTTATCCATCATTAATGGATTCTGATATGTACTTGTATGCTTTTATTTAAAACCGTATAGCAGATTATTTAACCGATTTTTATTGTGGTTTGCATTGCTTTTCAACATGTTAATGTATGCGTTTATGTTTGTCAATTATTAATTTACATATATTTTTTAAAGTAAAATCATCATCTTATGGTACTAAAGGTTATATTTCTCTTGTTTGGAGTATAGACATTTTTAATTGACACGTAACAAGGAAAATACTTGATCTAGTATTTAAACATCCTCCTTGACCCTGGGCTCCAACACCGCCAGTTGTTGCTTGGAAGTGCTGTTAGCACAGTCTACACTTGCTCCTGTGTTACTGGGGTTCAGTAATGTCAGCTGTTCCCCTGCTGTGTGAACGGCAAACAGTCCTGCTGCCTCCACCCTGTTCTCTTCTCATCCCTGGGCTACAACACCGCCAGTTGTTTCTCGGAAGTGCTGTTAGCACAGTTAACACTTGCTCCCGTGTTACTGGGGTTCAGTAATGTCAGCTGTTCCCCTGCTGTGTGTACGGCAAAAAGTCCTGCTGCCTCCACCATGTTCTCTTCTCATCCCTGGGCTACAACACCGCCAGTTGTTTCTCGGAAGTGCTGTTAGCACAGTTAACACTTGCTCCCGTGTTACTGGGGTTCAGTAATGTCAGCTGTTCCCCTGCTGTGTGAACGGCAAAAAGTCCTGCTGCCTCCACCCTGTTCTCTTCTCATCCCTGGGTTACAACACCGCCAGTTGTTTCTCGGAAGTGCTGTTAGCACAGTCTACACTTGCTCCTGTGTTACTGGGGTTCAGTAATGTCAGCTGTTCCCCTGCTGTGTGAACGGCAAACAGTCCTGCTGCCTCCACCATGTTCTCTTCTCATCCCTAGGCTACAACACCGCCAGTTGTTTCTCGGAAGTGCTGTTAGCACAGTTAACACTTGCTCCCGTGTTACTGGGGTTCAGTAATGTCAGCTGTTCCCCTGCTGTGTGAACGGCAAACAGTCCTGCTGCCTCCACCATGTTCTCTTCTCATCCCTGGGCTACAACACCGCCAGTTGTTTCTCGGAAGTGCTGTTAGCACAGTTAACACTTGCTCCCGTGTTACTGGGGTTGAGTAATGTCAGCTGTTCCCCTGCTGTGTGAACGGCAAAAAGTCCTGCTGCCTCCACCCTGTTCTCTTCTCATCCCTGGGTTACAACACCGCCAGTTTTTCTCGGAAGTGCTGTTAGCACAGTCTACACTTGCTCCTGTGTTACTGGGGTTCAGTAATGTCAGCTGTTCCCCTGCTGTGTGAACGGCAAACAGTCCTGCTGCCTCCACCATGTTCTCTTCTCATCCCTGGGCTACAACACCGCCAGTTGTTTCTCGGAAGTGCTGTTAGCACAGTTAACACTTGCTCCCGTGTTACTGGGTTCAGTAATGTCAGCTGTTCCCCTGCTGTGTGAACGGCAAACAGTCCTGCTGCCTCCACCATGTTCTCTTCTCATCCCTGGGCTACAACACCGCCAGTTGTTTCTCGGAAGTGCTGTTAGCACAGTCTACACTTGCTCCCGTGTTACTGGGGTTCAGTAATGTCAGCTGTTCCCCTGCTGTGTGAACGGCAAAAAGTCCTGCTGCCTCCACCCTGTTCTCTTCTCATCCCTGGGTTACAACACCGCCAGTTGTTTCTCGGAAGTGCTGTTAGCACAGTTAACACTTGCTCCCGTGTTACTGGGGTTCAGTAATGTCAGCTGTTCCCCTGCTGTGTGAACGGCAAAAGTCCTGCTGCCTCCACCCTGTTCTCTTCTCATCCCTGGGCTACAACACCGCCAGTTGTTTCTCGGAAGTGCTGTTAGCACAGTTAACACTTGCTCCCGTGTTACTGGGGTTCAGTAATGTCAGCTGTTCCCCTGCTGTGTGAACGGCAAACAGTCCTGCTGCCTCCACCATGTTCTCTTCTCATCCCTGGGCTACAACACCGCCAGTTGTTTCTCGGAAGTGCTGTTAGCACAGTCTACACTTGCTCCCGTGTTACTGGGGTTCAGTAATGTCAGCTGTTCCCCTGCTGTGTGAACGGCAAAAAGTCCTGCTGCCTCCACCCTGTTCTCTTCTCATCCCTGGGTTACAACACCGCCAGTTGTTTCTCGGAAGTGCTGTTAGCACAGTCTACACTTGCTCCTGTGTTACTGGGGTTCAGTAATGTCAGCTGTTCCCCTGCTGTGTGAACGGCAAACAGTCCTGCTGCCTCCACCATGTTCTCTTCTCATCCCTGGGCTACAACACCGCCAGTTGTTTCTCGGAAGTGCTGTTAGCACAGTTAACACTTGCTCCCGTGTTACTGGGGTTCAGTAATGTCAGCTGTTCCCCTGCTGTGTGAACGGCAAACAGTCCTGCTGCCTCCACCATGTTCTCTTCTCATCCCTGGGCTACAACACCGCCAGTTGTTTCTCGGAAGTGCTGTTAGCACAGTCTACACTTGCTCCCGTGTTACTGGGGTTCAGTAATGTCAGCTGTTCCCCTGCTGTGTGAACGGCAAACAGTCCTGCTGCCTCCACCATGTTCTCTTCTCATCCCTGGGCTACAACACCGCCAGTTGTTTCTCGGAAGTGCTGTTAGCACAGTCTACACTTGCTCCTGTGTTACTGGGGTTCAGTAATGTCAGCTGTTCCCCTGCTGTGTGAACGGCAAACAGTCCTGCTGCCTCAACTTTAATTTCCATGGGTACCTTCTGCTACCCATCCGGGTTCCAGTACCGTCAGCTGGTTCTCCGCAGTGCCTTTGGCCTAGGTGCCTCCATGTCGGTATCCGAGTTCCAGCAACGTCTGCTGGTCCTTGGTAGTGCTTTGGAGCACAGGTACCTCCTGCTTAGTAACCATGTCCCAGTAACGTCAGCTGGTCCTCGGTTGTGCCTTTGGCTCTTTTCATTCTGCTGCCCCTCCGGGTTCCAGCACAGTCAGCTGGTCCTCGTCACTTGCATTGGCTCTTGTACCTTCTTCTACCCGTCCGGGTTCCAGTACCGTCAGCTGGTTCTCCGCAGTGCCTTTGGCCTAGGTGCCTCCATGTCGGTATCCGAGTTCCAGCAACGTCTGCTGGTCCTTGGTAGTGCTTTGGAGCACAGGTACCTCCTGCTTAGTAACCGTGTCCCAGTAACGTCAGCTGGTCCTCGGTTGTGCCATTGGCTCTTTTCCTTCTGCTGACCCTCCGGGTTCCAGCACAGTCAGCTGGTCCTCGTTACTTTCATTGGCTCTTGTACCTTCTGCTACCCATCCGGGTTCCAGTACCGTCAGCTGGTTCTCCGCAGTGCCTTTGGCCTAGGTGCCTCCATGTCGGTATCCGAGTTCCAGCAACGTCTGCTGGTCCTTGGTAGTGCTTTGGAGCACAGGTACCTCCTGCTTAGTAACCGTGTCCCAGTAACGTCAGCTGGTCCTCGGTTGTGCCATTGGCTCTTTTCCTTCTGCTGACCCTCCGGGTTCCAGCACAGTCAGCTGGTCCTCGTTACTTCCATTGGCTTTTGTACCATCACCAACAGGACAAAGAAGGTTAAGACAAACTACAAGATACAGAACAAGAGACAGAAGAACAATAAGCAGAAGATCAAAAAGCAGAAGAACATTAAGTATAAGACCAAAATGAAGAGCAAAATATATGCTCTAAATTCTAAGCAGAAGAAGACTAAGCAGTGTATGGGGGTGAGTCCGTTCCTCCTCGTGGTGCCCCTGGAAAATGCCTGATGCTGCTGCAGGCTAAACTGAACGCGGACAAATACTGTTGTAATTAAAATCTTTCGTGACAGCAAGAACGGAAGGATGAAAATTCAGAGTTTTACAGATTACAAGTACAGGAATGTCTGTCACAAATAAGAATATGATGAAAAGGATGAATAGGAAGAAGATGAAGAAGTAGAATATGAAGAATAATACTGTTTAATAAGAACAATATAAGTAATGTTAACAAAAAGATGAATAGCAAGAAGTTTTAGAAGATTAAGAAGGTGAAGATGAAGAATAATTTGATGAGAAAGATGATGCTGCTGAAGATTATGAAGGAGAAAGTGTGTGAAAAGTTAAAAAGGTGAAGAGCATGGAAGTTGTGAAACAGACATATTTGACAAAATAGAAAAAAGGTTAACAACATTGTCAATTTCTTCGTCAATCCAAACGTATTTCAAAAAAGAAATATTAATGCTATTCCATTGCATTGTGTTAAACATCTATGCCTTTAATGTCTCCTCAACCTCCCCCAATAAATTCTACATTACTCTTTGTTGTTTTCCTTCATGTACAATTAACCAACAAGGCAAGAATGGGTTTTTTTTAATTCCGATATTTTGTTCCCATAGACTTACATTGTATTTCCGGTATCGGTATCGGGTATCGCCGATATTTTTTGTGTATCGGCGATACCATTCCGATTCCGATACTTTTGGATATCGGAAAGTATCGCTCAACTCTAGCGGAAGGACCTTTCGCCGAGGGAAAAATCTCGGGCATTTGAATACCAGTTGCATGCTTAGACATGTAAACACCATGCACTTGCAAGTTTGGACGGACTACAAAACCTCACTGGCTTTGAATGCCTACATTGCCAAACTGATCTCATTAGAGATGATGCCCTTCCGTTTGGTTGAAAGCGCAGCGTTCTGAGAGCTCAGCACTTCTTTTCTAGAAAAGCCATCCCTGCCCTCTACCTGCATGTGAAAGACCGCATTGTCCATGCACTCAAACAATCAGTGAGTGGAAAGGTGCACCTCACAACAGATGCATGGGCCAGTAGGCATGGCCAGGGCCGTTACGTGTCCATCACTGCGCACTGGGTGAATGTGGTGGATGCAGGGTCCACAGGGCACAGCGGCGGTGGGATAGTGCTGCCTAGGCAACAGTTGGCTGTAGGCGTTCGACCCTCCTCCTCTTCCTCCTGAAGAGTAAGCTAGTGGACAGAGCGCAGTCACACGAGCACTCCATCCGCAGCTGCCAGTGTTGCACACGAGGTGTCCTACTATCGAACAGCTAGTGATAAGCGTCAGCAGGCTGTTTTAAAGATGATGTCTTTGGGCGACAACAGACACACCGCGGAGGTACTGGCCGACTACTTGCAGCGAGAAACTGAGTCATGGCTGGGCAGTCTACATCTTGAGCCAGGCAAGGTAGTCAGTGATAACGGCCGTAATTTTGTGGCGGCCATAGCCCTGGTAAAACTCAGACACATACCTTGCCTGGCTCACACCTTGAACCTGGTGGTGCAGTGCTTCATAAATAATTATCTGAATTTACCAGCCCTGCTCCATTAGTTGTGAAGACTGTGCTCGCACATCCGTCGCTCGCCTACATACTACAATCGTATGCAGAGGCTGCAGCGATCGCTCCACCTCCCCAAGCACAGCCTAATCATAGACGTTGCAACAAGGTGGAACTCCATCATGCACATGGTTGAGAGGCTGTGCAAACAGAGGCAGGCTGTAATGCATCTGTGGGAGGATACACGGGCAGGCAGTTTGAGGGCAGACATGGAGTTGTCGGGTGTGCAGTGGTTAAAGCTGAAAGACCTTTGTAAAGTCCTTCAGTGTTTTGAGGAATGCACACGGCTGGCAAGCGCAGACTATGCCATTATAAGCATGAGCATCCCACTTATGCGTCTGCTCATGCAAACTTTGATGCACATTAAGGATCAGGCGTCTGCAGCGGAGGAGGAGGAGGAGGGAAGCCTTGATGACAGTCAGGCATTGTCTGCTCAGGGAACTGTCCTGGATGAGGTGGAGGAAGAAGAAGAAGAGGAGGAGGAGGAGGATGAGGGGGATGATTATTTTGGGGAGGAGGATGCTTCTCAGGGGCAAGAGAAAATGTTGGCTTGCCAAGGTCAGGTACAGGGTTTGTGCGTGACTGGAGGGATGTGGATTTGGCAGAAAGTGCTCCTCCACCCACCACTGGCAGTGCATCATTGACACCTGGAACATTAGCCCACATGTGTGATTATGTCTTGCGGATCCTAAAAAGGGACCCTCGCATTGCCAAAATTATGAAGGATGACGAGTACTGGTTGGCCAGCATCCTCGATCCACGCTATAAGACAAATTACAGAACATCATGCCACAGGAGAACCTAGAGCTAATATTGGTGAACAAACATGCAATTCTGGTAAACCGTTTGTTAGAGGCATTCCCAGCACACAGCAGCGGTGCAGGTTCTACCACAAGCCGTACTAGGCAACATGGAAGAGGTGTTCGTGGTGCACACTGCCGCAGTGGCGTTGGAGACAGGGGTTTCATTACCATGTTGTGGACTGATTTCTCGAGTACCGCTCACACGACTGTTAATACTGATTCGATTGCAACAGACAGGAGACAGCAGTTGTCAATTATGGTTCAAAATTACCTCTCCTCCCCTATGTTTTCCCTCACAGTTCATTCCCCTTTGACTACTGGGCCTGTAAACTGGACACCTGGCCTGAATTGGCACAATATGCCTTACAGGAGCTCACTTGCCCTGCTGGTAGTGTGCTATTAGAAAGAGTCTTCAGTGCTGCTGGATCAATCCTGATTCCTGACAGAAAGAAGGACCCGGCTGTCGACCCAAAATGTTGGTGATCTCACCTTCATTAAAGTGAACCATGGCTGGGTTTCAAAGGAATTTGTACCACCTTCCCCTGATGACACATAGGTTGCCAGCAAAATGGCTCGCTTTGTCCTCCTCTTCCTCTGACTTCTCCAATTCCTCCATTTGCAGCTGCTGAACATCCAGTCTACACCTCAACATATGCCAGTTTTTCCACCTCCCTAACTGGGCTGTACCCCCTGTAAGGTTTCACTCACTCAGCTGCTTCAGAGGTAATCAGGAGACACTTTTCTTATGCAAAAAGTCTTTAGGTTTATTACATCATAAACCATAGGTAACAGACAATACAGCTCTTCAATGCTTCAGCTCCTGCCTGGAGCCTCACTCTTCATTCACAGAGACCTCTCTGTATGTCCTGCCTTGGACACATGGAAGCCTGTCCACACTGGCAGACTCCCACACACCTCAGGTGCAAAACAACCTCCATTACATAGGTGTAACCCCACCCATAAGTGAGGTCAGGATCACATGGTTAGGTCACCTGATCATGACCTCATCACAGGTCCTTTTGATACACATAAACCATGCTTCCATGCATACCTCGAGGAGCATACACAGTGCCCCCTAGCTGCATCAGGTGTCACTACACCACATACCTCCCCCCTCTGTTCAAACTTGTGGGGTTGAACACTTATTACCCGACCAGAGATCCTTCTCGGTCGTCTCTGCCAGTCAAACCGTCTGGCTAAGTCGGGCCCTCTGTCAGACCACCAGCCTCCCCAGCGGTCAGTACGGCGTCGCAATTCACTTGCACCCATACGTCCTGTCTGGTCTGCGTCCTTTCCATTTTTTCCACTATAGGTTCTCCTGCTTAAGTCACTCATCACTGAGCTAACTGAGGCATCACTACTTCTATCTCTTCTCCTCTCAATACCACGGGTTGAAGGTGGAGGCCATCTTCTTTCTGTTTTCTGCAGGTTCCTGTTGACCTGGTCCCTCTCAAGTCGTAGTTGCTCTACTTCTCTCAGGTAGGACACACTCCAGGAGCATCCGGATATTCCCAAGGCTCTCCCTGGATCCGACAACGAGGAACGGAACCATCCCGTCTTCACCCACGACCTGGACTTCGTCATCAGCCGGAATCCTGACTCTCGTCACACCGGACTTATTCACCATCTCCTGCATCATTTTCCCAAGTCTTCCGATGACTTTCTTCACCAGACCTCTGGGCACTTGAATGATGTCCTCCATTAATCCAAGCTGACTTTGAGCCTTTCTTGCTTGCTCCAAACGTCGAGTGGCTTCGTGATTTCTCAACAGGATCAGTTGCTTTGTGCGGAGACAATGTAGGTGCATGTCTCTCAGGACAGCCACTCGCTTCAGTGTGACTTCCTTAGTCGATAGTATGACTAACTGTTTCATCTCTGGCACCCAGTTCACACTACATGCTTCTACCGCTTTTCTAAAGGCCTCATGTACATCCTCACTGGCACAAGCTTCTTGCATGTCTTCGGGTACCTCTATCATACACTTGAAAAGCGATGTCTCCTTTTCCTGAACATGCTGTTGGACCTCCTCCTCCTGAGCATCAGCGCAGTTCTCCAAGACCTCAGCATTTCTTGTGTGGCCATCTGTGTGGCACTTTGCTTGCTGTACTTCGTCTCCGTGGATTTCTGGAGCTAGGCATTAGTCTCTTTCTCCATCTTGAGCTTACGAAGAACTTTATCTCGCTCCTCTGCCAAGCCGCGACACTCATCCTCCCTCCGGAGAAGTTCCTGCTGATGCTTCTCCTGGGCCTCTCTGAGCACCTCCATATCTTTCCATAGGGCCTTGTTCATACTATGACACGCTGACAGATGATCTCTGAGCTCAGAGACTTCCTTCTCCAGCTCCTCCATTCTGTGCTCAATTATTCATCTCAGGACCCTTTCTTGCTCAACTGCCTCTTTTACTGTTTCTTTCAACAGCTCTACCTCCGGTACCCTGGAGCCTTCATCATACTGAGCCATTTCACCCTTTCCGGCCATTGCAGATGTGGATCTACTACAGGTCTGTTCTACCTCCAGCCCTACCTCTGTGCTGGGATTTGTCAGAGATAACGTGGCCTCTTTATCAAGGACAGTAATCTGACCGGTACCTGACCCTGACTCTTCCTCATCATTTTCTTCTTAGAGGTTGTAGCCTGTCCCGCCTTTCCGCGGCCCCTGCGGCGAGAGGAAGATCTACCATTTTTACTTGGCTCCACCTTACTGCACTCACTTTCCCTTGCGGTCGAGTCACAGTCTGCACAGAAGTCACTCCCACTCCCCCTGTCATCCTGGAACAGCACGTCCCCACCTAGACAGGTGTTAGACCCCTGCGCTAGAGCTAAACCGTTTCCCACGGTCACACGTCTCGTCACCTCCAAGTCCCCGAGTTGGTCTGACCCACACTTTCTTCTGGTCACCTGGGGCTCGGGACTGTCGCTATTAGGGTTTACCTCCTTTTCACACTTCACACGGCAAGGAACCACTACAGCCGCCTGCTGTGATGGGGCTCCCTCCTCTAAACAACAACACACTTTATCAAGTTCCCATGCATTTTCAAAAAATACAAAGTCCCGTGCCCTCTCATAGGGGTACAATACGTTCGGTGGTATACCGCCATCTTGATCCTCGACACTTGTGGACATCTCAAGCGTCACCCTGTCTACCAAATAGTCCACAATGAGCCGGTGGATGCAGCACACCTGGACCTTTTTCTCGGTCAGACAGAGAACTAGCGGAGTTCCTTTCAGAGTCACCTGACTCTTTGAGTCCAACTGTCCAGAGACTCCTTCCCTATGTAACATTACCGTACACACCTGTGGGCTGTTATCAAAAGGGAAGTCTATGCAAAATGCGGAATACGTATAACACCCACACCGCTGTTCCTCAGATATGTCCACTGAAGAAACCGGTGCCACCCCATTTTGGGACTCCGCCCCCTTTCGGGCCACTTTACTGATTTGGGCTACCACCCCTTTTTGAGACTCCACCCCCTTTCGGGCCACAATCCCAATTTGGATTACCACCCCTTTTGGGACTCCGCCCCCATTTGGGCAACTTTACTGATTTTGGGCTACCACCCCCTTTTGAGACTCCCCCCCTTTCGGGCCACAATCTCAATTTGGGTTACCGCCCCCTTTTGGGACTCCACCCTCTTAAACTCTCTCTTCAAAGTTCTTTTCAACTTTCCCTCACGGTACTTGACCTCTTAGCGGTTTCACGCTCCCCTTTTGCTTACTTCTCAATGACCCCGGTCACATAACACAGACTCCTGTCTGTCACCACTGCCTAACAGTTTCTTCAGATACCTCTTATCTTCAGAGGCACCACATATAAACATCAATGCACAGTTTATTCGTGACCACTGGTCACACTCACGTTTTCACAGACCGTCCGTTCCTCCTCTGATTCCTCATTCCCAGTCCTGGAATATGTGCTCCTTGGGCCGCTGCCAGCATTCCATCCACCAATTGTAAGGTTTCACTCACTCGGCTGCTTCAGAGGTAATCAGGAGACACTTTTCTTATGCAAAAAGTCTTTAGGTTTATTACATCATAAACCATAGGTAACAGACAATACAGCTCTTCAATGCTTCAGCTCCTGCCTGGAGCCTCACTCTTCATTCACAGAGACCTCTCTGTATGTCCTGCCTTGGACACATGGAAGCCTGTCCACACTGGCAGACTCCCACACACTCTCTCTCAGGTGCAAAACAACCTCCATTACATAGGTGTAACCCCACCCATAAGTGAGGTCAGGATCACATGGTTAGGTCACCTGATCATGACCTCATCACAGGTCCTTTTGATACACATAAACCATGCTTCCATGCATACCTCGAGGAGCATACACAGTGCCCCCTAGCTGCATCAGGTGTCACTACACCACACCCCCCAGGGCCGGCATCAGCGCCTGGCGCACTCGGGCAAGTGCCGGTGCCCTGAGCAGGTGGGGGGGCCACTCACCGTCAGATACACCATCGTAATATGAGGGGCCCTGTGCCAGTGCCGATGCCCACGAGTGGGCCCCCCGCTTGCTCAGGGCTCCAGTACTTGCAATACTTACCTCTCCCTGCTCCACCACTGTGACGTCTTCCGTGTTTCCTGGCAGTGACATTCAGGTCAGAGAGCGCGATGACGTCACATCTGTGCGCCCTCTGCCTGAACAGTCCAAGTGCAGAGAGCTGGAAGATGGCGATGCTGAGGAGTTCAGAGTAGAGCAGTGCCCAGCGAGGAGAGGTATTTCATTTTTTTTATGTTTGGAGCAATATATGGGGAGCATTATACACTGGAGAATTATATATGGGGCCCATCATACACCTGAGCATCATAGATAGGGCCCATTATACACTGGTGCATTATATATGGGGCACATCATACACTGGAGCATCATATGCGGGGCCCATTTTCACTGGAGCATCATATGGGGCCCATTATATATGGAGCATTATATATGGGGACCATTATATTTGGGGCATTATATGGTGCTCATCATACACTGGAGCATCAAATATGGGGCCCAACATATACTAGAGCATCATATGGGGTTCATTATTTATGGGGCATCATATAGGGCCCTTTATATATGGAGCATCATATGGAGCACATATGGGGCCTATTCTGTATGGAGAAATATATGGGGCTCATTATTCTGTATGGCGCACTATGTGGAGGCCATAATACTGTATGGAGGACTATACTGTCCTGTCTTTGACCTATTGTAGAATTTACAATAGATATCACTCATATAATGTAAGAAGTGAAGTATTTGTCATTGTACTATACCTATTTTTCTCTGCCGTATCGGAGCATCATGAATTGTAGTATGTGTTAAAGGGACCCACTGAGACTCTTTCGCCCGGGGCCCACGAAAACCTGGAGCCAGCCCTGCACCCCCCACAACTTTAGCAAAATAACCCCCAGTTTACAATGCGTTACTATTATTATAAAGTAAATTAAGGTTGCCAAGCTTAACTAATAAGAATTGATGTTGTTGGCATTGAAATGGGCACTGTAGGTGTTTACTGTCCTCCACTTCCTGCCGACTTTTATTCCCCATTGACTTGCATTGGGGTCGGGTCTCCGACTCTTGACGAAACCCGGCCGATAGTCGGCCTACTTTGTTCGACTCGACTTTTGGAAAAGTCGAGCCGACCAAAACCCGACTCGACCCTCCTGGAGGCAAAGTCGCTCATCTCTACTCATGGTAATGGTTGGGTGAAGCCATTTATTGTCAAACTACTGTATTATCTCTTTTTAAATCACAGTGACAACCCAAAACATCCAAATGACCCTGATCAAAAGTTCACATATCCCATTTCTTAATATCGTGTATTACCCCCTCTAACATCAATGACAGCTTGAAGTCTTTTGTGGCATTTGTTTATGAAGTTCTTTATTTTCTCAGGTGGTAAAGCTACCCACTTTTCTTGGCAAAAAGCCTCCAGTTCCTGTAAATTTTTGGGCTCTCTAGCATGAAGTGCATGCTTGAAAGCTCCCCAGAGTGGCTCAATGATATTGAGGTCAAGAGACTGAGATGGCAACTCCAGAACCTTCATCTTGTTCTGCTGTAGCCAATGACAGGTTGACTTAGCCTTGTGTTTTGGATCGTTGTCATGTTGGAATGTCCAAGTACGTCCCATGCGCAGCTTCTGGGCTGATGATTGCAAATTTGCCTCCGGTATTTGCTGATAACCTGCTGCATTCATCTTTCCTTCAACTTTGACCAAGTATCTTGTGCCTTTGTAGCTCACACATCCCCAAAACATCAGCGATCCACCTTCATGCTTTACAGTAGGAATGGTGTTCCTTTCATCATAAGCCTTGTTGACCTCTCTCCAAATGTAACATTTATGTTTGGGGGCAAAAAGTAAAATTTTGGTCTCATCACTCCAAATTACCTTGTTCCAGAAGTTTTGAGGCTTGTCTCTGTGCTGTTTTTGCGTATTGTAGGTGAGATACTTTGTGGCATTTGTGCAGTAATGGCTTTCTTCTGTCAACTCGACCATGCAGCCCATTTTTCTCCAAGTGCCTTGTTATTGTGCATCTTGAAACAGCCACACTGCTAGTTTTCAGAGAGTCCAGTATTTCAGCTAATGTTATTTGTGGGTTTTTCTTTGCATCCCGAACAATTTTCTTGTCAGTTGTGGATGAAATTTTTGTTGGTCTACCTGACCGTGGTTTTGCTTTTACAGAGCCCCTGATTTTCCATTTGTTAATCACAATTTGAATGCTGCTGACTGGCATTATCAATTCCTTGGGTATCTTTTTGTATCCTTTTCCTGTTTTATACTGTTCAACTACTTTCCATTGACAATCCTTTTGCTTTCCCCATGACTCACAATCCATAAATGTCAGTGGCTGGATGAAAGATGCAAGAGTCTGTTTGGATCCTAGAAACTCACTCAGCTTTTATGCACACACACTGATTACAAGCAAACAGGTCACAGGTGAGGATTTTACCTTTAGTAGGCATTCATACCCATTTGTGTCAATTTCTGTGCATGTTATCATACCAAAATCACCAGGGTATGTAAACTTTTGATCAGGGTCATTTGGATGTTTTGGGTTGTCATTATTTATGATTTAAAAGAGAAAACACAGTTTTTTTTAAAATAAATGGCTTCACCTAACCACTAACCATCAATGGAGATAAAGTTTTGGTATTATCATTCATATTCTCTGAAAAAAGGCCAAGAAAGCAAAAATTCTGCTGGGGTATGTAAACTTTTGAGCACAACTGTACCTTTACATGTCCACTATACACAATATGCAGAGCTCCTGTGTACTGTAGAATGTCACCATTGATCACTGTATTACCAATACTCTTACACTATACAAAGGGCAAGCAATTACTCATTGATTATTGGGCTCAGACACTGATAAACAGAATGGAGGACTTTTATTCCCATTAGAATGGTGCATTATGTTTGACCACAACTTCATTCTTTCCTTACATGGCTACCAAGTGCTGTATTCAGCTTTTTCTGACAGCCCAATAGAAGTTGAATGGAGTGGTGATCAGACAGCCAACCTGCCTTTCCGTTTTGAAGAGAGGATAAAGAGATTCATGTTCCATTTCTTCTGATCGGAGCAAGTCCAAACAGTTGGATTCCCATG
>JARQOD010000006.1:246222693-246337587 GCA_033576555.1 Oophaga sylvatica | reverse complement strand
CCCTTGTGCCTTTTTCTCTCGAAAATTTCTCCTACTGAACGTAATTATGACGTGGGTAATCGGGAGTTATTGGCCATGAAGTGGGCTTTTGAAGAGTGGAGACATTGGCTGGAGGGAGCCAAACATCAGGTGGTTCTCCTTACGGACCATAAGAATCTGGTCTATCTGGAATCTGCCAAGCGACTCAATCCTAGACAGGCCAGGTTGGCCTTGTTTTTCACACGTTTTAATTTTGTGGTTTCCTTTCTTCCTGGCACTAAGAATGTTAAGGCGGATGCCCTCTCGAGGAGTTTCCTTGCGGACTCTCCTGAGTTATCTGATCCTCTGTTATTTTGAAAGAGGGTGTAGTTCTTTCCGCCATCTCGCCCAATTTGAGACTTGCTCTGGAGGGGTGTCAGGAGGATAGGCCCGAGTGCTGCCCTGTTGGAAAATTATTTGTCCCGACCAGTGGAAAAAGAGTGTGATGTCTGAGATTCATTGTTCCGCATTGGCTGGCATCCCGGAATTTTTGGTACCAGAGACTTGGTTAGTCGTCCTTTGGTGGCCTACTTGTCTCGTGATGTCAGGGAATTTGTGCAGTCCTGCGGACTTGCTCTCGCTCCAAGCCTTGCTCTCGCTCTAGTAGTTTGTTGATGCCATTGCCTGTGCCCAAGAGACCATGGACCCATATCTCTATGGATTTCATTTCCGACCTTCCTGTTTCTCAGAGAATGACCCCATCTGGGTAATTTGTGATAGGTTTTCCAAAATGATACATCTTGTGCCATTACCTAAGTTGCCTTCCTCCTCTGAATTGTGCCGTTGTTCCTTCAGCACGTGGTTCGTTTACACGGCATTCCTGAGAACATTGTGTCTGACAGAGGAGTCCAGTTTGTTTCCAGATTTTGGAGGACTTTTTGTTCTAAACTTGGTGTTCAATTGTCTTTCTCCTCGGCATTTCATCCTCAGACCAATGGTCAAACTGAGAGAACAAACCAGACATTGGAGACTTATCTTAGATGCTTTGTGTCTGCTGATCAGGATGACTGGGTCTCTTTTTTACCTTTGGCTGAGTTTGCTCTTAATAATAGGGCTAGCTCTGCCACTTTGATGTCTCCGTTTTTCTGTAATTCTGGGTTTCACCCTCGATTTTCTTCGGGACAGACGGAGGCTTCTGTCTGTCAGGTGTTGACTCTGTTGTGGAGCGTATGCAACAGATTTGGGACCAGGTAGTGGAGAGGTTGTCCCTCTCTCAGGAGAAGGCCCAGCGGTTTGCTAACCGGCATAGGACTGATGGTCCTCGGTTTAAAGTGGGGGACTTGGTCTGGTTGTCCTCAAAGAATATTCCTATGAGAGTAGCATCTCCTAAATTTAAGCCTAGGTTCATTGGACCTTATAAGATCATGAGATTCTTAATCCTGTTTCTTTTCGTTTGCTTCTTCCAGGGACATTTAAGATCCATAACGTGTTCCACAAGTCCTTGTTGAAGAGGTTTGTTGAGCCAGTGGTTCCTGCTGCTGTGCCTCCTGACCCTGTTTTGGTTGAGGGCAATCTGGAGTATGTGGTTGAGAAAATATTAGATTCTCGTTTTTCTAGACGGAAACTCCAGTATTTGGTTAAGTGGAGAGGTTATGGTCAGGAAGACAATTCTTGGGTGTTTGCTTCGGACATCCATGCTAGGAGACTCATCCGTGCGTATACATAGAACTCATCCTGACCGACCTGGTTGCTCAAATGAGGGTTCGGTGACCCCTCCTCAAGGGAGGGGTACTGTTGTGAATGGTTTGAGATGAGTTCTGAGCAGAGACTCCCTCTGGTGGTTACAAGCGGTACTGGTCTGTTCAGTGAAGATTGTGAGGACTGGGAATCAGGTGTTACTGATTGGTCTTATATAAGGAGTCACCTTCCCATCAGGGTTGCCGGTGATCAATTGTTCTGGTCTGAATCCCTTTATTCCAGTTTCCCTTGTGGCTGCTGTGTCGTGTCTGCATCTCCTGCTAACAGATAAGACATTTTCTTCTTTTGTGTTTGTGCTATATTTTTGCATTTTGTCCTGCACTTCTGTGGGGGCTTCAGGGTCCCTTCCGGGGGCTTCTGCCCTCTCAGTTTTGTTCAGCCACTGATGTTTGTACTTTGCTTTTCCAGTTTTTTCAGTGGCTGCTGTTTTGTTTTTGTTACACCAGAGAACTAATTTAGTGAAGAGGTCGTGATCTCAGGTATTTTGAATTGTAGGTTGGGGCTTTCAGGGTTTTCTGGATTGCAGTAGTACCTCCTATCCTTTTCATTAGTAGTTTGGGCCCCAGGTTTGCTCTACTGTTTCTTTCTGTGTCAGTATTTCATTTGTCTACGCCATACATGTTTGGGCTTCTATTATCTTGGGGTTTGCTCCGGGCAGATAGCTTCTATATCTATCTTTAGGTAGTAGTTCTCAGCTGTGACAGGTCTAGACAACGTAGGAACGCTCACGGCTGCCTCTAGTGTGGTGGTTAGTCAGGTACTGCAATCTCATAGATTCCAACTGCTCTGTGTATTGCCTTTTTACCTGCATCCTCAGCTACGAACAAACACCCAACGTTTGCTCATACTATTTTCTGTCTGTGTCTGTATTTCCCCTTGTCTAACCGCCATTACATGTTTGGGGGCTTTCTATGTTCTTTGGGGATCTGCTCTGGGGCAGAGAGTTTTCCTCTTTCTGTCTTTAGGTGTAGTTAGCTTCTCAGGCTGTGATGAGGCGTCTAGGACCAACGTAGGTACGCTCCACGGCTGCCTTTTGTTGTGGTGGTTAGTCAGGGTACTGCAATCCCATAGATTCCAACCTCTCTGGTGTTTTTCCTTTTTAGCTTGCTCTCCTCAGCTACCAAATCATAACAGTTTCTACTGTTTAGACACATCAGGGGCTCAGCAAATGCAATATGACGCCCGCAGACAATTCCATCAAAGTCTGCATTTCAAAACATCACTACTTCCCTTCCGAGCCCTGACATGTGCCTACTGGTTCCACCCCAAATATGGGGTATCAGCATACTCAGGACAAACTGGACAACAAATTTTAAGGTCCAATTTCTTCTGTTACCCTTGTGAAAGTAAAAATTTAGGGGTGAAATATTATTTTTGAGGAAAACAAATGATTTTTTTATTTTCATGGCTCTGCGTTATGAACTTCTGTGAAGCAGTTGTGGGTTTACAATGCTCACCACACATCTAGATAAGTTCCTTAAGGGGTCTAGTTTCCAAAAAGGTGTCACTTGTGGTTGGCTTCCACTGTTTAGGTAGCATACCAGGGGCTCTCTAAACACAACATGTCGTCCATTTCAATTCCAGCCAATTCTGCTTTGAAAAAGTCAAACGGCGCTAGTTTCCTTCCGAGCTCTGCCGTGCACCAAAACAGTGGTTTACATCCACGTATGGGGTATCGCATACTCAAGACAAATTGCACAACAACTTTTGTAGTCTAATTTGTCCTGTAACCCTTGGGAAAATAAAAATGTGGGGGCGAAAAGATCATTTTTGTGTAAAAAAAATATGATTTTTTATTTTTACGGCTCTACGTTATAAAATTCTGTGAAGCACTTGGGGTTCAAAGTGCTCACCACACATATAGATAAGTTCATTAAGGGGTCTAGTTTCCTAAATGGTGCCACTTATGGGGTTTCCACTGTTTAGGCACATCAGGGGCTCTCCAAACGCTACATGGCATCCGATCTCAATTCCAGCAAATTCAGCATTGAAAAAGTCAAACGGCGCTCCTTCCCTTCCAAGCTCAGCCATGTGCCCAAACAGTGGTTTACCCCCACATATGGGAAATCGGCGAATTCAGGAGAAATTTCACAACAAATTTTGTGATTCATTTTCTATTTTTACAGTTGTGAACATAAAAAAATGGTTCTGAAGTAAAATGTTTGTAAAAAGAAGTTAAATGTTAATTTTTTCCTTTCACATTGCTTCAGGTCTTGTGAAGCACGTAAATGGTTAATAAACTTCTTGAATGTGGTTTTGAGCACGTTGAGGGGTGCAGTTTTTAGAATGGTGTCACTTTTGGGTATTTTCTGTTATGTACACCCCTCAAAGTGTCTTTAAATGTGATGTGGTCCCTAAAATAATGGTTTTCTAAATTTTATTGTAAAAATGAGAAATCTCTGGTCAACTTTTAAGCCTTATAACTTCCTAATGAATAAAAAATTTTGAATCCAAAATTGAGCTGATGTAAAGTAGACATGTGGGAAGTGTTAATTATTAAGTATTTTATGTGACATATCTCTCTGATTTAAGGGCATAAAAATTAAAAGTTTGAAAGTTGCAAAATTTTAAAAATTATCGCAATATTTCCGTTTTTTTCATAAATAAACGCAAGTCATATCAAAAAATTTTTACCACTGTCATGAAGTACAATATGTCTCGAAAAAACTTTCTCAGAATCAGCAGGATCCGTTTAAGCATTCCAGAGTTATAACCTCATAAAATGACAGTGGTCAGAATTGTAAAAATTGTCCTGGTCATTAAACTGCAAATTGGCTCTGTCACTAAATGGTTAAAACAATGGGGACCTGGACTTTTGAGTCTCTCTTTCCTCTCCCTCTATCCCCTCTCTACCTTCCACCTACCCCCTCTCTCCTCTCTCTCTTCCGACACCCCCCCTACCGAAACTCTAAACATTGCAACAGACTTTCAGTAGAAGTTCGTGTTCGGCGGTTATCACCCTACAATAACTGTCTGGTACGAACCCTGAAATTTTATGTTCAGGTTTACCCATCTCTAAACATTAAACTTTTGTATTTGCTTTTTATTATTTTTAGTAGTTTTATAGGAACAAAAAAATCTGACATTTTCTTCATCTCAGTATACAAGTACAGTACAAAGAAATGCACTGCTGTATACAATGTACATGTGTAATCTGTTGCTGGATTCACTGCCTGTCAAGATGACCAAATTCTTGCATTGACATAATTTTGGGCTGTGACTCAAAGATGACGCTGCTGCCTACAAACATGGAGATGCGATTTCGAGTCCCAAGGAGACCCAATCACAGGAGAGGAGTGAATCTTATAATTTAATTTATGCACTGAGCAGAGATGTGGCCCCCATCCCACAATGAGGAGCTATGGAGCAATGAAAACATTGGAGAGAGATGAATATTAGAAGGTGGGACAAAAGCCCTGACGTGGCAGGATTGAGACCTCAAAGAGGGACAGTACTGCAGAAACCAGGACGGTTGGGAGCTATGCTCAGAGTTTGCACTCTGCCACTTAGGAACCACAGTGAGAGGAGTAGAAGAGCTGAGTTTGCACATCACTCTCAATGCGATTAGAATGATACCATGCCACAGAGAGCACTTTTGCAGGGGTTAGATGGATGGGGAAGGGTTTTTGACAGTTCTCACAGTATGCACTGCCTTCCTCAAAGCAGTGACAGTGAAAGTAGGAACAGAGTCTGCATAGCACTGTCATGGTAGCATCATTACAGTGAGCCTTCTCAGGCTTAAACAATTTTGTCAGGCGGCTTATTTTTAGCATTTGGTAGTATTGAATAGCTGACCTAATTTGGCACCAATGTGGCACGAATTTCATTCACATCAAATTGATTCACTATTTTGCAATTACCAACCAATCATGTCCCAGATGTTCATGATGGGAGACAAGTCCGAAGACACATTGCAGGCCATAGTAGCATGGTTAAGCTATGTAGGCTTATAGTAGCTACCTGGTATTGTTGTGTTCCAAGGAAACTTTGGGAAAATGACCATGTCACTGGTTCCACACCAAATCAATGTAGTGCCAATATGTTAATGTGGTAAGGACCAGGCTTTTGTACATTATGCCACACTACACCATGCTCCTGGGACTAGAACAGGTGTGACGTTCCCTCTCGAAGGCCTTTTCATGATTGATCATTTGTGATCTCTATTTCGAGACCTGAGGCTGGAATGGAGCATTGGAGGCTGGAATGAAGGTCTATCCTCTTCAGTGATGAGTCTCACTTTTGTCTTCGGTGGAATGAAAGCTAGATACTGATCTGGAGATACATGGGCAGCGCCATGAAAAGACCTCCAAGAGGGAACATTACACTGGTCCTACTTCTGGAATTATGGTATAGAGTGACATAATGTACAGTAACCGGACCTCTCTAGCCTACATTCTAGGAACTGTTGTGAATGTGCTAGAGATGGTTTCTGAGCAGAGGCTCCCTCTGGTGGTTACAGACAGTACTGAACCTTTCAGCGAGGAATGGCAATATGGGTTCACTGACTGGACTGATATAAGGGAAATTCCCTCCCATGATGGTCGCCGGTGATCAATTGTTCTTGTCTCAGTTGTGGTTTCTGGTTCATTTGGCAGTTGCTGGAGTCTTGCCTGCACCTGCTGCTTTCAGATAAGATATTTTTTGCTTTTTCCTGTTTTTTTCAGTGGCTGCGGCTTTGTTTTGTTACACCAGAGATCTGATTTAGGTGGTAGAGATTGTGTGATCTCAGGTTTTTGGCAATCAGAAGTGCTGGTATTTTTTAGGGTTTTTGTTGGATTGCAGTCAGAATTCTTTCCTGTACTTTTCTGTCTAGACAGATTGGGCCCCAACGTTTGCTCATTGTATTTTCTGTCTGTGTCCGTGCTATCTTCTTGTCTAACCGCCATTATATGTTTGGGGGCTTCCTATTTTCTTTGGGATCTGCTCCGGGGCAGATAGCTTTCATTTTTCTGCCTTTAGGTGTAGTTATCTCTCAGGCTGTGACGAGGCATCTAGGATCAACGTAGGAATGCTCCACGGCTACCTCTAGTTGTGTGGTTAGTTCAGGTTACTGCAATCCAATAGATTCCAGCCTCTCTGGTGTATTACCGTTTTTGCTTTTTCTCCTCAGCTACCTAAACATAACAAGGAATACTAACAGCTTATTACATTCATTTGGTCACGTAATGTAACAATTTTTAAATACGACAATGCCAGGCTGCATGATGCTTGTGCCACCTTGAGCATCCTGAGTGGCTTAAAGTGCTACCATGGCTTACAGCATCTTTGCATTTTTTTCCAATCTCGCACATCTGCTTGACGTGGATCTTGATGATTTCTGTGCTTCAGACAATCATAAATAACCTTAATGGTAGCATGTCAAGTCATGTAAGTGTATAATAAATCAAAATGTTTTGAAACTTTTGTTTCCATTTTTTTAATCATTTACATTACATTAACATGTCTACATTGTCTATCAATCTTGCTATTTTCATATCTCCATGACTTTTCCTTCTAGTGTATTCACAATGTAATATCTTAGAATAAATACCTGATATATATAATAATATATATATATATATATATTATATATATTCCCTACATATAGACACTATAACAAAACCAATGTCTTTGAGCAGAAGAGGTGGACCTGCATTTGCTTATATTCAAGTCTTTAAGAGCAAATAGAAATGAACCTCTTATTGGGCTGCCACTTTGTGGTCAGAGAACCTCCAATCTGCAACCTACCCTTACTTACGGCAGTGTTCTCACGCTGCTGATGTTGCTGCAGAAAGATTAGGTTACATCATCACCTTGCAAAAGTCACAGCATAGCACCGCAGAGGAGGAGAGCTGAAAATAATGCATGATTTTATTGTAGACTGAGGTAGAGGGGCTTACAGAGTGCAGGATAAGTGGGCTAGAATGAGGGACAGTATGGCGGGGACAATGTGTGTGATTCAGAATGGCGAAGGGACAGCACGAGGGGCTGGAGTTTGGAGAAAAGGCAGTAAAGGGTCTTAATATGAAGAGGGGACAGCATAGGGGTACAGTATGAAAAGATGGCAGCATAGGGTGTTCAGTATGGAAAAAGGACAGGCTGGCAATCTCTGACAGCAGCATTTACAGCACGCTGGTGGTGGGGAAGGCACGTAATTCCATCAGGGCGATAATGGGGTGCAAATGAGTTACCATTATCACAGGAGACTGTGATTTTTCCTATATACTACAGTACTGTGGTATTGCTGTATATAGCACAAGCGATCAGACAATCGCAGGTTCAAATACCTTAAGGGTACTAGCAAGTGCAGTGAAAAGTAAAAAAAGTTTTTTGAAAATATGAAAAACTAAAATTATCCCCTTTTGTCCTATAAAAAATGTAAAAATGCACGTATTATATTGTTACCTTCGTAAAAGTCCAATCTATCAAAATACAAAATTAATTCACCTACGGTAATTGGTAAATAGAGTAATGAGAAAAAAATCTAAATGACAGAATTACTTTTTTTTCAGATTCTGCAACACAGCAAAAAATGTAATAAGATACAAAACATTGTATCTACCCCAAATTGGTATCAGTAAAAATGTTAATTTAGGGGCAAAAAATAATCCTCACACAACTCTGTAGATCAAAAATGTTAAATGTTACGAGTCCCAGAAAATTGCGTCACAAACAAAACCTTTGAGGGGGTTTTTTTCCATTTTTTTTTCACCACTTAAATAAAAAAATATATACATGTGTGGTATTCTCTGTAACTTTACTTATCTGGAGAATCATACTGCCAGGTCATTTTTACAGTATAGTGAACATGGTAAGAAACAAATCCATAAAACAATTGTGGAATTGCACTTTTTTCGCAAATTCCATCACACTTGGAGTTTTTTTTTCCACTTTATAGCACATCACATGGTAAAATCAATGATTTCTTTCAAAAGTACAATTCTTCTTGCAAAAAATAAAGCCCTTATATGGCAATTTTGATGGAAAAATAAAAAAAAAGTTATGGCTCTTGGTAGAAGAGGAAAAAATGAAAACGCAAAAATGAAAAATAGGCACGTCAGGAAGGGGTTAAATAACTAATGACGGCTCTATCCATTTTTCAGACCAATGTAAAATTGAAGTGACAAGTCCCATATTGCCTATGGAGATCTACATTATTAGAACTGTGAAATCAGCTTGTATTTTTCATTTTTTTCATACTTGGGTACATTCATAGCTTGCTTATTATCAAACTGATGATCATTGCCATCACACACATGCCTGAGGCAGTAGAAACTATAAGATCATTATTCACAAAGAAGGAAAAATGTGGACATAAGGTGAAGGAGTTATCTGTAAATATTCGGTAAATGTTAAGTGTTACACAGCGGGCATGTGATGAAAATTCGTTATTGCTTGCAGTGTAGAATGGTTTAAACTCCCCCATAAGCCTTTCTGTAATTGAACAGTATCTCAACCAGCCTAAATGGATTCATTAATATGTATGAGGAATATACTAAAGGAGATTGAGAGTTGCCATTACCCAATTGTAACCAATACAAAATTTTCAGATTTGCCAAAAATAAATCTTATCATCCTCTATACAAAATATCTAATAGGGTGCCCTAACCTTTTTATCACATTTATAGTTCAGCTGGCATTTTAACCCTGGGTCAGACACAATAGCCCTGAAAGGCACAGCTCACACGTTATTGTTTCCATTTCCTCTTCAAAGCTGCAGGGATCCCACCCCTCCAATACCTTCCTATCTTTAGGTGCTGCTTGAACCCCCCTCACGCAGTTTTACCGCCATCTTTGCGGGGCAGGTGTGACCTCTCAGGCTCATTGCGCCTGATGGTTATCACTTTTGAAGGTTCATACTTTCTGATTTTTTTTCATCATAATAGTTTATTTTGCTCATTTTATGAATGAATAATGTAAAGTTTGTGGATATTTCGTAGAAATAAGTTGGGTTTTCTTACACATAAGAGGGTTTTCTTAGAAGTGGCCTCTCAGGCACATTGCGCCCGAACACGTAATAATAATCTCTGATATGATATGATAATATGATGCCAATCTTACTTTTCTCTAACATCTAAATCTCAGTGAATATGACTCCAGTAACTAAGTGCCTTTTCCTAATTTTAACGTTTAGTAATAGTTATGTCCTGAAAACTGGAGGCTATTTGGCGGTGGATGTGAAATTTGGATACTTTTGTTTTATTACGTTTATGGTTTTATTAAATGTTTCTTTTGCATCTGATTTTGTGTACTCTCCTTTAATACATCACTATGAAGGTCACTGATTACTTCTAGAGTCCAATGAAATAATTAGATATTATAGGCAGCTTTCTAACTTGTGCCTGTCAGGCGCACTGCGCCTGAACTTGGGAGTGCCAGAGATGCACCTGATTAAGGTTAAGAGGAACTAGGCTCTAAGGCTCAGGTGCGACTGCAACCACAGCACATAATACAGGTATGCCATTGCATAGGTAGCCTCTTTAATTAAATAGCAATTTATTGGTAAAAAATAAATATATGTTGATTCACCTTTAATTGGCTAATTTCCAGTTGCTGCAGGTAATAATAATCTTTATTTATATAGCGCCATCATATTCCGCAGCGCTTTACAGTTTAACAGTTTCAAAACACAAGTCATAAGTAACAACGTTAACAATACAGTAATTGAAGCAAAATAAGACGGCCCTGCTCGTGAGAGCTTACAATCTACAATGAGGTGGGGGAGATACAAAATACAGGTGTGTATATACAATGGTGCATTTACAATGATGGTCCAGCCATCTTAAGGGAGTGAGGGATGAATGGAGATAGTGAATGGGCTACACACACACACACACACACACTCGCAGGTAGGCTTTACATATTATTTTTTTATATTGATGATCTGTACACAAAGAATAGGGGCTGTTCTGTAGTGTCTTGCAGTGGCTGCTACACACTGAATGCAACTGTGCAATGAAGTTCCTTCAACTTTTAAATACAATCAACTCTGGAGCGGATAGCAAATGACCGGTAGGGATGCTGAATGTTGGACTGAGCATCAACAACATCTGATGACTGGACAACCCTTTTAAATATGCAAAAAAGAAGAAATACTGCTGTAAGTTTGGTCTTCAAGAATATAAGGCCCTGATTCATTATTGCCTTTGTGCCTGGTTTTTACTTAGTTTTGTGTGTTTTGCGCCTTTTTTGTTTGCACCCAATTCATTCTATTTATGTCTTCTTTAAGTCTATTTTATAAATGCTCACTAGAGTTGAGCGAAACAGGTCGGTCAGATTCAAAAATCGCCGACTTTCGCCAAAGTCGGGTTTCGCTCAGAAAAACCCGACCATAGCGTGAAGTCGGCCATGCGGTCATCGACCCGAGCGCCAAAGTTGGTTTTCCCATAATGCTTGCAGGCGCCTTTTCTCAGCCAATGAGCAAGGACGTACACTGTGGGTAATGAGATGACATGGGCAGCGGCCACCACCATCTCAGAGAAGGGCATTGAGGTGATTGGCTTGCTTTGAGGGGCGTCATAGTGTCTATAAAAGCCTTGACCGCTGACAGCCATTTTACTTCTGCCGATCTTAACAGTAGTGAGAGGTTGATGACTCTGTTTATCAGTAGGGAGAGAGTTAGGGCTGGAAACCGAAGTTCTTATGTGCTTGTGCTGATAGCAATTGTGCTGTACAGTTAGTGTGCAGTGACAGGGGAGGATTTTCTTGTGTGCAGCAGCACTGGTTAATAGGCTGCCTGCTAGCAGTATTAAAGCGTGTGTACACTGTGGTGCAGACTGCTTTTTACACAGCACTAATACTTTTATTCTTTTTTTCTGCACAGTTACCGAGCGTTCATTTTTTCCAATACCATATAGAGCTGTATGCTCCTCACACATTACCGTGTACCAGCTGGTATCACGGACCACATGCTGACTATCTGTGTGTGACTCCGGAAATATATGCGAGATTTACAATTACCCCTAGACTGTATACAACTGTACGCTTGTGATACAGTACCCTTATTATGCTTTTTATATTCTGTCTAACCATACTGAGCTTGTGAGCGTCTGTGTGACTCCGAAATATACAAAATTTACAATTTCCCACACTGTATAAGCTGTACCTTGTGATACAGTACCTTTTTCTGCTTTATTCTGGTATAATCTACTGAGTCTGTGAGTGTCTGTGTCTGACTCCGGAATATATACGGAGATTTACAATACCTCTACACTGTATACAGTTGTACGCTTGTGATACAGTAACCTTTTTGCTTTATTTCTAGTCTAATCCATACTGAGCTGTGACTGTCTGTTACTCCGGAAATATATACGGAGATTTAAATTACCCATAGACTGTATACAGCTGTATGCTTCTGATACATTACCCTTTTTCTCTTTTTATATTCTGGTGTAATCCATACTGAGCTGTGAGAGTCTGTGTCTGACTCTGGAAATATATACGAGATTTACAAATATCCCTAACTGATACAGCTGTACGCCTCTGATACATTACCCTTTTTCTGCTTTTATATTCTGGTCTAATCCATACTGAGCTGTGAGCGTCTGTGTGTTACTCCGGAAATATATACGGAGATTTACAATTACCTCTACACTGTATACAGTTGTACGCTTGTGATACAGTAACCTTTTTCTGCTTTTTATATTCTAGTCTAATCCATACTGAGCCTGTGAGCTTCTGTCTGTTACTCCGGAAATATATACGGAGATTTAAAGTTACCCATAGACTGTATACAGCTGTATGCTTCTGATACATTACCCTTTTTCTCCTTTTTATATTCTGGTGTAATCCATACTGAGCCTGTGAGAGTCTGTGTCTGACTCTGGAAATATATACGGAGATTTACAAATATCCCTAGACTGCATACAGCTGTACGCCTCTGATACATTACCCTTTTTCTGCTTTTTATATTCTGGTCTAATCCATACTGAGCCTGTGAGCGTCTGTGTGTTACTCTGGAAATATATACAGAGATTTAAAATTACCCCAACACTATATACACCTGGTATCTTCTGGTACAGTACCCTTTTTCTGCTTTTTATAGTCTGGTCTAATCCATACTGAGCCTGTGAGTGTCTGTGTGTTACTCCGGAAATATATACAGAGATTTACAATTACCCCTACACTGTATACACCTTGTATCTTCTGATACAGTACCCTTTTTATGCTTTTTATATTCTGGTCTAATCCATACTAAGCCTGTGAGCGTCTGTGTTTTACTCTCTAAATATAGACGAATGAATTAGAATTTTACCATTCACCGTATACGGCTATACGCTTCTGATACAGTACCATATATCTGCTGGTATTATGGGTACATTTTCACAAACATGAGGAAGTATGGTGGAAGAGGCTGCGGACGTGGGCGTGGGGGGCCAGCTGGTACTGATGGTGGTGGTGGTGCATCTGCTGGTAGTGCCAAAAGCACAATAGCACCTAAAGCAGGAGGTGTTGAGCCTGCATCATCGTCTGGCTCCAGAAGGCCTGGAAGGCTCCCTTTTCTGGTAGTAGGTAAACCGCTTTTAAAGCGAAGCATCAGGAACAGGTTTTGTCTTACATTGCCGAAACAGCCTCCAGCTCTATCGCCTCCTCTTCTGAAGTTTCAAAAAATGCTAGCACTGAGTCGTCAGTGCAGGCTTCCTGGTCAGGAACAACACCTTTCCTTGTGTCCTTCAGCCCCACCAAAAATGAAGGATGTGGCAGGCCACACTTCAGATTACTCCATGGAGCTCTTTTCACATACCATGCTTGGGCTATCAAGTCAAATCCTGAATTCCCCAGTCCAAGATGAATCTGACATGGAGTGCACTGATGCACAGCCACTGCTAGATGATTCTGCTGGTACATTCACCCAGAGCAAAACATTGCCCTTGCAGTCTACTGAGCCAGAATCTGACCCTGATGAAACTCAGGTACCCCTTCCCGCATACTATACCACCTTACACGGTGACACAGAGGAAGGTGCAGATGAAATTGAAGTGGAGGTGATGGATGACCCAGTTGTTGACCCGGATTGGCATCCATTGGGGAAGAGGGTGCCATAGTAGGAAGAGTGCAGTATGGCACTTTTTTGACCAAAATCCTATTGATGAGGCAAAGGTTATCTGTAAGAAATGCAGAAGGACCTTCAGCCGAGGGAAAAATCTCCGAAATTTGCATACCAGTTGCATGCTTAGACATTTAATCACCATGCATTTGCAAGCGTGGATGGACTACAAAACCTCAGGTAGCACATGTGCACCTGCTCCGACTGAAGGTAGCCAGCAATGCTCCATCGCTTCCCCACTGTAAGCACACCGGTTAGCACACCACCAGCAAGAAATGTTGAGGTGTCGTCGCAAGGCCAAAGCAGTCAGGGAATCACAATGTTTTTGCAACAAAAGACTGAATCCAGGCCATCACCACCATCACCAGCACCACCACCATCACCATCACCAACTCCCTCTCAGTCCATCATGTCAACCGCTAGTTCACCCATATGCAGCTCTCAAGTACATCTCACCCTAGCAGACACTCTGAGTAGGACAAGAAAGTACACTGCCAAACTGATCTCATTAGAGATGATGCCCTTCCATTTGGTTGAAAGGCAGTGTTCAGAGACCTCATGGCCTACGCTGTCCCACGCTATGACCTACTCAGTCGGCACTTCTTTTCTAGAAAAGCCATCCCTGCCTTCCACCTGCATGTGAAAGACCGCATTGTCCATGCACTCAAACAATCAGTGAGTGGAAAGGTGCACCTTACAACAGATGCATGGGCCAGTAGGCATGGCCGGACTGTAACGTGTCCATCACTGCGCACTGGGTTAATGTGGTGGATGCAGGGTCCACACGGGACAACGGCGGTGGGACAGTGCTGCCTAGCCCACGGTATAGGCAACAGTTGGCTGAAGGCATTCAACCCTCCTCCTCCAGAAGGGAAAGCTCGTCGACAGAGCGCAGTCGCACGAGCACTCCATCCGCAGCTGCCAGTGTTGCACACGAGGTGTCCCACAATCGAACAGCTAGTGGTAAGCCTCAGCAGGCTGTTTTAAAATGATGTCTTTGGGCGACAACAGGCACACCGCGGAGGTACTGGCTGACTACTTGCAGCGAGAAACTAAGTCATAGCTGGGCAGTCTACATCTTGCGCCAGGCAATGTAGTCAGTGATAACGGCCGTAATTTTGTGGCGGCCATAGCCCTGGCAAAACTCAGACACTTTCCTTGCCTGGCTCACACCTTGAACCTGGTGGTGCAGTGCTTCCTAAATAATTATCCGGAGTTAACAGCCCTGCTCCATAAGGTGCGAAGACTGTGCTCGCACATCCGTCGCTCGCCCATAGACTCCAGTCGTATGCAGAGGCTGCAGCGATCGCTCCACCTCCCCAAGCACCGCCTAATCATAGACGTTGCAACAAGGTGGAACTCCACCATGCACATGGTTGAGAGGCTGTGCGAACAGAGGCAGGCTGTAATGCATTTGTGGGAGGATACACGGGCAGGCAGTTTGCTGGGAGACATGGAGTTGTCAGGTGCGCAGTGGTCAAAGCTGAAAGACCTCTGTAAAGTCCTTCAGTGTTTTGAGGAATGCGTCTGCTCATGCAAACTTTGACGCACATTAAGGATCAGGCGTCTGCAGCGGAGGAGGAGAGGAGGAGAGGAGGAGGAGGAGGAGGGAAGCCTTGATGACAGTCAGCCATTGTCTGCTCAGGGAACTGTCCTGGACGAGGTGGAGGAAGAAGAGGAAGAGGATGAGGGGGATGATTAATTTGGGGAGAAGTATGCTTCTCAGGGGGCAAGAGAAAATGTTGGCTTGCCAAGGTCAGGTACAGGGTTTGTGCGTGACTGGAGGGATGTGGATTTGGCAGAAAGTGCTCCTCCACCCACCACTGTTAGTGCATCATTTACACCTGGAACATTGTCCCACATATGTGATTATGTCTTGCGGATCCTAAAAACGGACCCCCGCATTGCTAAAATTATGAAGGATGACGACTACTGGTTGGCCAGCATACTCGATCCACACTATAAAGGCAAATTACAGAACATCATGCCACAGGAGAACCTAGAGCTAATATTGGTGAACAAACATGCAATTCTGGTAAACCGTTTGTTAGAGGCATTCCCAGCACACAGCAGCGGTGCAGGTTCTACCACAAGCCGTACTGGGCAACATGGAAGAGGTGTTCGTGGTGCACACTGCCGCAGTGGCGTTGGAGACAGGGGTTTCATGACCATGTTGTGGACTGATTTCTCGAGTAACGCTCACACGACTTTAATACTGAATCGATTGCAACAGACAGGAGACAGCAGTTGTCAACTATGGTTCAAAGTAATCTCTCCTCCCCTATCGATGTTCTCCTTCACAGTTCATTCCCCTTTGACTACTGGGCCTGTAAACTGGACACCTGGCCTGAATTGGCACAATATGCCTTACAGGAGCTCGCTTGCCCTGCTGGTAGTGTGTTATCAGAAAGAGTCTTCAGTGCAGCTGGATCAATCCTGACAGAAAGAAGGACCCGGCTGTCGACCCAAAATGTTGGTGATCTCACCTTCATTAAAATGAACCATGCCTGGGTTTCAAAGGATTTTGTACCACCTTCCCCTGATGACACATAGGTTGCCAGTAAAATGGCTCGCTTTGTCCTCCTCTTCCTCCGACTTCTCCAATTCCTCCATTTGCAGCTGCTGAATGTCCAGTCTACACCTCAACATATGCCAGTTTTACCACCTTCCTAACTGGGCTGTACGTGGGCGATGGCACTGGCACAGGGCCCCTCATAGTACGCCGGTGTCTCTGACGAGTGGGTCCCCCCTGCTTGCTCATGGCCCCAGCACTTGCAATACTTACCTCTCCCTGCTCCACCGCTGTGACTTCTTCCGCGTTTCCTGACAGTGACATTCAGGTCAGAGAGCGCGATGACATCACGCCTGTACGCCCTCTGCCTGAACAGTCCAAATGCCGAGAGCTGGAAGATGGCGACCCTGAGGAGTTCAGAGTAGAGCAGTGCCCAGCGAGGAGAGGTATTTCATCATTTTTAATGTTTGGAGCAATATATGGGGAGCATTATACACTGGAGAATTATATATGGGGCCCAGCATACACTTGAGCATCATAGATAGGGCTCATTATACACTGGAGCATTATAAATGGGGCCCATTATATATGGAGCATTATATAGGCCCATTATACACTGGAGCATCATGCATGGGGCCCATCATACACTGGAGCATCATCGATGGGGCCCATCATATACTGGAGCATCATCCATGGGGCCCATTTTATATGGAGAATTATATAGGCCCATCATACACTGGAGCATCATCCATGGGGCCCATCACACACTGGAGCACTTTATATGGGGCCCATCATACAATGGAGCATCATCCATGGGGCCCATCATACACTGGAGCATTATAAATGGGGCCCATCATACAATGGAGCATCATATACGGGGCCCATTATACACTGAAGCATTATAAATGGGGCCCATCATATACTGGAGCATCATATACGGGGCCCATTATATATGGAGCATTATATAGGCCCATCATACACTGGAGCATCATCCATGGGGCCCATCATACACTGGAGCATTATAAATGGGGCCCATCATACACTGGAGCATCATGCATGGGGCCCATCATACACTGGAGCATTATAAATGTGGCCCATCATACACTGGAGCATCATATACGGGGCCCATTATACATTGGAGCATTATAAATGGGGCCCATTATATATGGATCATTATATAGGCCCATCATACACTGGAGCATCATGCATGGGGCCCATCATACACTGGAGCATCATCCATGGGGCCCATCATATACTGGAGCATCATATGGGGCCCATTATATATGGAGCATTATATAGGCCCATCATACACTGGAGCATCATGCATGGGGCCCATCATACACTGGAGCATTATAAATGTGGCCCATTATACACTGGAGCATCATATACGGGGCTCATTATACACTGGAGCATTATAAATGTGTCCCATTATATATGGAGCATTTTATAGGCCCATCATACACTGGAGCATCATATACGGGGCCCATTATACACTGGAGCATTATAAATGGGCCCATCATACACTGGAGCATCATCCATGGGGCCCATCATATACTGCAGCATCATATGGGGCCCATTATATATGGATCATTATATAGGCCCATCAAACACTGGAGCATCATCCATGGGGCCCATCATATACTGGAGCATCATATGGGGTTCATTATTTATGGGGCATCATATAGGGTATGGAGCATCATATGGAGCACATATGGGGCCTATTCTGTATAGAGTATTATATGGAGCCCATTCTGTATGGAGCAATATATGGGGCCCACTCATTCTACTGTATGGAGCAATATGTGTGGCTCATTATACTCTATGGGGACTGTCCTATACTGTATGGCACATTATAGGGGGACCATCATATACTGTAGCATTATGTGGAGCTCATCATATACTGTATGGAACATTATATGGGACCAATTATTCTGTATGGAGCAATATATGGGGCTCATTAATCTGTATGGCGCACTATGTGGTGGCCATAATACTGTATGGAGGTATATACTATCCGGTTTTTGAGCTATTGTAGAATTTAAAATAGATATCAGTCATGTAATGTAAGAAGTGAAGTATTTGGCATTGGACTATACCTATATTTCTCTGCCTTATCGGAGCATCATGAATTGTGGTATGTGTTAACCCCTTCCCGACCCATGACGCCTACGTTGGCGTCATGAAAACCTGTGCCATCCCGACCCATGACACCAACGTAGGCGTCATGCTATAAATCATGTTCCTGCAGGCCGGGTGACCGGGGTCACTGAAAAGTCACCCGACCCGCAGGCACAGGACCCTTAGTGCATCACCACAGGGGGGTTGGCTTAACCCCTACGTGGCTGCGATCGCTCTGATTGGCTGTTAAAAGTGAAACAGCCAATCAGAGCGATTTGTAATATTTCACCAATGAAACTGGTGAAATATTACAATCTAGCCATGGCCGATGCTGCAATAGCATCTGCCATGGCTGGAGACCGCGATCTGACCCCCCCACATCGAGTCACGGCGGTGATCGGCTGCCGCCACCAAAAGATGGCGGTGATCGGTCACCGACATCACTATCTGCTCCCCTGCTCCTGCGATCCGCTGCCCCCACCTTCCGATCCCCCCCCTCACCATCCGACCCCCTACTCACCTCTCCCGTTCCACCGAAGTCCCTGGATCCGTCCCGGCGGCTGCCCGGGATTCTTCATGGGCGCCGCCATCTTGGAAAATGCGCCCTCCAGTGTACAAAAATTTATTTTGATCACTGTGATAAACTGTCACAGTGATCAAAATAAAAAAAAGTAAATGAACCCCCCTTGTCATAGGTAGGGACAAATAATAAAATAAATATATATTTTTTTTTCTAGCGGATTTTGCTGCGGATCCGCGGCGGATATTGCTGCTGATCCGCGGCTGATTTTGCTGCGGATCCGCTGCTGATTTTGCTACGGATCCGCGGCGGATGTTGCTGGGGATCCGCGGCTGATTTTGCTGCGGATCCTCAGCTGATTTTGCTGCTGATCCGTGGCGGATTTTGCTGCGGATCCGCGGCTGATTTTGCTCTGCGGTTGATTTTGCTACGCGGCTGATTTTGCTGCGGATCCGCGGCTGATTTTGCTGCGGATACGCGCTGATTTTGCTGCGGATCCGCGGCAGATATTGCTGCGGATCCGCGCGGATATTGCTGCTGATCCGCTGCGGATTTTTCTGCTGATCCGCGGCGGATATTGCTGCTGATCCGCGGCGGATTTTGCTGCTGATCCGCGGCGGATTTGCTGCTGATCCGTGGCGGATTTTGCTGCGGATCCGCGGCTGATTTTGCTCCGCGGTTGATTTGCTACGCGGCAGATTATTGCTGCGGATCCGCGGCGGATATTGCTGCGGATCCGCGGCGGATTTTGCTGCTGATCCGCGGCGGATTTGCTGCTGATCTGCGGCGGATTTTGCTGCTGATCCACGGCAGATATTGCTGCGGATCCGCGGCGGATATTGCTGCGATCCGGCGGATTTTGCTGCGGATCCGGCTTGCTGCTACCGCGGCGGATTTGCTGATCCGCGCGGATTTTGCTGCTGATCCCCCCCCCCCCCCCCCCCGCGGCGGATATTGCTGCGGATCCGCGGCGGATTTGCTGCTGATCCGCGGCGATTTGCTGCGATCCGCGCGTTTGCTGCTGATCCGGCGGATTTTGCTGCGGATCCGCGGCGATTTGTGCATCCGCGGATTTGCTGCACGCGGCGGATATTGCTGCTGATCCGCGCGGATATGCTGCGATCCGCGGCGGATTTTGCTGCTGATCCGCGGATTTGCTGCTGATCGCGCGGATTTTGCTGCTGATCCGCGGCGGATTTTGCTGCGGATCCCGGCGATTTCTGCTGATCCGCGGCGGATTTTGCTGCGGATCCGCGGCGATTTGCGCTGATCCGCGGCGGATTTTGCTGCGATCCGCGCGATTTGCTGCTGATCCCGGCGATTTTGCTGCGGATCCCGGCGATTTTGTCCGTGATTTTCCGCGCGCGATTTTGCTGCGATCCGCGGCGATTTGCTGCGACCCGCGATTTTGCTGCGATCCGCGGCGATATTGCTGCGGATCCGCGGGATTTGCTGCGATCCGCGGCGATTTTTGCGATCCGCGGATTTTGCTGCGATCCGCGGCATATTGCTGCGATCCGCGGCGGATATTGCTGCTGATCCGCGCGGATTTTGCTGCGATCCGCGCTGATTTTGCGCGATGCGGCGGATTTGCTGCGATCCGCGGCGGATATGTGCGATCGGCGGATTTTGCTGATCCGCGCGGATTTGCTGCTGATCCGCGGCGATTTTGCTGCGGATCCGCGGCGGATATTGCTGCGATCCGGCTTGCTCGACCGCGGCGGATATTGCTGCTGATCCGCGCGGATTTTGCTCCGCGGCGATGCGCTGACCGCGGCGGATTTGCTGCGATCCGCGCGATTTTGCTGCGATCGCGGATTTGCTGCGGATCCGGCGATTTCGTTCCGCGGATTTGCTAGCGCGATTCCGCGGCTGATTTTGCTCGGATCCGGCTGATTTTGCTGCGATCCGCGGCGATTTGCTGCGATCCGCGCGGATTTGCTGTGCGGATTTGCTGCTGATCCGCGATTTTGCTGCGATCCGCGGCGATTTGCTGCTGATCCGCGCGGATTTTGCTGCGATCCGCGGCTGATTTTCTGCGATCCGCGCGATATTGTGCGATCCGCGGCGGATATGCTGCTGATCCGCGGCGGATTTGCTGTGACCGCGGCGATTTGCTGCTGATCCCGGCGGATTTTTGCTGCGATCCGCTGGCATTTGCTGCGATCCGCGGCGGATTTTGCTGCGGATCCCGCTGATTTTGCCGTGGCGGATTTTGCTGCGGATCCGCGGCGATTTGCTGCGATCGCGGCTGATTTTGCGGATCCGGGCGATTGCTGCGGATCCGCGCGATTTGCTCGATCCCGGCGGATTTGCTGCTGATCCGCGCGGATTTTGCTGCTGATCCGCGGCGATTTTGCTGACCGCGGCGATTTGCTGCGATCCGGCATTTTGCTGCGGATCCGGCGGATATTGCTGCGGATCCGCGGCGGATATTGCTGCTGATCCCGGGGATTTTGCTGCTGATCCGCGCGGATTTGCTGCTGATCCGCGCCTTTGCTGCGATCCGCGGCGGATTTGCTGCTGATCCGGCGATTTGCTGCGATCCGCGCGGATTTGCTGCGATCCGCGGCGATTTGCTGCTGATCCGCGCGGATTTTGCTGCTGATCCGCGGGATGTGCTGCTGATCCGCGGGATTTTGCTGCGATCCGCGGCGATTTTGCTGCTGATCCGCGCGATTTGCTGCGATCCGCGCTGATTTTTGCTGCTGATCCGCGCTGATTTGCTGCGGATCCGCGGGGATTATTTGCTGCTGATCCGCGAGGATATTGCTGCTGATCGCGCGGATTGCTGCTGATCCCGGCGGATTTGCTGCGATCCGCGGCGATTTGCTGCGGATCCGCGGCGGATATTTGCTGCTGATCCGCGGCGGATTTTGCTGCTGATCCGCGGCGGATTTTGCTGCGGATCCGCGGGATTTGCTGCTGATCCGCGGATTTTGCTGCGGATCCGCGGCGATTTTGCTGCGGATCCCCCCCCCCCCCCCCCCCCCCCCCCCCCCCCCCCCCCCCCCCCCCCCCCCCCCCCCCCCCCCCCCCCCCCCCCCCCCCCCCCCCCCCCCCCCCCCCCCCCCCCCCCCCCCCTGCGGATCCGGCGATTTTGCTGCTGATCCGCGCGATTTGCTGCGATCCGCGGCGGATATTGCTGCTGATCCGCGGCGGATTTATTGCTGCGATCCGCGGCGATTTTGCTGCTGGGTCCGCGGCGGATATTGCTGGATCCGCGGATTTGCTGCTGATCCGCGGCTGATTTGCTGCGATCCCGGCGGATTTGCTGGGTCTGCTGCTGATCCGGGCGGATATTGCTGCTGATCCGCGCAGATATTGCTGCTGATCCGCGGGGGATTTTGCTGCTGATCCGCGGCTGATTTTGCTCCGCGGTTGATTTTGCTGCGGATCCGCGGCTGATTTTGCTGCGGATACTCGGCTGATTTTGCTGCGGATCCGCGGCAGATATTGCTGCGGATCCGCGGCGGATATTGCTGCTGATCCGCGGCGGATTTTGCTGCTGATCCGCGGCGGATTTTGCTGCTGATCCGCGGCGGATTTTGCTGCTGATCCGCGGCTGATTTTGCTCCGCGGTTGATTTTGCTGCGGATCCGCGGCTGATTTTGCTGCGGATACTCGGCTGATTTTGCTGCTGATCCGCGGCGGATTTTGCTGCTGATCCGCGGCGGATTTTGCTGCTGATCCACGGCGGATTTTGCTGCTGATCCGCGGCTGATTTTGCTCCGCGGTTGATTTTGCTGCGGATCCGCGGCTGATTTTGCTGCGGATACTCGGCTGATTTTGCTGCGGATCCGCGGCAGATATTGCTGCGGATCCGCGACGGATATTGCTGCCGATCCGCGGCGGATTTTGCTGCGGATCCGCGGCGGATATTGCTGCGGATCCGCGGCGGATTTTGCTGCGGATCCGCGGCGGATATTGCTGCGGATCCGCGGCGGATATTGCTGCTGATCCGCGGCGGATTTTGCTGCTGATCCGCGGCGGATTTTATGTTGGGGTTAGGGTTGGAGTTAGAATTGAGGGGTTTCCACTATTTAGGCACATCAGGGGGTCTCCATACGCGACATGGCGCCACCATTGAATCAAATTTTGCATTCAAAAAGTCAAACAGTGCTCCCTTTATTCCAAGCCCCGACGTATGCCCAAACAGTGGTTTATCCCCACATATGGGGTATCTGCGTACTCGGGAAAAATTGCACAACAACTTTGGGGGTTCTAATTTCTCCTGTTAACATTGGGAAAAAAAATTGGGGACTAAAAAATTATTTTTGTGGAAAAAAAATGATTTTATATTTTCACAGCTCTGCGTTATAAACTTCTGTGAAGGACTTGGAGATTCAAAGTGCTTACCACACATCTATAGGAGTTCCTTGGGGGATCTAGTTTCCAAAATGGGGTCACTTGTGGGGAGTTTCTACTGTTTAGGCACATCAGGGACTCTGCAAACGTAACATGAAGCCCGAAGACCATTCCATCAAGTGGGCATTTCAAAACGTCACTACTTCCCATCCGAGCCCCGACGTGTGCCCATACAGTAGTTTTCTCCCACATATGGGATATCAGCATACTCAAGACAAATTGGACAACAACTTTTGGGGTCTAATTTCTCATGTTACCCATGGGAAAATAAAGAAATTGGGGACTAAAAGATCCTGATTGTGGAAAAAATATGATTTTTTTATTTTCATGCCCGGGAGTTATAAACTTCTGTGTAGCCCTTGGGGGTTCAAAGTGCTCACCACACATCTAGATAAGTTCTTTGCGGGGTCTAGTTTACAAAATGGGGTCACTTTTGGGGAATTTCTACTGTTTAGGCACATCAGGGGCTCTGCAAACCTAACAAGATGCCCGCAGACCATTCCATCAAGTGGGCATTTCAAAGCGTCACTACATCCCTTCCGAGCCCTGACGTGTGCCCAAACAGTGGTTCCCCCCACATATGGGGTACTAGCATACTCAGGACAAACTGGACAACAACTTTTGGGGTCCAATTTCTCCTGTAACCATTGTGAAAATAAAAAATAGTGGGCTAAAAAATCATTTTTTGAGAAAAAAAATGATTTTTTATTTTCACGGCTCTGCGTTATAAACTTCTGTGAAGCACCTGGGGGTTCAAAGTGCTCACTATGCATCTAGATAAGTTCCTTAGGGCATCTAGTTTCCAAAATGGGGTCACTTGTGGGGGAGCTACAATGTTTAGGCACACAGGAACTCTCCAAATGCGACATGGCAACCGCTAAATATTCCAGCATATTTTCCATTCAAAAAGTCAAATGCCGCTCCTTCCCTTCTGAGCCCTGCCGTGCGCCCAAACAGTGGTTTATGACCACATATGAGATATCTGTGTACTCAGGAGAAATTGCCCAACAAATTTTAGGATCCAATTTATACTGTTGCCCATGTGAAAATGAAAAAAACTGAGGCTAAAAGAAAATTTTTGTGAAAAAAAAGTACTTTCTTTTTTTTACGGATCAATTTGTGAAGCACCTGGGGGTTCAAAGTGCTCACTATGCATCTAGATAAGTTCCTTAGGGGGTCTAGTTTCCAAAATGGGGTCACTTGTGGGGAGCTCCAATGTTTAGGCACACAGGAACTCTCCAAATGCGACATGGCAACCGCTAAATATTCCAGCATATTTTCTATTCAAAAAGTCAAATGGCGCTTCTTCCCTTCTGAGCCCTGCCGTGTGCCCAAACAGTGGTTTATGACCACATATGAGGTATCTGTGTACTCAGGAGAAATTGCCCAACAAATTTTAGGATCCAATTTATACTGTTGCCCATGTGAAAATGAAAAAAACTGAGGCTAAAAGAAAATTTTTGTGAAAAAAAAGTACTTTCTTTTTTTTACGGATCAATTTGTGAAGCACCTGGGGGTTCAAAGTGCTCACTATGCATCTAGATAAGTTCCTTGGGGGGTCTAGTTTCCAAAATGGGGTCACTTGTGGGAGAGCTCCAATGTTTAGGCACACAGGGACTCTCCAAATGCGACATGGCAACCGCTAAATATTCCAGCATATTTCTATTCAAAAAGTCAAATGGCGCTCCTTCCCTTCTGAGCCCTGCCGTGCGCCCAAACAGTGGTTTATGACCACATATGAGGTATCTGTGTACTCAGGAGAAATTGCCCAACAAATTTTAGGATAAAATTGATACTGTTGCCCATGTGAAAATGTAAAAACTGAGGCTAAAAGAAAATTTTTGTGAAAAAAAAGTACTTTCTTTTTTTTACAGATCAATTTGTGAAGCACCTGGGGGTTCAAAGTGATCACTATGCATCTAGATAAGTTCCTTAGGGGGTCTAGTTTCCAAAATGGGGTCACTTGTGGGGGAGCTCCAATGTTTAGGCACACAGGGACTCTCCAAATGCAACATGGCAACCGCTAAATATTCCAGCATATTTTCCATTCAAAAAGTCAAATGGCGCTCCTTCCCTTCTGAGCCCTGCCGTGCGCCCATACAGTGGTTTATGACCACATATGAGGTATCTGTGTACTCAGGAGAAATTGCCCAACAAATTTTAGGATCCATTTTATCCTGTTGCCCATGTAAAAATGAAAAAATTGATGCTAAAAGAAAATTTTTGTTGGAAAAATTAAAATGTCCATTTTTTCCTTCCACGTTGCTTTAGTTCCTGTGAAGCACCTGAAGGGTTAATAATCTTCTTGAATGTAGTTTTGAGTAGCTTGAGGGGTGCAGTTTTTATAAAGGTGTCACTTTTGGGTATTTTCTGCCATATAGATCCCTCAAAGTGACTTCAAATGTGAGGTGGTCCCTAAAAAAATGGTTTTGTAAATTTTGCTGTAAAAATGAGATATCGCTGGTCAACTTTTAACCCTTATAACTTCCTAACAAAAAAAAATGTTGTTCCCAAAATTGTGCTGATGTAAAGTAGACATGTGGGAAATGTTATTTATTAACTATTTTGTGTCACATAACTCTCTGGTTTAACAGAATAAAAATTAAAAATTTGAAAATTACAAAATTTTCAAAATTTTCGACAAATTTCCATTTTTTCACAAATAAATGCAAAAATTATCTACCTAAATTTACCACTAACATGAAGCCCAATATGTCATGAAAAAACAGTCGCAGAATCGCTAGGATCCGTTGAAGCGTTCCTGAGTTATTACCTCATAAAGGGACACTGGTCAGAATTGCAAAAAATGGCAAGGTCTTTAAGGTCAAAATAGGCTGGGTCATGAAGGGGTTAAAGGGGCCCACTGACACTCTTTCGCCCATCGGCACACGAAAACCTGGAGCCAGCACTACGCGCCCCCACAACTTTAGTCAAATAAACCCCAGTTTTCAATGCGTAACTATTATTATAAAGTAAATGAAGGTTGACAAGCTTAAGCAAAAAGAATTGATGTCGTTGGCATTGAAATGGGCACTGTCGGTGTGTTTACTGTCCTCCACTCCCTGCCGACTTTGCTTCCCGATTGACTTGCATTGGGTTTCGTGTTTCAGTCGGACCTCCGACTTTTCACGATAGTCGGCCGATTTCGTTCGACTCGACTTTTGAAAAAGTCGGGTTTCACAAAACCCGACTCGACCCTCCCGGAGGCAAAGTCGCTATTCTCTAATGCTCACTTTTTTTCTGCTTTGTGAGAGGAGATTAGCACTTCCAGATGTTTTAGCCTGATTCATCGATTGAGACTTCTTAAAAAGTCACAAAATTTTTGATGCAACGCCACTCCAGTCACCCACCCCAGTTTAATTTTTGAGCACACCAGCATTTTGGTTAAACTTTTACAACTTTTGGGGCCAAAGGTTGAAAAAGCAATTTGATACAAGAAAAATACCTATTTCAACTTTTACAACTAATGCTGAGCAGGCTGTCAGTCAGTGCGGAGGCGTGTTTAGTGCTGACAGTCACAATGGACAAAGCGTTGACTGAAACTTCTCAGACCGTTTTTAAACAAAAGTGCAAATGATAAATCGGGCCCTAAATGCTTTGGCAATTTAACAATAAAAATAATCATACAAAAACATACAGTGTGTCAGTTAAATTCATCAGCAGTTAGGTACAGATGTCATCAGTGTTTTGGATCAGTGTGATATCAGTGTTTGGTCTGTGTGTCCATTTTAACCATCAGTGTGTCATCAGGGTTTGGTCCGTGTGTTTTACATTTTAACCATCACTGTGTCATCAGTGTTTGGTCCGTGTGTCTGTTTTTACCATCAGTGTGTCATCAGTGTTTGGTCCGGGTGTCTACTTTTTTCCATCAGTGTATCATCAGTATTTGGTCCGTGTGTCCGTTTTAACCATCAGTGTGTCATCAGTGTTTGGTCCGTGTGTCTGTTTGTACCATCAGTGTCATCAGTGTTTGGTCCGTGTGTCTGTTTTTACCTTCAGCGTCATCAGTATTTGATCTGTGTGTCTGTTTTAACCATCAATGTGTCATCAGTGTTTGGTCCATGTGTCTGTTTTTACCATCAGTGTTATCAGTGTTTGGTCCGTGTGACTGTTTTAACCATCAGTGTGTCATCAGTGTTTGGTCCGTGTGTCATCAGTGTTTTTCACGGACGGATAAAGAAATTACAAAGCTTGTCCTATACTTTGCAATGTGAAAAAAGGACATTACACAGATGGCACAAGGATGCCATTCATGCTCTGTACGCGTTTTTCATGGACCCTTTGTATGGCCCTTGTAATCCGTGCTGCCAGAAAAAAATGGACGTTTCATGTTTTGCAAGGACACACTGTCCATGTAAAAATACGGACATGTGCATAGCAACATATCTTATAATCAGTATGTGTGGTATCCGTGAAAAAAACAAACATATGCCAATTATACTAGAAATATATACAGTACAGACCAAAAGTTTTGACACACCTTCTCATTTAAAGACTTTTCTGTATTTTCATGACTATGAATATTGTAAATTCACACTGAAGGCATCAAAACTATGAATTAACACATGTGGAATTATATACTTAACAAAAAAGGTTCTTCAAAGTAGCCACCTTTTGCTTTGATGACTGCTTTGCACACTCTTGGCATTCTCTTGATCAGCTTCAAGAGGTAGTCACCAGAAATGGTCTTCCAACAGTCTTGAAGGAGTTCCCAGAGATGCTTAGCACTTGTTGGCCCTTTTGCCTTCACTCTGCGGTCCAGCTCACCCCAAACCATCTAGATTGGGTTCTGGTCTGGTGACTGTGGAGGCCAGGTCATCTGGCGTAGCACCCCATCACTCTCCCTCTTGGTCAAATAGCCCCTACACAGCCTGGAGGTGTGTTTGGGGTCATTGTCCTGTTGAAAAATAAATGATGTTCCAACTAAACACAAACCGAATGGAATAGCGTGCCGCTGCAAGTGCTGTGGTAGCCATGCTGGTTCAGTATGCCTTCAATTTTGAATAAATACCGAACAGTGTCACCAGCAGAGCACCCCCAAACCATCACACCTCCTCCTCCATGCTTCACTGTGGGAACCAGGCATGTAGAGTCCATCCGTTCACCTTTTCTGCGTCGCACAAAGACACGGTGGTTGGAACCAAAGATCTCAAATTTGAACTCATCAGACCAAAGCACAGATTTCCACTGGTCTAATGTCCATTCCTTGTGTTCTTTAGCCCAAACAAGTCTCTTCTGCTTGTTGCCTGTCCTTAGCAGTGGTTTCCTAGCAGCTATTTTACTATGAAGGCCTGCTGCACAAAGTCTCCTCTTAACAGTTGTTGTAGAGATGTGTCTGCTGCTAGAACTCTGTGTGGCATTGACCTGGTCTCTAATCTGAGCTGCTGTAAACCTGCGATTTCTGAGGCTGGTGACTCGGATAATCTTATCCTCAGAAGCAGAGGTGACTCTTGGTCTTCCTTTCCTGGGGTGGTCTTCATGTGAGCCAGTTTCTTTGTAGCGCATGATGGTTTTTGCAACTGCACTTGGGGACACTTTCAAAGTTTTCCCAATTTTTCGGACTGACTGACCTTCATTTCTTAAAGTAATGATGGTCACTCGTTTTTCTTTACTTAGCTGCTTTTTTCTTGCCATAATACAAATTCTTACAGTCTATTCAGTAGGACTATCAGCTGTGTATCCACCAGACTTCTGCACAACACAACTGATGGTCCCAACCCCATTTATAAGGCCAGACATCCCACTTATTAAACCTGACAGGGCACACCTGTGAAGTGAAAATCATTCCCGTGACTACCTCTTGAAGCTCATCAAGAGAATGCCAAGAGTGTGCAAAGCAGTCATCAAAGCAAAAGGTGGATACTTTGAAAAATCTAGAATATAAGACATAATTTCAGTTGTTACACACTTTTTTGTTAAGTATATAATTCCACATGTGTTAATCCATAGTTTTGATGCCTTCAGTGTGAATTTACAATTTTCAAAGTCATGAAAATACAGAAAAATCTTTAAATGAGAAGGTGTGTCCAAACTTTTGGTCTGTACTGTATGTGTGAAGGAGGCTTATAAAGCGCTATTGACTGGTCAAACGCTACTATACATACATGCAGTTGTATAGAGTGAGATTAATAGCCTATGAATGCCTTATCAAATGTCAATCACAAGTCATAGGAAAAGTTCCTGAGCAGGAGTAAGTAAAATGCCAGTACAATAAAGCAGTAAACAGTTTACAAGTTACACATATTTAAATAAAAGCAAAAAAAAAGCATTTCTAATAATAAATATTTCACAAGCAGATTGGATCCACCGTCAATGCACGTTTCAGCTTAGTAGAGCCTTGTCTGGGATGGAAACTGCTGCGTTTCAGAGAAAACATGCTTTTAAAAAGTTGACCAGGCACTCTGAATCTTAGAAGACTAGTCCACTGCAAGTTCTCTGCCAGGAAGTTTTTTCTGAAATATCACAACTTTTCAGAGTGAAACAGAAAAATATTTAGACTTGAGAGTCCTCAGTGGTTGATACCTTTTAATGGCTAACTGAAAAGATGGTAACAAATTGCAAGCTTTCGAGACTACTCAGGTCTCTTCATCAGGCAAAGACTAAAACAAAAACTGAAGAATCACATATTTATATATACAACAGGACACAGGAATAGTGCAATAGGTAAGACAAGTGACGTGATGCAGAACTGTCATTATGGCAGAGGGATGAACATAAATATTGGAACAGTTCATAGATAAGGAGAGAAAGTTTTATTGCCCTCTGATTGGGGTCTGGTGTTGTGTTTTGATGCCCCTAGAAGGTCAGAGACGCAGATTCCTTAATTGATATAGAATGACATGAATCCGTGTGATATATTCATTCCAGCACTAAGAGTGTCAAAGGTCATCATAAGTTTGTATTCCCAAACCTTTCTATCTTTCTCAGATTTGAAGTTAGATTTTAATACCAGTAATTCCATATCCATCATGCTATGACCGGGCATACAAAAGTGTTTTGCCACAGGTAAATCCATTCTTTTTTCTCTTATTGTGTGGCGATGAGAATTCATCCTTGTTCTCAGTTTTTGCCCGGTCTCCCCCACATACAGACCCCAGTTGGACATTTAGTACATATAATTAGGTACACCACATTAGATGTGATGCAGCTGAAAGTACCTGGGATCTTGTAGTCCTGATGGGAGTTGGGGATCTTTATCTTGTCCGTGGTCATTATAGATGCACAGGTTTAACACTTCTTCTTGTTGCAAGGAAAGGTTCTTGCAGCTGTTGGGGAGGACAGGGAGCTTCTGACAATGATGCTTCTTAGATTTGGGGGCTGCCTAAAACATAGTAGTGGGGGGTCTGGAAATATGGATTGTAATCGGGCATCTTTTTGTAGTAAAGGTTGTAGTTTCCGTGCAGCTCCCCTTAGCATCTCCAGATTTGGATTGTAGGTGACCACTAGAGGCACCCGGTTATTTTCTTCTTTAGTTTTGTAATGTAGCAGGTGATTCCTTGATATTCTGGTGGCTCTTGTAATTTGGTTTTCAATTGTTCTTGGATGGTAGCCCTGGTTCAAAAAAGTCTTTCTGAGGCGACCAAGGTGTTCATCTCTATCCATGGGGTTGGAACATATACGGTTGTATCTGATGGCTTGGCTGTAGACAATAGAGTTTTTTATGTGTTTTGGATGGAAACTGTCCCATTTAAGGTATGTTGGACGGTCGATTGGCTTCTGATACAGGGATGTCTCTATTTCATTGTTCTTTAGCTTAATGGTGGTGTCTAAAAAGTTAATTTCAGTGCTGGAGTAGTTGAGTGTTAAGTTGATGGTTGGATGAAATTGGTTGAACTGTTCATGGAACGTCTTTAGCTGTTGTTCAGACTCCGTCCAGATGATTAAAATGTCATCAATGTAGCGGTAGTAGGCCCGAGGCCTGATGGGACATGAGGACAAAAAGTCGCTTTCAAGCTTGGCCATGAAAAGATTTGCATACTGTGGAGCCATTTTACTTCCCATAGCTGTGCCAGTCTCCTGAACATAGATCTTGTTGTCAAATTCAAAGTAATTGTGGTGAGGATGAATTTTGTGAGTTTCACCACAGAATCAGCATCATTCCCAGTGTTTCCCATGAAGACTTTGCAGGCATTTAATCCATCCTGGTGTGGGATATTAGTGTACAAAGATTCCACGTCCATGGTGGCCAGGATGGTTCCTTCTGGTAGGGGACCTATTGCTGCTAGTTTATTCAGTAGGTCAGTTGTGTCCTGAATGTAGCTGGGTGTATCCTTTACCAGGGGTTTAAGAATGCCCTCTACCCATCCAGATACCTGCTCAGTAAGGGTGTCCACACATGAAATAATCGGCCTCCCTGGATTCCCAGCTTTGTGGATTTTGGGAAGCATGTAAAATGTCCCTGTTCTTGGACTTTCTAGTATCAGGTCATCAGCTCTTATGGATTTGTCAGACAGACAAGATACCAACTTGCTTAGTTCCTTGTAATAGTCCTGTGTAGGGTCCGACTCCAGTTTTCTGTAGTAGCGTGTGTCCGTAAGTTGTCTGTTTGCTTCCTTAATATAGTCTGATGTGTTCATCATGACTATTGCACCTCCCTTGTCAGCAGGTTTAATGATGATTTCTTTGTTGGTTTTCAGAGACTGTATGGCCTTTCTCTCCTGGGCACTGATGTTGGATGCTTGTCTCTTGTTGGTGGCTATGATGGTGGATTTTATCAAATGTCTGAATGAGTCTATATATTTATCCAAATGAGGGTTACGTCCAGGTGGAGGTGTCCAGTCTGACCTCTTCTTGGTTGTTGGGATCCCTTTTCCTTCAGTCCGAGTGTTTTCTGGATCTTCTGTATCATTGAAGTATTCCCTCAGGCGCAGTCTCCTGAAAAAATGTTCCATATCACTGCAGAGTTCGGTTTTATCCAGGGCCTTAGTAGGACAAAATGAGAGTCCTCTAGAAAGCACGGCAAGCTCTACTTTGTTGGGTTTGTAATCTGAGAGATTGATGACACAGTTAGATGCTTTTGTGTCTGGAATGGAGTGGTTGTCAGAGTTGTCAGGTTTTGTTTTGTATCTGTTTGTATAGAGTCCGCAATTGAGGCGCAGTCTGTGTAGTTTCTTTTCCTTGTTATGAATCAGAAAGGTCCGTAGTTTGTTATAGTATTGTTGTAATTTTTGCTCTGTGCTTTCTGTAAGTGTTTTCCTCAGAGTTTCAAATTGCCCTTGGACTTTACTCCTTATGCTGTAGCAGACATGCAAAAGATGGTTCCTTAGTCTTTCAGAAGTCCTGGGACAAAGGTTTTGTGCATAATGGGTATTGTAGGTGTGAAGTAATTGGGTTTGTAATCCAGAGTCCTTTGGGAATTAGATTCTCCTTTTTGCATTTAGATAAGAAAAAAATGTCGCTGTCCATTTGTGCGCATTTCTTCAGAAGTGGTTTTAGTTCCATAAAGATGCGGTACATTCTGGTATCCTCCATTTTGATATAGGAAAGATGTGTATCTTCGTACCGTGTTAGCCAGTAGATAGAAAAATATTTAGACTTGAGAGTCCTCAGTGGTTGATACCTTTTAATGGCTAACTGAAAAGATGGTAACAAATTGCAAGCTTTCGAGTCTACTCAGGTCTCTTCATCAGGCAAAGACTAAAACAAAAACTGAAGAATCACATATTTATATATGCAACAGGACACAGGAATAGTGCAATAGGTAAGACAAGTGACGTGAAGCAGAACTGTCATTATGGCAGAGGGATGAACATAAATATTGGAACAGTTCATAGATAAGGAGAGAAAGTTTTATTGCCCTCTGATTGGGGTCTGGTGTTGTGTTTTGATGCCCCTAGAAGGTCAGAGACGCAGATTCCTTAATTGATATAGAATGACATGAATCCGTGTGATATATTCATTCCAGCACTAAGAGTGTCAAAGGTCATCATAAGTTTGTATTCCCAAACCTTTCTATCTTTCTCAGATTTGAAGTTAGATTTTAATACCAGTAGTTCCATATCCATCATGCTATGACCAGGCATACAAAAGTGTTTTGCCACAGGTAAATCCATTCTTTTTTCTCTTATTGTGTGGCGATGAGAATTCATCCTTGTTCTCAGTTTTTGCCCGGTCTCCCCCACATACAGACCCCCAGTTGGACATTTAGTACATATAATTAGGTACACCACATTAGATGTGATGCAGCTGAAAGTACCTGGGATCTTGTAGTCCTGATGGGAGTTGGGGATCTTTATCTTGTCCGTGGTCATTATAGATGCACAGGTTTTACACTTCTTATTGTTGCAAGGAAAGGTTCCTGCAGCTGTTGGGGAGGACAGAGTGAAACATGCAGCTACAATGGCATAGCCGGTGTCTCATTTATACTATCTGTGGTTCGAGCTGTATGAATTAGCTGACATTTATGGTAGTTAATGGCCATATTTGCTAAGGTATTCCAAAGAGAACACTGATATCAGCCATTATGATTATATCAAATGTGCTAGATCTATTTTACAGGGTGCATGTGTCTTCATAGTCATGTCTACCTGGCTACTGAGACAAATGAGTCCTGTAGAGCTGATCCAGGCCATTTGAGATTAAAAAAATTGAAATATAAATACTTTGTAGACAATTGAACAGTAAAAATATCATGGAAAATCATAAAATCTGCTAATGCAGTCAAGTAGGAGATTAAGGGCATTATTGGCTGGTCAAACACTATTAAAGTAAATGTAATTGTACAGACTGAGATTAATATTACATGTGTAAAGGTAGAGAAGATGGGTAACACCCACTCTAAAGACCCCTGTTTTCTGAATTGTATTTTATTCTGTGTTTTATCCTCATTTAGGCTGCAGTTTCCTGTTATTCAGAGGTGACAGGGTTAACAGTAGGGCTGGCTCATAGGAGATGGGGAGGAATATTAGGGACCAGTGTGTCAGTTCCTGATTTGATAGTTGGTGTTGATTGAGCAACAAAGAGACAAAAGAGGACAAACACTAACAATTATGTGGGGCACTGAGAGTGAGGAACAGTCACAACTTAATTAAGTATCCTAATGAGTTAAATCTGATGCAGAGGTAACAGAATAAAAAACAATTGTGCACTGAGTGAGCAGACCAATTAGGTACCCTAGTAGGTGTAATGTATAGCTTAGAGCTTAGACTGGTTTGCTGCTGAGCTGAGATCAGGGGCTGTTGTGAACACGTTGGAGGCGACTTCAGAGCTGGGGCTCCCTCCGGTGGTTGCTGAGGGTAATGAACCAATTGCTGAATGGCTTTCAGCTGGGTCCGAATGGTCTGATATAAGTGACCTGAATTCCATCAGCCTTGCCAGTAATCAATTGTTCTTCCAGTTCTTGGTTGGAGCTCAGCTTGCATTCCTGCTCTCATTCAGATAAGTGATTTGCTGTTTTTTTTCCTCTGGTTGGATTTTCCTTATTGGTTTGCTGCCTTGCAGTGGACTTCAGCCTGGTCCCTTTTGGGGCCTGGCTCTGCAATTATGCTCAGTTTGTGTTTGCACTTTTGCTCTGTTCCTGTGTCACTTTTTATTTGCTGAATTGCTGTGTGTTACACCAGAGATCTGATTTAGGTGGTAGAGATCGTGTGATCTCAGGTTTTTTGTTAATCAGAAGTGTTGGTATTTTTGTCAGGGTTTTTTGGGTTGCAGTCAGAATTCTTTCCTATACTTTTCTATCTAGACATAATTGGGCCCCAGCGTTTGCTCATTCTATTTTCTGTCTGTGTTCGTATTTTCTTCTTGTCTAACCGCCATTACGTGTTTGGGAGCTTCCTATTTCTTTGGGGGTTCTGCTACGGGGCAGTTAGCTTTCATCTTTCTGTCTTTAGGTGTAGCCATCTCTCCAGCTGTGACTAGGCGTCTAGGATCACCGTAGGTACGCACCACGGCTACTTCTCCATCTAGCTACATATAATTTGAGCTGATAGATATTCATGTCCCAGTGATGTATTGACTTATGGTGTATTTCCCGTATTGTTTGTTATGCATTTACGCTTGGCTATAACCATGGGCCGGGTACTTTGGGAGATAGGTTTTTGGGATGATGTCAGTCAGATATGATGGCGATATATGTGATGACATACTTTGTACATTCTATATATACTTTCCCATGCTACTGGAGACATTGTAGAGCCACTATACTTATTATGGGCAATTTTCCCTGTTTAAAAATGGCTGCCAGCGCTGGATCACCACAGCGCATGCGCAGTGGATTGGTGTGTTTTGTGTCTTCTCGAGGCATCTGCCGGCGGTGTCTCGCCCTATTGACGTCATAGGGGTGCACCCATGGAGCGCACCGCCGGCGGTTTGTCGTGGGATTACACTGCACACCATCCACAGGTGAAATTCATCTATACCCATAACATCTTATATTTAAGGGCGCAATGAGGGCTCTTTTTACACACTTCTGCCCCCCGAGGAAGCGATTGCGAAACGCGCGTAGGGGCGCGTTCCTACTCTGTTACATCAGCATGGGTAAGCTGTACCTGCCTTCACATACGTATGGTAATGCTCCTTTTTGGTTATGTGCTCACAATTCCGGATGGTGGGCACATACACTGCATTAGCGTTATAAATACTCATTATGGAGGTTTCTGACTGGTTATCATGCAGGTATTCATACTGACCAATGTTGGATTCTAATATAGTGTATGGGACAACTTTGTTTCATAGCTTCCCAGCTGTATGTCAGGGTAGTTTTGGCAACATCCAGCAATAGACACATGTCTACCATGATCGCTAGCTTTGCATGTTCTTCTATCATGATTGAATAATATTGTTATACTGAATTATATGTATGATACTACCTTTTAAAATTAATAATAAATTTTGCATTTATTTAAAAATTGCTTTATTTATGGTTCGTTGCTCCATTTTGGTTCGTGTGTTGAAATACCGTTTGTATGAAGCATTTCCCGGAGCGGCTGGGAGTGGACAGAGGTCCAATGAGATCCACAGCCACCCTCGAGAAAGGCTTTTGATGATGGGCGGAGTTACCAGTGGGGCTTTGGGGCGCCGCCCCACCTGCCCCACCCTCTGACAGGTGTCACACGAACGGCAGTAGGCAGTCACCTCGGTCCTCATTCCAGGTCAGTAGAAATGCTGAGCTAGCCTGGCCCTGGTTTTAGCGATCCATAGGTGTCCGGCCATGGGAATCTCGTGTGCGATCCGCAACAATTCCGCCCTGAACGGATAGGGTACCACTAACTGTCGGTTCACGCCTCCGGTGAACCCTGCTGGACCGTTACCCAGTACAGCCGTCCCTGGTTCCAGACCACTCGCTCGCGGTCAGACTCCAGGGGAGGCTGTGCCGCCTGCTCCTTGAGAGTTTTCATGCTAGCGTCAGCTTCCAATTCTGCCTGAAATCCCTGACTTGATGTGGCAAGAATTGATGAAACTGCCACATCCTCTGTCAGTTCCTTGGGATCTGTCTCCTGGCCGCTGTCTGACTTGGCAGTCACTTGGTCGGAGAGGTGGAAACCGTCGGACCTCCGCGAGACTCCTTGGGCTTCGGCGCTCCCACTCCAGGTAACAGCGGCCACGACCGCTGAGACCATGGATAGCGCCTGCTTCCCCTCATCCCCTGACCAAGTCGCCAGGTCAGGCACACTTCCCCGGCCTCCTGACATCCCGGATGTGGGGAACTCCTGCCCTAGGGTCTTACCTGGTGGCTCCTCTCCCGGGAACGCCCCTCCCCCCATGGCCTGTCCTCTTTCGCAGAGGCCTTGGACTCAGCAGGGTGGATTCCCTTAGGGCCTACACTGCCCATAAACACCTCCTCCACCTCTGAGCCTTCCCCTGCAGCCTCCTCACCTGTCCTCACTGTGACCTGTGTGTGATGTCAGTGCATGGCTTACATCAGGTTTCACTCCGTCCTCCACTGTTGGAGGCACATTCAATACATTAACATTAGCATTCACAGTAGAGTCATGACATTCTTGGGGAGCCGAACTTGGGGTTCAGTGGCCAAATACTGGGACACTAGCCGCCCAAATCGTCCAAGCAACACATTGGCAGGAATATTTGGCATTACTCCCACCTCCCGCATCCCTCCGGCGCCCCAGTCCAAAACTCCTTGGCGACGGGCAGCGCCGTTCAACGCCTCCAATTCCGGAGACGGAAAGGTTTTCCCAGGCACCAAGTCTTGAGGGACACCACCTCTGGACGTACCAGGTCATTCAGCGCCTGTGTCCCGCAGTCCCATGACCGCTGAGCGGCCGATGGTGACTGGTTGGTAATTGTCCAGGACTTCCACCACCCTCCACACACAAAACAGTGGATGGTTTCTGGGACAGGGATGGGCCCTATGACGCTGGGACACGCAGCCTTAAAGTGTCCTGGCTGGTTGCAATGATGACAACGCCTGGTTCTGTTCCTGGCCTGGAGTGGGCAGCAGGGGGTACACCCTTGCACTCTGGGGCTGGATATGGGGCCGGGGCAGGATTGGGCTTACCCCCTCTCCAGGTGCTGCTGGCCCTCTTCTTCGCTCTGGTGCCCTTTTTGGCATACTCATCTGCCAGGGCGGCTGTAGCAGAAGTCCCCTTTGGTTTCCGGTCATGAGGAACTGCTGGAGGTCCTCTGGCAGTTCCACAAGAACTGCTCCTTGACGAACAGTTCCTGGACCTCCTGCGGTGGTGAGCTCTAGACCTGAGGTTCAGTGCTCTGCAGCTCTCAGCAGGACCCGCATGTGGTCGGTCCAGGTGTCCTTTGAACCCCGCTGCAGGCTCCTGAACTTCCTGCGGTACGACTCCGGGGTGAGGTTGTAGTGCTGGATCAGGGCCCGCTTGATGCTGTTGTAGTCCTGCTCCTCCCCGGCAGGCAAGTCCCCAAAACTTCCAGGGACTTACCCCTCAAACGGGGGTCAGGTACCTTGCCCACTGATCCAAGGCCAGATGGTGTTGGAGGCAGGTTCTCTCAAAGGCCAGCAGAAAGGAATCCAGGACTCCTTCCTTTTCAAGCAAGGGAAAGTCCTCCGCCCGGACCTTGGAAGCCTTGGTCTCCGGTGGGGCTGGAGCATCCAGCGGGGCCTGTGATGAGCCATCTCCAGTCTGTGCCGGCGCTCCACAGCTTCACAGCGCTCCGCAGCCTGCAGCACACGTTCTGCATGCTCACGCCCTGCCGCAGCTTGCTCTCGCTCTGCTGCTATCTCTGCTGCCACCAGGAGTCTGTCATGGGCAGCGTCATTAGCCTCGGGCTGTGCCATAGCCACTTTGAAAAGGGCCTCCGATCTGGACAGGCTGGGATGGGCAGGGGGTGGACAGTCCACTGCGGGACTGAGCACGGGGGTCTGGCTCCTTGGGGAGCCATGGCTGAGCTCCCCCTCGCCTTCATCGGTATCGAACCCCTCATAGACCATAGCATTGGCCTCCCCATTTGCCTTACTCCTGGTGCCTTCCGCCATCTTGGGAACCTCTGGTTACTGACACAGCAGCAACCCTGACCTTGCACACAACTTATTATATTTACACTCTGACCTTCTAGTGCTGGGCTGACTGTAAGACCCCAGTAGTGAAAGTTACCGCTGGTAGTCTTTAGTGTCAGGGAGTAGGGGTCCCACACACACTATTACTCTGATCCCCCCGCTGCCACCAAATGTGAAGGAAACCCCCTTCCTTTCATGTCACTAATGTGAAGTACTACACAGGCACAGCTCTCCGGCACACCCTTTGGCTCTCAGGTCAGTAAGGGAACTGCACCTAGAGAAAATGGCCACCAGGGAAGGTGTCCTGTTACCCACTGGGTATTCTAAAATTCTTGATCAGAGTAAAAGCATCAGCCCAAAATTAATTTTATGGTTTAATTGCCTTAAGGGCGCACTAGATAATTACAGAAATATACAGTAAGCTATACAACAGAATTTCAGTGGATTTGCAGTCAGAGTAAAATACAACAATAATGGTACAAGGCTTAGAGGTATTAGCTAGAGGTCAATATTACCAGGTTGTAGGTTGCATGTGGAGGCAGGGAGCTCTGCGATCCACAGTTAAGAATCTTAGTTGCTGGACAGTCCCCCAAAACGTGTACTGCTGCTCCCTTGGCAGATCTGTCCCTTGTTCCTCCTTAGATCTTCATCGTCTTGGCTTCTGTGAGAATAGAGAGAGTCTGCCATCCGCTCACAGTTCTTAAACCTGCTAGGTCCCTCCCCTCGGTGTCAGGGGGTGAGCTGATAATCTCCACCCTTAGCTCCCTGCAGAATTTATTCCCAATATCTAACAAAGGGGTTAACTTTCTCCAGGACGATCGGATCAGGACACGAGAGGTACCAGCGGATGCAGTATGTTTTGCCTGTCGTGTGGAGATCAAACCTGGCCTGATTGGGTCTCTGTGGAGGGCCAATCTCTATATCTCAGGCCCCCAGCCATCACCGACTCGGGAGTTGCACTGTCAGATGCCCGAGGTCCGCAGGATCACGCAGATATTTTTTATGAGTCTGTACCTACAAAGATGTTCTCATAATTCATAATCCTAGAACGGAGCCGTCGTGTCTGGGGAATACAATAGATGTGTTTTCTGTGTCTAGCTGGCAGGTATAATCTAATTGAAGCCCCCAGGCATCTCCAGGCCCCATGATGAGGTCGCTCCAGACTGCAACTTTGAAGTCTTGTGTTTGGCCTGACCTACTTAGCATACTAAAAGGCCTGGTTACTCACAGTGGAGACTAAACTCTATTGTCTTCAATATGCCTAAGGCCATGGGGAATTACAGCAGGTAGCTGCTGTGAATTTGTGAATTCAGACAAAATAGCACCTGGGAACAGACAAAATGGCGGCTGGAACAGGCCATATCCAAGATGGTGGCTGTTCCTTCATCACACTTACCTTCTGCCATCACACTCTGCATCTCCAGTGTTTTCACTAACTTACAGCTGTTACCAGGCCTCAGAGGTCACTGCACTTTGCAAAGTCACTGCACAAGCTGCAACTTCACAACGTCGCAACGGGGAGAGACTCTCAGAGCCTGGTTGCAGCCAGAAACCCCGCTCTAGAGTGAAGACATTGGAGATACGGTGCCGAATGGTGTAAAAAAGATGCCCTGAGGACCTAGACGGCAGGCAGTAAGTAGAGGGGCATCCAGAGAGGAGAGCACTAAGGTGAGCATTAGGGTTTCTTTTTTTACATCTTACATTATAATAAGGAACATTACATACACAGAGAAAAAATCCACTGCAAATTGAATTTTTCGTAAAATTCCACTCGATTTGGCGAATTTTAATTTTGCCAGATCTGCTTATCTCTAATCAGTACTTATTAGGTTTTTATGCTAAGATGTTTGCAATGTTTTACTGCGACCCATGGGGTTGGGTCAATGAGACAATGTAGCACTTGGACTATAAAAGGTTGTGCTCCCCTGCTCTAGCATCTGCCCCTAATGTGCTGCTTCTATGTAATACAAACTCAATGTTATCTCAGCTTCTGTATAGAAGTGTGAAAAACATCCCAATTTACAATGCTAATCTCTCTACGCAAAGACTCATAACTGAAATATTTTGTGTGCTTGCCCAAGCAACTATGCAAAATGAGCTTTTTTTGTAAAAGTAAAACTATGTAAGAAATGTAGGAATCACCTTATAAATTGCATGTTTCTATAGAGCAAGTAATACATAGAACAAATTGTAACAGGTACTTTACATTCTTTCAGTTTTTGATCAGAGAGGGTGCCTTCAGGGTGTCCCTCCGAAAACTAGCATCCAGAAATCTGGCAGCACAAACTAATAAACATTTAACCTTTATGACCACTGACAAATGTGACAGTCTTTGGAGGTCTGTTTATTTAGAAGAGTGCAGACAATTACTGACTTGGGTAAAGGAGTTTTGGTATTTTTAAGGGGAGTAATGAAAATACCAATTTAAATGTAAAAATCTAATAAATCTAATAGCAACTGTGTACTGATGACCCCTCTTGCTACATGTCTACATGAAGACCTTCTAAGATGTGCAACTGCATCGCGAAATAATAGAAACTTGTTTGTGTAACGGTGTGTAAACATCCTAGATACCAAAATGTGGACACAGGAAAGAGCAAGATCTTTGTCATTGTTGAACAAGTTAACGAAACATACAGCTACTATCTATTTCCTCTAATCAATGAGCTAGCAAGCCCAAAACAAAAGGTAGCTTGCCAATCTATCTAGAGATGTGACTGATAACTCCTTTAGATATATCAATTTTCTTGGACATGCGACCAATATGCCGCCAAGACAAAAGTGGCAGAGAACCCAGATTCCACCTAATTGAATAATGCCTTGACAAGTGCTTTCTTCCCTCCCCAGTCTGTAAAATGGAGAATGTTAAGTGTAGGGACAATAACTCTTTGAATTGAAGCTGAACAGTCAAACGCATCAATCATGGTTACAACACAAGAGCCAAATTAGCAGTGTGACAAAGTGATGTGTATACAGATGTTACAGAGGGTTAAACAAATACAAGAATAAGAGGAAGGATGTTTATATTACAAGAGACTTTACGCTAAGTATATGTGATATTCACCTTTTATATTTCACCTTTGTTTGGCTTGTAGTTGTTGCATTTAAGCATATTATCTGGGACATAGTGGCCTGCTTTGACGTCAGTGACTTAAAGTTGTCACTGTCAACTCTGTGCTGTTTTTGAAAAAAATATATTATACTGTTTATAGAGAGAGAGAGAAAGACACACATTTTATAAATAAATATTAAAAAATAAAAACGTGAACACTGCTTTCCTAATCTACCCCTTCTGATCCAATGCTGAAGCTCCCAGTTGTTCCTACCTGTTTTTACTCACGTTACCTCTGCAACCAATCACTGGCATCAGTGGTCACACGCCGTGCTTAGTGGCATTACAAGTCAGCACTGAGCTCTGTTGCTAGCAGCATGGAACATGGCTGAGTAGCAGATCGTCAAAAAATTCTTTACTTCTGAGAAAATCGTCTCAAGTTCTGATCAAACTCTGATCAGAGTGTGATTAGCATGATTGGACCGATTTTCTCGGATGAGAGAAAATTGATCATGTGACCCTAGCCTAATAGTGAGATAAGTAAAACTTCTGAAATTCATTTTGTGCAGATCAGCTCAATTCAGCCAGTAGATTTGATTCACTCCTAATCAATAATTACCATAAAGATGTTTATTATGCTCTGAGGTCTCTCCAGACCTTTGGGTATAATACACGTTATACTCACCTATCCTAGGCTCAGATCTGGCTCCTTATGTCACCTCTACAGTGCAGCTCGCCATTCCTCTATCTAAGTGTTTTATTTCCAGTGATTGGTCTTAAGCGGTTACATGGGGGACAACACACATACCGGACAAGGGAGCTGCATGAGAGGGGTTAATGAGTCAGGTGAAGGCCTAGGACAGGTGAGTATAATGTGTTTCTTTAATTTTGCTGCCACCGTTTTGCTGGATTTGTGATAGCAGAATTGCAAAAATTTTACTTTTGAAAGAATATAAAATTTTTGTCAGATTTGTAACAAAATTTGAATAAACATACCTTTTTGATTTTGTTTTTGCTTTTCTGCATTCGGTATGGTGCCGCTGTTAATCTGTGATGCTTGCCCATGTAGTAGCTGTAATTTTAGTCCCCTACTACAGAGGCATGACGATTGTTGTCGCAGAAGGTGCAACCACGCCCGTGGAAGAAGTGGGCCCACCGATGCTGTTTTTAGCTGGATGTGCATCCTCAGGCCGGCGTCACACTCAACATATAAAAAAACGGACCGTATTGTACGGCCATAATACGCAGTAATGTTGCCGGCACAGTTATCCGTATTTCATCCGTTGTCAAGGTGCGGCTGCGTATTTTGCGCATGTAAGCATCCGTATGCAATCCGTATGGCATCCGTATAGCGTTTTTTTCTCGCAGCCTTGCAAAATGGACATTTAACGTTTTTTAGGCCTGAAAATCATTGAAACCATCATCAGCAACCCTATTTATTGGCTCTGCATCAGGTGGCAGCCCCCAATCTGGCCATTTTGGTGCTGTGCTTGTGTTGGAGTACTGCTGCTTGGTTGCCAAAATGTCTGACACTCTTCAGTTCACCCCAACTGATCGAGTTTTGTACAACTGGGTTTTGTCCCGCCGCTTTGGGCAGCCATACCCAGTGATCGTTGCTCCAGACGAATGTGGGTGCATCCGCATTTGAGGCAACGCCTCACTAAAGGCCATTTTCACAGCCTTTATGCATCTCTGCGGACTCATCCTGACAAGTTTTTTCTCTACTGTCGGATGAGCATTGCCACATTTGATGTTTTGCTGGAGATCGTGCGCCCTGGGATCACCTACCAGGACACCAGGATGCGCAAAGCTATCTCTGCAGAGGAGCGACTTCTCCTGACGTTACGGTATGTATTCCTCACCTACATACTGTATGTTGATGATGTGTTTTCCCACAAGTTTGCCTTTACCCTTATGGCTGTTGCTTAAATATCCTCATAATATATCCCATATCTCAGCTTGAACTACCAGAACAATGATGTGTATGTCACAATCACATAGACCTTTGACTTGTGTCAAATTTCAGTTTGGATTGTTTGTAAATGAAATCCTTTTATGGTCATGTATAGTGCATTTGTGAAACCTTTGCCCATGTGTAATGATTTTTCTGTACATTTGTTTACTTGTAGGTTCCTAACTACGGGCATTTCATATACCGCACTCCATCTGGAGTTTTTGATTGGGAGATCCACAACATCTGGCATTGTTTGTGATACATGCTCACAAATATGGGACAGACTTCATCTAGTGGTCATGCCTGAGCCAAAGATGGAAGACTGGATGAGGATTGCCAGGGGATTTGAGGAACAATGCCAGTTTCCAAATTTTATAGGAGCCCTTAATGGGAAGCACATCCGTGTGCGTAAGCCGCTGAACTCAGGGTCCCAATTCTATAATTATAAACAATATTTTTCTGTAGTGCTGTTGGCTCTGGTTGACAGTAACTACAGGTTTATAATTGTAGACATTGGGGCCTTTGGAAGGACTGGAGACTCTAGAGTCTTCAATTCTTCCATTATGGGTCGGCGGCTGAGTAATAACCAGTTGGACCTACCACCAGCACGGCAACTTCCTGGCTCCAATCTTGAACCTGTGGCATATGTTGTAGTTGGGGATGAGGCCTTCCAACTATCTAGGAATGTCATGAGGCCATATCCATGACGAAACCTTGACCACCGTCGTAGGATCTTCAACTTTTCGCCTATCACGGGCCAGGCGCCTGGTGGAGTGTGCCTTTGGCATTCTATGTGCAAAATGGGGGTCCTCCAGTCTGCAATTCATCTGAGTGAAGCCAATGTCAATGAGGTCATCAAAGCATGTGTTGTCCTACACAATTTCACTCGAATGCATGATTGTGGCCCATCTGATGTTGGTGAAAGTGTGGTGACCAATGGGGATATGCCTAGCCCACATGTAATCCCTGTACGTCGTCCACTCTCAGGACTGAAAACCCTGAAAACAACATGGCAAGATGAGGCATTATCAATGCTGTAATGTAGTTGTGTGTGTATACATAAATTTTGTTGGTTTCTGATATATTCTTTGTGTCTGGTGTTAATGTTCCTAACAGATGTGTTGGTGGTTGATTACAAATTACTTATGAAAAAAGAGTCACAACTTTATATAAAAATAGATCTTTATATGTGCAAACTGCCACTTGAGGTAGTGACTACCATATTTGAATCATATGGTATATGTATTCAAAGCACAATAGTGTAAGTGTGCATTCTTACACAACAAGTACCAAAATAAGTCATAAAAAAATAACAAACATTTCAATAAATAATAGTATATAAAGAAAATAACAAACTGTCACTATGCCTAGTGCTCATCATATGTGACCCATATGTTTGATTGTTAAGATTAGACAACTGCAAATATGCATTTGACAACTTTGATTTAAAGTAAATATAAAAAAATAATAAACATTGGTGTAAATAATAGTATATAAAGAAAATAACAAACTTTCACTATGCCTAGTGAAGACCATATGTTACCTATATGTTTAGTTGACAAGATTAGACAACTGCAAATATGAAATAGACAACATGGAGTAAAAGTAAATATAAAAAAATAACAAACATTAGTGTAAATAATAAGACAAAATGAAAATAACAAACTTTCACTTAGCCCACTGAACACCATATCTGTACCGTATGGTATTTTGAGGCTTTCAGATTAGTGCACATATGCTTTACAAAACATGTAAAAATAAATAAAAAAATAACAAACTGTGTTTCAAATAATAATAGATAAGAAAAATAAAAAATCATAGTTGGTGGTATGTGGGTGGTGGGGTTGGCGGGTGACCAGCGTCTCTGTGTTTTTAGCTTGGTTGAACACCTTGACCATCACCCTGTTGGGGTGGGTTTTCAGGGCCATGAGCTGACATGTGGCCACGGTCAGGTTGGTGTGTGGGCACATTGCCATAAAGATAATGGAGATTATACTCCTGGGGAAGCTGGTACCCATGAGAATCATACCCCCCAATATGACCATGTTGACCAAATCCAGGTTGGGACCAGCCTCCAACACTGGATCTGTACAAGTGGCCATATTGGGAAGTTGGGTTATAGCATGCCATTTGACCCTGTTGTTGCCAAGGTTGGTTTTGTGGGGAATGGGTTGAGGTGTAGGCGCACGTGCAGGAGGATCCTCAGATCCTAATTGAGCATGCACATTTTGTTGGGGGGTAAGGCACAGAAGGTTACGGGGTGAGAGCTGCCACCTCTCAAGGAATTCAAACACCTCATATGGTGTATTGGGGGATGTGCATGCGTCAATTAGGATCTGAATTGATCCTCGCACATGGAGCCTGGCCTCACGGGGCAGGGGACGAAGGTAGCGGGCAAGGCTACGTGAATACGCCTCCTCACCCTCATCCACAGCTGCCCTTGAAAGTTAATTGAGTACCCCAGTGTCCACATGCCTTCATGTGTCAGAGGCTGTGATGTCTCGCCGTCTTCTCCCACGGTGGGATATTGCAGCAGGCTGGGGGGAGCCCCGCAGAGGTGCAGTAGGGCTACTGCTGTTTGCTGCTTCATCAACAATGGCGGATGCTGCTGCAGCTGCTGGCTCTGGTACAGGTAGAGGTGCAGCTGGTTGCTCAAGTCCTGGTGCTTGGGAAGCTTGGGGGATGCTGATGGGAGGGTCATAAGATGGGCCAGCCACCTCTTCACCTCCCACAACCGGGTCTATAATTGCCTCTGAGTCTGAGCCTGTCTCCCTCTCAGTGAGGTTGGACTGAGTTCTGTTAGGAAATTAAATGGGATTAGATCATGTTGGAGAGGTCAGCCTAAACTGCATATGTGTTATGTGGTGTGATGTATGTACTTACAGTCTCAGATCCAGAATAGGAGCCAGAATCCCAAGGTGGTCAAAGTAGACATATTTTCTCTTTGTCAGTGCTGCAGACCCGCTCCTGGACCTCTGCTGCCGTTCGGTACTGGTCGCGGATGCTTCTCCATCTTCTCATGACATCATCCACTGCAATGTGACATATAATTTCATAATTTACCTAGCTGCACAATGCCAAATTATTCTACATACACTTCACATAGTCATGGGGGCCTAGTCGGATGTGAGTATCCTAACATTTTGGCACTAAAAAAAAAAAATTATACAAAACTATTTTAGGGAAAATCATCGCAATTATTACGTTCTGACCGTGAAGAAGTTTGCTAACAAATCAGGTAACTTACTCATTCGCTGCTGCTCCTCGCATGGGCTGTCCCCAAAGTGGGGAAACATCTGCCCACAGACGCGCCTCCATGCCGCCTCTTTTTTTTCGCGGTCTGCATAGTGTGCATCATGTTGGTCCCAAATTTCGGGCCTCTCCTGCACCAACACAATCAACATCTCAACATTAATTAGCGTTGACATCATGGCCGACTCCGTGGAGCCGTTCTTCCGAGATGTCTGGCGCTCTTTTTGAGCTAATTTGCATGTGTCAGCTTCCTGATTCATGTGTTGCACCATTTCCTGTGAGCTGCAGAAGTCTTGCGTATTTTTCGCAAGTCACACATGTTGTCCGTGTGTAATCCGTAGCTTTCTCGCACCCATAGACTTTCATTGGCGTACAACGGGAGTAATACGATGACAATCGCAGCATGCTGCGAGTGTCTTGCACCGTTAAATACGCCCGAGAAATATATGCATGATCTGAGCTGCCCCATAGAGAAATGTTGGTCCGAGTGTAATGCGTAATTTTCACGCCTCTCACTCGTCCGTATTCCTCCGTAGCGTGACGCAGGCCTCAGACACATATACTGTTGAAATTTCACAGGGAGCCACCAGCTGCCTGAATCACAATAGCTATGCAAGCCACGGGCCTATCAGTGGCCAGCAGCTGACCTCAAGTGTGCCCATCATGGGAGATGCATGACGTCACTACCAAGAGCTGCCCTGTCCGTTTGGGCCAACTATAGAGGAGGAAGAGGACGTTGCCTGTTGTGGGAGTAACAACAGCTAAGAAGAATAATTGATTTTTAATGTTTTGATTGTGTTGGAGAAGAGTGCCATTAGAGGAGAAATTACTGATGAAAGGGACCAGGATGGGTGAAATTATTATAGAAAGGGGACAGGATATGGGACATTATTAAACAAAGGGAACAGGATGGGGTACATTTTAAAGAAAGGGACTAAGATGGGGTAAATTTTAAAGAAAGAGGACAGGATGGTGGACATTATTAAAGAAAGGGGCCAAGATGGTGGACATTATTAAAGAAAGGGGCCAATAAAAGTGTCAGTACTGGGGACATTGTTAAGGAAAGGGGTCAGGATGGGAGACATTATAATTGGTTGGGGGCCAGGATGTTGGACAGTATTACAGGATGAGGGATAGTGTTACAAATAGGGGCCATGATATGGATATTATTACTGAATGTGGGACATTATTTCAGGATGGAGTAATTTTATGGATGGAGATTTTAACATAACTTTATTCTTTCATGAGTTATTTACAAGTTTCTCTTTGTTTACAGCCATTGACATGTCGCAGAGGTTAACATGTGAGGAGCGGATAGAAATTGTGTTGATGTCTGGTAAACGCAGTACCCGGGTCATTGCAGCAAATTTCAATGCAAGACACCCTATGAGACCACCCATCTCCCATGCTATAGTTAGCAAACTGCTTGCCAAATTTCGTGAAACAGGTTCAGTGTTGGATTTGCCAAAATGTGGACGCAAGAAAACTGTTACTAATGAAGAAACATCAGTGGCTGTCCTAGCTTCATTCAGCAAGAGCCCACAGCGTAGCACTCACCGCATGTCACTGAAGAGTGGCATCAGTCGAACATCCCTTCGGCAGATATTAGCTACTTAGCTACTCACAAATGGCACCCTTAAAAAATCCAGCTGCTGCAGCACCTCAACGAGGATGACCCAGATCGGCGCGCTGAATTTGCAGAATGGGCAAAACAAAAATTGAAACAGGACCCTCAGTTTACACAGAACATTATGTTCAGTGATGAGGTAAACTTTTTTGTAAATGGTGAAGTTAACAAACAAAACCACCGCTATTGGTCTGACACTAACCCACAGTGGATAGATCCCTCCAAGACTGTTGGAACACAAAAATTGATGGTATGGTGTGGTATATGGGGTACAAAGATAGTGGGGTCATTCTTCATCAATGGAGACCTCAATGCCACTGGATATCTGAAATTGCTACATGATGATGTGTTGCCCTCTTTATGCACCGAAGATGACACGTTCCCTGAGTTTTTCCAGCAAGATGGTGCACCACCACATTATGGGTGTCAGGTCTGAGCATTCCTACATGAACAGTTTCCTGGAAAGTGGATTGGTCGTCGTGGGCCAGTTGAATAGCCACCAAGGTCTCCCGATCTGACCCCATTAGACTTTTATCTTCATGGTCATCTGAAGGCAATTGTCTATGCTGTGAAGATATGAGATGTGCAGCATCTGAAACAACAGATACTGGAAGCCTGTGCTAGCATTTCTTCTGCGGTGTCGCTATCAGTGTGTCAAGAGTGGGAGAAGAGGGTTGCATTGACAATCCAACACAATGGGCAGCACTTTGAACACATTTTATAAGTGGTCATAAACTTGTAAATAGCTCATGAAAGAATAAATTTACGTTAAAACTAAGCACACCATTGTTTTTCTTGTGAAATTCTCAATAAGTTTGATGTGTCACATGACCCTCTTGCCATTGAAAAAAATAAAGTTGGATCCCAAATGGCCAACTTCAAAATGACCGCCATGGTCACCACCCATCTTGAAAAGTTTTCCCCCTCCCATACACTAATGTGCCACAGACAGGAAGTTGATAGCACCAACCATTCCCATTTTATTTAGGTGTATCCATATAAATGGCCCACACTGTACATTACTACTGTGTTGTTGCGACTGGGAAGGGGGCATTACTGTTACATTATTACTGTATTGGGCATAAAAAAGAATATTAGAATTGCGCATAGCCACAAACGGGGACATATGCAGGGGCAGACATACCACCTGTACAGCGGGTGCAACTGCACCGGGGCCTGAAGGTGAAGGGGGGCCCCTACAGACAGGGGTGTACTGCCCATAGAGGCAGAGTATGCAGCCACTATGGGGCCACTGAGTCAAGATTACGGGCGGAAGTGAGAGGGGTTCGGTGTCATGCAACATCGGGCCCCTCTCACTCCCTTCTGTAATCATGCCACTATCCAGAGCCAGGGAGAGAGTGGTGCGCAGAGTGCAGGAGTTCAATAAAGGGGTGTGTCATGCAGGGAGAGACGCTGGCCAATGAATGCTTTCCCCATCAGACTGATGAGAGTGCTCACTTGCTGCTGTCTCTGTCCTCCTGCATGGCAGGTCCCAATGGTGAGTATTCACCTGTAGTCAGGGGCCCAGGCCGCTCAGCACACAGGAAACAGCAGTGGAGGAAGAGCAGGACTTACAGTGTGTCTTCTGCTCCTTCCACTGTTCAATTCCCATCAGGCTGCAGCATCTCACAAAGAAGAGATCGGGGGAGGAGGCTCACTGCACAGGTCAGCACAGCAGTAGAAGGGTACTGATATCAGTCCTCTCTGCTGTATCCCCATCCTCACAGTGGTTTCTATTGCCCTCTCCTGCTGATCTCTGAACTATGTGGCCGACCTCCTCCACAGCTCATCTGAACAACTGAGGTCATAAATTAGTATGTGTGTGTTTGTATATGTACATATGTGTGGGTGTGTGTGTGCAGTATATGCATATGTGTGTATGTATGTGTGTGTGTGCATCTGTTTATGTATGTGTATCTATGTGTGTGTATGTATGTACATTATATGTATATGTGTGTGTGTCTATGTACAGTATATGTGTGTATCTATGTGTGTGTATGTATGTGTCTGTACATCTGTGTATGTATGTGTATGTATATACTGTACAGTATATGTGTGTACGGTATGTGTATGCTATATGTGTATATAAGTGTATGTATGTATATATGGTATCTGTGTGTGTGTATGTATGGTATATGTGTTAGGGATCGAGTTCCCACTGCTGCACAAGGGGAATCTCGAGCCATCCTCGCTGCGGTCCCCCATCCGTCTCCGGCCGCAGTGGAGTCTGCTCAGCGGAGACGTCGGTCCCAGCGTCTCACCCAGTCTAATACTGTGCAGAGGATGTCTGCTGCCTCCTCAGGTTCTGCCATTGTAACCAGTGCAGGTCAGCGGCAAGCAGACGTAGTTGGGACTAAGTCCTGTGTGTTCCCTTCTGAGCATGCTAAGGGTAAGATCTCTCATAGGAGATCAGGGGTCACATGGTCGGGTACTGCAGCAACTCCCAATTGTCCTCCAGGAAGGTCCTGAGGCTGCTTTAGTTCTGGAGAAGCTTTCCCATTGGTCCTTTTCTGGAAGGTCCTGTAGCTGCTTCTATAAAAGGTGGGCATGACCGCACGGCGGCGCGCTAGTATCAAATCTTCTACGTGCTTGTGCCAGTGTGGTCATGTATGCATGTGGTTAGGTCTGGCTGAAATAAGCCCCTAGAATACCTCCTTTGAGGAGATTGTATGCACGTGTTCAGGGCTAGGCTGAAAACGCCATTAGAATACCGGCTACTCCGGTGAGGAGATTACTGCTTGAGTTCTGATTGCATGACCACAGATTGCAATCCGCTTAGCAGTCATCTGTGTTCCCTGTGAGTCTAACAGGACACAGTCTTTGTTACAGCGGCTCTGTGAATTAACAGAGTCCGCTTATATCGCCATATAGTGCTACGGCGTTTTACATCTGCGACTCTGCAGGATAACAGAGTTCGCTCATACTGCCTATTTACGCCATCTTACTAGCAGCAGAATAATATAGCGTGGCACTACTGTGAAGGTGCTCAAGTAGGAACCCAACCCAGTGCAATATCAAAAAAGAACTTGGCACTCAACTTTTGTGAAACGAAAAAACTTTTTTTATTGCAGTCAAAAACAACGTTTCGGTCCTATTCGGACCTTCATCAAAGTACTGCAGAAAATAAAAATTGGTATAATATATTATTGACAAATCATTAGATGAAATAGTAATGTAACCAGAGAGGAAAAACAAAACAGAATATGTAATATAGAAAATTATTTGAAATATGAACATAATATGATCAAAAGTCTAAGTATAAATGAGATACTAACATGAAAAAAATTATCAAAGAACGCCTACCCGACTGCTTGTAGAATGGTACTCTTATAGGTAGGTAAAGTAATGTCCAGAATACTCTTTACATGATCTACAGGAGATCTATGAACTAATAAAGTATGTTAGATTCATCAGCAAGGACAAAAGCCAAAGAGCAAAAAAATAGCAAAAAAATACATGTTGGAATGCAAATACCATACCTATGGTGGAAATGAGATTCGTATCAGTATTAATTAAGATCCCAAATATACCTGTATATAAGAAAATGTGTCTCAGATAGGGCGGTATGTGCCATAAAGTACATTTCTTATGTATACAATATATATTACCTGATATATATTTCTTGATATATATATTTTTCTATTAGTAGGTATAGCCAGTATCCACTGGAAAAACAAGCAACCGGATGTCAGGACTGGATTATGACACCCGAATAGCTGTGGAAATATGATAAAAACTGAATGCAATGATGATATATTAGAGATACAAAAGTGATCGCTATAGGGTAGAGAGATGCTTCCTAGCTGTGATGCTGTTATACTAAAGATGCTAAAAAAGATCACTATGAAAAATCTAGGTGGCGCGGTGCGTCCTGGATTGTGACCCTAATAGGATCGTGAAATGTGACAATCACTAGAATACCGTTACTCTGTTAGGAGATGTGGATTGGATCACTAAATGTGACCGTTATAATAGTTAAATTGGATAGTGATCCAAAAAGGATCGTGAAAGTATAGCAAACACTGAAATAACGCTATGTTAGGAGGTGCGAATTTAGTCGCTAACATAAAAATATCTTACCAATGGAGATGAGAATAGAGAGACAGGTCCTCACTGAACGCGGTGTCCGCCGCTTGTTCAAGTGGGCCTCTGATTCAAAATAACCGCCATTATATGTGCTAGAGGCGGGACTATGATCGTGACGTTGAACCGGAACAGCGTCACTGGAAGTGACGTTACATATGGTCTCGAGCCAAAAATATTTAGCATTGCATATAGTGACGCTCACAGGAAGTGCGACACCAAATGTGACGCTAACAAATGCGATCGAAATTCTCATGTTTGCGATCCAAAAAGGATCTCTAATGTAGAGAATAGAAAAAAGAGGCACGTGTAAGCCAATTTGCATTCCAACCGTAAGATATTGCGTATCAGACGTCTTAAAAGATCAATGGGAAGCATATTCATTTGCATCATATATTTATTAATGAGAAAAAAATATATATATTAATGAGAAAAAATATATAAGCAGTCGAGTAGGTTAATTACGTCCAAAGGTTAGGTAGGAGGAGGGTTCACTTTATTTATTTTCAATACAGACGACTCTATGGAAGAAATAACAGAGTTAGTGAACATAGTATGTTGTTAGAAAGTCACCATTAAAATGTCAAACGAATCTCACTATTAGTATACCAGCACCATCAAATCTACTGTACACAGGATTTTATATGAAAGAATGCAAATCATATTCCCTGTTTAAGCCCCGGGGAGATAAAGTCTGTAATTGGTGAATCCAAAATGATTCCCTTTTCTTCAAATTTAGGACACGGTCACCACCTCGTCTAGATGGTGTAATTAGTTCGATGACCTGAAACTTAAGTTGTGCTATTGTGTGTCCCTTAGTGATGAAGTGAAATGGTATCGGTAACAACATATTTTTACAACGGATAGTCGACTTATGTTTGGAAATTCTATCCTTGATAGGCTGGGTAGTTTCCCCTATATACAATAAGCCACAGGGACATTTAATTAAATAAACGGCATAAGAGGAGTCACATGTTGCAAAATCCTTGATTTGGTATTTTTTACCCAAATGTGGGTGGAGAAATGTGTCTCCTTTTATAACATTGTTACATTGTGAACAATGCAAACATGGATATGTGCCGGTTTTTGGTTTCTGCAGAAACCTCTGTCCTTTAGACCGTCCAGTTGTACCCAGATCAGCTCTAACCAGTGAATCCCTAATGTTATGGGGACGTTTATAACACGGTAGAAAGGGGTTATTAAACTCCTTAACATTAGGATATGCTGTCTTGAGGATGCCCCAGTGTTTCCGTATATGATGATGAAGAATATGTACATATGGGTGAAATGTATGTACTAATGGAATACGGTTCTGCACCGATTTGCGTGGGCACTGTGTAGGATCTTTAGCTTGATCTAATATCATACGTGGATATCCTCGTTCCTCAAATTTTGTGTGCATTTCCTCTATCCTGTGGTTGCTCATAACAGGATCTGAGACAATTTTCCGAACTCGATGAAATTGTGATCTAGGTATAGCTTTTTTGGTGGACGGGGGATGGAGACTATTGTAGTGTAAGAGACTATTTCTATCCGTGGGCTTGGTGTATAAGTCCGTTGAAAGACTACCTGATGCATTTTTAATCACCAGGGTATCCAGGAAGTTAACCCTTTCCAAACTGGAGGTAATAGTAAAAGATAATCCAGGCCAAGCTTGGTTAAGAACCCCAAAAAATTGGTTTAGAGATTCAGCTGTGCCAGTCCATATACAGAAAATGTCATCTATATATCTTTTCCAGATTAAGCTATGGGATCTGAATAACGGGTGTGTGTAGACTACCTCCTCCTCGAAACGTGCCATGTAGCTGTTGGCGTATGGAGGAGCCACGTTAGAGCCCATGGCTGTGCCTTTCATTTGAAGATAAAATTTATCTTGAAACATAAAAAAGTTCTTGGTGAGAACTAATGTTAGAAGTTGGACACAAAGGTCAATAATTTCTGGAGGTTTCTGGAAAGATGTGAGAAGTTGGCGTACACATGTAATGCCTTCTTGGTGAGGAATTGACGTATATAAATCCTTCACATCAAAGGAGACCAATATGGCTGAATCTGGTATTGGGCCTAGATTATGGATGGTTTGTAGAAAATGTCCAGTGTCAAGTAAATATGATGGAGCCTGTCGTGTCAATGGTGTAAGAATTTTTTCCAAAAATATGGAAAGAGGTGACAGTATTGATTCAGTGGAAGCCACTATCGGTCTTCCCGGTGGGTTGTCTAAACTTTTATGGATCTTTGGTAAGACATAAAATACTGGTATTATGGGGTTTTTTTTGGTTAGAAATTCCATGGTTTTAGAGTCAATCACCCCGTGGAAACAAAATATGTTAATGTGTCATTTATCAATTTCCTCAATTCACTAGTGGGATTATTGCTAAGTACAGTGTAAACTGTCTCGCCATTTAACTGCCGTAGAACTTCTACGGTGTATGTTGATCTGTCCATTACCACAATGGCGCCTCCCTTATCTGCTGGTTTTATGATGATTTGGTCATCATGTCGGAGGGACTGTAATGCTTGGAAATCAGAGGAAGATAAATTAGACTGATAATGAAGTTTCCCACTCTCTATGTCCTGTCTCAATTTATGGAAGGCTAAATCAATAAAATCAACAAAAGTTTCCACTGCATGTGAGTTCTGTGGAGGTTTATAAGAACTCTTGTTGCGTAAATCAAGGTCAGAAATAGAAATAATGGTTTTTACACAGCTGTATCGACAGCTATAATGTCAGGCACTGTTGCAAAATGAACTGAAAGCCTTAAACGACGGTAGAACCGATGTAAGTCCATGTCCATTGTGAAGGTATCAAACTTATAGGACGGGCAATAAGAAAGGCCCTTCTGTAATAAGTTATACTCTGTGATACTGAGTGTCCGAGAAGAAATATTAATTACCAGCGGGTAATTACCTGCGAGCGTGTGATCCGGGAAAGATCTGTGTCCCTTCTGTCCATGGCCTCTGCGGGTCCTCTTCGTCTTGGTCGACGTCTTGGTCCTAAAAAATGTCCTTGTCTGGATACAGGGTCACGCCTTTCAGATTCAGATCCTGAGGTGGAAGGGTCATAGAAGATAAAATCAATTTCATATAACTAAGTACACATTAAAGTTGCCATTGATCAACCCATTTGAATGAAAAGGATCATTTTGAAATTCACCCTAATTAACAGACACATTTCTCCCCTTGGGTATAAATCAGGAATTGATTGCATTATTTCTATAATCTTGTTAATTAATTTGATGTGGCTTGTATATAGGGAAACTACCCAGCCTATCAAGGATAGAATTTCCAAACATAAGTCGACTATCCGTTGTAAAAATATGTTGTTACCGATACCATTTCACTTCATCACTAAGGGACACACAATAGCACAACTTAAGTTTCAGGTCATCGAACTAATTACACCATCTAGACGAGGTGGTGACCGTGTCCTAAATTTGAAGAAAAGGGAATCATTTTGGATTCACCAATTACAGACTTTATCTCCCCGGGGCTTAAACAGGGAATATGATTTGCATTCTTTCATATAAAATCCTGTGTACAGTAGATTTGATGGTGCTGGTATACTAATAGTGAGATTCGTTTGACATTTTAATGGTGACTTTCTAACAACATACTATGTTCACTAACTCTGTTATTTCTTCCATACAGTCGTCTGTATTGAAAATAAATAAAGTGAACCCTCCTCCTACCTAACCTTTGGACGTAATTAACCTACTCGACTGCTTATATATTTTTTCTCATTAATATATATATTTTTTTCTCATTAATAAATATATGATGCAAATGAATATGCTTCCCATTGATCTTTTAAGACATCTGATACGCAATATCTTACGGTTGGAATGCAAATTGGCTCACACGTGCCTCTTTTTTCTATTCTCTACATTAGAGATCCTTTTTGGATCGCAAACATGAGAATTTCGATCGCATTTGTTAGCGTCACATTTGGTGTCGCATTTCCTGTGAGCGTCACTATATCCAACGCTAAATATTTTTGGCTCGAGACCATATGTAACGTCACTTCCGGTGACGCTGTTCCGGTTCAACGTCACGATCATAGTCCCGCCTCTAGCACATATAATGGCGGTTATTTTGAATCAGAGGCCCACTTGAACAAGCGGCGGACACCGCGTTCACTGAGGACCTGTCTCTCTATTCTCATCTCCATTGGTAAGATATTTTTATGTTAGCGACTAAATTCGCACCTCCTAACATAGGCGTTATTTCAGTGTTTGCTATACTTTCACGATCCTTTTTGGATCACTATCCAATTTAACTATTATAACGGTCACATTTAGTGATCCAATCCACATCTCCTAACAGAGTAACGGTATTCTAGTGATTGTCACATTTCACGATCCTATTAGGGTCACAATCCAGGACGCACTGCGCCACCTAGATTTTTCATAGTGATCTTTTTTGCATCTTTAGTATAACAGCATCACAGCTAGGAAGCATCTCTCTACCCTATAGCGATCACTTTTGTATCTCTAATATATCATCATTGCATTCAGTTTTTATCATATTTCCACAGCTATTCGGGTGTCATAATCCAGTCCTGACATCCGGTTGCTTGTTTTTCCAGTGGATACTGGCTATACCTACTAATAGAAAAAAATATATATCAAGAAATATATATCAGGTAATATATATTGTATATATAAGAAATGTACTTTATGGCACATACCGCCCTATCTGAGACACATTTTCTTATATACAGGTATATTTGGGATCTTAATTAATACTGATACGAATCTCATTTCCACCATAGGTATGGTATTTGCATTCCAACATGTATTTTTTTGCTATTTTTTTGCTCTTTGGCTTTTGTCCTTGCTGATGAATCTAACATACTTTATTAGTTCATAGATCTCCTGTAGATCATGTAAAGAGTATTCTGGACATTACTTTACCTACCTATAAGAGTACCATTCTACAAGCAGTCGGGTAGGCGTTCTTTGATAATTTTTTCTCATGTTAGTATCTCATTTATACTTAGACTTTTGATCATATTATGTTCATATTTCAAATAATTTTCTATATTACATATTCTGTTTTGTTTTTCCTCTCTGGTTACATTACTATTTCATCTAATGATTTGTCAATAATATATTATACCAATTTTTATTTTCTGCAGTACTTTGATGAAGGTCCGAATAGGACCGAAACGTTGTTTTTGACTGCAATAAAAAAAGTTTTTTCGTTTCACAAAAGTTGAGTGCCAAGTTCTTTTTTGATATTGCACTGGGTTGGGTTCCTACTTGAGCACCTTCACAGTAGTGCCACGCTATATTATTCTATTATACTCACCCTTGCGTGTTGCACACTGTCACTATGACATCTAATATCTTCTCCTATAACCCTGACGAGAGGATTAATATTTTGTCTAAGTTACATCTCCCCAGCGATTTCCTGAAGACCCCCCCACGAGAGGCCAGAGGAAGGGACCTGGAGAGGGAACTGCGTCACCAAGTCAACTATGAATTACATTATGCCACCTTGTCAGAGTACTTACGTGTCAACATGATACCACGAGGTCTGAGAGTGAATCTCCGCCCGACCTTATTTAGTGACTCTCCTGAATTTTGTCAGAAATTCGAACAGATACTAAACAAGTGTTCTCTAGACATTATGACTTTGACGGCCGAACATCTACAAGGTGCTATCACCCTAACTAAGGAAAGGATCAGTAACATAGAAACACAATTGTCATCAGCAGGCACATCTGAAGAACTGATCAGCATGAAGGATAAGATCAAGAATAACATTGACCAACATAAACGTGATACTGAAAATAGGAAGAGGCTGAAATTTAGAAGAGATACTGATGATTATGATAACAATCGGGTTTATCAATGGCAATATAAATCTTACTCTAGACCTTATAATGCAAGATCTGATTTTCACTCTTCTAATGACCCTTCCACCTCAGGATCTGAATCTGAAAGGCGTGACCCTGTATCCAGACAAGGACATTTTTTAGGACCAAGACGTCGACCAAGACGAAGAGGACCCGCAGAGGCCATGGACAGAAGGGACACAGATCTTTCCCGGATCACATGCTCGCAGGTAATTACCCGCTGGTAATTAATATTTCTTCTCGGACACTCAGTATCACAGAGTATAACTTATTACAGAAGGGCCTTTCTTATTGCCCGTCCTATAAGTTTGATACCTTCACAATGGACATGGACTTACATCGGTTCTACCGTCGTTTAAGGCTTTCAGTTCATTTTGCAACAGTGCCTGACATTATAGCTGTCGATACAGCTGTGCAAAAACCATTACTTTCTATTTCTGACCTTGATTTACGCAACAAGAGTTCTTATAGACCTCCACAGAACTCACATGCAGTGGAAACTTTTGTTGATTTTATTGATTTAGCCTTCCATAAATTGAGACAGGACATAGAGAGTGGGAAACTTCATTATCAGTCTAATTTATCTTCCTCTGATTTCCAAGCATTACAGTCCCTCCGACATGATGACCAAATCATCATAAAACCAGCAGATAAGGGAGGCGCCATTGTGGTAATGGACAGATCAACATACACCGTAGAAGTTCTACGGCAGTTAAATGACGAGACAGTTTACACTGTACTTAGCAATAATCCCACTAGTGAATTGAGGAAATTGATAAATGACACATTAACATATTTTGTTTCCCACGGGGTGATTGACTCTAAAACCATGGAATTTCTAACCAAAAAAAACCCCATAATACCAGTATTTTATGTCTTACCAAAGATCCATAAAAGTTTAGACAACCCACCGGGAAGACCGATAGTGGCTTCCACTGAATCAATACTGTCACCTCTTTCCATATTTTTGGAAAAAATTCTTACACCATTGACACGACAGGCTCCATCATATTTACTTGACACTGGACATTTTCTACAAACCATCCATAATCTAGGCCCAATACCAGATTCAGCCATATTGGTCTCCTTTGATGTGAAGGATTTATATACGTCAATTCCTCACCAAGAAGGCATTACATGTGTACGCCAACTTCTCACATCTTTCCAGAAACCTCCAGAAATTATTGACCTTTGTGTCCAACTTCTAACATTAGTTCTCACCAAGAACTTTTTTATGTTTCAAGATAAATTTTATCTTCAAACGAAAGGCACAGCCATGGGCTCTAACGTGGCTCCTCCATACGCCAACAGCTACATGGCACGTTTCGAGGAGGAGGTAGTCTACACACACCCGTTATTCAGATCCCATAGCTTAATCTGGAAAAGATATATAGATGACATTTTCTGTATATGGACTGGCACAGCTGAATCTCTAAACCAATTTTTTGGGGTTCTTAACCAAGCTTGGCCTGGATTATCTTTTACTATTACCTCCAGTTTGGAAAGGGTTAACTTCCTGGATACCCTGGTGATTAAAAATGCATCAGGTAGTCTTTCAACGGACTTATACACCAAGCCCACGGATAGAAATAGTCTCTTACACTACAATAGTCTCCATCCCCCGTCCACCAAAAAAGCTATACCTAGATCACAATTTCATCGAGTTCGGAAAATTGTCTCAGATCCTGTTATGAGCAACCACAGGATAGAGGAAATGCACACAAAATTTGAGGAACGAGGATATCCACGTATGATATTAGATCAAGCTAAAGATCCTACACAGTGCCCACGCAAATCGGTGCAGAACCGTATTCCATTAGTACATACATTTCACCCATATGTACATATTCTTCATCATCATATACGGAAACACTGGGGCATCCTCAAGACAGCATATCCTAATGTTAAGGAGTTTAATAACCCCTTTCTACCGTGTTATAAACGTCCCCATAACATTAGGGATTCACTGGTTAGAGCTGATCTGGGTACAACTGGACGGTCTAAAGGACAGAGGTTTCTGCAGAAACCAAAAACCGGCACATATCCATGTTTGCATTGTTCACAATGTAACAATGTTATAAAAGGAGACACATTTCTCCACCCACATTTGGGTAAAAAATACCAAATCAAGGATTTTGCAACATGTGACTCCTCTTATGCCATTTATTTAATTAAATGTCCCTGTGGCTTATTGTATATAGGGGAAACTACCCAGCCTATCAAGGATAGAATTTCCAAACATAAGTCGACTATCCGTTGTAAAAATATGTTGTTACCGATACCATTTCACTTCATCACTAAGGGACACACAATAGCACAACTTAAGTTTCAGGTCATCGAACTAATTACACCATCTAGACGAGGTGGTGACCGTGTCCTAAATTTGAAGAAAAGGGAATCATTTTGGATTCACCAATTACAGACTTTATCTCCCCGGGGCTTAAACAGGGAATATGATTTGCATTCTTTCATATAAAATCCTGTGTACAGTAGATTTGATGGTGCTGGTATACTAATAGTGAGATTCGTTTGACATTTTAATGGTGACTTTCTAACAACATACTACGTTCACTAACTCTGTTATTTCTTCCATAGAGTCGTCTGTATTGAAAATAAATAAAGTGAACCCTCCTCCTACCTAACCTTTGGACGTAATTAACCTACTCGACTGCTTATATATTTTTTCTCATTAATATATATATTTTTTTCTCATTAATAAATATATGATGCAAATGAATATGCTTCCCATTGATCTTTTAAGATGTCTGATACGCAATATCTTACGGTTGGAATGCAAATTGGCTTACACGTGCCTCTTTTTTCTATTCTCTACATTAGAGATCCTTTTTGGATCGCAAACATGAGAATTTCGATCGCATTTGTTAGCGTCACATTTGGTGTCGCACTTCCTGTGAGCGTCACTATATGCAACGCTAAATATTTTTGGCTCGAGACCATATGTAACGTCACTTCCGGTGACGCTGTTCCGGTTCAACGTCACGATCATAGTCCCGCCTCTAGCACATATAATGGCGGTTATTTTGAATCAGAGGCCCACTTGAACAAGCGGCGGACACCGCGTTCAGTGAGGACCTGTCTCTCTATTCTCATCTCCATTGGTAAGATATTTTTATGTTAGCGACTAAATTCGCACCTCCTAACATAGTAGCGTTATTTCAGTGTTTGCTATACTTTCACGATCCTTTTTGGATCACTATCCAATTTAACTATTATAACGGTCACATTTAGTGATCCAATCCACATCTCCTAACAGAGTAACGGTATTCTAGTGGTCACATTTCACGATCCTATTAGGGTCACAATCCAGACGCACCGCGCCACCTAGATTTTTCATAGTGATCTTTTTTAGCATCTTTAGTATAACAGCATCACAGCTAGGAAGCATCTCTCTACCCTATAGCGATCACTTTTGTATCTCTAATATATCATCATTGCATTCAGTTTTTATCATATTTCCACAGCTATTCGGGTGTCATAATCCAGTCCTGACATCCGGTTGCTTGTTTTTCCAGTGGATACTGGCTATACCTACTAATAGAAAAAAATATATATCAAGAAATATATATCAGGTAATATATATTGTATATATAAGAAATGTACTTTATGGCACATACCGCCCTATCTGAGACACATTTTCTTATATACAGGTATATTTGGGATCTTAATTAATACTGATATGAATCTCATTTCCACCATAGGTATGGTATTTGCATTCCAACATGTATTTTTTTGCTATTTTTTTGCTCTTTGGCTTTTGTCCTTGCAGATGAATCTAACATACTTTATTAGTTCATAGATCTCCTGTAGATCATGTAAAGAGTATTCTGGACATTACTTTACCTACCTATAAGAGTACCATTCTACAAGCAGTCGGGTAGGCGTTCTTTGATAATTTTTTTCTCATGTTAGTATCTCATTTATACTTAGACTTTTGATCATATTATGTTCATATTTCAAATAATTTTCTATATTACATATTCTGTTTTGTTTTTCCTCTCTGGTTACATTACTATTTCATCTAATGATTTGTCAATAATATATTATACCAATTTTTATTTTCTGCAGTACTTTGATGAAGGTCCGAATAGGACCGAAACGTTGTTTTTGACTGCAATAAAAAAAGTTTTTTCGTTTCACAAAAGTTGAGTGCCAAGTTCTTTTTGATATCTTACTAGCAGCAGGCTCTGCCTGCATGGTGGACCCCGGGCTGCAAACGCACCTCTCCTTAAATATCTATTAGGTGCATTCCGCAGGCCCCTAACAATATGTGTGTGTGTATCTGTGTGTGTATGTACGGTATACGTGTGTATGTATATACGGTATATGTATGTGTATCTGTGTTTGTATGTATGTATGGGATATATGTGTGTATGTATGGCATATGTACAGTGGGGAAAAAAGAGTATTTAGTCAGCCACCAATTGTGCAAGTTCTCACACTTAAAAAGATGAGAGAGGCCTGTAATTGACATCATAGGTAGACCACAACTATGAGAGTCAAAATAAAAAAAAACAAATCCAGAAAATCACTTTGTCTGATTTGGCAACATTTGTTTTTCAAATTATGATGGAAAATAAGTATTTAGCCATTAACAAAAGTTAATCTCAATATTTTGTTATATATCCTTTGTTGGCAATGACAGAGGTCAAAAGTTTTCTGTACGTCTTCACAAGGTTGGCACACACTGTTGGTGGTATGTTGGCCCATTCCTCCATGCAGATCTGATCTAGAGCAGTGATGTTTTGGGCCTGTCGATGGGCAACATGGACTTTCAAATCCCTCCAAAGGTTTTCTATCGGGTTGAGATCTGGAGACTGGCTAGGCCACTCCAGGACTTTTATATGCTTCTTACGAAGCCACTCCTTCGTTGCCCTGGCGGTATGCTTGGGTTTATTATCATAGTGAAAGACCCATCCACGTTTCATCTTCAATGCCCTTGCTGGTGGAAGGAGGTTTGCACTCAAAATTTCACGATTCATGTACATGGATAATTCATCTTGGTTCCTTTTTAGAGAAACAGCTCCAAAGCATGATGTTGCCACCCCCATGCTTCACAGTATATATGGTGTTCTTTGGATGCAACTCAGCATTCTGTCTCCTCCAAACACGACAAGTTTTGTTTCAACCAAACAGTTCTACTTTGGTTTCATCAGACCATATGACATTCTCCCAATACTCTTTTGGATAATTCAAATGCTCTCTATCAAACTTCAGATGGGCCCGGACATGTACTGGCTTAAGCAGGTTGACATGTCTGGCACTGCAGGATCGGAGTCCCTGGCAGCATAGTGAGTTACTGATGGTAGCCTTTGTTATGGTGGTCCCAGCTCTATGCAGGTCATTCACTAGGTCCCCCGTGTGGTTCTGGGATTTTTGCTCACCGTTCTTGTGATTATTTTGACTGCTGCGTTGAGCGCCAGATCGAGGGAGATTATCAGTGGTATTGTATGTCTTCCATTTTCTTATTATTGCTCCCACAGTTGATTTAATCACACCAAGCTGCTTGCCTATTGCAGATTCAGTCTTCCCAGCCTGGTGCAGGGCTACAATTTTGTTTCTGGTGTCCTTCGACAGCTCTTTGGTCTTCATCATAGTGGAGTTTGGAGTGTGACTGTTTCAGGTTGTTGACAGGAGTCTTTTATACTGATTACAAGTTCAAACAGGTGCCATTACTACAGATAATTAGTGGCGGACAGAGGAGCCTCTTAAAGAAGAAGTTACAGGTCTGTAAGAGCCAGAAATCTTGCATGTTTTTAGGTGACCAAATACTTATTTTCCACCATAATTTGAAAAATAAATCTTGCCAAATCAGACAAGGTGATTTTCTGGATTTGTTTTCTCATTTTGACTCTCATAGTTGTGGTCTATCTATGATATCAATTACAGGCCTCCTCATCTTTTTAAGTGGGAGAACTTGCACAATTGTTGGCTGACTAAATACTTTTTTTCTCCCACTGTATGTACTATGTATGTGTGATCCATCGGATCATGGATAACTTGTTGATCACTGGGAATTCGACCACTGGGCCCCCAGAGATTCTGAGAACAGTGCTCTGCACTCTCGTCCTGGATGGAGCAGAGTTGTGCATGCTCGGCCTCTGCTCTATTTATAATCTGTTGAGCTGCTGAGCGCTGCGCTCGGCTATTTCCATCAGTTACATAGACAATGAATAGAGTAGATACCAGATGATACAGATACCAGATATATAAAGTAATATAATATATACTTGGTCGGGCTCTGACGGTTCCAACAGTTATCATGTAACCATAAGGATGCGCTTTGCACACTTGCTGTCATGTGCCAACAAGAGATGAGCGACTTTGCCTTTTTTAGTGTCGAGTCGGGTTTTTGTGAAACCCGACTTTCTCAAAAGTCGAGTCGAACGAAATCGGCTGACTACCGTGAAAAGTCGGAGGTCCGACTGAAACACGAAACCTAATGCAAGTCAATGGGGAAGCAAAGTCGGCAGGGAATGGATGACAGTAAACACACCTACAGTGCCCATTTCAATGCCAACTACATCAATTCTTATTACTTAAGCTTGGCAACCTTAATTTGCTTTATAATAATAGTTACGCATTGAAAATTGCGGGTTATTTGGCTAAAGTTGTGGGGGGGGGTAGGGCTGGGTCCAGGTTTTCGTGTGCCCCGGGTGAAAGAGTGTCAGTGGGCCCCTTTAACACATACCACAATTCATGATGCTCAGATACGGCACAGAAATATAGGTATACTACAATGACAAATACTTCACTTCTTACATTACATGACTAATATCTATTTTAAATTCAACAATAGCTAAAAAACCGGACAGTATATTCCTCCATACAGTATTATGGCCACCACATAGTGAACCATACAGAATAATGAGCCCCATATATTGCTCCATACAGAATAATTGGTCCCATATAATGTTCCATACAGTATATGATGAGCTCCACATAATGCTACAGTATATGATGATCTCTATATAATGTGCCATACAGTATAGGACGGTCCCATAGAGTAGAATGAGCCCCACATATTGCTCCTTACAGTATAATGAGTCGCATATAAAGCTCCATACAGTATATGATGGGCCCCATATATTGCTCCATACAGAATGGGCTCCATATAATGCTCCATACAGAATAGGCCCCATATGTGCTACATATGATGCTCCATACCCTATATGATGCCCCATAAATAATGAACCCCATATGATGCTCCAGTATATGATGGGCCCCATGGATGATGCTCCAGTGTATGATGGGCCTATATAATGCTCCATATATAATGGGTCCCATATGATGCTTCAGTGTAAAATGGGCCCCATGGATGATGCTCCAGTGTATGATGGCCTATACACTGTGTGCAGAATTATTCGGCAAATGAGTAATTTGACCACATCATCCTTTTTACACATATTGTCCTACTCCAAGCTGTATAGGCTTGAAAGCAAACTGCCAATTATGTAAATCAGGTGATTTGCATCTCTGTAATGAGGAGGGGTGTGGTCTAATGACATCAACACCCTATATAGGTGTGCTTAATTATTAAGCAACTTCCTTTACTTTAGCAAAATGTGTCAGAAGAGAGATTTAACGGACTCTGAAAAGTCAAAAATTGTGAGATGTCTTGCAGAGGGATGCAGAAGTCTTGAAATTGCCAAACTTTTGAAGCATGATCACTGAACAATCAAGCGTTTCATGGCAAATAGCCAACAGGGTCGCAAGAAGAATGTTGATAAAAAAAAGGTTCAAAATAACTGCCCATGAATTGAAGAAAATCAAGTGTGAAGCTGCCAATATGCCATTTGCCACCAGTTTTGCCATATTTCAGAGCTGCAACGTTACTGGAGTATCAAAAAGCACATAATCAGGGACATGGCCAAGGTAAGGAAGGCTGAAAAACGACCACCTTTGAACAAGAAACATAAGATAAAACGTCAAGACTGGGCCAAGAAATATCTTAAGACTGATTTTTCTAAGGTTTTATGGACTGATGAAATGAGAGTGACTCTTGATGGGCCAGATGGATGGGCCCGAGGCTGGATCAGTAAAGGGCAGACAGCTCCACTCCGACTCAGACGCCAGCAAGGTGGAGGTTGGGTACTAGTATGGGCTGGTATCATCAAAGATGAACTTGTGGGACCTTTTCGGGTTGAGGATGGAGTGAAGCTCAACTCCCAGACCTACTGCCAGTTTCTGGAAGACACCTTCTTCAAGCAGTGGTACAGGAAGAAGTCGGTATCGTTCAAGAAAAACATGATTTTCATGCAGGACAATGCTCCATCACATTCATCCAAACACTCCACAGCGTGGCTGAACAGTAAAGGTCTAAAAGAAGAAAAAATAATGACATGGCCCCATTGTTCACCTGATCTGAACCCCATAGAGAACCTGTGGTCCCTCATAAAATGTGAGATCTACAGGGAGGGAAAACATTACACCTCTCGGAACAGTGTCTGGGAGACTGTGGTGGCTGCTGCACGCAATGTTGATCGTAAACAGATCAAGCAACTGACAGAATCTATGGATGGAAGGCTTTTGAGTGTCATCGTAAAGAAAGGTGGTTATGTTGGTCACTGATTTTTTGTTTTGTTTTTGAATGTCAGAAATGTTTATTTCTAAATTTTGTGTTGTTATATTGGTTTACCTGGTGAGAATAAACAAGTGAGATGGGTATACATTTGGTTTTTATTAAGTTGCCTAATAATTCTGCACAGTAATAGTTACCTGCACAAACACATATCCTCCTAGGATTGCCAAATCTAAAAAAAAAACACTCCAACTTGCAAAAATATTAAGCTTTGGTATTTATGAGTCTTTTGGGTTGATTGAGAACATAGTTGTTGTTCAATAATAAAAAGAATCCTCTCAAATACAACTTGCCTAATAATTTTGCACACAGTGTATAATGCTCCAGTGTATGATGGGCCCCATTTATAATGCGCCAGTGTATAATGGGCCCCGTATATGATGCTCCAGTGTATGATGGGCCTACTGTATATAATGCTCCATATATAATGAGCCCCCATTTATAATGCCCCAGTATATATTGGGCCCCGTATATGATGCTCCAGTGTATGATGGGCCCCATTTATAATGCTCCAGTGTATGATGGGCCCCATGGATGATGCTCCAGTGTATGATGGGCCTATATAATACTCCATATACAGGTCCTTCTCAAAAAATTAGCATATAGTGCTAAATTTCATTATTTTCCATAATGTAATGATTACAATTAAACTTTCATATATTTTAGATTCATTACACACCAACTGAAATTTGTCAGGTCTTTTATTGTTTTAATACTGATGAATTTGGCATACAACTTCTGATAACCCAAAAAACCTGTCTCAAAAAAATTAACATATTTCAACCGTCCAATAAAATAAAAGCGTTTTTTTAAAAACAAACAAAAAAAACATCAAATAATAATGTTCAGTTAGGCACTCAATACTTGGTCGGGAATCCTTTTGCAGAAATGACTGCTTCAATGCGGCGTGGCATGGAGGCAATCAGCCTGTGACACTGCTGAGGTGTTATGGAGGCCTAGGATGCTTCGATAGCGGCCTTAAGCTCATCCAGAGTGTTGGGTCTTGCGTCTCTCAACTTTCTCTTCACAATATCCCACAGATTCTCTATGGGGTTCAGGTCAGGAGAGTTGGCAGGCCAATTGAGCACAGTAATACCATGGTCAGTAAACCATTTACCAGTGGTTTTGGCACTGTGAGCAGGTGCCAGGTCGTGCTGAAAAATGAAATCTTCATCTCCATAAAGCATTTCAGCCGATGGAAGCATGAAGTGCTCCAAAATCTCCTGATAGCTAGCTGCATTGACCCTGCCCTTGATGAAACACAGTGGACCAACACCAGCAGCTGACATGGCACCCCACACCATCACTGACTGTGGGTACTTGACACTGGACTTCAGGCATTTTGGCATTTCCTTCTCCCCAGTCTTCCTCCAGACTCTGGCACCTTGATTTCCGAATGACATGCAAAATTTGCTTTCATCAGAAAAAAGTACTTGGGACTAGTGTTGAGCGATACGATACCGCAAGTATCGGGTATCGGCCGATATTAGCTCTATCGGACTTTCGATACTTAGTTCCAATATTTTCGTCTTATCGGATACCGGAATCGGATTTGTCACTGTCACTGTCAGTGTCCGTCGGTCGGGTCTGTCAGGAGTCAGCGGCACTTACCTGGCAGAAGATCTCCGGCGGTCACGGGCTGGACTGCTTGATGGCCGCCATCATCTTTCCCCGGCGGTCACATGCAGTTTCTCGCGATAACTGCCGTGACTGCTGGGTAATCCCGGCCGTAAAGCAGTCAGTCCGATGACGTCACCGCCGGGGAAGCAGGTAATCAGCTGTGCTGCGTCGAGATGACAGGCTCTGCCTGTCATTGCGATGTAGCAGAGCTGGATCGTCGTGGGACCCTCGTTACTATGGACTGCGTCGGACAGGTGGTATACTGTTGGTTTGTTTTTTTTCTTTTTTTACAGGAGATCGATGGCGTCGCAGGAATGAGAGTATAATAAAAGAAATGAAAACTGTGTTGTCTCTTTTATTTCATTAAAATACTTTTTTCTTGCTGTGTCTTTTTTTTTATACATTTAAAAACTTTGGGATTAATAATGGATCGGTGTCTTATTGACACCTCTCCATTATTAACCGGGCTTATTCTCACCGTGCAATCAACGGTGACATTAACCCCTTATTACCCCACTTGCCACCGCTACATGGCACTGGGAAGAGCCGGGTAAAGTGCCACAATTGGCACATCTTTTGATGCGCCAAATGTGGGGCTGCTGTAGCCTGGTATTATCAGGCTGTTGAGGGCCAAAATCCATGGGCCTTGACAGTCTTTTAATACCAGGCCGCAGCAGTCTGCATTTTACTTGGCTGGTTAACAAAAATAGGGGGACCTCTATGCCGTTTTTTGTTCGAAGGGATCCCCTATTTTTGTTAACCAGCCAAGCTAAGCAGACTGCTGTGGCCTGGTATTATCAGGCTGGCAAGCAGGGTCGGACTGAGGCACCGGGACACCGGAGAAACCTACGGTGGGCCCCAGCTCCTGCGTGGTGGGCCCTGATTTCAAAGGATAGGTCGCGGGCAGAGGGGGCGGTGGCCCCGGGGCCCGCGCTCTGAGGGGGCCCACCCGGAGCTACGATACAGTTACATTCTGCGGCAGAGCAGGGAGAATCGCTCTCCCTGCTCTGCCGCCCGGAAGCTATGGGGCCTGAACAGGCGTTGGGGGGGCCCGGTGCCAGCAGTGAGCCCCCTACCCGTCATAGGAGGGTCAGCTGTATCGGCATCCAGCCGATAAAGCTGAACGCATGGAGAGAGAAGGAGTGAGCGCTCCTTCTCTCCCATAATCCCCCTCTCAGCGTATTACAGCGGGCGCAATAACATCACCTGCCGGCGCCCGCTGTCAGACGCTGAGAGGGAGAACAGTGAGCAGCACAGGAGCCGGGAGGTGAGTTTTTTTTTTTTTTTTTTTTTTTTTTTTTAATGGGGGTGCAGTCGAGTCCTGGCTGGAGAAGTCGTCATGTCGGTGTGGGCCAGATGGAAAAGACATGAAAAGTGAACAATTCCATTAGAAAGAACATCAGCGGTAAGTCATTATCTGTACCTGTGCTGTAATCTATATGTTCTGTAGGACTGGTATTATTTAACACAGACCATATGGCGGTAATATCAATATTGGTCTTTTTATATATAGATTATTTTGGCCAACAGCGCGGTCATTTGCTGAGGTTCTCTGATGATGGGTCCACTCAGAAGTTTTGCCCCCACTAAACCAAAACCCTAGCTACGCCTATGGCTCTCTCTCTAGTCTTTCTTTCTCGCTCTCTGTTCTTTCCTTCTCACTCTCTGTTCTTTTTTCTCTCTGTTCTTTCTTTCTCTCTTTTCTTTCTTTCCTCTCTTTCTTTCTCTGTTTGTTCTTTCTCTCTCGCTGCTCTTTCTTTCTTTTCCTCAGTACCAGCCACTGTGCCCTCATTACCAGTGAGTGTGATCAGCAGTGCTAAATGGTTACGCTTGGGGCGAGGATATGGGTGTGATTAGCTGTGAAATGGGTGTTGTCGGGCGTGGCCTAAAATTTTCAGCGGCGCGCAACACGCGCCGCAGCCTTTAATCCTCTTTCCTGTCTTCCAAATTTGGGAGGTATGCTGTATGACCTCCCTACAACTTCTGGCCATGCTCCTGATGAGCGTGACGGATGGTCTCGTGAGGGATCTCCTCCCACACTGGACTAAAGCATCCACCAACTCCTGGACAGTCTGTGGTGCAACGCGGCATGGCCTAAAATTTTCTGCAGCATGCACAGCGTGCCACAGCCTTTGTCCCTCTTTCCCTTATTCAAAGGTTGGGAAGTATGATGTTGGGCCGCAAGAATATATTTTCTCTGGTGGGCCCAAGGTACTCCAGTCCGACGCTGCTGGCAAGGTCCATGTATGTTGGCTCCTTAACAGCCTTAAATACCATGCCTCAGCAGCAGGGGCGTACATATAAATCATGGGGCCCCATAGCAAAAGTCTGAATGTTCCCCACCCCCCCAAAAAAAAAACCCAGAGGCATTTGTAAATGTAAAGTGCCAGCACAGTGAGGGAAGTTGAGTCGCACAGAGACAGGGGTTTTGGGGGTACTCGGCACCGATCACGTTGACTTCTATGGGGGATGTCACGAGTAGCACAGCTCGGTCCGTGACCTGGGCGATCACTGGAATGTGGGATATTTCCAGGGGATGATAGAATGTTCGTGTAGTTTGTCGTGACGCCACCTGTAGTACCTGGTCAGGGTGTCCAGCGCTGCTGTGCAGGTCCTCTGGAAGGGATGGTGTAGTGCAGGTAGGTGAAAAGTCTTCTACAGGTAACACGCTATCCTTCCTGGCAGATAGATGTGAGATAGAGCAATGGTGCAAAGTGATGTAGCAGAGTGGACTATGCGACGTAGTAAGAAAGCAGGAAACACTTCAAGTTAAACGTTGCATAATAAAATTTTTAATAATAACATTACAAAAGTGCAAATGGCTTATATTATGTGACATGTTTTGTTACTGTTCATACCCTTGATATGTGCTATACATGTGTGTTAATAAATACATATTCAACAAAAGTGCAAATAGCATTAGTGCCGAAGTTCGTGGAGACTTCTTAGGACTACCCCCACCGGGTAACTTCACAGTGTCCTTTACTTGTGCTTGTGGAGGACCTGCTCCAAACCTCCAACTGTGGTCTTGGGTGGGCTGCAAGACTTTCCTTGAGCAGACCTCACTTTCGGCCACACCAAACGGGTTCTTAGTTTCTGAGGTAGTTGAAAATAGTGCACAGTAAAGTTTTTTGTAAAACCAAGATGGAGCACCGAAGTGCCAACTATTTACAGAAAAGTTTGTGAGCCAGTACAGTTCATGGCTTCAAAGTTCAACATTTTCATTACAGTGAAACACCATTGCCCAACCTGGGTATATTAAGGCAACAATAAACTTGTTCTTCTGAACATTCACCCGTCCGGTACATCAAACCATTACCCAACCTGGGTATATTAAGGCAACAATAAACTTCTTTTTATGAACATTCACCCGACCGGTACATCAATAATTTAACTATTTACATACAGAGACCCTGTCCGGGTTATTTAGACTTCTTTGGCTGGCCTCTTCCAGGTACCACCTGGTACTCTTCTGGAGCTTGCCAAACATCCGTGACAGGAGGGTCCACCCAGACCTGATGACGTTGTGTGGCCTGTACAGTGACGTCGTGACCCGCTATCTGGGTCTGTGTGGCCACCTCTTTCATCTCCCTCCGGGTCTGGACCCCTATGTCCCGGACTGAACGAACCCCAGGGGGCCTAACAGGCGCCGGGTACGGGCCAGCTATCATTATCATGTCCATAGCTGGGGCTGCTGAGGAGACCACTGAGGGAGGCTGGGGAGATTTACAGCGTGGGGTGGGCACTTGTGCAGAGGCCTGGTTGGGGGAGGCTGAAGGCTCGTAGGGTCTGTCAGTTTCCTGACACTCTGGGGAGTAGGGGTCGCACCTGGTAACATTTAGGGCGTACCATCCATTGTAACCCCAGTGTCGGGTGTAAGTCACCAAGTCTCCTGGCAACAGGTCCCTCCCCGGGTGTCCTTCTGGGAGGTGAGCCTCCACGTCCCGCCGGTTACAAAAACTTCCAAATAAAGTCCAGGCTCCTGGATGAAGCCCCAACCACCTTTTAACTTAAAGTTCCGTACTGCACCCTTACGCCGCGGCTCCCTCACCGTACTTTTATCCTTTCTCATACGTGCCTTCTCTGCCAGGTCCTTCTCCAGGTGACGTTGCCGAAGCTTTTGGGATTCTCGCTGCTCCCTTTGTCGCTCTGCTTCCCGCTCCCGACGTCTCCACTCTTCCTCCTGACGCCGGTTGTAATTCTCCTCCACCAGCATCTCCATGTCTCCACCATCAAACGCCAGCTTACGATGTCCGGTTTGCGGCAGCTCTCCTGGCGCCCGCCAGTCCTGGCGGCGCTCACCTGTGGCGGAAGCAGCCGGCTCTGGAACAGATGACGGTCGGGGCTCCGGTACAGGCAGGTAGAGCTCTGGTGCCTGCGCGGCCTCCTCCATGAGGACGGGTGTCGCTTCTTCTGCCTCAGCGACGGGGGCAGACAGCGGGATCTGGGGTGCTGGTGCGGCGTTTTCTGCAGGAACGGGTGCCTCCACTGTGATACTGGCAACCGGTTCAGATTGCAAGGGCTGGGATGCCCGCACGGCCTCCTGTACTGGAACGGGTGCCTCCACTGAGATACTGGCAACCGGTTCAGATTGCAAGGGCTGGGATGCCCGCACGGCCTCCTGTACTGGAACGGGTGCCTCCACTGAGATACTGGCAACCGGTTCAGATTGCAAGGGCTGGGATGCCCGCACGGCCTCCTCTACTGGAACGGGTGCCTCACCTTCCGGTACAGACACTTCAGGGGGTAAGAGGGATTGGCGCCGCTCCAATTGTAGTTTTAGGGCCCACCAGCTCGCTTCCATCCTGGCGACCTCCTCCCGGTGCCGGGCCAGGTCTCTCAGGGTATCCTCCGCTTCTTCCAGCGTAGGAGGTTTCCAGGCCGGGTGCCAAACGGTGGCTCCGTGGCGATCGGGTCGCTTCCGTGGGGGGAGAGCTCTGACTCCTCCATCCCTTCCCACTTCTGCTCACGTCCATTCGCCATCTCAGCAAAGTCACATGTGTCATTAGCATCAGGAGAGGTGACATCTTTTGTAGGGAGGCGGGACCTTCGCGTTCGTTTACGCCCACTGAGGAGGATGAGGAGGCGGAACTCCAGAGCTGTGGGGCATGATCTTACATTGCAGTAACATTTAGAGTGTGCGGACATCGTTTTCGCGCCACGGAGTGAGTGTACGCCCACGAGAGCACGCCCTTATTCTTCACCTGTGCCTCGTGGCGCAGATATGACGGAAAAATGGCAAATACAGTCTATGATGATTTTTGCAATTCTCAAGCAAAAAAACAGTTCAATTAAGGCACACAGGACTCGCTTATAGCGAGCTTCTGAATCCTGTTCGCTGGGTGCGATGCAACATCTCTGTGGCGACTGGACCCTCGGGTGCTTCTGTCTTTTCACAAATGCCGGCTTTACCCGGGAATTGAATCAGAGGCTATTTTACTATGTAGAAGTGAATAAACTATAAATATATGTATATATATATGTCACAATGACATGTATATATATAATATATATATATAATATATATATATGTATTCTAAGTGTGTATATTTTGTGTTTACAAGGAAAGAAAGTGTTTTTTTAGTTGCGATATTTTGTTCCCATAGACTTACATGGGACTTCCGGTATCGGAATCGGATATCGCCGATATTTAGTGATATCGGCGATACCATTCCGATCCGATATTTTTAGATATCGAGCAGTATCGCTCAACACTACTTGGGACCACTTAGCAACAGTCCAGTGCTGCTTCTCTGTAGCCCAGGTCAGGCGCTTCTGCCGCTGTTTATGGTTCAAAAGTGGCTTTACCTGGGGAATGCGGCACCTGTAGCCCATTTCCTGCACACGCCTGTGCACGGTGGCTCTGGATGTTTCTACACCAGACTCAGTCCACTGCTTCCTCAGGTCCCCCAAGGTCTGGAATCGGTCCTTCTCCACAATCTTCCTCAGGGTCCGGTCACCTCTTCTCGTTGTACAGCGTTTTCTGCCACATTGTTTCCTTCCAACAGACTTCCCATTGAGGTGCCTTGATACAGCACTCTGGGAACAGCCTATTTGTTGAGAAATTTCTTTCTGGGTCTTACCCTCTTGCTTGAGGGTGTCAATGATGGCCTTCTTGACATCAGTCAGGTCGCTAGTCTTACCCATGATGGGGGTTTTGAGTAATGAACCAGGCAGGGACTTTTTAAAAGCCGCAGGAATCTTTTGCATGTGTTTAGAGTTAATTAGTTGATTCAGAAGATTAGGGTAATAGGTCGTTTAGAGAACCTTTTCTTGATATGCTAATTTTTGAGACAGGTTTTTTGGGTTATCAGGAGTTGTATGCCAAATTCATCAGTATTAAAACAATAAAAGACCTGACAAATTTCAGTTGGTGTGTAATGAATCTAAAATATATGAAAGTTTAATTGTAATCATTACATTATGGAAAATAATGAAATTTAGCACTATATGCTAATTTTTTGAGAAGGACCTGTATAATGGGCCCCATATGATGCTCCAGGATATGATGGGACCCATGGATGATGCTCCAGTGTATGATGGGCCCCATTTATATGATCCAGATATAATGGCCCCATATGATGCTCCAGTATATGATGGGCCCCATGGATGATGTTCCAGTGTATGATGGGCCCCATTTATAATGCTCCAGTGTATGATGGGCCCCATGGATGATGCTCCAGTGTATGATGGGCCATATAATGCTCCATATATAATGGCCCCATTTATAATGCTCCAGCATATAATGGACCCCGTATATGATGCTCCAGTGTATGATGGGCCACATTTATAATGCTCCAGTGTATGATGGCCCCATGGATGATGCTCCAGTGTATAATAGGCCTATATAATGCTCCATATATAATGGGCCCCATTTACATTGCTCCAGCGTATAATGAGCCCCGTATATGATGCTCCAGTGTATGATGGGCCCCATTGATGATGCTCCTGTGTATGATGGGCCTGTATAATGCTCCATATATAATGGGCCTCATATGATGCTCCAGTGTATGATGGGCCCCATTTATAATGCTCCAGTGTATGATGGGCCCCATGGATGTTGCTCCAGTGTATGATGGGCCTATATAATGCTCTATATATAATGAGCCCCATATTTGATACTCCAGTGTATAATGGGCCACATTTATAATGCTCCAGTGTATGATGGGCCCTATCTATGATGCTCAAGTGTATGCTGGGCCCCATATATAATTCTCCAGTGTATAATGCTCCCCATATATTGCTCCAAACATTTAAAAAAATGAAATACCTCTCCTCCCTGGGCACTGCTCTACTCTGGACTCCTCAGCGTCGCCATCTTCCAGCTCTCTGCACTTGTACTGTTCTGGCAAATGGCGTACAGACGTGACGTCATCGCGTACTCTGACCTGAATGTCACTGTCAGGAAACGTGGAAGATGTCACTGCGGTGGAGCACGGAGAGGTAAATATTGCAAGTGCTGGGTTCCTGAGAAAGCAGGGGAGGCTCTCTTGTGGGCACTGGCAGAGGGCCCCTAATAGTACGCCTGTGTGTCTGACGGCGAGTGGGCCCCCCACCGTCAGAGACACCGGCTTATTATGAGGGGCCCTGTGCCAGTGCCGTCACCCACGAGTGGGCCCCTCACCTGCTCAGGGCACCGCCACTTGCCCAGGTGCGCCAGGTGCTGCCGCCGGCCCTGGGGGGGTGTACAGCCCAGTAAGGGAGGTGGAAAAGTGGCATATGTTGACGTGTAAGCTGTACGTTCAGCTGCTGCAAATGTAGGAATTGGAGAAGTCGGAGGAAGAGGAGGACAAAGCGAGCCATTTTGCTGGCAACCTATGTGTCATCAGGGAAGGTGGTACAAAATCCTTTGAAACCCAGGCATGGTTTATTTTAATGAAGGTGAGATCACCAACATTTTGGGTCGACAGCCGGGTCCTTCTTTCTGTCAGGATTGATCCAGCTGCACTGAAGACTCTTTCTGATAGCACACTACCAGCAGAGAAAGCAAGCTCCTGTAAGGCATATTGTGCCAATTCAGGCCAGGTGTCCAGTTTACAGGCCCAGTAGTCAAAGGGGAATGAACTGTGAGGGAGAACATCGATAGGGGAGGAGAGGTAATTTTGAACCATAGTTGACAACTGCTGTCTCCTGTCTGTTGCAATCGATTCAGTATTACCAGTTGTGTGAGCGTTACTTGAGAAATCAGTCCACAACATGGTTATGAAACCCCTGTCTCCAACGCCACTTCGGCTGTGTGCACCATAAACACCTTTTCCATTTGGCCCAGTACGGCTCTTGGTAGAACCTGCACCGCTGCTGTGTGCTGGGAATGCCTCTAACAAACGGTTTACCAGAGTTGCTTGTTTGTTCGCCAATATTAGCTCTAGGTTCTCTTGTGGCATGAAGTTCTGTAATTTGCCTTTATAGCGTGGATCGAGGATGCTGGCCAACCAGTAGTTGTCATCCTTCATAATTTTGGCAATGCGGGGGTCCCTTTTTAGGATCCGCAAGACATAATCACACATGTGGGCCAATGTTCCAGGTGTCAATGATGCACTGGTCAGTGGTGGTGGAGGAGCACTTTCTGCCAAATCCACATCCCTCCAGTCACGCACGAACCTTGTACCTGACCTTGGCAAGACAACATTTTCTCTTGCACCCTGGGAACCATCCTCTTCCCCAAAATAATCATCCCCCTCATCCTCCTCCTCTTCTTCCTCTTCTTCCTCCACCTCGTCCAGGACAGTTCCCTGAGCAGACAATGCCTGACTGTCATCAAGGCTTCCCTCCTCCTCCTCCTCTTCCTCCTCCGCTGCAAACGCCTGATCCTTAACCCCTCTCTGACATTAGACGTACTATCCCGTCCACAAAACCCGTGCCATTCTGCCCATGGACGGGATAGTACGTCATAGGCGATCAGCTGCGCTCCTGAGGGGAGCGCAGCTAATCGCCGCCGGGTGTCAGCTGATTATCACAGCTGACACCCGTGACTGTGTGTCAGGAGCGGTCACGGACCGCTCCCGGCACATTAACCCCTAGCACACCGCGATCAAACATGATCGCGGTGTACTGGGGCACAGGGGAGGATCGCGCAGGGTGGGGGCTCCCTGCGCGCCCCCCTGAGACCCTCAGACCAGCGCGATGTGATCGCGCTGTTCTGAGGGCTTCCTCCCTCCCAGGACCCGGATCCAAGATGGCGCCGGGGTCCTGGAGGGAGGCGGCTACCTCAGTGCCTGACGAGAGCAGGCACTGAGAAGCCTGCATCTATGCCTGTGCGATCGCTGGTGTGACAGAGTGCTGTGCACACTGTCACACCAGCGATCTGATAAAATACTGTGATGTCCCACCCTGGGACAAAGTAAAAAAGTTAAAAAAGTAAAAATAAACATGTGTAAAAAAAAAAATCCAAAATAAATAAAAAAAAAAAAAAATATTCCCCAATAAATTCATTTCTTCCTGTAAATAAAAAAAACAAAACAATAAAAGTACACATATTTGGTATCGCCGCGTCCGTAACGACCCCCCCTATAAAACTGTCCCACTAGTTAACCCCTTTAGTGAACCCCTTAAAAAAAAAAAAAAAAACGAAGCAAAAAATCAATGCTTTATCATCATACCGCCGAACAAAAAGTGGAATAACACGCGATCAAAAAGACCGATATAAATAAACATGGTACCGCTGAAAACGTCATCTTGTCCCGCAAAAAACGAGCCACCATACAGCATCATCAGCGAAAAATAAAAAAGTTATAGCTCGCAGAATAAAGCGATGCAAAAATAATTATTTTTTATATAAAATTGTTTTTATTCTATAAAAGCGCCAAAACATAAAAAAATGATATAAATGAGGTATCGCCATAATCGTACTGACCCGAAGAATAAAACTGCTTTATCAATTTTACCACACGCGGAACAATAAAAACGCCTCCCCCAAAAGAAATTCATGAATTGCTGATTTTTGTTCATTCTAACCTCCCAAAAATCGAAATAAAAAGCGATCAAAAAATGTCACGTGCTCAAAAATGGTACCAATAAAAACGTCACCTCGTACCGCAAAAAATAAGACCTCACTTGACTCTGTGGGCCAAAATATGCAAAAATTATAGCTCTCAAAATGTGGCGATGCAAAAAACTATTTTTGCAATAAAAAGCGTCTTTTAGCGTGACAGCTGCCAATCATAAAAACCCGCTATAAATAGTAAATCAAACCCCCCTTTATCACCCCCTTAGTTAGGGAAAAATAATAAAATTAAAAAAATGTATTTATTTCCATTTTCCCATTAGGGTTAGGGTTAGGGTTGCGGCTAAAGTTAGGGTTAGGGTTGGCGCTAAAGTTAGGATTAGGGTTAGGGTTGGGATTAGGGGTGTGTTAGGGTTAGGTTTGTGGTTAGGGTTGGGACTAGGGTTAGGGTGTGTTGGGGTTAGGGTTGGAGTTAGAATTGGGGGTTTCCGCTGTTTAGGCACATCAGGGGCTCTCCAAATGTGACATGGCGTCTGATCTCAATTCCAGCCAATTCTGCATTGAAAAAGTCAAACGGTGCTCCTTCACTTCTGAGCTCTGCCATGCGTCCAAACAGTAGTTTATCCCCACATATGGGGTATCAGCGTACTCTGGACCCAAAGAGTTATTGCGCAATTTGTCCTATTTCTTCTGTTACCCTTGGGAAAATAAAAAACTGGGGGCGAAAATATCATTTTTGTACAAAAAAAATTATTTTTTTGTTTTTACGGCTGTACATTATAAACTTCTGTGAAGCACTTGGGGCTTCATAGCGCTCACCACACACCTAGATAAGTTCCTTGTGGGGTCTATTTTCCAAAATGGGGTCACTTGTTGGGAATTTCCACTGTTTAGGCGCATCAGGGGCTCTCCAAATGCGACATGACGCCCCCAGACCATTCCATCAAAGTCTGCAATCCAAAACGTCACTACTTCCCTTCCGAGCCCCAACGTGTACCCATACAGTAGTTTTCTCCCACATATTGGGTATCAGCGTACTCAGGACAAATTGGGCAACAACTTTTGGGGTCCAATTTCTCCTGTTACCCTTGTAAAAATAAAATATTGGGGCGAAAAAATCATTTTTGCAAAAAAAAAAAAAGATTTTATATTTTTACGGCTGTGCGTTATAAACTTCTGTGAAGCACTTCGGGGTTCAAAGTGCTCACCACACATCTAGATAAGTTCCTTGTGGGTCTATTTGCCAAAATGGGGTCACTTGTGGGGGGTTTCCACTGTTTAGGTGCATCAGGGGCTCTCCAAATGTGACATGACGCCCCCAGACCATTCCATCAAAGTCTGCAATCCAAAACGTCACTACTTCCCTTCCGAGCCCCGACGTGTGCCCATACAGTAGTTTTCGCCCACATATTGGGTATCAGTGTACTCAGGACAAATTGGACAACAACTTTTGCGTTCCAATTTCTTCTGTTACCCTTGTGAAAATAAAATATTGGGGGCGAAAAAATCATTTTTGTAAAAAAAAAAAAAGATTTTTTATTTTACGGCTGTACGTTATAAACTTTAGTGAAACACCTGGGGTTCAAAGTTCTCACCACACATCTAGATAAGCTCCTTGAGGGTCTAGTTTCCAAAATGGTGTCATTTATGGGGGTTTCCACTGTTTAGGCAGATCAGGAGCTCTCCAAACACGACATGGCGTCCAGCCAATTCTGCGTTGAAAAGTCAGACGGCGCTCCTTCCCTTCCAAACTCTGCCATGCACCCAAACAGTGGTTTACCCCCACATATGGGGTATCAGCGCACTCAGGACAAATTGCACAATAACATTTGGAGTCTTTTTACCCTTGGAAAAATAAAAATTGGGGTGAAAAGATCATTTTTGTGGAAAAAATATGATTTTTAAATTTTACGGCTCTACGTTATAAACTTGTGTGAAGCACTTGGGGGTTCAAATTGCTGATCAAAAATCTAGATAAGTTCCTTAGGGGGTCTAGTTTCCCAAATGGGGTCATTTGTGGGGGGTTTCCACTATTTAGGCACATCAGGGGCTCTCCAAATGCAACATGGCATCCAAACTCAATTCCAGCCAATTTTGGTTGGAAAAAGTCAAATGGTGCTCCTTCCATTCCGAGCTCTGCCGTGCGCCCAAACAGTGGTTCCCCCCCACATATGGGGTATCAGCATACTCAGGACAAATTGTACAACAACTTATGTGGTCCAATTTCTCCTGTTACCCTTGGGAAAATAAAAAATTAGTGACTAAAAGATAATTTTTGTGGGAAAAAAATAGGATTTTTTATTTTCATGCCCGGGCATTATAAACTTGTGTGAAGCACTTGGGGGTTCAAAGTGCTCACGAAAGATCTAGATAAGTTCCTTAGGGGTCTAGTTTCCAAAATGGGGTCACTTGTGGGGGTTTCCACTGTTTAGGCTCATCTGGGGCACTGCAAACGGAACATGACCCCCATTAACGTCTGCATTCCAAAACGTTACTACTTCCTTTCCAAGCCCTGCCGTGCGCCCAAACAGTTTCCCCCCCCCACATATGGGGTATCAGCGTACTCAGGACAAATTGGACAACAACTTTTGGGTCCAATTTCCTTGGGAAAATTCAAAAATTTGGGACTAAAAAATCATTTTTGTGGAAAAATTTTTTTTTTTTTCACACCCAGGCTTTATAAACTTTTGTGAAACACTTGAGGGTTCAAAGTGCTCACAACAGATCTAGATAAGTACCTTAGGGGGTCTAGTTTCCAAAATGGTGTCACTTGTGGGGGTTTCCACTGTTTAGGCGCATCAGGGGCTCTCCAAACGCGACATGGCATCCAATCTAAATTCCAGCCAATTTTAGTTTGAAAAAGTCAAACGTCGCTCCTTCCCTTACGAGCTCTGCCGTGTGCCCAAACAGTGGTTTTCCCCCACATATGGGGTATTGGCGTACTCAGGAGAAATTGCATAACAACCTTATCTGTCCATTTTCTCTTTTTACCCTTGTGAAAATAAAAAAAAAGTTTGTAAAAGATCATTTTTGTGGCTAAAAAGTAAAATATTCATTTTTTCCTTCCACGTTGCTTTAGTTACTGTGAAGCACCTGAAGGGTTAATAAACTTCTTGAACGTGGTTTTGAGTACCTTAAGGGATGCAGTTTTTAGAATGGTGTCACTTTTGGGTATTTTCTGCCATATAGACCCCTCAAATGACTTCAAATGTGAGGTGGTCCCTAAAAAAAATGGCTTTGTAAATTTTGTTGTAAAAATGAGAAATCGCTGGTCAACTTTTAACCCTTATAACTTCCTAACAAAAAAAAAATTTGGTTCCAAAATTGTGCTGATGTAAAGTAGACATGTGGGAAATGTTATTTCTTAACTATTTTGTGTGATATATTTCTCTGTTTTAAGGGAATAAAAATTCAAAGTTTGAAAATTGCAAAATTTTCAAAATTTTCGCCATATTTGCGTTTTTTTTCAAAAATAAACGCAAGTTATATCGAAGAAATTTTACCACTAACATGAATTACAATATGTCACGAGAAAACAATCTCAGAATCGCGAAGATCCGTTGAAGCGTTCCAGAGTTATAACCTCATAAAGAGACAGTGGTCAGAATTGTAAAAATTGTCCCGGTCATTAACGTGCAAACCACCCTTGGGGGTAAGGGGTTAATGTGCGTCAAAGTTTGCATGAGCAGACGCATAATTGGGATGCTCATGCTTATGATGGCGTCGTCTGCGCTTACCAGCCGTGTGCATTCCTCAAAACACTGAAGGACTTTACAGAGGTCTTTCAGCTTTGACCACTGCACACCCGACAACTCCATGCCTGCCCACAAACTGCCTGCCCGTGTATCCTCCCACAAATGCATCACAGCCTGCCTCTGTTCGCACAGCCTCTCAACCATGTGCATAGTGGAGTTCCACCTTGTTGCAACGTCTATGATTAGGCAGTGCTTGGGGAGGTGGAGCGATCGCTGCAGTCTCTGCATATGACTGGAGTTAATTGGCGAGTGACGGATATGCGAGCACAGTCTTCGCACCTTATGGAGCAGGGCTGTTAACTCTGGATAATAATTTAGGAAGCACTGCACCACCAGGTTCAAGGTGTGAGCCAGGCAAGGTATGTGTCTGAGTTTTGCCAGGGCTATGGCCGCCACAAAATTACAGCCGTTATCACTGACTACCTTGCCTGGCGCAAGATGTAGACTGCCCAGCCATGACTCAGTTTCTCGCTGCAAGTAGTCGGCCAGTACCTCCGCGGTGTGTCTGTTGTCTCCCAAAGACTTTAAAACAGCCTGCTGACGCTTACTACTAGCTGTTCGATAGTGGGACACCTCATGTGCACACTGGCAGCTGCGGATGGAGTGCTCGTGCGACTGGTCTCTGTCAACAAGCTTTCGCTTCTGGAGGAGGAGGGTCAAACGCCTACAGCCAACTGTTGCCTATACCGTGGGCTAGGCAGCACTGTCCCACCGCAGCTGTCCCCTGTGGACCCTGCATCCACCACATTAACCCAGTGCGCAATGATGGACACGTAACTGCCCTGGCCATGCCTACTGGCCCATGCATCTGTTGTGAGGTGCATCTTTCCACTCACTGATTGTTTGAGTGCATGGGCAATACGGTCTTTCACATGCAGGTGGAGGGCAGGGATGGCTTTTCTAGAAAAGAAGTGCCGACTGGGTAGGTCATAGCGTGGGACAGCGTAGGCCATGAGCTCTCGGAACGCTGCGCTTTCAACCAAACGGAAGGGCATCATCTCTAATGAGATCAGTTTGGCAATGTAGGCGTTCAAAGCCAGTGTACGTGAATGAGAGGATGAGTACTTTCTTGTCCTACTCAAAGTGTCTGCTAGGGTGAGCTGGACTTGAGAGCTGCATATGGGGGGACTAGCGGTGGACATGACGTACTGAGTGGGGGTTGGTGACGGTGATGGTGGTGGTGGTGGTGATGGCCTAGATTCAGTCTTTCGTAATAAAAACATTGTGATTTCCTGACTTCTTTGGCCTTGCGACGACACCTCAACATTTCTTGCTGGTGGTGTGCTAACCGGTGGGCTTACAGTGGGGTAGCGTTGCTGGCTAACTTCAGTCGGAGTAGGTGCACATGTGCTACCTGAGGTTTTGTAGTCCGTCCACGCTTGCAAGTGCATGGTCATTAGATGTCTAAGCATGCAACTGGTATTCAAATTTCGAAGATTTTTCCCTCGGCTAAAAGTCTTTCCGCACTTCTTACAGATAACCTTTGCCTCATCAATAGGATTTTGGTCAAAAAAGTGCCACACTGCACTCTTCCTACAATGGTATAAATTTTCAGGGCTTGCTCGCTGTGCTAATTTGACCTTCTAGCCAAGCTGTCCTGCAACTCTTTTTGTTTTTTAACACGTTTTTGGACAACTACAGGCCTGCCAGATAACCGCTGTCGATGCCTGCTGCGGATCCTTCTCCTCTTCTGAGCTATTGCCAGCGGCACCCTCTTCCCCCAATGGATGCCAATCCAGGTCAACAACTGGGTCATCCATCACCTCCTCTTCAATTTCTTCTACACCTTCCTCTGTGTCATCGTGTATGGTGGTATAGTATGCGGGAAGGGGCTCCTGAGTTTCATCAGGGTCACATTCTGGCTCAGTAGACTGTGAGGGCAATGTAGTGCTCTTGGTCAATGTACCAGCAGAATCATCTAGCAGTGGCTGTGCATCAATGCACTCCATGTCAGATTCATGTTGGACTGGAGAATTCAGGAATTGACTTGATAACCCAGGCATGGTATGTGAAAAGAGCTCCATGGAGTAATCTGAAGTGTGGCCTGCCTCATCCTTCACTTTTGATGGGGGTGAAGGACACAAGGAAATGTGTTGTTCCTGACCAGGAGCTTGCACTGATGACTCAGTGCTTGCATTTTTTGAAACTTCAGAAGAGGAGGCGATAGGGTTTTGAGGCTGTTTCGGCAATGTAAGCCAAAACCTGTTCCTGATGCTCTGGCTTTAAAAGTGGTTTACCTACTCCCAGAAAAGGGAGCCTTCCAGGCCTTCTGGAGCCAGGCGATGACGCAGGCTCAACACCCCCTGCCTTAGGTGCTATTGTGCTTTTGGCACTACCAGCAGATGCACCACCACCACCATCAGTACCAGCTGGCCCACCATACTTTCTCATTTTGGGGAAAATGTACCCAAAATACCAGCAGATATATGGTACTGTATCAGAAGCATACAGCTGTATACAGTCTAGGGATAATTGTAAATCTCCGTATATATTTCCAGAGTCAGACACAGCCGCTCACAGGCTCAGTATGGATTACACCATAATATAAAAAGCAGAAAAAGGGTAATGTATCAGAAGCGTACAGCTGTATACAGTCTAGGGGTAATTGTAAATCTCTGTATATATTTCCGGAGTAACACACAGATGCTCACAGACTCAGTATGGATAAGACCAGAATATAAAAAGCAGAAAAATGGTACTGTATCACAAGAGTACAGCTGTATACAGTCATGGGGTAATTGTAAATCTCCGTATATATTTCCAGAGTCAGACACTGCCGCTCACAGGCTCAGTATGGATTACACCAGAATATAAAAACCAGAAAAAGGGTAATGTATCAGAAGCGTCCAGCTGTATACAGTTTAGGGATAATTGTAAATCTCCGTATCTATTTCCAGAGTCAGACACAGCCGCTCACCGGATCAGTATGGATTACACCAGAATATAAAAACCAGAAAAAGGGTAATGTATCAGAAGCGTACAGCTGTATACAGTCTAGGGTTAATTGTTAATCTCCGTATATAATTCCAGAGTAACACACAGACGCTCACAGGCTCAGTATGGATTAGAACAGAATATAAGAAGCAGAAAAGGGGTAATGTATCAGAAGCCTACAGCTGTATACAGTGTTGGGGTAATTGTAAATCTCCGTATATATTTCCAGATTAACACACAGACTCTCACAGCCTCAGTATGGATTAGACCAGAATATAAAAAGCAGAAAAAGGGTATTGTATCAGAAGCGTACAGCTGTATACAGTGTTGGGTTAATTTTAAATATCCATAAATATTTCCAGAGTCAGACACAGACTCTCACAGGCTCAGTATGGATTACACCAGAATATAAAAAGCAGGAAAAGGGTAATGCATCAGAAGCGTACAGCTGTATACAGTCTAGGGGTAATTGTAAATCACCGTATATATTTCTGGAGTAACACACAGACACTCACAGGCTCAGTATGGATTAGACCAGAATATAAAAAGCAGAAAATGGATACTGTATCACAAGCGTACAGCTATATACAGTGTTGGGGTAATTGTAAATCTCCGTATATATTTCCGGAGTAACACACAGACTGCTTACAGGCTCAGTATGGATTAGACCAGAATATAATAAGCAGAAAAAGGGTAATGTATCAGAAGCGTACAGCTGTATACAGTGTTGGGGTAATTTTAAATCTCCGTATATATTTCTTGAGTAACACACAGAGCTCACAGGCTCAGTATGGATTAGACCAGAATATAAAAAGCAGAAAAAGGGTAATGTATCTGTCACGCTGTCTCTGCATACAGGAGGACCGGGGTCTATGCTGACCCTAAGCTGGGGTCCTGACTAATCCCTCTACCTGGAGGTACTGTTGATGGTACAGAGGTCCAGGCCACCAGCGTAACCCTATCTCCTGTGAATCCCTGACCACTGTAATCTAGTCCTGAGAAGGACCCTGATTACCACCACAGGGAAACGGGAAGGTAACTACCTACACACAGTATAAGACGAACGAGACAGTACAAGGGGTAAAACAAAAGACACCTTGCATACAAAACTACCACTACAGAGGGAACACCAACGGGTAAGGAGATAAACAATAAAGCGAGGAGAGGAGAAAACCACAACAGGTACTCTTAGCTTTAAACTTCTCAATATGATCCGCTCTGCTGGTCTGCATGAATGCTTTCACCGACACTTCCCTAGCAGACAGGCAGGTATTTGAAGGAAACCAATTATCGCAACATTAATTGCAGCTGAGCGAGGCTGGTCTTGTCCGGCACAGAGAGAAGGAGAATTAACTCTCTCACTGCCGAAAAACACCCAGCAGCAGAAACTCAGCTGTGAGAAGTCAGGGTGTACAATCGCGACGATCTTCGCAGCGACACACCCGTGACAGTATCAGAAGCGTACAGCTGTATACAGTGCTGGGGTAATTGTAAATCTCCGTATATATTTCCGGAGTCAGACACAGACGCTCACAGGCTCGGTATGGATTAGATCAGAATATAAAAAGCAGAAAAAGGGTTCTGTATCACAAGAGTACAGCTGTATACAGTCTAGGGGTAATTGTAAATCTCCGTAAAATATTTCCGGAGTCACACACAGATAGTCAGCATGTATTTGTCCGTGATACCAGCCGGTACACGGTAGTGTGTGAGGAGCGTACAGCTCTATACGGTGTGGAAAAAAATGAACGCTCTGTAACTGTGCAGAAAAAAAGAATAAAAGTATTAGTGCTGTGTAAAAAGCAGTCTGCACAGCAGTGTACACACAGCAATACAGCTAGCACGCACAACGCCTAAATCTAACACAGCTTCGCGCTGCTGCACACAAGAAAATCCTCCCCTGTCACTGCACACTAACTGTGCAGCACAATTGCTATCAGCACAAGCACAGAATAACTTTTTTTGCTGCCTAACTCCCTACTGAGAAACAGCGTCAGAACCTTCTCCCTACGCTAAGATCGGCAGAAGTAAAATGGCGGTCGGCGGTCAGGGCTTTTATAGCCACTGAGACGCCACACAAAGCAAGCCAATCACTACAATGCCCTTCTCTAAGATGGTGGTGGCCGCTGCCCATGTCATCTCGTTGCCCACAGTGTACGTCCTTGCTCATTGGCTGAGAAAAGGCGCCTGGAAGCATTATGGAAAACCGAGTTTGGGGTTCGGTTGACGACCGCATGGCCGACCTCACGCTATGGTCTGGTTTCGATCGTCAAAACCCGACTTTGGTGAAAGTCAGCGATTTTTGAATCTGACCGACCTGTTTCACTCAAGTCAGGTCAAGTCTTGTACTGTAGTGTTCTAGTCGTTGACAAAGCTGACACTAGTTGACAGCTGACTGCAAGTATGACAGTGCTGTACCCAGCAGAGCCAAATTCTGTAGAATAATATATATATATATATATATTATATATATATATATATATACAGCTCTGGCAAAAATTAAGAGACCACTTTCAAATGTTCAGTTTGCCTGATTTTTCATTTATAGGTATATTTTGGAGTAAAATGTAAAATGTTATTTTAGTCTATAAACTTCTGACAACATGTCTCATAATTTCCAAGCACTAAATTTTGTATTTTTTTTCTGACAAAGAAAAATGTTCAAAATTTAAAAAAAAATAGTGCTTTCGGACCTCAAATAATGCAAAGAAAACAAGTTCATAATCATTTTGAAACAACAATACTAATGTTTTAACTAAGGAAGAGTTCAGAAATAAATATTTTGAGGAATAACCATGATTTTTAAAACCAGCTTTTATGTGTCTTGGCTTGCTTTCCACCAGTCTTTCACACTGCTTCTGGTGCAAAAATGTAAGCAGTTCTACTTTGTTTGATGGCTTGTGACTATCCATTTTCTTCTTGATTACATTCCAGAGGTTCAGGTTCAGGTCTGGAAAATGGGATGCCCAACAGGTTTGATGTGGTGGTCTCTTAATTTTTGCCAGAGCTGTATATATTTATGTATTACACACAAACATACAGTATGTATATCTCCATCTCAGTGAAAAAATATAAATATGCTATAGTGCCTTGTGATTGCTATGTACACTCTACTTGCTGGTCAGTAATAATGAGAACGATCTGGCTTGGCCCTCATCATAAGCAGCGTATCGGGGAGGGAATGGGGCCCAGATACATTTCTTGCACAGGGGCCCCAAGCTCTCAGTGTCTGCCCCTGGACATATGCATTAATATTGTACAGGTACCACATAAGGAGACATTAATACTGTGAGATTGTCACAAAGATAGGGATCACCACTGTAATATATTTTATTTTTGCAGAGGCTATTACCTTGATAAGAACTAAAGGAAAGTATTGTTACAGTGCAGGGCAACAGGGAGGTACTATTTAAATTTTCTTCATGTAGCACATTGTAGAAGTGAGGTGAAAAATGTGGAGGGTGCTTTAATGGTGATTAACCATAGATATAAGTGTGATACTTTCTGTATAGACGAGACTTAGCTGAAAGAAGCCATAGCGGTCTGAGACGGATGAAGAAGAAAAGTGAAAATGAATTACTTCAATTGTAGGTGTTAGAGGTAAGTCACTGGATTTGCTACATACATTATATGATCTACAGATCTCCTGTGTATACATTTCATGGGTGGTAATACTAGTTTTAATACTGCGGTTTTGATCATACTCAGTATTGTGCAAGAATCCAATTCTTATGTGTTGGTAATGATAATATGTGGTCTGATCATGGTGTGGCAGCATTTATTTCTTGTATGTGGTTTATTGTTATATTGGTCTGGATATAGTGGATACTGTTCAATAACACAATGGCATTTTTACTCAAGACACTATGTGGTGAGAATATATGGTCATTGTGCATTGGTATTTATTTATTTTATGTGGTTTATTATTGGCATATTAGTTTTGGTGTTTTGGTGTAGCGAACTTATTCAGTAACAATATGGTGATATCTGTTATATAGAACAGTATGACTACTATTTAGAAGTATTCCTTAGAAAATTATTTCATTTCTGTGCATTCTATCAGATTTATATATCATATCTGCAATTTTTCTAATGGCGGTAAAGTGAACACATGTTTTTATAGGATCAGTACAGCTGAACAACATGCTCTTAGTGGCTCAGGTCCACAGGTGCCCATCGCACTCTACTTGCGCCACTGCCTTGCTACATATAGGTACCCTGAGATCCAAAATATTAAAGATATATATACTGTATGATATCCGTAGTAGACATTCTCTTTGAATATCTGAAATACACTGCTCAAAAAAATAAAGGGAACATTTAAACAACAAATTATAACTCCAAGTAAATCAAACTTCTATGAAATGAAACTGTCCACTTAGGAAGCAACACTGATTGACACTCAATTTCACATGTTGTTGTGCAAACGGAATAGATAAAAGATGGAAATTATTGGCAATTATCAAGACACATTCAATAAAGGAATGGTTTTGCAGGTGGGGACTACAGATCATATCTCAGTACCAATGCTTTCTGGCTAATGTTTTGGTTACTTTTGAATGTTGGTTGTGCTTTCACACTCGTGGTAGCATGAGATGGACTCTACAACCCACACAAGTGGCTCAGGTAGTGCAGATCATCCAGGATGGCACATCAATGCGAGCTGTGGCAAGAAGGTTTCCTGTGTCTGTCAGCGTAGTATTCAGAGGCTGGAGGCGCTACCAGAAGACAGGCCAGTACACCAGGAGACGTGGAGGGGACCATAGGAGGGCAACAACCCAGCAGTAGAGCCGCTACCTCCAACTTTGTGCAAGGAGGAACAGGAGGAGCACAGCCAGAGCCCTGCAAAATGACCACCAGCAGGCCACAAATGTGCATGTGTCTGCATAAACGGTTAGAAACCGACTTCATGAGGATGGTCTGAGTGCCCAACGTCCACAGATGGGGGTTCTGCTCACAGCCCAACACCGTGCAGAACGCTTGGCAATTGCCACAGAATACCAGGATTGGCAAATTCGCCACTGGCGCCCTGTGCTCTTCACAGATGAAAGCAGGTTAACACAGAGCACATGTGACAGATGTGACAGAGTCTGGAGACACCATGGAGAGCGGTATGCTGCCTGCAACATCCTTCATCATGACCGGTTTGGCAGTGGGTCAGTAATTGTGTGGGGTGGCATTTCTTTGGAGGGCTGCACACCAGAGGTAGCCTGACTGCCATTAGGTACCGAGATGAGATCCTCAGACCCCTTGTGAGACTATATGCTGGTGCTGTTGGCCCTGGGTTCCTCCTAATGCAGAACAATGCCAGACCTCATGTGGTTGGAGTGTATCAGCAGTTCCTGCAAGATGAAGGCATTGAAGCTATGGACTGGCCCGCCTATTCCTCAGACCTGAATCCGTTTGAGCACATCTGGGACATCATGTCTCACTCCATCCTCCAATGTCACGTTGCACCACAGACTATCCAGGAGTTGGCAAATGCTTTAGTCCAGGTCTGGGAGAACCCCAAGGAGACCTTCTGCTGCCTCATCAAGAGCATGCCTTGGCATTGTAGGAGGTCATACAGGCACGTGGAGGCCACACACACTACTGAGCATCATTTTGACTTGTTTTAAGGACATTACATTCTACTTTAATTTTATGTGTGACTCCAAATCCAGGCCTCCATTGGTTAATAAATTTGATTTCCATTGATGATATTTGTGTGATTTTGTTGTCAGCACATTCAAGTTTGTACAGTGCAGGACAAAGTATTCAAGGTAAACTACTTTAGAAGGACGTTCCACATTATTAAGCAGGCCATAGTTTTCAAGCAATGTGGGAAAGAAAAAAGAGCTCTCTGATGTCCAAAGGAGTGAAATAGTGCAATGCTTTGGACAAGGTATGAAAACATTAGATACTTCATGAAAACTTAAGTGTGATCACCATACTGTGAATAGATTTGTGGCTGATAGAGAGCACAGATGGGTTCATGCAGATAAAGGTATAATGAGAAAGATTTCTGCCATACAAATTCAACGGATTAAAAGAGCAGCTGTTAAAATACTATTACAAAGCAGCAAACAGGCATTTGATGTTGCTGGTGCCTATCGAGTCCCGCAAACCTGAAGGTACAGAATGCTCCAGAGGCTTGCAGTTATGAATATGCCTACTATTCGGCCACCCCTAAACAGCGCTTACAAGCAGAAACGGTTTCAGTGGGCCCAGACATACATGAAGCCTAATTTTAAAACAGTCTTAGATGTTTCAGATGGATGAAGTAGTGGATGGTAGGTGAATAGCCACAATGTCCCAACAAGGCTGTGACGTCAGCAAGGAGGTGACAGAGTCATGTTTTGCCCTGGAATCATGGGGAGAGAGCTGGTAGGCCCCTTTTGGGTCACTACAGGTGTGATAGTGACCACAGCAAAGTATATAGAGTTTTTGACTGATTGCATTCTTCTATCTTACAAAAAGAACTGTGCCATCCATAGCAAACTCATCTTCATTCATGACAGTGCACAATCTCATGCTGCAGAGAATACCTCTGAGTCATTGGCTGCTAATTTTTATTATTGTTATTATAGCGTCATTTATTCCATGGCCTTTTACATGTGAGGAGGGGTATACATAATAAAAACAATTACAGTATTCTAAAATAGTGCAAGTCACGACTGGTACAGGAGGAGAGAGGATCCTGCCCACGAGGGCTCACAATCTACAAGGGATGGGTGAGGATACAATAGGCGAGGGTAGAGCTGGTCGTGCAGTGGCTTGGTCGATCAGTGGTTACTGCATGTTGTTGGCTTGTCGGAAGAGTTAGGTCTTCAGGTACTTTTTGAAGATTTTGATGGTAGGCGAGAGTCTAATATGTTGTGGTAGAGCATTCCAGAGTAGGGGGATGCGTGGGAGAAATCTTGTATGCGATTGTGGGAAAAGATAAGAGGAGAGTAGAGAAAGAGATCTTGTGAGGATCGGAGGTCGCGTGCAGGTAAGTACCGGTAGACGAAGTCACAGATGTATGGAGGACACAGGTTGTGGATGGCTTTGTCATGAACTGGAGTCTTTGGGTAATGGGTAATGGGGAGCCAGTGCAGAGATTGACAGAGGCGAGAAGCCAGGGAATAGCGGGGGTACAGGTGGATTAGTCGGGCAGCAAAGTTTAGAATAGATTAGAGTGCGAGAGTGTTAGAGGGGAGGCCACAGAGCAGAAGGTTGCAGTAGTCAAGATGGGAGATGATGGGAGATGATGAGGGCATGGACTAGGGTTTTTGCAGATTCTTGGTTGAGGAATGTACGGATCCGTGAAATATTTTTGAGTTGAAGTCGGCAGGAAGTGAAAGGGCTTGGATATGTGGTTTGAAACAGAGATCAGTGTCAAGGATAACTCTGAGACAGCGAGCTTGTGGGACTGGGGAGAGTGGGCAGCAGTTCACTTTAATGGATAGCACTGTTGGGAAGGGTCGGGTGAGATGGGAAAGATGATGAATTCTGTTTTGTCCATATTAAGTTTTAGAAATCTAGAGGAGAAGAAGGATGAAATAGAAGACAGAAATTGTGGGATTAAGGTTAGTATGGTTAGTATGGTTAGCATGGTTGGTTTTATGCTATGCGCATATAAGGAGAGAAACTCATGGTGTGGCCACCATCCTCCCCTGACCTCAACCCTGTAGAGAACCTTTAAGTATTCTCAAGCAAAAGATCTATGAGGGTGGGATGCAGCTCACATCAAAACAGAAACTCTAGTAGGCTATTCTGACATCCTGCAAAGAAATTCATGCAGAAAATCAAAAAACTAACAAGCTCAATGAATGTAAGAATTGCAAAGGTGATATCAAAGAAGGGGTCCTATGTTATTATGTAACTTGGCCTGTTAAGATGTTTATGATTGAAAAAGCTGTTGATCCCAGTAAATGTGACCTTATACTACAAATTCAACAAATTACCATTTTCAGTTTTTTTACAACCTATAAAATGTTTGGAAACTGTTGTGCATAACAATTAGGAACAGTGCATGTTACTTTTAAAAAAATAAATAAAAACCTATTGTCATTGGGAGGTTTGTCCAATAAAATTTGTTTCATACTCTAGCAGTTTATTGCTATCGATCATTTAAATTAATATAATTTATACAATGTGATTTTCTGGATTTTATTTTTGATATTCTATCTCTCAATGTTAAAAATTAACCTACCTTTAAAATTATAGACTGTTCATGTTTTTGTCAGTGGGCAAACTTACAAAATCAGCAAGGGATCAAATACTTATTTCCTTCACTGTGTGTGGAAAATGCTATTTATTGTTAATCTATATAGCAAATTTAATTTTTAGTGGTCAAACAACTCTTTTGAAGGGAACCTTTAGCCAGATCAGAAATCTTACCTGATGGCATCTACGGCTCCTCATTTGCTTAGCCGACATGGAATGATATCATCAGGTGATGCACATATGACATCATCCCAGGCTGGCTAATCAAAAAAAGAGCTGTGGATGCCAGAGTTTGAAGGCGGTTCTAATGGATTCCATCCAGATCATAGAGATTACTGACCTTGACACTTTTTGGTCCTGTAACAAATATACCATATATACAGACTTATTTATTATCTAAATTGTACTATTTTATACAGACACTAGCTGAAGAGCCCGGCGCTGCCCGGGCATAGTAACTAACTACGGTTAGTTATAACAAATTATAATGATTATATCTCTATATGTCCTCTGTTGCCTATAGTAACCAAAGAGAGCTCATATTAATGACCTATGGCAAAATAGAAGCTGAGCTGTGATTGTTTGCTATAGGCAGCCTGATAAATCCCCAGCCAACAGAAAGCATTCCCCTCTGGCAGTATATATTACCTCACACATACAAATAATATACAGCTCATGTGACTGACATGTGGCTTATTTCCCTATATGGTCATATTAATGTCCTGTCGCAAAATAGAAGCTGAGCTGTGATTGGTTGCTATAGGCAGCCTGATAATTCTCCAGCCAACAGAAAACATTCCCCTCTGGCAGTATATATTACCTCACACATACAAATAATATACAGCTCATGTGACTGACATCTGTCTTATTTCCCTATATGGCAAATTTATAACAAATTGGTCTTGTAGTTTGGCTGGTTATTAATCATCTATTTATTTTTAAAAGGTAAAAATACCAGACGTGTGTGTGTTTTTAATGCGCGCAATTTTTAACATGTGGGGTTAAAATGTCGACTCAAAACACAGCCTATGATGCTCCCGGGGTCGAAACGTGCGGGTGTACAAAATTTCATGCCCGTAAATGCAGATTCCTATGCCGGACATAGACACAAGTATTCAGCTTTCTCCCCATTATGTAGATAGGGCCAAAATAGTTTGGCGATTTGGAACGTGCGGGGGTTAAAATTTCCATTCAACACATAGCCTATGATGCTCCTGGGGTTGAGATGTGCGGGCATGCAAAATTTCATGCCCGTAAGTACAACGGTGCAGATTCCTATCCCGGGCCAAAATTATTTGCCGATTTGGAATGCGCGGGGTTAAAATTTCGACTCAAAACCTAGCCTATGACGCTCCCTGGGTCGAGACGTGTGGGTGTGCAAAATTTCATGCCCGTAAATGCAGATTCCTATGCCGGACATACACACAAGCATTCAGCTTTCTCCCCATTATGTAGATAGGGCCAAAATTGTTTGGCGATTTGGAACGTGCGGGGGTTAAAATTTCCATTCAACACATAGCCTATGATGCTCCTGGGGTTGAGATGTGCGGGCATACAAAATTTCATGCCTGTAAGTACAACGGTGCAGATTCCTATCCCGGGCCAAAATTATTTGCCGATTTGGAATGTGCGGGGTTAAAATTTCTACTCAAAACCTAGCCTATGACGCTCCCGGGTCGAGACGTGCGGGTGTGCAAAATTTCATGCCCGTAAATGCAGATTCCTATGCCGGACATACACACAAGCATTCAGCTTTCTCCCCATTATGTAGATAGGGCCAAAATTGTTTGGCGATTTGGAACGTGCGGGGGTTAAAATTTCCATTCAACACATAGCCTATGATGCTCCTGGGGTTGAGATGTGCGGGCATACAAAATTTCATACCCGTAAGTACAACGGTGCAGATTCCTATCCCGGGCCAAAATTATTTGCCGATTTGGAATGCGCGGGGTTAAAATTTCGACTAAAAACCTAGCCTATGACGCTCCCGGGGTCGAGACGTGCGGTGGGCGAAATTTCATGCCCGTAAATGCAGATTCCTATGCGGGACATACACACAAGCATTCAGCTTTCTCCCCATTATGTAGATAGGGCCAAAATTGTTTGGCGATTTGGAACGCGCGGGGTTAAAATTTCGATTCAAAACATAGCCTAGGACTCTTTCGGGGTCGAGACGTGCGGGCACGCAAAATTTCATGCCCATAAGTGCGACGGTGCGGATTCCAATCCCGGACAAACATACCCAAATACATACACACATACAGGTCCTTCTCAAAAAATTAGCATATAGTGCTAAATTTCATTATTTTCCATAATGTAATGATTAAAATTCAACTTTCATATATTTTAGATTCATTACACACCAACTGAAATTTTTCAGGTCTTTTATTGTTTTAATACTGATGATTTTGGCATACAGCTCATGAAAACTCAAAAATCCTGTCTCAAAAAATTAGCATATCAAGAAAAGGTTCTCTAAACGACCTATTACCCTAATCTTCTGAATCAACTAATTAACTCTAAACACATGCAAAAGATTCCTGAGGCTTTTAAAAACTCCCTGCCTGGTTCATTACTCAAAACCGCCATCATGGGTAAGACTGCCGACCTGACTGATGTCCAGAAGGCCATCATTGACACCCTCAAGCAAGAGGGTAAGACCCAGAAAGAAATTTCTGAACAATTAGGCTGTTCCCAGAGTGCTGTATCAAGGCACCTCAATGGGAAGTCTGTTGGAAGGAAACAATGTGGCAGAAAACGCTGTACAACGAGAAAAGGTGACCGGACCCTGAGGAAGATTGTGGAGAAGGACCGATTCCAGACCTTGGGGGACCTGAGGAAGCAGTGGACTGAGTCTGGTGTAAAAACATCCAGAGCCACCGTGCACAGGCGTGTGCAGGAAATGGGCTACAGGTGCCGCATTCCCCAGGTAAAGCCACTTTTGAACCAGAAACAGAGAAGCGGCACTGGGCTACAGAGAAGCAGCACTGGACTGTTGCTAAGTGGTCCCAAGTACTTTTTTCTGATGAAAGCAAATTGTGCATGTCATTCGGAAATCAAGGTGCCAGAGTCTGGAGGAAGACTGGGGAGAAGGAAATGCCAAAATGCCTGAAGTCCAGTGTCAAGTACCCACAGTCAGTGATGGTGTGGGGTGCCATGTCAGCTGCTGGTGTTGGTCCACTGTATTTCATCAAGGGCAGGGTCAATGCAGCTAGCTATCAGGAGATTTTGGAGCACTTCATGCTTCCATCGGCTGAAATGCTTTATGGAGATGAAGATTTCATTTTTCAGCACGACCTGGCACCTGCTCACAGTGCCAAAACCACTGGTAAATGGTTTACTGACCATGGTATTACTGTGCTCAATTGGCCTGCCAACTCTCCTGACCTGAACCCCATAGAGAATCTGTGGGATATTGTGAAGAGAAAGTTGAGAGACGCAAGACCCAACACTCTGGATGAGCTTAAGGTCGCTATCGAAGCATCCTGGGCCTCCATAACACCTCAGCAGTGTCACAGGCTGATTGCCTCCATGCCACGCCGCATTGAAGCAGTCATTTCTGCAAAAGGATTCCCGACCAAGTATTGAGTGCATAACTGAACTTTATTATTTGATGGGTTTTTTTTTATTTTGTTTTAAACACTTTTATTTTATTGGACGGATGAAATATGCTAATTTTTTGAGACAGGATTTTTGGGTTTTCATGAGCTGTATGCCAAAATCATCAGTATTAAAACAATAAAAGACCTGAAAAATTTCAGTTGGTGTGTAATGATTCTAAAATATATGAAAGTTTAATTTTAATCATTACATTATGGAAAATAATGAAATTTAGCACTGTATGCTAATTTTTTGAGAAGGACCTGTACATACATTCAGCTTTATATATTAGATGGAGAAATTTCAAATGCAGTCAGTCACTTCTTTGACATCCAGAGGTTTAATTAATCTATAATATAACGGTGGGAGCATCACTCTGTCTGAAGCCTTTATAGACTGCGCAAGCGCAATAGCGCCATCCGGCGCCATTTTGCTGAAGACACATTTACAGTGTGTCTTCAGCAATATGGCGCCGGACCACGCGGTATGGGCATGCGCGTACTCCGGCGCCGCTCTCCTCCCCCGGCGTCCAGCTGAACGGAACAGCGCTGGAGCACAGAGATGAAAGGTGAGTATAAATGTTTGTTTTTTTTGGGGTATCTGTGCAGTTTAATAGCGGTGAGGGGGTCATGCACATCAGGATAGGGGGGTGAGGGCACCATGCACATCAGTATAGGGGGTGAGGGGACCATGCATATCAGGATAGGGGGGGTGAGGGGACCATGCACATCAGGATAGGGGGGTGAGCGGACCATGCACATCAGGATAGGGGGGTGAGGGCACCATGCACATCAGGATAGGGGGGTGAGCGGACCATGCATATCAGGATAGGGGGGGTGAGGGGACCATGCACATCAGGATAGGGGGGGTGAGCGGACCATGCACATCAGGATGGGGGGTGAGGGCACCATGCACATCAGGATAGGGGGGTGAGGGGACCATGCATATCAGGATAGGGGGGTGATGGGACCATGCACATCAGGATAGGGGGGTGAGCGGACCATGCACATCAGGATAGGGGGGTGAGGGGACCATGCATATCAGGATAGGGGGGGTGAGGGGACAATGCACATCAGGATAGGGGGGTGAGGGGACCATGCACATCAGGATTGGGGGTGAGCGGACCATGCACATCAGGATCGGGGGGGTGAGCGGTCCATGCACATCAGGATTGGGGGGTGAGGGGACCATGCACATCAGGATAGGGGGGGTGAGGGGACCATGCACATCAGGATTGGGGGGTGAGCGGACCATGCACATCAGGGTTGGGGGTGAGGGGAACATGCACATCAGGATTGTGGGGTGAGCGGACCATGCACATCAGGATTGGGGTGGTGAGGGGACCATGCACATCAGGGTTGGGGGTTGAGGGACCATGCACTTCAGGATTGGGGGTGAGGGGACCATGCACATCAGGATTGGGGGGTGAGGGGACCATGCACATCAGGATTGGGGGGTGAAGGGACCATGCACATCAGGATTGGGGGGTGAGGGGACCATGCACATCAGGATTGGGGGTGAGGGGACCATGCACATCAGGATTGGGGGGTGAGGGGACCATGCACATCAGGATTGGGGGGTGAGGGGACCATGCACATCAGGGTTGGGGGGTAAGGGGACCATGCACATCAGGGTTGGGGGGTGAGGGGACCATGCACATCAGGATTGGGGGGTGAGGGGACCATGCACATCAGGATTGGGGGGGTGAGGGGACCATGCACATCAGGATTGGGGGGTGAGGGGACCATGCACATCAGGATTGGGGGGTGAGGGGACCATGCACATCAGGATTGGGGGGTGAGGGGACCATGCACATCAGGATTGGGAGGTGAGGGGACCATGCACATCAGGATTGGGGGGTGAGGGGACCATGCACATCAGGATTGGGGGGTGAGGGGACCATGCACATCAGGATTGGGGGGTGAGGGGACCATGCACATCAGGATTGGGGGGGTGAGGGGACCATGCACATCAGGGTTGGGGGTGAGGGGACCATGCACATCAGGATTGGGGGGGTGAGGGGACCATGCACATCAGGATTGGGGGTGAGGGGACCATGCACATCAGGGTTGGGTGAGGGGACCATGCACATCAGGGTTGGGGGTGAGGGGACCATGCACATCAGGATTGGGGGGTGAGCGGACCATGCACATCAGGGTTGGGGGGGTGAGGGGACCATGCATACCAGGATTAGGGGGTTGAGGGGGCCATGCACATCAGGATTGGGGATGAGGGGACCATGCACATCAGGATTGGGGAGTGAGGGGACCACGCATATCAGGATTGGGGGGGTAAGGGGGCCACGCACATCAGGATTGGGGATGAGGGGACCACGCACATCAGGATTGGGGGTGAGCGGACCATGCACATCAGGATTGGGGGTGAGAGGACCATGCACATCAGGATTGGGAGGTGAGGGGACCATGCACATCAGGATTGGGGGGTGAGGGGACCATGCACATCAGGATTGGGGGGTGAGGGGACCATGCACATCAGGATTGGGGGGTGAGCGGACCATGCACATCAGGATTGGGGGGTGAGCGGACCATGCACATCAGGATTGGGCGATGAGGGGACCATTCATACCAGGATTGGGGGGTGAGGGGACCATTCATACCAGTATTGGGGGTGAGGGGACCATGCATTCCAGGATTGGGCGGGAGGTGACCATGCATACCAGGATTGGTGGGTGAGGGGATCGTGCATACCGGGATTGGGGGGTGAGGGGACCATGCATATCAGGATTGGGGGGTGAGGGGGCCATGCACATCAGGATTGGGGATGAGGGGACCATGCACATCAGGATTGGGGGTGAACGGACCATGCACATCAGGGTTGGGGTGTGAGAGGACCATGCACATCAGGGTTGGGGGTGTGAGGGGACCATGCATATCATGATTGGGGGGTGAGGGGACCATGCACATCAGGATTGGGGGGTGAGGGGACCATGCACATCAGGATTGGGGTGAGGGGACCATGCACATCAGGATTGGAGGGTGAGCGGACCATGCACATCAGGATTGGGCGATGAGGGGACCATTCATACCAGGATTGGGGGGTGAGGGGACCATTCATACCAGAATTGGGGGTGACGGGACCATTCATACCAGAATTGGGGGGTGAGGGGACCATGCATTCCAGGATTGGGCAGGAGGTGACCTTGCATACCAGGATGAGGAATGGGGTGCCATGCATAGTAGATTTGGGTGGGGGTGAGGGGACCATACATACCAGGATAGGGATGAGGGGTGCCATGCATATCAGGATAGGGGGGGTGAGGGGACCATGCACATCAGGATAGGGGGGGTGAGCGGACCATGCACATCAGGATGGGGGGGTGAGGGCACCATGCACATCAGGATAGGGGGGTGAGGGGACCATGTATATCAGGATAGGGGGGTTAGGGGACCATGCACATCAGGATAGGGGGGGTGAGCGGACCATGCACATCAGGATAGGGGGGGTGAGGGCACCATGCATATCAGGATAGGGGGTGAGGGGACCATGCATATCATGATAGGGGGGGTGAGGGGACCATGCACATCAGGATAGGGGGGTGAGGGGACCATGCACATCAGGATTGGGGTGAGAGCGGACCATGCACATCAGGATCGGGGGGGTGAGCGGTCCATGCACATCATGATTGGGGGGTGAGGGGACCATGCACATCAGGATAGGGGGATGAGGGGACCATGCACATCAGGATTGGGGGGTGAGCGGACCATTCACATCAGGATTGAGGGGTGAGGGGACCATGCACATCAGGATTGGGGGTGAGCGGACCATGCACATCAGGATTGGGGTGGTGAGGGGACCATGCACATTAGGGTTGGGGGTTGAGGGGACCATGCACATCAGGATTGGGGGGTGAGGGGACCATGCACATCAGGATTGGGGGGTGAGGGGACCATGCACATCAGGATTGGGGGGTGAAGGGACCATGCACATCAGGATTGGGGGGTGAGAGGACTATGCACATCAGGATTGGGGGGTGAGGGGACCATGCACATCAGGATTGGGGGGTGAGGGGACCATGCACATCAGGATTGGAGGGTGAGCGGACCATGCACATCAGGATTGGGCGATGAGGGGACCATTCATACCAGGATTGGGGGGTGAGGGGACCATTCATACCAGGATTGGGGGGTGAGGGGACCATTCATACCAGAATTGGGGGTGACGGGACCATTCATACCAGAATTGGGGGGTGAGGGGACCATGCATTCCAGGATTGGGCAGGAGGTGACCTTGCATACCAGGATGAGGAATGGGGTGCCATGCATAGTAGATTTGGGTGGGGGTGAGGGGACCATACATACCAGGATAGGGATGAGGGGTGCCATGCATACCAGAATAGGAGGGGGGAAGCACATACCAGAATGGGAGACCATGTACCTATAAAAATGCTTGCCACCCGGGCGTAAAACAGGTTCATCACTAGTATAAGTATAAATATAAATGACACTGCTAATTAGTAAAATATTCTCCAGTGTTGAATCACTACGTTCCATTAATTATTTTTTCAATGCATTTCTATGAAAGCAATTACAATACAGTGAGATATTAAACTGGTATTTAATGGTATTGCTGTAAGAAATAAATAGTCGTACTCTATGCTATAGTTAGTGTTTTGGTCCCAGCTATCACAGGCAAATTATATACAAGTCGGCCATGGACACCCATCATTAGCATTGTAGCTTGTGAGACAGTGAGAGTATGTGTGTTGAATGGGGTGTACATTTCACCTAGATACTTTGCTGACTGGTATAAGGGAAATGTATGGCTTTGTAAACCTAGTGGTAGAGAAAGGTCACTACACCTTACATTCAGTACACACTTGCAGCTCAGGCCTGAAACCACTCAGCTGTTAATTAGGAGACCAGAAGTAGGTGTCTGCGAACACAGACAGAGAGCTCGCTTAGTCTGGACAAGGAGTCCAGGCACAAGAAGGAGTCTTCAGGAGTATGAGCTGTCTCAGTCTGGGTGCTCGATGTACCCCGGACACAGGAGTAGTCTCTGTGAGAATCCATACGGATAGCTGCTGAATAGGAGGGGAGCTCTCTCAAGTCTGGACGTTGGATATGCCTTCAGACACAAAGAGGAGACTGTGAAAATCCATGCTGGTAAATGCTGAACATATGTGTTGTTTTGGGGACAGGCTGTTAGAGTCTGGACCCGGATAGAGAGGGAAATCTATCTAAGTGTAGTAAGTGGCTGGACAAGCCCAGGGCTTATGTTTATTATTTGGTTTTGATTTTGTTCTGTTTGCTGTGGACTTTAATAAAACTGGTTGCGGCCAGTTTTTACCAGAACTGCTGTCTGTGAATGAACTGTTTCCGTGCCACTCCGTCTACCCGGACGGCGATCCCAGAGCTATATCCCCTGAAAAGCTTACAATTGGTGCTGGAATGTGCGTGCAGCACAGTGGCGAGAGACAGCAATAAAAGGTGAAGTCTGTTGAAGCAGCAGCAGAGAAAGAAAAAAAAAAAAAAAGTGTGTCAATAAAGGAGAAACGTCTGTTGGAGCAGTCTTAAAGAGACAGTGGCCCAAATAGAGTTTGCAGAGAACAAAAAAAAAAAGAGAAACGTCTGTTGGAGAAGTCTTAAAGAGACAGTAGCCCTAATAGACTTTGCAAAGAAAAGAAGAAAAAAAAAGTGTCTGCACAGCAAGGCTGAATTTTCTGTGGAAAAGACTGTGGAGTGTGTATGTCTTGAGTGAAGACTGCCGTTGTTGAGACAGAGAAGTCTGACAGCATGGATGACAGCATGGAGGCGCTGTTTGAACAAATGGCGCAAGTTAATGTGCAACATAAGACTGCCGTGGTTGAGACAGATAAGTCCGGCAGTATGGAGGCGCTCATTGAGTACCTGGTCCAGGCCCAGCGGAGCATGCAGCAGAGCATGGAGCGGCAGCACCTGCAGCACCAGCAGCGCATGCAGCAGGCCCAGCAGCAATTCCTGCAGCAGCAGCAGGAGAATAACCGGATGTTTTTTGAGCAGGTTGCAGCACTACAAAAGACTTGCAGCGCATCGTCCCAAAGTAATGTTGCAAAGTCACCTGCATTGTCCGCTGTAAAGAAGGCGGTAAGACGGTCCCTGAAAAAGATGACACCTCGTGACGATGTGGAGGTATATCTCACTAGGTTTGAGGGACTGGCAGAGAAGGAGAATCTGCCCCTATCTGAATGGGCCATGATGGTCGCACCCTATCTGATTGGAGAACCCCAAAGGGCCTATGCTGACCTGAGCGAGCAGGACAGCCAAGACTATGCCAAGCTGAAAGCGGAGATTCTTACCCGGCTGGGTGTTACGGTGACAGCCCGTGCCAGGGGAGTTCATGACTGGAGATGCAGTTGGGAGTCTGCAGTCAGCAAACCTGATTATGGAGTTGAAAAGGTGATAGTGGACCGCTACACCCAAGCACGTCCTCCTGAGGTACAGCCAGAGGTCGGACAAGGAGACCACCAGGACGCCAATCGTCTGGTCAGCCTGATGGAGAGGGCCTTCGCCACCAAAGACTGCCTCCGTGACCAGCCGTCTGAGAGGTCGTCACTTCAGAGTTCCTGGATGCCGAACTCTCCCGGTAAGAGCGTTCCAGCTGTTGGGGTCATGTGGGTGGGAGAGTGTGATGGACAGTGTTGGAGATGTCGTGAAATTGCAGCCAACTGTCCAATAGAGGGGGAGCCTATGTGTTGTGATGTTGGCGGATCCCTCTCTCCCTGCGCAGAGCCTGTGTGTGTGTCCACCTCAGCCGAAGAGACTGGACCACAGGGGTCCCCGGTGGTTGTAAATGACTGCCCAGCACAGGCCCTCTTGGACTCAGAGAGTCCAGTGACTTCCGTATGTGACAGCCTGATTGATAGGGACTTCATCCCTGATAAACACCTGAGTGTGGTGTGCATCCATGGAGACACCAAAGTCTACCCAGAGACTGCCGTGGACTTGATCCCCAAACGCGGGGAGGTTTCATGTGAAGTGGGGGTAGTGAAGAACCTGGTGCACCCCGTCATATTGGGTAATGACTTTCCCCGGTCTAAGGATCTCTGGGGGAAAAATGTTTCTGATGGACAGTGTGATGAAGCTCCTACTGAGGGTGCGCAGTCCCGAGGGGCGGAACACAATGCTAGTGGGCCGTTAAACTTATGTGATAATGATGATGATGATGATGATGATAATGATAATGATGATGATGATCATGATAATGATGATGACCATGATAATGATGCTGATGCTGATAATGATAATGATGATGATCATGATAGTGATGATGATACTGATCATAATCATGATAATGATATTGATAATAATGATGACTGTGATAGTGATGAAATTCCTTTGCAGGTGATGTTGGGAGACGAGGATGATGGTTCTCGGGAACCAAGTGTCCCTGACTTACCTGTGTCCTGTGACAATTTTGAGAGTGAGCAGTGGCGAGACCACTCTCTTAAAACGGCCCAGGAAAATATAAATGTTCTAAATGAGGTTTCCCAAGAGCCTGGCTCTGAGGAGAGGTTTCCTCATGTTGCCATAAACACTCACCTGTTGTATAAGGACACTGAAGTCCAGGGAGAGGTCGTGAGCCAGCTCCTAGGACCTGAGCTATATGGAAGTATAGTGCTGGGGTTGTCACATAGTCACATACTTGAGGACCACCTGAGGGAAACCAGGGACCAGATGGTGAAGTTAATGTTGTGGATGACATGTTAACTAAGGTTCCAGATCAAGATGTGAATGAGAATGAATTGTATAACCCTGACAGTGAGCAGGATGTGAATGAAAATGAAGTGTATAACCCTGAAAGTGAGCCAGATGTGGCTGAGAAAAAGGGGTCAGACAGGGATAGTGGTAGTGATAGTGAATCATCTGATGACAATCAAGCAACCAGTGCAAATGAGGAAGGCATGGTAGCAGAGGAGGTTGAGAGTCCTGAGAGGAAGGCTGATGCTGACCTTGCAGTCGGACAGAAGATGGCATCTGAAGATGTTTTACAGTTGGCCGGTTCCCTGGCGAAGACTAAGGTGAAAGGAGGAGAGCTGAGCTTTAAAGGCAGGACTCTGAAACTGAACACAGCCCAAGTAGATGCTGTTGGAAATGTGAAGTTACCAAGGTATGGTGTGGATCTGTATCGTGCCAAGGACTCTGAGGGAGATGCTGCAGAGGTGGAAAAAGCCATAGAAGTGGTAGTCACCAAGCCAGATGCCTCATCAGAAGCTGAGGTCTCAAGTGAAGCTGTGAGGAACAAGACTGAAGATATGGGGACTGACTCTGTCCAGGAATCTGTTTCTGCCGAAGACAGCGGCGTGGACGGGTTGCGGTTCGGATCAGTAGCTGCAACTCGTGAAGCTCAGGATGGAAGTTCGGCGCCCGGAGCCCCAGCGGTGTTCCCGAGTGACACCAAGGATCTGGATAAGTCACAAGATGAGATTTTGAGACATCAGGCTGGCGTTGGTGAGCTCAAGCGCACTTTCATGGAGTCTACATCGGAGCCACGTCCCAACAAATGGGAAAAGCGATGTGTCACTCCGTTGCCGCTGCAGACACACGGGAGCTCAGATGGGATGCAGAACGTGGTGGAAGAGAAGAATCCGGCGGGTTCTGAGTATACAGATGCAGCTATCAAGGAGAACTTGAAAGCCGGAATAAATGGAAATATTGGAGACCATAATGATGTGACTGAAGAGGTAGAATGTAAGACTGACGGTAGGGCTTCTGAGCATGTTCTACCAGAAGAGCCTGAAGAAGGGGCCGAAGACATAAAAGACATCCAACAGATACCAGATGAATTGATTACTTCTCAGAAAAAACTCCAAACTGTGATGAAGGAGTGTGATGAAAGCCATGAGCATCTTCGTGAGAAGGTCAATGAAGTAAAAGGAAGGATACAGGGAATCTCTTCGTTGCAAGAGCAAATGCTGCTCAATAAGTCTAAGGCTCTATATAAGAATGCTGTTGTTACGGTAGAACATTACAATTCAGCTGGAGACTTAGCGGATGAATTATGTGTACTGCAAAAGAAAAACGATCAGCTCCTTCTACAGTCCCAATCATTTGAACAGTGTAGCTTAAAATGGTCAGAGACCATGGCAGAGGAGCTTAAGGTCTGTGAAATAGACTTTATGAGTCAACCGATATTCAAGAAAATAGATGTGCTAAAGAGGGTTCAAGGGGAACTAGAGAAAAGTGAAAAACCCCCTATACCTTCTGTGATAGTTGGTGACACATGGTCAGTGCACCAAGGACAGGAGGTACGTGAGTTTCTGAGGAAGAGTCAGCAGAAGTGTTCTGATGTGCCGGGTCGTACTTCTCTGGCCAGGCACTATATCGAAACTGAGCCCGGCCTAAGGTCAAGATGAAACCGTGCAGGATACCCGAGGCCCGCAGAGAGCATAGGCCTGGGAGGGTACAGGGTAGTGCGGATGCTTCAGATGAAGAGAAAGCTGATGTTGGCTATGGCTCAGGTGAAGATACAGATGACAGTAGTGAAGATGAAGCTGATGAGGGCCATGACTGGTCCAGAGTTCACTGTCTCTTTTGGATTGTTGACCAGCCCTCCGGTCTGGATGACCAGCCCTCCGGTCTGGAGAAGAGGGGGGGGATATGTGAGACAGTGAGAGTATGTGTGTTGAATGGGGTGTACATTTCACCTAGATACTTTGCTGACTGGTATAAGGGAAATGTATGGCTTTGTAAACCTAGTGGTAGAGAAAGGTCACTACACCTTACATTCAGTACACACTTGCAGCTCAGGCCTGAAACCACTCAGCTGTTAATTAGGAGACCAGAAGTAGGTGTCTGCGAACACAGACAGAGAGCTCGCTTAGTCTGGACAAGGAGTCCAGGCACAAGAAGGAGTCTCCAGGAGTATGAGCTGTCTCAGTCTGGGTGCTCGATGTACCCCGGACACAGGAGTAGTCTCTGTGAGAATCCATGCGGATAGCTGCTGAATAGGAGGGGAGCTCTCTCAAGTCTGGACGTTGGATATGCCTTCAGACACAAAGAGGAGACTCTGTGAAACTCCATGCTGGTAAATGCTGAACATATGTGTTGTTTTGGGGACAGGCTGTTAGAGTCTGGACCCGGATAGAGAGGGAAATCTATCTAAGTGTAGTAAGTGGCTGGACAAGCCCAGGGTTTATGTTTGTTATTTGGTTTTGATTATGTTCTGTTTGCTGTGGACTTTAATAAAACTGGTTGCGGCCAGTTTTTACCAGAACTGCTGTCTGTGAATGAACTGTTTCCGTGCCACTCCGTCTACCGGACGGCGATCCCAGAGCTATATCCCCTGAAAAGCTTACAAGCTAAAGAAGTAATCTCAGATTCTCTTTGTAGATTTTTATTTTACAAGATAATGTTCTAGATAATGGGCAATTATCAGAAAATACAGCTCACCTGTAAACTGATTGTATCCTGTAAAGAACATCCTAATATTTTTGGGATAGTACATTTCAACAGACATTCCATGGTATGGTAAAGCAGGGTGCTGAGTCATGGTTAAATGTCACAGAGCAGACAATGAACTGACCAAGGGACTGGTCGAATGGCATATAGATTAGCAAGTACCAAGATAGCAGAGTATGCTATACGGCTGGTAGAAAATTGGAGCAGGAAACTCCAGAAGACACAGAGCCTGGAGTATAGACATGTTGCTGTATGGACAATCCAGTACTTCCATCAAACAAATGCTTAAAAACAAAGTAATCCTATTAACAGACAAATGGGCCCTTGCTGGAATGTAAGCAGCAGTAAAGAAGAGGCAAACTGAAAACTTGTTCTTAGAGAAGATACACATTGTTATAGCAATGTTTGTATTGTGAAAAGCACCAGAGAATAGTTTCTTATGCTTACAGCAGATGAAGGGTTAATCAGCATGTCCAAACCAAAAGTAAATGCAATTAGTTAGAAAACAAACAGGAGTTTTTTGAAAGATGATTGCCATCTGAAAGAAATTACTGTTGTGGCAAACAGTAAAGCACACGGCAACTATTTACAAAATTTTCTGAATACTCAGAAACACATACTGTAGCTATCTGAGTCGGCCTTTAAATGCCTAGGATGGTGATGTCACATGAATTTGCCCGGCTACTTGAGAAACTCAATATGACAACACTAAAAGTTGGCGGTCACATAAGAAGAGATTAGGTCTCCCGTGAGACAAGTCAGGTGAGTAACAGAGTAAATATGGAGATGGCCTGAAGGGTGGCTGAACAGTCCATTAGTAACACTGCCAACGAAACCTTGTACTAAATGTGTGTGAGGATCATACCCTTGAGAGCAGGGTCTGGTTCGAGAAGCAGAGTCCTTGAGTGAAGATTCTCGGATAAAGAGACAGTCTCTTAATAGTGGGGCATGTGTTAGATAATGTTACAAAGAGATTGGTGTGTTGGTGATGTCTTGTTTTAAAAACAGAGACCTGAGCAAGAATATACAAATTGATATATGTTTGATTAATTTGGTGTATTTTGCAACGTTAAAGCATTCTCCCATGTATATATTAAGAAACTAAAAAGCAAATTGTGTCTCTTGAAGTCAAAGTAACTAAAATGCATTATAGATCACTGTATCTGCACATGTTTCAGTCAAGTTGAGCTACCTGCATTTTATTGGTCTACAATAATCTCCATTTTGCCCTATACCTGCTATGTAGAGATGTCACCTTCTATTACTTAATACAATACGCCAACCATTCAGTCAAGACAAACAAAAATCATCATTATAAAGTACAATTTTTATAACTGTGGTCCTCTAATGTACAGCATATTTTAAAAATAAAACCAGTATACCTTAAAGCTGTTGTTCTGGCATGTGATAATGATGTCCCATCCATCGATATTAGATAGGTGGGAATGTAACGCCTGACAAACCGAATCATCTGCCATTACCAGCTCCAATGGCAACTGTATTTAAAAATTGTATTAACCTGAATAACTCACCTCTGTTCAATGTACAATTGACAATAGTGGGGGCTCTACAGATCAGCTCCCCACTGATCTCATGTAGATTGCCTAGTGTATCCTAAGGATAGCTCATCAATATTATAAACCCAGACAACAATTTTAAGGAAAATGTTTAAACTTAGCAGGATTACATAAAATGAACATCACTAAGGCCTCTTTCACACATCTGTTTTTTGCAATCAGGCACATTGTTTAAAAGACGGATCCGGCGTAGATTGTAAAAAACTGATGTGCCGGATCCGTTTTTTAGCTGGATCCGTCCTGTTCTTTTTTTGCCCGGAAAAAAGTAGTAGTAGTAGTCCTTGATTTCCAGAATCCGGATCAGTCTTTTGCCGGATTGCACAAAAGACTGATCCGGTACCATAGACTTCTATTGTTTCCGGACGCCTGATGCGCCGCTCCAGGCGCTGTCAAGCATTTCCGCCACAAAAAAAAAAGTTACATGATGCGTCCTGTCCGGCCGCCGGAATTAAAATCTATGATGGATCCGGCAGAAAACGGACTAAACGCAATGACATGCGGCGCGATCCAGCGCTAATGATAGTCAATGACTAAAAGCGCATCCGGCGGTTTAAAAAAACGGATCCGTTTTTTAAAAAAAACGCCGGATTGCGCCTGATGGCAAAAAACGGATGTGTGAAAGAGGCCTTAACCGCTAAGCATGATTTTTTTAATTAGTTCAATTACGTGTTTGATACAATTCTATACATGTATGCTTCTACACTCGTACTCTCACATCGCATTATTTGTTTTATGTTTATTTTTTAATCATACCAGTCTAAAAGAAAAAATATCAGAATATAAAACAATGTAAACCTTTTCAGATACCTGTTAGGTTCCTTTATTGTGAAAAAAACAATTAGCTAAGGTTAAGAGATATGGTGACAACCTGTCACAAGTCACACAGCTGTAACTTCCAGTGGCAGGTGTGTTCTCTATTATCTTGACATGTGCGGGACTACAAGGTAGGGCCAGTAAGCTATTCAGTAAAGTCAGTAAATGTTGGGCTTCATTACGTCTTCATTATGTTTGCCTAGTCGTCAGGATTAATATCCCTGTGATGTGCAGTGTATTTGTAGCTATTCTTGAATGCATATCAACCATAAATGCTGTGTTTTGTCAAACTCATAAAGTCCTGAAATAGAAGCAAGATGATGTTAGAATAGAAACCCTAAAACCTCAAACCCTGAAATGCCATGTAAATATTGTCATTATGTATTTGCAATGGCTGACAAAATGAAATCTACATTTATTTTAACAAGTAACTGTAAGCACAGTTTTCTGGAAGTTGTGTAGCATGTGTGGGGAACATTAGCTACTTATTTAAAGAGAACCTGGTATCTAATTATTTTACCTTAATCTACTGGCATGTAGGTAAAAGTAATTTAATGCCAAGTAAATCCTTACCTTTCTTGTAGAAATCCAATTTGCTGTTTTAGAGAAATCCATAGATGAAAATTTATGCTACTGACTTTCAAGTGCAGTGGGGGTGGGCGCTGCAACTTACTGCTCTCCTGCTTCTGACTGATAGGCCAACTCATGTTTCAGTGAGTTGCTAGTTAGGGATAGGAGACAAGTTACGAGCGAGTAAAGGGCAGGGAAGCAGGAGAACTGCAGGTGCAGCGCCCACCCACTGCGCTTCCAACTCATTAGCATAAAATTTCAACTACACATTTCAGCAGGAAAATGGATTTCTACAAGAAGAAAAGGATTTAATCTGCATTAAAGCACCTTTGCATACATGCCATTAGATTAGGACATACAAGCCTGGTGACTGATTCTCTTTAAAATACAAGTCAATTTGCAATTCCTAATACAAAAAGAGCATTCACAGTCAGGGCCCAATTTATAGTACATACTGCCCTGGGAACAAAGCTGTAATATACCTAGCTGTAAGCTGTATAGTGGTAAGATGTGATATATAATATATTAGGGGCCCTTTAAACATGCTAATAATCATCATTGTTTGCTTGTTTCTAAGCAATCTTCATCATATTCAGCCTTAAGAATCAAACTTGTTTATCTTTGATTAATTGTGATTTCATACCATTGTCATATTGTATGTATGTATGTATTGTCTGTTGTGATGCTTAGTGCCACCAATACTGCTAGTAGTAAAAAAACAGTGCCTCTCTGTAACTGGGGTAGGGATTCATCGTTGCCTGCTACAGGGGCAATTGTGATTGAAAATTTGTAGTAGAATAGTTAGCAATATGCAGGCAATGGTAGCAAACACAATGGGCATATTGTGGCCGAGAATATAGGGGCTGTGGGATTGTACAGTACAGCCAGGGGCCAAGCTTAAAGTTTGTGGAGGCCCGGTGAAAAGCATTTAGTGCTGGGGCCACCGGGTGTTGTGCTTTTAATAAGGGTTACATTAGGAATTTTGAAGCTGGTAATGCCAAAAGACACTGCTGTATTTTTTGTTATTTTAGCAAGGTAGCATTTATCCCCCACTCCCATATTTAAGGCACACACTGAAGCATCTGAGTGTCATCCTTGGATTTCAACAGCAGATCCTCTGGATTCATTAGAATTGCCATTTACAAATCAACGGAGTAGGATCTTAGCCAAAAATAATCAAGCTTACTGTAAATGGCCAGTAACATAACCATTTCTACAGAACGGACATGGCACTAGTATATACCGTACTGTATATATTTTTCTATCACAAGTTTTGGCAGAATTCCCACTATGCAGGTTATGGACCTGTGATGTTCTGGCTCTGTACACTGTCATGTGTACATCTTGGCCAATGGGGCTGCAAACAGCTAATTGATGGGGGTTTGGGTGTTTGATGATCAAGCAATATCTAACTAGTGGACAACCTCTTCAACAGGAAATATAGAGGCCTTTCAGCAAGAACTGTAATGTCAGTATAGCAACACTGAGGCTTTTCCATTGTTTCTTTAAGCAGCTACAAAAGCCTTTGGTGACACATACACAATATAATTTGTCAGAGGTGTCCTGCATGCTGTGGTGATAAATATCAGGAATGTTCTAGAACCATCTGCAGCTCGGGTACTATTCCCTTCCCAGGAAATATCCTGTGACATAACATGCCATATTTGTAACTATCCATATATGGACGATTACATAACTGAGGCGATTGGCTCTGTGCTGAAGGGTTGGGGGTGTGGATTTCCATACACCAGGAGACACATCAATGGTGAAAGGGGATTGACTAAGTGAGCAATTTCCCTGCTGTCTTCCTGCTACATGGTGACTTCAGAACACCTCAGCCATTTAGGCAGCAATGTCTTCGTATTTTAGTTATACGCTTACATTAGGGAATATTGTTTTAGGTGATGGAAGGGCTTGTACTGTATAGGCAAATATTTACACCAAATGCTAATATATTTATGTTGCAGCCTACCACTGTGATGCTGAACAGAGCCTAAGCTCATAGGCGGATTATAATGAGGGCATTCTTGCCTACCTACTGAAGCCTATGGGTCCGAGGGGCCCATGGACAGATTGCCCTCATTATATTTTGTGCGCCACCATCAGTGAGCTTATCACCGGGCAGAGAGCGTTCCTGAAGCTCCACTGCCAACAATAGAGAATAGTAGCGCAACTAAAATGGAGCTCCCGTCACCTTCTGACATCATCGTGCAAGCAGTACACATCGGCCAGAAGCCGAAGTGGATGGATCCTCTTATGAATCTTATGGAGAAGTAAGTATTCATTCTTCTTTTTTCAATGAATGAAATAGGGGTGTGAAAAAGGGCATTGTATTATAATAAATTGAGGTGGGGTAACTGAGGACAAGGCATAATGACTTGGCATGGCATATAAATATAATGAATCATGGGGGAACATGCAATAGTAATGAATTAGGGGACATGCAATTATAATTAATTGTCGGGACATGCAACTATAATTCAATCAAGGGAGCGGGAGGTGCACAGGGGTGGGGCTTTGATGACGCAGAGTGTGATAAATAATGAATTGGGGGACAGAGTATAGGGACTAATTAATTTCTATATTTATGAGTGGGGAAAAGTGGCTGATTATAACAGGGAGCACAGTGGTGATTATCAATTTATATTTGTAAATTGTGAGTGGCATAATAGCTAATTATATAGCTATGCATCGGGAGGGCGGTAATGTCACGATGGGCAGGCTTGCAGAATTGAGAATCTCTCCCCATGTGCTCACCCACCTATCCACTCTCTCTTTCCCCGTGTGCTGACTTCTCCCATATGTGCTCTTTTCTTTGACCTGTCTACCCCATGTGCTATCCCCCTTGCCTGCTGTCCTCTCTCCTTCCTGTGCTGTGCTCTCCCATCATGTGCTGTCCCATTTGAGCTGTCTCCCACCTGTGCTCTTTCTTTCACCCCTGTGTCTGACTGTGTACAGAACATACCACAGTTCCTGGGCAGGGGAGGGAGCAAAAGACAATACTGACATTACAGCAGGAGATCACAGAGGATACATTTTGTGAGGTAAAATATTGTTTAAAAACAGTCAGTGAAATATTTTACCTCACAAAATGAATCCTTTGTGATCCCCTGCTGTAATGTCAGTATTGTCTTTTGCTTCCTCCCTGCCCAGGAGATGTGGTATGCTCTGTACACGGTCAGACACAGACAATTTTTAAAATTAACTTTCATTAGTGGGAAAACCCCTTTAATGTGAGGGCTTCCTCTGCCTGGTGACACGTCACGCATCAGCCGCCGGGATCAGCCGAATGATTCACTGCGCCTGCACGGAATTCGCACAGGCACAGTACGATGGTGTTCCGCTGTTGGTACCGCGCAAGAGGCTGTGTGAGTGTGTGAGTATGAGTGTGTGAGTGTGTGTGTGAATGTTTGTGAGTGTGTGGTGCGTACGGCGTATAGAGTGTGTGTGTGTGTGGTGCGACGGTGTTCTGCTGGTGTACCGCGCAATAGGTTGGTACTAGCAGCAGTTTTCCATATTGAGACACCCATCACTTGGGTGTCCCAATATGGCGGTCGGTGAACTTCCTCCACTTGGAATTCTGGGATACGGGACATCTGGACAGAACAGGAAACTAATACATTACAAGACAATTATATAAATAGATAGCGTAGTGCATATGAAACATATGTGTACATATCTGTGACCTTTTTTATTTTCTAGAGCACAGTGATCAGTACGGCAAACTCTGCAGTGACTGAGGTGGACATTGTAAGTTAATACTTGTAAATAGGAAAGATGTGTATCTTCGTACCTGTTAGCCAGTAGATAGAAAAATATTTAGACTTGAGAGTCCTCAGTGGTCGATACCTTTTAATGGCTAATGAAAAAGATGGTAACAAATTGCAAGCTTTCGAGACTACTCAGGTCTCTTCATCAGGCAAAGACTAATACAAAATCTGAAGAATCACATATATTTATACACAAAAGGACACAGGAATAATGCAATAGGTAAGACAAGTGACGTGAAGCAGAACAGTTCAGGGCAGCACGGTGGCTCAGTGGATAGCACTGCAGCCTTGCAGCGCTGGAGTCCTGGGTTCGAGTCCCGCCAAGGACAACAATCTGCAAGGAGTTTGTATGTTCTCCCGTGTTTGCGTGGGTTTCCTCTGGGTACTCCAATTTCCTTCCACACTCCAAAAACATACTGATAGGGAATCTAGATTGTGAGCCCATCGGGGACAGTGACGATAATGTGTGCAAACTGTAAAGCGCTGCGGAATATGTTAGCGCTATATAAAGATTATTATTATTAATGTTTCTTTGGCCCGATGAGTGCATATCAACTCAAGGACCAAAGCAAAAGACCTTCTGAAGATGATGGCAGAGGTGGTAAGATTGTGTCAATTTCC
>JARQOD010000006.1:246204698-246222593 GCA_033576555.1 Oophaga sylvatica | reverse complement strand
ATTCATGTTGTGGGGTAGTTTTGCTGCAGGGGGGACTGGTGCACTTCACAAAATAGATGGCATCATGAGAAAAGAAAATTATGTGGCAATACTGAAGCAACATCTCAAGACATCAGCAAGAAAGTTAAAACTTGGGCGGAAATGGGTCTTCCAAATGGACAATGACTTGAAGCATACTACCAAAATGGTAACAAAGTGGCTTAACCCATTGACGACCGCTGATACTTCTTTTATCAGCAGCCATTAAGGGTACTTATTCCTCAGCACCGCTTTTTAACGACGCTGAGAAAAAACTGAATAGCGCCCCCCAGTGTCAGAATTTCTAGGAGAAAATTATTTGGGTCAGTTTATACTGACACCAGTGTTGCAATTGCCATTATTCACCAAATAAGGGTGACCACAAAAAAACAAAAAAAGTCAGATTTCCCATTTATTTCTCTCTCTTTTGATGTGATCTAGCACATTAGAGGAGAGTGAAGTGAGGTCCCCCTAGTCTCCCCAGTACCTGTGATGTGTCCTGGTCCCTCCGGCTGTGTACCCCGGCCATCGGCGTCTTCTTCCGGGAAAAAAATGGCATGCGCATGTGCAGTGCGCCCACCGAGATCTTTCATCCGCCACCCGGCAACAATAGGAGATTTCTCCTATTGGTTCATTTTGATCACTGTGATAGACCCTATCACAGTGATCAAAATAGAAAACAAATAGTAAATCAAACCCCCCCTTTAGCACCCCCTTAGTTAGGTAAAAATAATAAAATAAAAATGTATTTAATTCCATTTTTTCATTAGGGTTAGGGTTATGGTTGGGCTCATAGTTGGGGTTAGAGTTAGGGTTAGGTTTGGGCTAGGGTTAGGTTTGAGGCTAGAGTTAGGGTTAATGTTGGGGCTATAGCTAGGGTTAGGGTGGGGCTAGGGTTAGGGTTATGGTTGGGGTTATAGTTGGGGTTAAAGCTAGGGTTAGGGTTGGGCTAGGGTTAGGGTTAATGTGCTGGTGTAAGGGTTGTGGTGTTGGTGTTAGGGTTGTGGTTAGGGTTATGGTTAGGGTTGGGATTAGGGTTAGGGTTGTGCTGGGTTTAGGGTTGAGGTTAGGATTGTGTTAGGGTTGGAGTTAGAATTGGGGGGGTTTCCACTGTTTGTGTACATCAGGGGGTCTCAAAATACGACATGGCACCCACCATTGATTCCAGACAATTTTGAGTTCAAAAAGTCAAACGGTGCTCCCTCCCTTCTGAGCCCTGCCATGCACCCAAACAGTGGCTTTCCTGCACATACGGGGTATCAGCACACCAGGAGAAATTGCACAACAAATGTTGATTCCAAAAAAAGTAAAATAAAAAGTTTGATTCCAAAGTAAATTTTTTGTGAAAAAAGTAAAATGTACATTTTTTCCTTCCACATTGCTTTAGTTCTTGTGAAGCACCTGAAGGGTTAATAAACTTCTTGAATGTGCTTTTGCACACCTTGAGGGGTGCAGTTTTTAGAATGGTGTCACTTTTGGATATTTTCTGTCATATAAGCCCCTCAAACTCATTTCAAATGTGAGGTGGTCCCTGAAAAAAATGGTTTTGTAAATTTTGTTGGAAAAATGAGAAATCGCTGGTCAACTTTTAACCCTTATAACATCCTAACAAAAAAATTATGGTTACAAAATTGTGCTGATGTAAAGTAGGCATGTGGGAAATGTTATTTATTAACTATTTTGTGTGATATGACTCTGATATAAGGGCACAAAAATTAAAGTTTGAAAATTTCAGTTTTTTTATAAATAAACGCAAGTCATATGGAAGAAATTTTACCACTAACATTAAGTACAATATGTCACAAAAAAAAACAGAATCTTAGCCGAAGGTTGACCCTCTAACAAGACAATGACGCTAAGCATAGAGCTAAAACAGCAAATGAGTGGATACAGAACAACTCTGTGACCATTCTTGACTGGCCCAGCCAGAGCCCTGACCTAAACCCAATTGAGCATCTCTGGAGAGACCTGAAAATGGCTGTCCACTACGTTCACCATCAACCTGACAGAACTGGAGAGGATCTCAAGGAAGAATGGCAGAGGATCCCCAAATCCAGGTGTGAAAAACTTGTTGCATCATTTCCAAAAAGACTCATGGCTGTACTAGCTCAAAAGGGTGCTTCTACTCAACACTGAGCAAAGGGTCTGAATACTTATGACCATGTGATATTTCAGTTTTTCTTATTTAATAAATTTGCAAACATTTCTACATTTCTGTTTTTTTTCAGTCAAGATCGGGTGCAGAGTGTACATTAATGAGAAAAAAATGAACTTTTTTGCATTTACCAAATGGCTGCAATGAAACAAAGAGTGAAAAATTTAAAGGGGTTGAATACTTTCCAAACCCACTGTATGTCTTTTAATTCAGAAGTTTATGAGAAAATGTGCCTTTCTTTGTAGAACCATTTGGTCCTTTTCGCATTGCTTGTGTGCTACGCTATTCTGAACAACTCTCAGTTTAGGGTTATCATAAACAGGTCTCCAATCTAAATATACAACATTCACATCATTAATGCAGTATTATCTTCCTTTCCTCTTTGAAGGGTACATTTTACTTGACCTCTCTCATCACATCACATTACTCTTGAGGTAACATCCTCAATTACTAGTAAACTGCCCCGCAGTCATATCTGCCTTACTTGTGGAAGTAGTCTCCATTGTCTCCAGTGAGCAGTGTGATTTACTCTTAGATAGCATTTGTATTGTACTAAGCAGTACCTCCTGTCTCCATTCATGTTACAATAGACAGCAGAGGAACAAGCAGACAAAGTCGACTGTCTTCCGAAACATCCTTAGATAGTGACAATACCATTGACATAATTGTATGGTAATAAAGGAAATCCATGGCTTAACTCCAGCAACTCCTCACCTTATATAAGAATTATGGGACATTCACACTGCAAGTTAATTGTGAATGAGATGATTATTTATTGATTATCTGTATGTACAGGCTGCCAATGAATGAGCGTTTTGCTTATTCATCGGGTAAAATTATCTTTTGTAAAAGTTTACAGATCGGCAGTTGATTTCTGCCGCTAGTCTGTCTGCATAAACAGACTCTTACTTTAGATGACATTTGTCTTGTGAGGAACAAATTTAATTCATACTGGTAAAGAATATTGCAAAAAGTGCATATACTGATGAAGAATTCCTAATTTCTCTACAAAAAATGTAAAATAGTTATTTAGGATCAACTAAAAAATATGCCATGTTGGAAAGAGTCATAAAATATTTTATAAGTATCTTTTACCTGGTAATTCCCATTTACTCTGTAACTCCTTGGAAGACTTTGCTAATTTGACTGCATCAATAACATCACTATGACACACATGACCCCCAAAGCCAATCATTGGCCTCATCATATATACATGGCTGAGGCCAGTGATTGGCTGCTGCCACCAAGTAAACTATGATAGACTAGAGAACTGAAGCAGCAGCACTATAATGATATGGAATTTAACATGTAAGTAGAGGTTTTCTCATTTAACATATTTAAACCATTGGCTAATTTTTGCTGAACTTGAAAAACCACTTTAACTTGGTGAAAATGTAGCTACCAATTGGAGGATTAAGGTAGAAGGATAATTGTCTACCCCAAAACACCGAATCTTGATCCCTTCCTATCATGTAATGTTTGCTTATGTGGTGGATGGGCCTACTGGACCCATTCAGACACCGTAGCCTAGGTGGGAATGATTTGGTGGGATCCACTGAAGAACAAATATATGTTGTCTCACCAATTTTTCAGCATTGCTTCAACCAGTTCTATACAATATATATTCTCTCTCTCTCTATATGTACATCCTCCTCAATATTGAAATTGCAATACCGAGAAGGAAAAAGTGGTGGAATTATGGAAATCATAAGATTGATAGGTATGTTAATGATATGTTAATGATATGCAAATACTTGGAAAATAGAAACAACATTTTTGAAAATTCTTGATTTATTCAATATTAACCCCTTAGTGACCAGTAATACATCTTTTTACTGACCTGCAATATAAGAAACTAGTATTACCTGACAGCTGACAATCCAGCAGCTGTCAGCTGTACACTATAGCTGAAAACTTGCTGCATCAGCCACGATCATGTTGGCACTGACTATGGTCATTTAACCCCTTAAATGCTTCTGTCAATAGTTTCAACAGCATCTAGATGGTTAACAGTGTGAAGGCTTCCTCTTTAACCCCATTGGCACCCTGAGATCTTGATCGTGTGGTCCTGATGTTTGCCAAGGCAGTTTACGGCCAAATAAAGGCCTTAGAGTCTGCTGGTTATAGCAGCCTGTTAAAAGTTATCAAAATTTAGGTCAGAAAATAAACCTTTTAATTCCCGTTATGCCACATTTAATTAATTCCTGAAAAGCACCTGAAAGGTTAGTGAACTACCTGACAGCAATTTTGAATACGGTGAGGGGTGCGATTTTTAAAATGGTATTACTTTTGGGGGTTTCCAATATATAGGACCCCCAAAGTGACTTCAAAACTGAGCAGGTGTTAGGGTCTGCGGAACGCACCTAATAAATAATGTAGAGAGGTGCGTTCGCAGCCTGGGGTCCACCGTGCAGGCACTGCCTGCTGCTAGTAAGATGGCGTAAGTAGCGAACTCTGTTATCCCGCAGAGTCGCTAAAATAAACGCCGTAGCGCGCTGTGGCAGTTAGTGAGAAGTCTGTTAATCCACAGAGCCGCTAGCGGGAATGCCGCAGCGCTATATGGCGATAAATGCGAACTCATTTAGCTTCGGTGAGCCGCAAAGTAAAATGCTAGGGCGCTGGCTAGTGTTATAAAGCGAACCCTGTTTCGTCACAGAGCCGCTGAGAAACCCTACTGTGTTCAGGTACACAATTGACTGCTAAGCGAACATAGGAAGTGGTCATGCGCTATCTATGGCGTCTGTACGGCAGGTCCTGAATATGGCAACCAAACTCCTCACCGGTTATGCCAGTATTCTAAAGGCATCTAAGACACCGACCCTGACCAGCTAGCATACCAAGCTCCTCACCGATTAGGTTGGTATTGTAATGGCGTATTTCAGCCGCCCTAACCACACACACGCATGACCATACTGGCGCAAAGCACATAAAGGTTTGATACTAGCGCACGGCCGTGCGTTCAGGACAACCTTTTATAGCAGCCACGAGTAGAAGACCTTCCAGAAAGGACCAATAGAAAGCTGCTTCAGATCACAAACAGCTACAGGACCTTCCTGGAGGACCAATAGGAGTTGTAGCTGTATCTGAGCATGTGGCCCCTGATCTCCAATGGGAGATCTTGCCCTGGGCATGCTCAGAAGAAGAAACAGAGGACATAGTTCCAAATCTGCCTGCTCCAGCACTGGTTATAACCGAAGATCCCAGAAGAGGCAGCAGCAAGTCTCTGCACAGTATTAGACCGGGCAAGACGCTGGGACCGACGTCTCTGCTGAGCAGGTTCCACTGCGGCCGGAGATGGATGGGGGACTGCAGCGGGAATGGCTCGAGATTCCCCTGTGCAGCATTGGGAACTCGAACCCTAACAGCAGGTCCCTAAACAAAAAGTTTTGTAAATTTCCTTGAAAAAATACTGATACATTTTTAAACCTTCTAAAATGCTAGCAAAATAAAACAACATTTTACAAATGGTGCTGATGTACAATACACATGAGGTAAATGTAATTTCTTAATGTTTTTGTGTGGTTTGACTATCTGGATTAAATGGATAATCAATCATTCAAAGTTGGAAAATCACAATTTTTTTTATATTTTTTGCCCAATTTCTGATATTTTTTATAAATAAATGCAAAACATATCAATCTAAACTTTCCATTATCATAAAGTATGATGTGTCACAAAAAAATCTTAACATCAATGTGATATGTTGTAGCATTCCACAGTTATTACTACATACACTATGTTCCAAATTATTATGCAAATCGGTTTTAAGTGTCATAGCGTTTTTTGTTTTTTTTTGTAAATGAAACCCATTGATGGTATTGTGTCTCAGGCTTCTTTGGATAACTGAAATCAAACTCAGATACCTGTGATAATTAGTTTGGCATGTAAGCCCAATGGAAGGAAAACTGGATGTTCCACGCTATTAAGCAGGCCAGAGTTTTCAAGTAATATGGGAAAGAAAAAGGATCTCTCTGCTGCTGAAAAGCATCAAATAGTGCAATGCCTTGGTCAAGGGATGAAAACATTAGATATTTCCCGAAAACTTAAGCTTGATCATCGTACTGTTAAGAGATTTGTGGATGATTCTGAGCACAGACGTGTTTGTGCTGATAAAGACAGAATGAGGAAGGTTTCTGCCAGGCAAGTTCATCGGATTAAGAGAGCAGCTGCTACAAAGCCGTTACAAACCAGCAAACAGATATTTGAAGCTGCTGGTGCCTCTGGAGTCCTCAAACCTCAAGGTGTAGGATCCTTCTAAGGCTTGCTGTGGTGCATAAACCTACTATTCGGCCACACCTAAACAGTGCTCACAAGCAGAAACGGTTGCAGTGGGCCCAGACATACATGAAGACTAATTTTCAAACAATCTTGTTTACTGATGAGTGTTGAGCAACCCTGGATGGTCCAGATGGATGGAGTAGTGGATGGTTGGTGGATGGCCACCATGTCCCAACAAGGCTGCTACGTTAGCAAGGAGGTGGAGGAGTCTTGATTTGGGCCGGAATCAGGGCCGGCGTCAGCACCAGGCACACCCGGGCAAGTGCCGGGGCCCTGAGCAGGCGGGGGGCCCACTCGCCATCGGGCACCCCGGCGCCCGTTAGCGGAGGAGAGCGGTGTCAGCGCCGCCACTGGGCCCCCCTCCGCTTGCTCAGGGCCCCGGCAGGAGCTGGCACAATACTCACCTCTTCTGTGCCTCCGCTGCCGCAGCTCCGGGCTCGAGGGGGTGCCGGCGCTTCCTCTCACAGCAGCACCGCTGAATGATGTCATCATTCAGCGGCCGGCTGTGGCAGAGAGCACGCTGACGCCGAACAGGTGAGATGTGTGTGTATGTGTCTGTGTGTGTGTGTGTGTCTGTGTGTATGTAGTGTGGTGCTTTGTGTGTGTGTGTGTATGTATGTATGTATGTATGTGAGAGAGTGCTTGTGTCCTGTGGTGCTGTCTGTGTGTGATGATGGGCAGGCATTGATGATAATGGGCAGGCATTGATGCTAATGGGCAGGCATTGATGATGATGGGGAGGAGATGATGATGATGGGCAGGCATTGATGATGATGGGGAGGAGATGATTATGATAGGCAGGCATTGATGATAATGGGCAGGCATTGATGATAATGGGCAGGCATTGATGATGATGGGGAGGAGATGATGATGATGGGCAGGCATTGATAATGGGCAGGCATTGATGATGATGGGGAAGCGATGATGATGATGGGCAGGCATTGATGATAATGGGGAGGCCATGATGATGATGGGGAGGCCATGATGATGATGGGCAGGCATTGATGATATTGGGGAGGCGATGATAATGATGGGCAGGCATTGATGATAATGGGGAGGCCATGATGATGATGGGCAGGCATTGATGATGATGGGGAGGCCATGATGATGATGGGGAGACAATGATGATGATGAGAAGGCAATGATGATAATGGGGAGGCGATGATGATGATGGGCAGGCATTGATGATAATGGGGAGGCCATGATGATGATGGGGAGGCCATGATGATGATGGGCAGGCATTGATGATAATGGGGAGGCCATGATGATGATGGGCAGGCATTGATGATAATGGGGAGGCAATGATGATGATGGGCAGGCATTGATGATGATGGGGAGGCCATGATGATGATGGGGAGACAATGATGATGATGAGAAGGCAATGATGATAATGGGGAGGCGATGATGATGATGGGCAGGCATTGATGATGATGGGGAGGCAATGATGATGAGGGGGAGGCAATGATTATGAGGGGTAGGTGATGATGGGGAGGCAATCATGATGATAATGGGGAGTCTTTCCACAGCGCCCTTTCCTGAGCCGTAACAATGCAGAACGCAGTACAGCGCAGAGGAGAGCTCCATATTTTGTATGGAGCATTATATGGGGACCAGTATACTGTATGGAGCATTATATGGGGACCAGTATCCTGTATGGAGCATTATATTGGGTCCAGTATTCTGTATGGAACATTATTTTGGGTCCAGTATTCTGTATGGAGCATTATATTGGGTCCATTATTCTGTATGGAGCATTATTTTGGGTCCAGTATTCTGTATGGAGCATTATATGGGGGATGGCGGGGTGACATCCTGCATGGGGTATTATATGGGTGATGAGGGGGAGACTATGTGGTGCCCATAATATTGTATGGAGGACTGTACTGTCCAGTCTGTACTGTGTGCTGTGAGGATTTGGCGGTTTTTGAGCTATTGTACAATTTACAATAGATATCAGTCATGTAATGGAAGAAGTGAAGTATCTGGCATTGTACTGTACCTATATTTCTCTGCTGTATCTGTGCATCATGAATCGTGGTCTGTGTTAAAGGGGCCCACTGAGGCTCTTTCGCCCGGGGCCAATAAAAACCTGGAGCAGGCCTGGCCGGAATCATGGGGAAGCAGCTGGTAGGGCCCTTTAAGGTTCCTGAAGGTGTGAAAATGACCTGTGCAAAGTGTATAGAGTTTCTGACTGACAACTTTCTTCCATGGTATAAAAAGCAGAAACATGTCTTCAGGAGCAAAATCATCTTCATTCATGACAATGCATCATCTCATGCTGCAAAGAATACCTTGGAGTCATTGGCTGCTATGGGCATAGAAGTAGATAAACTCATGGTGTGGCCACCATCTTCCCTGACCTCAACCCTATAGAGAACCTTTGGAGTATCATCAAGCAAAAGATCTATGAGGGTGGGAGGCAGTTCACATCAAAACCGCAGCTCTGGGAGGCTATTCTGACTTCATGCAAAGAAATACAAGCAGAAACTCTCCAGAAACTCACAAGTTCAATGGATGCAAGAATTGTGAAGGTGATATCAAAGAAGGCTTCCTATGTTAACATGTAACTTGGCCTGTTAGGATATTTTGGAGTTAAGTAGCTTTTTTGTTCAGTGAATGTGACCTCCTAATGCTGCAAATTCCACAAATGAGCATTTTCATTTCTTTAAAACAGATCAAATGTTCAGAAATTCTACTGTGCCTAATAATTTGGAACAGTGCATTTTGAGTTTTTTTCCATTTTGGAGATTATACTGTTATCATTGGGAGGTTTCTTCAATAAAATTCGATGTATACTCTAACGGGTGATGACTTTTATTAGACTGACTGTCATTTGCACCGACCACTTAGGAAAATCAGAGAAAAATATAATTTGCATAATAATTTGGAACATAGTGTAATGTGACACTGGTTAGATTTTTAAAAAATTGACTTGGTCACTAAGGGGTTAAGTATTGAGGATTGAGCACCACGCACAGAAATACACACACTTACACAAATTGGCATGCTATCAATGAGATTATTAATGTCCAGTGATGCTGCAGGTTAGGCCAGGGTCAGACTTGGTAGTGCAATGCGAGAAACTCGCCCGAGTCTCTCGCCTCAATACCCGGCACTGTCGCCGGCACAGATTTCTATGCAGCCGAACGCTCCCGTCCAAGTGTCGGCGGCAGTGCCGGTTATTGATGTGAGAGACTCACGCTAGTTTCTCGCATTGCAGTTGCAAGTGTGACCCGGCCTAATAGTAACAATTATTGCACAGTCTAAATATATGGAAACTTACTGCGAATGTTTGATCAAAATTGACTGAGCATACATTAACATTAATAATATCAAAAGAGTTATCTGTAAATATATATTTTCATCTATAATACATTTGACTACGCTAGGCGTGCGTTATATAAGAAATGGTATCTGTGAAATTCATCAATAGTTTGTTGGTTTCAACAAATATAAATATTAATGGGCCCAGTTTCAGATTGAGATTCTTTGAAAATAATTGAGGGCCCAAACCTCCATCAATACTGAATACTGTAGACTGTGAGCCCTCGCGGGCAGGGTCCTCTCTCCTTCTGTACTTGTGTGTCCCTTGTCTAGCACATGTTTATTGTATCTGTCTATATTTTTCCCTTTTCATATGTAAAGCGCCATGGAATAAATGGCGCTATATAAATGTATAATAATAATAATAATAATAATATATTCATGGGCATGTAATTGAATCCATAAAGAAATTGGCCCTAGTGTCAAGTGACTTAAAGTCAACTGCAAATTACCTTATCTTCTGCTGTACCAATGGGGCCCTGTTGTATGAGGGTCCAAAATTATCTTAGGGCTCAGTCCTAATTGAACATTCTCTGCTTAAAGGGATTGTCCAGTCTAAGAAGAAAAGTCTGCAGTCATTGTGTGACTGTAGACTGCCGAATTGTTACAGTGTGCAATGTCCATACTGTAATCATTCAGCTGTACTGCCCATGCTAGTGGTCACTAGATTGCATGTATTTGATTGTAATATACATGCCAACTAATCTACCATAATCTGTATTCTCTCAGTTTCTGCACAGTGAATACAGAGGAATCGTGACACTGTGAGCATTGTACATCATTACAATTCAGCAGTCTGCAGATTGTAACTGTAGACTTCTCTTGAAACCAAACAACCCCTTTAAAACTGGCTGGCTATACACATCGAATTTGTCAGCAGAATAGTTATCTCCCCAATAAACATATTCATCTATCCTCGAAGACATTGGATTTTTACTGACGTTGAAAAGATTTAGCAAAAGTAAAATGTCAATTGCCGATTTTAGTGTTTTAGTGTTTCTTGCAATAGTATTACTAAAGAATTTGTACAACTGAGCTCTTCTGCATACTTAAATGCAAATTGTTACAACAAGCATTATATATTCAGTACATTGATTCATTAAGATGTGCTAGAGATTTGAGCTCTGAAGATTATAGAATTATAAACACCGGCTTAAAGATTAATCTATCTTTATCTCTTTCCTGACAACTGCTATATTTAAACAGCGCATGTCAAGTGTTGGTGTATGGAGCAGGGTCAGGAGCTCAGCCTGCTCAATACTCATTATGCACTGGTTTTATTGTACAGCTTGCACTTTCCGCTAAGAGCAGCGAGTGGACAGGTAATATGGGGAGGGGCAGGATAGCAGAGCATACAGTGCTAGGAGAGGAGAGCTGGTACAAGCGTTTGTAATGTGACACAGCTAAACTCAGCTGTGCTGCTCCTTCCAGGGACCTTATCTGAAAGGTGAAAGTCATCCATACTCCAATCTTCAAACACTTGTAATCATGCATGAGGTTAGACCCGGAAATGAGGCTGTATCATTACATCTCACACACTGAGAAACCTAATTTGTGGTGGAAGCATGGTCATTTTCTGCTGAGTGTTGCTGCCTGCCTATTATTTTGCTACTCATAGAGGAAGAAGTAGGACATGTCCCCAGTGAAAACTATCTAATAGCACCCATTTGGACCCAAAAGTTAACTCATGAGGTGCCAATATCTCTGCGATCTTGAAACGAAATAAAAAAACAGGCCAAAAACATTTTATTCCGCTGTGCAGCCACTATTACATTGTGTCACCAGTTCAACATGAACAACTTTTTTGAAAGGTAATCTTTAAATACTATATCCCCACTGACAAAATAAAAATAACAGACACTCACCTCCTGCTCTGGCTGCATTCCAGTGATGTTGGCACCAATTTTTCTAGGACTTGCATGACATTGTTATGCCATGTGCACACTGCATTGAACCAGCTGCTAATGAGTTGCTTCACTCACACTTCCTTTGAACAAACCTCAGATGGCTGAAGGAAGTTTGAGAACTGCAGCCCTTTTTGCAGCCACATTGGCTGCAGTGCTAACTTTTCATAATAATACCATCCAAGCCCTGGAAGAACCATTGTCAACATCACTGGAAAAGCACCAGAGGGGGAGGTGTCTGTTATTATTTTAAGGGAATCTAATATTTAAGAAAGGTTTGCCTAAATAGTGGACAGCCACTTTTATCCACATGGTAAACAAAATTAATAAACTTTAATAAAAAATACATCATATGTTCCTGAAAATGATAAAATGATACCAATGAAAACTAAAACTTGCCATAAAAAACACAAGCTCTCACAGAGGTTCATCAATGGAAAAATTAAAAAACATGGAGCTTAGAAGATGGTGACACAAACCAAAAATATATTTTTAGAAATTTCTGATTTTTTTAATTGCAAAAGTTAAAAAAATTACTAATTTAATATCACAGTAATTGAACATACCTGAAGAATCATATTGTCAAGCTATTTGCTATACAAGTTTAAAAATGCTGTTGTTTTTTTTTTTTCACCCTCCTATTATTTTACTATTTTACCCCACTTGGAATTATTTTCTTTCTTTTTCAGTAAATGATATGTTAACTAGGGATGAGCGGACCCATGGATGTTCGGGTTCGTCGAGTTCGGCCGAACTTGACACTGGACCCGAACCCCATATAAGTCAATGGTTGACCCAAACTTCAGTGCTGTAAAATGGCTTTAAACTGGTTGGACTAAGGGTTAGGGGGCTGAAAAATGCAGTAAAATGCGGGTAAGAGCAGGACAGTTGCCCTGCAAACAAATGTGGATAGGGAAATGATTTAAAAGGGTTATTTCACCATAGCAATCATGGTAAAATAGGAATTACATGAATAACATAAACATTTTAACAGTGTCCCCACAAAGACTGAGGCTTGCTACCGCCAGTTCAGTTACAAATTTCACCCAAGGAGCATAGGGCAGAATACCCCCACAGAAGCTGATTCAAAATTTCACCTACAGAACATGTTTTCACCTTTTCCCAACAGCTCCAAAATTTCAGTTTCAGTAGCGTACATTACAGCAGATGCTGATGAAAAGCTGTTAGCATGATTTTGTATTGAGCTGGCGGTCCACCACTAGGCTTACTACCAGTAGTCTATTTAAAAATGTCACCCACGGAACATGGGACAGAGTACCCACACAGCTCCAGCTACAAATTGACCCACAAAGCATGGGCAGAGTACCTCCACAAAAGCAGTTTACAAATTTCACCCACATAGCATGGGGCAGAGTACCCCCAAAGAATCAGCTTACAAATTTCACTAAAAGACCATGAGGCAGAGTACCCATGCAGAATCTTACTAAAAATTTCACCCACAGAGCATGGGGCACAGTACCACCACAGAATCTTATTCAAAATTTCTCCCACAAAGCATCATGCAGACTACCCCCACAACTCCAAAATGTCTGCCCCAGTAGCATACATTTCAGCAGCCACCGATGAAAAGCTTATTTTGGATAGAGCTGGGGGTACACCATAAGGATTGCTACTGTCAGTCCAGTTAAAAACTTCACCCACAGAGCATGGAGGAGAGTACCCCCAAATTTCACCCACATAGCATGGTGCAGTGCACCCCCACAGAATCCTATTGAAAATTTAACCCACAGAGCATGGGTCACAGTACCCTCACAGAAGCAGCTTTTACATTTCACCCACAGGGCATGGGACAGAGTACCCCCACAGAATCTTATTAAAAATTGTATCCACTGAGCATGGGACAAAGTACCTCCACAGGAGCAGCTTAAAAATTTCACTCACAAAGCATGGGGCACAATACCCCCACAGATGCAGCTTACAAATTTCACCCACAAAGCATGGAGCAGTGAACCTCCACAGAAGCTGATTAAAAATTTCACCCCAAACAATGGGGCACTGTACCACCACGTGCAGGGTTGCAGAGTAGACATAGCAGCTTAAAGGCACAATTCTCCAACAGGCATGGTGCAGAGTACACAGAGCGCTTTTGCACAGTACTTCCACAAGCAGGTTGCAGAGTACACACAGCGGCTTTTGGCACAGTATTCCTACAGGTGAGGTTGCATAGTACACACAGCAACTTTTTGCAGAGTGCACAGTGAGATTCTGTCTCTCATTCCAGCTGCATCCTGTCCTTAAACTAATAAGAGCAGAATGGCGGCGGCACTTATGATCTGGCCTTTATACAGGCAGGGTCACATGGGGCGTCGGTCAATCACAGCCATGCCAAGCTCTGGAAGTGCCCACAGTCTAAAAGATTGTTGATTGGCTGCACTGCTTTATTAGTCTGGCTAACCCGAACAGGAAACCAGACGTGTATTAAAAAAATCCATGTTCGGGGTTCTGTACCGGACACTAGAACTTTACCATTTGGGTTCACTCATCTCTAAGTATAACATATTATATGATAAAATGAATCAAATCATTCAAAACTAAGAGTTGTTACACAAAAAACAAGCCCTGATATGTCTATATCAACAGTAAAATAAAAATGTAGGGGAGGAAGACTAAAGCACAAAAATGAAAATTGGCAATTAATTGGGACTACAGGAGATAATGGGGACTAATTATGTTTGTTAGCCTAAAAATGAGCAAGAAGATGAATAAATTGTTTTACATTGCTATAATTTATACTAGCTAAGTGTAAATTATGATATAAACTATATGGAAAAATAGTGGCTAATCCTTTGCATTTGTGAAGGTGGAGCAGATAATGAATGAGATCAAGGGTGGAGATTTAATCAGGTCTACAAAATTTTAAAGGTTATAAAAATACATGTTGAAAATGTATAAATTCTTGTGTGTATGGTAACGCGGAGTATTTTCCTTCTTTTAATCATACGGATTATCGAAGTCTGGCTATTTGCTGACTAAGGATAATAAAAAGAACATAATGGCACTTCTCAAACAATTCCCTGTGTTATGGCAAGGAATCTTCTCCACAGGTGAGGTAATCTGACTTACCTTTTATTATCCTGGGTAACACATGCATATATCTGGTCTGACAAGCAGCAAAGACGTTTAAAGCACTTAGGATATGTTTGTAAAACATGGACGAATCTACTAGATAATAAAAGTTGTCTTTACTGTGTGTACGGGATAAATGTGATCTGTATTACTAGCTTGTTAACTTCTGAGAATGGCATATGTTTATCTACTTCTATTCCACCCAAAACTGAAAAAGTCAAGTAAAACTATTCAGAACTAAAAGTGTTGCTCATTTTATCACCAACGGATAATTCTCATATTAGAGCACAAAGAAGAAACGAGAAATGAAGAATCCTGTAATGTCATGAAAGATATGACCAAAATGTTTAATGTTCTTATCTTATGACTACAATAGAAGACTGCAAGGTTGACCATTGCTGCTGAATTATCCAGTATTGAGACGAGCAAATCTTCAGCATTTTTAGGGGTTTACATGATCTTTAGAGTAACAGAACCTATTGCTTGGACCAATCTCTTGCCTTATTATGTTTTCTTAACATCATAATGTACAATTCAAAAAACTAAAGAACAGAGATATTGTCCCAAAGCAATACCGAAATGTGTCATATATCAAACCTGCAAGAAACACTGACGCTTAGCAATATGACAAAATATTACAAGATAAGAATACCACTTTAAGGCTTTTTATTGGTAATCCACTTTGACCATTTCACTCTTAAAGTGACCATTAAAATCATTATCAATATATGTAAAAATGTCACTAATTGTTGAGAACTTGAAGGTATTGCATGCCAAAATTATGACTCTGGCAATAGCTGTCGCTATGGCCACAGTAACACGTCTCAACTGAGAGAATTATTTTGATTGAAATGTCCATCAGATCAATGTGAACAACTGTAAAGGGCTCTGAAAGGCTTCAACCAATCAATGGCTGCTGATTGGCTGCAGCAGTCTCAAGAAAAAGCATACACCCGGACCGCCTGGAGACTCAGTGCCAACGGCATCAATTATGATTTTATTTTTTATTTTACAATAGGCAATTTAGCTATTAAGAAAGGGGTATCAGTAGTCCACAAACCCTTTAAATTCAGAAAACATTCCCCTATTATTTAAAAGTATGTTCAATATAATTGTCACAGAAGCTTGCTCATTTCTTAAAACGGTTGTACATTACTCTAATAATCCCTTCTCAATCTCTGTTTCCCCCAGTAATGTAATAACACTTCTCACCTCTGGCTCCAGTGCCGTTCCACAGGTGTCGGCACTGCCTCTCTCAGGGATCACATGACATCGTTATGTTACATGATCCCTGAGGCCGATCAACAGCTCCTTCACTATCTACGCCTTTGGGCCAATCACATACACCCGGAGGAAGGGAGAGTGCAGCAGCTCCGAATTCCCCCAGATGCCTGTGATTTGTTGCTTTGTTACGCAATCCCTGAGAGAGCCAGTGCCAACACCACTGGTACAGCGCCATAACCGGAGGTAAGGATAGGTGTTATTATTTCACTGGGGGAAACATAAGGACTGAAAGTAGTTGACAACCCATTTAAAAATTTGGCCCATTAAGAATAATTATTACCTATTCACACAATAAGTATCAGATTTATAGGCACTAGCACTCTCACTGATCACAATAAATGGGGTGCAGTGAGTTGTGTTTTAATGGATCCGTGGTTTAGGTTATGCACTCCATTCAATGGCTATGGGACTGACAGAGATGGCTGGATACAGGGTTTGACTATCTGCCAAAGATAATGAATAGATTAGCGCCAACTCCTTTAAGTGAGGGGAGCTTATACCTATGGTTCATTTATTGCATGACGCAACTACATGCAGTAATTGAGCTTGGGTGAGGCATCATAAAAAATACCCTGATCTAAATAGATTTCCTGGTGGCATTGAATCTCTGCGTAGCATCCTGAATGTATGTGAGGTCATACATATGGTCAGCCATTTCCTCAGAGTGCTCACTACACCATAGTTGAGAATGTTTAATAAAGTAATTGAATTACATAATATAATTATAACACTAAATTCCTAATTAAGAAAAAAACAAACTGGGAAAATATTGCTTCGTAAACAACTGTTTCAGGCATGAGGAAGTGTAATCCCTTATTACATGATGTAATGTTATGTAATTTACTTGTGACTAAGCAAAGAAAGATTGTAAATTATCTCGAGATCAACAAAAAGGTATTATTAGGGATTACTTACTTCCAACTGTATTGTTATGTGTTTGAGTAATGCTGATTTTTGGTGTGTCTGCATCTGTTTTGTATGTGCTACAATTTTGGAATACATATACTGTACATACCTTGAATTAACCACTATAGATGACATTGCATCGGTCTGCTCCATACTGCACTCAAGATGAATAATCAACCCAATTTAATCTTCTGTATAATAATCTAAGCATGGACATTTTTTATTAGGCATTGGACAATAAAGAATGGACCATCAGCTGCTGTACTGCTAGAGAACACATCGGCAAAGAAAGGGGATTCTTTACTGTAAGAGCAATGAAACTATGGAACTCTCTGGCAGAGAAAGAAGTCATGGTTAATTCTTTGAAAGACATAAATAGAGCTTAATTTAATATAATATTACACAATTTGCAGTATGTATCAGATTATTAAAGACGAGTCATTGATCCAACGATTTATTCCAAATTGCCAAACTTAGAATCAGGGAATCATTTTTGTCCTAAGAAAGGGCATTTGGTCCCACTTTTTCTTACCCCTCGCATCAACATTTTCAGAAAGTTAAAGTATTATGATTTTAAAAAAGAATAAAAGATGATTTTGTTTTTGGGCAAAACCCAAACTTCATATATTCTTTGGGGAAAATGAAGACAAAGGAAGAATAGAAAGGGTTGCCCCACATTTTAAAGAATGGTTTCTTTAGGGGGAAAAAATCAGGGAAATGCTGATTTTCTCTTTAGAATCAGGATGGTATAGGGGCACAGCAATTTTTTTGGAAAAGTTTGAGTTTGCGTTTTAAATTTTTTAAAAACCCTAGGGTTTTTATGCATATATTTCCCGAGGGGTTCCCATCAGTGATTTTACATTTTCCCCATATATTTGTGCACCTAAAGACAGCTGTCCAAACACTGATAAATTTCCCATTTCCTACTGGACTCTATCA
>JARQOD010000006.1:245931672-246204598 GCA_033576555.1 Oophaga sylvatica | reverse complement strand
TTCGGGGGTGAATATGCACCTCTGTCAGAAATCCCTGCTTTTTATGGGTAAAGTAGGGCCGGGTGTAATTAAAATCCCCACCTGGTGGGGGGGGAGTGCTCGGTAAACAATAACATTCAATAACAAAAAAACCTGAGGACTCCAGACAATGTAAAACTAGGGCAAACCAGGGAAAGCTCCCCCCATGAAAAACATAAAAAAAAAAGGCTGCACTCAACATACAAAGCATGAAAATTTGGGAATAAAAAATTTTTAGTTGAATATGGCTTTGGAATAAAAGGAAAAATTTGGAGTTAGTAAAAAATTTTGGGCCAAAACATTTTAAAGCCCCCAAAACCACGAAAGGTGGTCTAAAAAACTGTGGTCCCTGCCCTAATGTAACAACCTTTTTGGCGATTTGAATTTTGGGGTGAATATGCACCCTGTCAGCAATGCCTGCATTTATGGGTAAAGTAGGGACCTGGTGTAATTAAAATCACCACCTGGTGGGGGCGGAGTGCTCGGTCAGCTAGCTAACATTCAATAGACAAAAAAACCTGACTGGCACATCCATCTATTGAATGTTAGCTTGCTGACGAGCACTCCGCCCCCACCAGGTGGTGATTTTAATTACACCAGGTCCCTACTTTACCCATAAATGCAGGCATTGCTGACAGAGGTGCATATTCACCCAGAAATTCAGATATCAGCCTAATAGAGGTATGTTCACATTAGGTCAGGGACTCACCAGTATTGAGACCACCTTGACGATGGTTGGTGGGCTTTAAAAAAGTAATGAAACTTTATCAACGTGTTATTAAGAATAACAATAATATATTAGTTTATAAGAAACATCTACATTTGTGGTTTAGTTTTATTGTTTTTACGTCTGCCCTTCCTTGTTTCCATTTTGTCATTCGATGTGTCACTGCAATGTCAACACCAGAAATGGAAGTGAGCTACTAAAGAATCTCATGACAGTTGTGTAGGTGTTTTGATGGAATTTAGTTTGCTTCCTAAAGCAACCAAAAAGGGACACCCCACCCCATCCTTCCAACTGGTAAAGTGCGTGCCTTTTCTTAACATAAGACCTTTTAATAGCTGATTGTGATACAGTAAGTGACCATATCTGGTATTTTGTGAACCAATATCGCCTGTTTTATTATTGCTCAGGTTTTTTCAGAGAATAAGGAATTGGTGTTTTTTGATTCAAGTGATTGCACTTCTTGAGTAGATTAGTGTAAATGTGCTTAAAATGTAAAAAATGTTTCTGCGAGCCCTATACAGTGATGTTTTTTTCTCATTGTCACTGCATGAAGTTCACACCATAAAGGTGGCCATGTATTTTAGATAGAAGTAGTTTGATTAAAATAGTTAAATCATTTAATATTTAACAAATAAAGTTGCACTCTGTAGTGCTATCTATACTGTATATATAAAAATGAGTGTATGTATGTATGTGTGTATGTGTGTGTGTATCAGCCACGCCCACTCCACATAGTCCCACCCAATCACAAAGCATCTTTCATTTAACCAGAGCTGTTTAAAAGAAGCTGAGCTGTGATTGGTTGCTATGAGCAACAGTTTTCCCACTCCACAGCACCTCAGCAGACACTGACTGGGTGGGAGAAATCTAGCATCACCGGGAACATAAGCTCCCAGCCATTGTCTGCCCCCAGAAAGGAGCAGAGAGCACATGACAGAAATGAATCACTCCCTCCTCTATTAGTGCCGGGCTCTATTGTTACTGACATAGAAAATAGCATCATCAGCGGCCGCACACAGAGCCGTACAGCCAGGTTACATAACAGCACATCTCCAGGAATTCTCTGCTCAGCGCCACCCAGCTTGGGACTATGGGATGGAGTATATGTATGATGGGTATATGGGCATGGGACTATGGGATGGAGGATGTGTGATGGGTATATGGACACTGGACTATGGGATGGAGGATATGCATGATGGGTGTATGGGCACAGGACTATGGGATGAGAATATGTATGATGGGTATATGGGCACGGGACTATGGGATGGAGGACATGTATGATGGGTATATGGGCACAGGACTATGGGATGGAGGATATGTATGATGGGTATATGGGCACGGGACTATGGGATGGAGCATGTGTGATGGGTACATGGTCACTGGACTATGGGATGGAAGAAGTGTGATGGTTATATGGGCACTGGACTATGGGATGGAGGATATGTATGATGGGATGGGTATATGGGCACGGGAATATGGGATGAAGGATATGTATGATGGGTATATGGGTATGGGACTATGGGATGGAGGATGTGTGATGGGTTCATGGGCACTGGACTATGGGATGGAGGATGTGTGATGGTTATATGGGCACTGGACTATGGGATGGAGGATATGTATGATGGGTATATGGACACGGGACTATGGGATGAAGGATATGTGTGATGGGTCTCTGGGCACGGGACTATGGGATGGAGGATGTGTGATGGGTATATGGGCACTGGACTACTTGATGTAGGAGATGTATGATGGGTAGATATGAGCAACTTTGCCTCCGGGAGGGTCGAGTCGGGTTTCGGACCACCCGACTTTCACAAAAGTCGAGTCGAACGAAATCGGCTGACTATCGGAAAAAGTGGAAGCTCCGACTGAAACACGAAACCCAATGCAAGTCAATGGGGAAGCAAAGTCGGCAGCGAGTGGAGGACAGTAAATACACCTAGAGTGCCCATTTTAATGCCAACGACATCAATTCTTATTACTTAAGCTTGGCAACCTTAATTAACTTTATGATAATAGTTACGCATTGAAAACTGGGGGTTATTTGGCTAAAGTTGTGGGGGGGCTGGGCTGGCTCCTTGTTTTCGTGGCCCCAGGCCAAAGAGTCTCAGTGGGCCCCTTTAAAACATACCACAATTCATGATGCTCCGATACGGCAGAGAAATATAGGTATAGTACAATGACAAACACTTCACTTCTTACATTACATGACTGATATCTATTTTAAATTCTACAATAGCTTAAAAACCGGACAGTATATTCCTCCATACAGTATTATGGCCACCACATAGTGCGCCATACAGAATAATGAGCCCCATATATTGCTCCATACAGAATAATTGGTCCCATATAATGTTCCATACAGTATATGATGAGCTCCACATTATGCTACAGTATATGATAGTCCCCATATAATGTGCCATACGGTATAGGACCATCCCCATAGAGTATAATGAGCCCCACATATTGCTCCATACAGTATAATGAGTCGCATATAAAGCTCCATAAAGTATATGATGGGCCCCATATATTGCTCCATACACAATGGGCTCCATATAATGCTCCATACAGAATAGGCCCCATATGTGCTCCATATGATGCTCCATACCCTATATGATGCCCCATAAATAATGAACCCCATATGATGCTCCAGTATATGATGGGCCCTATGGATGATTCTCCAGTGTATGATGGGCCTATATAATACTCCATATATAATGGGCCCAATATGATGCTCCAGTGTATAATGGACCCCTTATATGATGCTCCAGTGTATGCTGGGCCCCATTTATAATGCTCTAGTGTATGATGGGCCCCATGGATGATGCTCCAGTGTACAATGGGCCTATATAATGCTCCATATATAATGGGCCCCATTTGTAATGCTCCAGTGTATAATGGGCCTGTATATGATGCTCCAGTGTATAATGGGCCCCATTAATAATGCTATGATGGGCCTATATAATGCTCCATACAGAATAGGCCCCATATGTGCTCCATATGATGCTCCATTCCCATATGATGCCCCATAAATAATGAACCGCTTATGATGATCCAGTATATAATTGGCCCATGGATGATGCTCCAGTGTATGATGGGCCTATATAATGCTCCATATATAATGGGCCCAATATGATGCTCCAGTGTATAATGGGCCCCGTATATGATGCTCCAGTTTATGATGGGCCCCAATTATATTGCTCCAGTGTATGATGGGCCCCATGGATGATGCTCCAGTGTACGATGGGCCTATATAATGCTCCATATATAATGGGCCCCATTTGTAATGCTCCAGTGTACAATGGGCCCCGTATATGACGCTCCAGTGTATGATGGGCCCCATTTATAATGCTCCAGCGTATGATGGGCCCCATGGATGATGCTCCAGTGTATGATGGGCCTATATAATGATCCATATATAATGGGCCCCATTATAATGCTCCAGTGTATAATGGGCCCCGTATATGATGCTCCAGTGTATGATGGGCCCATTTATAATGCCATATATAATGGCCCCATTTGACATCTCCAGTGTATAATGGGCCCCGATATATGCTCCATGTATGATGGCCCCATTATAATGCTCCATAAGATATGATGGGCCCCATGGATGATGCTCCATGTAAGATGGGCCTATATAATGCTCCATACAGAATAGGCCCCATATGTGCTCCATATGATGCTCCATCCCTATATGATGCCCCATAAATAATGAACCCCATTATGATGCTCCAGTATATATTGGCCCATGGATGATTCTCCAGTGTATGATGGGCCTATATAATCTCCATATATAATGGGCCCAATATGATGCTCCAGTGTATAATGGCCCCTTATATGATGCTCCAGTGTATGATGGGCCCCATTATAATGCTCCAGTGTATGATGGGCCCCATGGATGATGCTCCAGTGTACAATGGGCCTATATAATGCTCCATATATAATGGGCCCCATTTGTAATGCTCCAGTGTATAATGGGCCTGTATATGATGCTCCAGTGTATGATGGGCCCCATTAATAATGCTCAGGTATATGGGCCATGAGATGCCTTATAGGCCTATTATGCTCCATACAGAATAGGCCCCATATAGTGCTCCATATGATGCTCCATTCCCTATATGATGCCCCATAATAATGAACCGCTTATGATGATCCAGTATATAATCCAGTGTATAATTGGCCCCATGGATGATGCTCCAGTGTATGATGGGCCTATATAAAGCTCCATATACAATGGGCCCCATTTGTAATACTCCAGTGTATAATGGGTCCCATATATGATGCTCCAGTGTATGATGGGCCCCATTAATAATGCTCCAGTGTATGATGGGCCCCATGGATGATGCTCCAGTGTACAATGGGCCTATATAATGCTCCATATATAATGGGCCCCATTTGTAATGCTCCAGTGTATAATGGGCCTGTATATGATGCTCCAGTGTATGATGGGCCCCATTAATAATACTCCAGTGTATGATGGGCCCCATGGATGATGCTCCAGTGTATGATGGGCCTATATAATGCTCCATACAGAATAGGCCCCATATGTGCTCCATATGATGCTCCATTCCCTATATGATGCCCCATAAATAATGAACCGCTTATGATGATCCAGTATATAATTGGCCCATGGATGATGCTTCAGTGTATGATGGGCCTATATAATGCTCCATATATAATGGGCCCAATATGATGCTCCAGTGTATAATGGGCCCCGTATATGATGCTCCAGTTTATGATGGGCCCCAATTATATTGCTCCAGTGTATGATGGGCCCCATGGATGATGCTCCAGTGTACGATGGGCCTATATAATGCTCCATATATAATGGGCCCCATTTGTAATGCTCCAGTGTACAATGGGCCCCGTATATGACGCTCCAGTGTATGATGGGCCCCATTTATAATGCTCCAGCGTATATGGGCCCATGGATGATGCTCCAGTGTATGATGGGCCTATATAATGCTCCATATATAGTGGCCCCATTTATAATGCTCCAGTGTATAATGGGCCCCGTATATGATGCTCCAGTGTATGATGGGTCCCATTTATAATGCTCCAGTGTATAATTGGCCCCATGGATGATGCTCCAGTGTATGATGGGCCTATATAAAGCTCCATATACAATGGCCCCCTTTGTAATGCTCCAGTGTATAATGGGCCCGTATATGATGCTCCAGTGTATGATGGGCCCCATTAATAATGCTCCAGTGTATGATGGGCCCATGGATGATGCTCCAGTGTACAATGGCCTATATAATGCTCCATATATAATGGCCCCATTTGTAATGCTCCAGTGTATAATGGGCTGTATATGAGCCCAGTGTATAATGGCCCCATTAATAATGCTCCAGTGTATGATGGGCCACATGGATGATGCTCCAGTGTATGATGGGCCTATATAATACTCCATACAGAATAGGCCCCATATGTGCTCCATTATGGCTCCATACCCTATATGATGCCCCATAAATAATGAACCCCATATGATGCTCCAGTATATGATGGGCCCCATGATGATGCTCCAGTGTACGATGGGCCTATATAATGCTCCATAAATAACGGCCATTTATAATGCTCCAGGTATAATGGCCCTGTATATGATGCTCCAGTGTATGATGGGCCCATTTATAATGCTCCAGTGTATAATGGCCCGTATATGATGCTCCAGTGTATAATGGCCCTATCTATGATGCTCAAGTGTATGATGAGCCCATATATTATTCTCCAGTGTTAATGCTCCCATTTATTGCTCAAATATATTAAAATAATATCTCTCCTCGCTGGGCACTGGTTATGTTTCGGTAACTTAGGAGAAATAGCAAAAACGGTAATACACCAGAGAGGCTGGAACCTATTGGATTGCAGTAACCTGAACTAACCACCCAACTAGAGGTAGCCGTGAAGCGTTCCTACGTTGATCCTAGACGCCTCGTCACAGCCTGAGAGATAACTACACCTAAAGGCAGAAAGATGAAAGCTATCTGTCCCGGAGCAGATCCCCAAAGAAAATAGGAAGCCCCCAAACATGTAATGGCGGTTAGACAAGAAGGAAGCACGGACACAGACAGAAAATAGAATGAGCAAACGCTGGGGCAAAATCTGTCTAGACAGAAAAGTACAGGAAAGAATTCTGACTGCAATCCAACAAAAACCCTAAAAAATACCAGCACTTCTGATTGCCAAAAAACCTGAGATCACACGATATCATCCACCTAAATCAGATTTCTGGTGTAACAAACGCAATTCAGCAAATAAAAAGTAACAAAGGAGCAAAGCAAAAGTGCAGACAAAAATGGAGCACAATAGCAGCGCCAGACCCCAAAAGGGGACAGGCTGCAGTCCACTGCAAGCAGCAAACCAGCAATGAAAATCAGAGGAAAAAAAAACAGCAAACACTTATTTGAAGGAGAGCAGGAACTTAGCAGTGCTTCAAGCAAGACCAGAAGAACAATTGATAACCGGCAAGGCTGCTGGGAACTAAGGCCACTTATATCCTACCATTCAGCGTCAGCTGAAGGCCATTCAGTAATCAATTCATTATCCTCAGCAACCACCGGAGGGAGCCCCAGCTCAGAAGCCGCATCCAGCATATTCACAACAGTACCCCCCACTTGAGGAGGGGTCACCAAACCCTCACCTGCACAACCAGGCCGATCAGGATGGGCTCGATGATAGGCACGGATAAGTCTCCCAGCATGAATGTCCGAAGTAGACACCCAAGAATTGTCCTCCTGACCATAACCTCTCCACTTAACCAAATACTGGAGTTTCCGTCTAGCAAAACGAGAATCCAATATCTTCTCAACCACATGCTCCAAATTGCCCTCAACCAAAACAGGGTCAGGAGGCGCAGGACTTGTGGAACACGTTATGGATCTTAACGTTGGTACTTTTGTTAGGGTTTTTCTTGGATTGCAGTCAGAATTCTTTCCTGTACTTTTCTGTCTAGACAGATTGGGCCCCAGCGTTTGCTCATTCTATTTTCTGTCTGTGTCCGTGCTTTCTTCTTGTCTAACCGCCATTACATGTTTGGGGGCTTCCTATTTTCTTTGGGGATCTGCTCCGGGGCAGATAGCTTTCATCTTTCTGCCTTTAGGTGTAGTTATCTCTCAGGCTGTGACGAGGCGTCTAGGATCAACGTAGGAACGCTCCACGGCTACCTCTAGTTGTGTGGTTAGTTCAGGTTACTGCAATCCAATAGGTTCCAGCCTCTGGTGTATTACCGTTTTTGCTATTTCTCCTCAGTTACCGAAATATAACAGTATAACCTGCCTAAAAAAAACCTGAAAATTGTATAGTACTCACAGAAGGGGAATATAGTAATAAGGAAACTCTGTTTGTTGCATTTTTTTTCCCCTCTTTTCTTGGGTGCTGAGGAGGAATTTTTTTTTTTTTTTTCTCAATGGAGTTTGCACAGTTGTCTGGCCGTGTGGATCAGCTTGCCACTGAGGTTCGGAGTATTGCTACCTATCTTGCTAGGTTGCCAGTTGTGGAACCTAGGATCCCCATGCCAGATTTGTTTTTGGGGGATCGATCTAAATTTCTGAATTTGAAAAATAACTGTAAGTTGTTTTTTGCCTTAAAGCCTAAGTCCTCAGGGAACGTGGCACAGCAGGTTCAAATTGTCATCTCCCTACTGCGCGGCAACCCTCAGGATTGGGCTTTTTCCCTGACACCTGGGGATCCTGTTTTGAATGATATTGATGTATTTTTTCTGGCTCTGAGGTTATTGTACGATGAACCTAATGTCACTGATCAAGCTGAAAAGATCTTGTTGGCATTAAATCAGGGTTTTGAAGACGCTGAGTTGTACTGTCAGAAATTTCGAAAGTGGGCAGTCCTGACCAAATGGAATGATGATGCTTTGGCAGCCCTTTTTCGAAAGGGTCTGTCAGAAAAAGTAAAGGACGTTATGGTGGGATTCCCTGTTCCCTCTGGTCTCAATGTTTCTATGTGTTTGGCTATTCATATTGACAGACGTTTGCGTGAGCGCAGAGGTATGCATGAGATGGTGTTGCCTTGTGAGCCAGCTTTGGAGCCCATGCAGTGTGATGGAGTGACTCTGGGGCTCAGCGTCATGAGTTTCGTAAGCGCAATGGGTTATGTTTCTACTGTGGTGACACTTCCCATGCTATTTCTGTCTGCCCTAAGCGGAGAAGACGTTTTGCATGCTCAGTTGTCTTGGGTAGTGTTCAGACTAAATTTCTGTTGACTGTTACCCTGATTTGCTCCCTGTCCACATTTTCTGCTCAGGATTTTGTTGATTCAGGAGCAGCTATTAACCTGATGGATTTTGACTTTGCCAAAGGTTGTGGGTTTCCCATGGTACCCCTGCGGAAGTCTATTCCACTGCTGGGCATTGATTCTACCCCTTTGGCGGAGAATAAACCCGTTTTCTACTCAGGTGATAATGAGGGTTGAACCAGATCATCAGGAGAGTTGCAAATTTCTGGTGCTGCATAATCTGCATGACATTATTGTACTAGGTTTCCCTTGGTTACAGTCTCATAATCCTGTTTTGGATTGGAAATCTGAGTCTGTGACCAGTTGGGGCTGCCAATGTGTTAATACTGACACTCCTGTTTTTTCTGCCTCTCCCCAGTCTCAGGATGTCCCTGACTTTTTGACTGATTTTTCTGATGTGTTTAGTGAAAGTAAATCTGCATCCTTGCCCCCTCACAGGAGCTATGATTGCGCTATTGAATTAGTGCCTGGTGGTAAAATTCCTAAAGGTCGCCTTTTTAATTTATCTGTACCTGAACTCGATGCTATGCGATCTTATATTAAGGAGTCATTGGAAAAGGGTCATATCAGACCATCCTCTTCACCCTTGTGTGCCGGTTTTTTCTTTGTGGCCAAAAAGGATGGTTGATTGAGGCCGTGTATTGATTATCACCTCCTGAATAAGATCACTGTTAAATATCAATATCCATTACCTTTGATTTTTTACCTATTTTCCAGAGTGAAAAGTGCTAGTTGGTTTACCAAGCTTGACCTCAGGGGGGCGTATAACCTTATTCGCATTAAGCACGGGGATGAATAGAAGACGGCGTTTAATACCCCAGAGGGGCATTTTGAGTACCTAGTGATGCCTTTTGGGCCCACTAATGCCCCTTCCGTCTTCCAATCCTTCATGAATGATATTTTCAGGGATTTTGTGGATAAATTTCTGATTGTTTATTTGGATGATATCTTGATTTTTTCCAGTGACTGGGACTCTCATGTGAAACATGTTCGGACTGTGTTCCAGATTTTGAGAGAGAATGCACTGTACAGTCATGGCCAAAAGTTTTGAGAATGACACAAGTATTAATTTTTACAAAGTCTACTGCTTCACTTTTTCTAATGGCAATTTGCATATACTCCAGAATGTTATAAAGAGTGATCAGCTTAACAGCAATTACTTGCAAAGTCAATATTTGGCTAGAAAACACATTTCAACATCATTGCAGCCCTGCCTTAAAAGGACCAGCTAACCTCTTTTCAGTGATTGCTCCATTAACACAGGTGTGGGTGTTGATGAGGACATGGCTGGAGATCAATCTGTCATGATTAAGTAAGAATGATACCACAGTACACTTTAAAAAAAGGCTGGTGCTTGGCACCATTGTTTCTCTTCTGTTAAACATGGTTATCTCTAAAGAAACACGTGCAGTCATCATTGCAATGCACAAAAATTGCCTAACAGGGAAGAGTATCGCAGCTAGAAAGATTGCACCTCAGTCAACAATCTATCGCATCATCAAGAACTTCAAGGAGAAAGGTTCCATTGTTGCCAAAAAGGCTTCAGGGCACCCAAGAAAGACCAGCAAGTGCCAGGACCATCTCTTAAAAGTGTTTCAGCTGCGGGATCGGGCTACTAGCAGTGCAGAGCTTGCTCAGGAATGGCAGCAGGCAGGTGTGAGTGCATCTGCACGCACTGTGAGGCGGAGACTCTTGGAGCAAGGCCTGGTCTCAAAGAGGGCAGCAAAGAAGCCACTTCTCTCCAGAAAAAACATCATGGACAGACAGATATTCTGCAAAAGGTACAGGCAGTGGACTGCTGAGGACTGGGGTAAAGTTATTTTCTCTGATGAATCCCCTTTTCGATTGTATGGGACATCAGGAAAACGCCTCATTCGGAGAAGACAAGGTGAGCGCTACCACCAGTCTTGTCTCATGCCAACTGTTAAGCATCCTGAAACCATTCATGTGTGGGGTTGCTTCTCAGCCAAGGGAATCGGCTCTCTCACAGTCTTGCCTAAAAACACAGCCATGAATAAAGAATGGTACCAGAATGTCCACCAAGAGCAACTTCTCCCAACCCTCCAAGAGCAGTTTGGCGGATCAACAATGCCTTTTCCAGCATGATGGAGCACCTTGCCATAAAGCAAAGGTGATAACTAAATGGCTCAGGGAACAAAACATAGAGATTTTAGGTCCATGGCCTGGAAACTCCCCAGATCTTAATCCCATTGAGAACTTGTGGTCAATCATCAAGAGACGGGTGGACAAACAAAAACCTAAAAATTCTGACAAAATGAAAGCATTGATTGTGCAAGAATGGACTGCTATCAGTCAGGATTTGGTCCAGAAGTTGATTGAGAGCATACCAGGGAGAATTGCAGAGGTCCTGAAGAAGAAGGGTCAACACTGCAAATATTGACTTGCTGCATTAACTCATTCTAACTGTCAATATAAGCTTTTGTTACTCATATGTTTGCAATTATTATATTTCTGTCTGTGATAAAAACATCTGTCAAACACACATAAAAACCAGAGGGCAGCAGATCATGTGAAAATATAATATTTGTGTCATTCTCAAAACTTTTGGCCATGACTGTATGTGAAGGGATCAAAGTGTCTTTTTGGCGTACAAAAGATCTCATTTCTGGGATTCATTTTGTCTCTGTCTGTTATTGAAATGGACCCGGTCAAGGTTCAGGCCATCTGTGATTGGGTTCAACCTACCTCATTGAAGGCTCTTCAGAGATTTTTGGGTTTTTCCAATTTTTATTGGTAATTTCTCTGGTATTGTTAAACCATTGACTGATTTGACCAAAAAGGGTTCCGATGTGGTGAATTGGCCTCCTGAGGCAGTTTCAGTGTTTCAGGAACTTAAGCAGAGATTCATTTCTGCTCCTGTTCTATGGCAGCCTGATGTTTCTCTACCGTTTCAGGTGGAGGTTGATGCCTCTGAGATTGGGGCAGGTGCCGTTTTGTCCCAAAGGGATCCAGAGACATCTAAGAGTAACCCTTGTGCCTTTTTCTCTCTAAAATTTTCTCCAACTGAACGTAATTATGACGTGGGTAATCGGGAGTTATTGGCCATGAACTGGGCTTTTGAAGAGTGGAGACATTGGCTGGAAGGAGCCAAACATCAGGTGGTGGTCCTCACGGACCATAAGAACCTGATTTATCTCGAATCAGCCAAGCGACTTAATCCTAGACAGGACAGGTGGGCCTTGTTTTTCACACGTTTTCATTTTGTGGTTTCTTTTCTTCCTGGCACTAAGAATGTCAAGGCGGATGCCCTCTCGAGGAGTTTCTTTACAGATTCTCCTGAGTTATCTGATACTGCTGTTATTTTGAAAAAGGGTGTGGTTCTTTCCGCCATTTCTCCCAATTTGAGACTGGTTCTGGAAGGGTGTCAGGAGGATAAACCTGAGCGCTACCCTGTTGGGAAGTTGTTTGTTCCAGACCAGTGGAAAAAGAGTGTGATGTCTGAGATTCATTGTTCCGCGTTGGCTGGTCATCCCGGGATTTTTGGTACCAGAGACTTGGTGAGTCGCTCCTTTTGGTGGCCTACCTTGTCTCGTGACGTCAGGGACTTTGTGCAGTCCTGTGGGACTTGCTCTCGTTCCAAGCCTTGCTCTCGTTCTAGTGGTTTGTTAATGCCGTTGCCATTGCCTGTACCCAAGAGGCCATGGACCCATATTTCTATGGATTTTATTTCTGACCTTCCTGTCTCTCAGAGAATGACCGTTATCTGGGTAATCTGTGATAGGTTTTCCAAGGTGATACATCTGGTGCCATTACCTAAGTTGCCTTCCTCCTCCGAGTTGGTGCCTTTGTTCTTTCAGCATGTGGTTCGGTTACATGGCATTCCGGAGAACATTGTGTCTGACAGAGGAGTCCAGTTTGTTTCCAGATTTTGGAGGACATTTTGTTCTAAACTTGGTGTTCAGTTGTCTTTCTCCTCTGCATTTCACCCTCAGACCAATGGACAAACCGAGAGAACAAACTAGACCTTGGAGACTTATTTGAGATGTTTTGTGTCTGCTGATCAAGATGACTGGGTCTCTTTTTTGCCTTTGGCTGAGTTTGCTCTTAATAATAGAGCTAGCTCTGCCACCTTGATGTCTCCATTTTTTTGCAATTCTGGGTTCACCCTCGATTTTCTTCAGGACAGGCGGAGGCTTCTGTCTGTCCGGGGGTTGACTACATTGTGCAGCGTATGCAGCAGATTTGGGACCAGGTGGAGAGGTTGTCTCTCTCTCAGGAGAAGGCCCAGCGGTTTTCCAACCGGCATAGGACTGATGGTCCTCGTTTTAAAGTGGGGGACTTGGTTTGGTTGTCCTCAAGGAATATCCCTATGAAGGTTGCATCTCCAAAATTTAAGCCAAGATTCATTAGACCTTATAAGATCATGGAAATTATTAATCCGGTTTCCTTCTGTTTGCTTCTTCAAGGGACATTTAAGATCCATAACGTGTTCCACAAGTCCTTATTGAAAAGGTTTGTCGAACCAGTGGTTCCTATGGCTGCACCTCCCGACCCTGTTTTGGTTGAGGGCAATTTGGAGCATGTGGTTGAGAAGATATTGGATTCTCGTTTTGCTAGACGGAAACTCCAGTATTTGGTTAAGTGGAGAGGTTATGGTCAAGAGGACAATTCTTGGGTGTCTTCTTCGGACATTCATGCTGGGAGACTTATCCGTGCCTATCATCGAGCCCATCCTGATCGGCCTGGTTGCGCAGGTGAGGGTTCGGTGACCCCTCCTCAAGTGGGGGTACTGTTGTGAATATGCTGGATGCGGCTTCTGAGCTGGGGCTCCCTCCGGTGGTTGCTGAGGGTAATGAATTGATTACTGAAGTGGCCTTCAACTGACGCTGAATGGTAGGATATAAGTGGCCTTAGTTCCCAGCAGCCTTGCCGGTTATCAATTGTTCTTCTGGTCTTGCTTGAAGCACTGCTAAGTTCCTGCTCTCCTTCAGATAAGTGTTTGCTGTTTTTTTTCCCTCTGTTTGATTTTCATTGCTGGTTTGCTGCTTGCAGTGGACTGCAGCCTGTCCCCTTTTGGGGGTCTGGCGCTGCTATTGTGCTCCGTTTTTGTCTGCACTTTTGCTTTGCTCCTTTGTTACTTTTTATTTGCTGAATTGTGTTTGTTACACCAGAAATCTGATTTAGGTGGATGATATCGTGTGATCTCAGTTTTTTTGGCAATAAGAAGTGCTGGTATTTTTTAGGGTTTTTGTTGGATTGCAGTCAGAATTCTTTCCTGTACTTTTCTGTCTAGACAGATTTTGCCCCAGCGTTTGCTCATTCTATTTTCTGTCTGTGTCCGTGTGTAAGGTTCTTTGTACATGTTTCTTGAAACTCAGTTTTTCCGTCGGCCATTTTGCTTTCTGTCTTGCTGCAGCTATCTTGCCCTCAGTTAATATGGAGTTTCCAGTTTTCATGTTCCCGCCCTGATTCTCTCCCTCTTGCTTCTTAAGCAGCCTCAGCTGAGCAATCAGTGCTTCAGAATCAAGCCTGCAGTGAGCCTGTGACCTGACTCCTGGAAAACCTTGGACTTTGTACTCCAGCTATTTCCTACTGAGGAACTTTGGAACACTTGTGGACTCTGGAAACCTGCTATTTGATAAATCCACGTTTGCATGGAATTACGGTAACAGAGAAGAGATCTTGAACCTGTTGTGGAGAGTTATTGCTGAGCTTAAGTTACTCTGGCCTGCTGTGTCTCCTGCTTCTGTACTTGCAAACTGTGTGAACATTTTTGCCACTTGTATGAAGTAATACAAGTCCTTCTATATCAAACCTGTGTCTCATGTGTTTTCCTCGCACACAAGCACAAGACGCTATATGAACTGTACACCATACTTTACAAGATTCTGAAGCCAAACGTTAGTGTCTGCTGGGTCTGGGAAGGCTGTGTCTGCTGTGACTGTGGATATCAGATGTCCGGTTATACTTTCTGTGATGACAGTGGTTGTGACTTCTCACAACCATTCCAGGTGAGCAATTCCCTTAATTTTACTCTGCAGTGTTACCACAGGTAAACACTATTGTTTTTTTTTTTTTTTTTCTCTTCTCCTTCCAGTACTCCTGTCTTAAAAGATCTGGAAGATGGAGGCTCGCATAAAGGAGCTTTGCGGAGTGACTGATACAATCCTTGCAGATATACAGACTATAAAGACCCGTTTTGCAAACCTACAGGACCTCACTAATCACAATTTGCAAGTGTTTGGACAAACTACCCAGGATTTACGAGCCAGGATTGAGGTTCTAGAGGAACGAGTCCAGGCTCCTGCCATAACCCCGAGTTCTGGGATTCCCAAGTTACCCCCTTTTCATTTTGGCGGTGAACGTGAGAAATTCAGGGGATTTATTAACCAATGCAATCTTTTTTTTTCTGCACATGCTTCACAATTTCCCACTGAACGATCTAAAGTGCTTACTATAATCATGTTGCTTACCAATAAGGCTTTGATGTGGGCAAACCCTCTGATTGAGACTGAGGATGATTGTTTGAATCACCTTGATGCTTTTATTTCAGCCATGGGGCAGGTGTTTGATGACCCCAATCGAGGTGCAACAGCTGAAGCAGCCATGTTAACTTTGCACCAAGGTAAGCGCTCAGTAGCCGAATATGCCTTGGATTTCAGGAGATGGGCCCTCGATACCACTTGGGACAGTTCCGCCAAAAAATCTATTTTTCAAAAAGGATTGTCTCCACTGATTAAGGATGAACTTGCTCGTGCCGACCCTCCCACTGCGTTAGGTGACTTTATTAACTACTGCATCCGTATTGATGCTCGTCTGACTGAACGCAGGCAAGAGAGATGGTTCGAAAGTAATCGCACTAACCTTTTCCTACCTTCCTCCCCAGCTAAGGAACCTTTGAGTAGGATCACACGGGAACCTGAACCTGAACCCATGCAGGTGGACTCTTTACAAAGACGGGTTAGTGATGCACGCAAAGAACATCGTTTAAAGGAAAATCTATGTTTCTACTGTGGTAAGTCAGGGCACTTCATTATAAACTGCCCCAGCCGTTCTCGTAAGACTACTGCAGCAGTCATTCACTGTGAGTGTTGCGAGGGAGATCTGTCAGGTCCGAGCCTCAGGCTCCAGAGAGATCTGCAGCAACAGATATTGATTTCTCGGACTTAAACTCCGTCACTTCTGAGGACGATGACTGTGTAAACGCTGCAATTTTTCAAGTTTCCTCAGCGGTGTCCCAGCTGAGTTGTAAGAAAAACAATTCTCATTGCTTCCTTTCCATCAAACTCTGGGTTGACTCAGTCTGGGTGTCTAGCTCTGCTATGATCGACTCAGGGGCAAGTGGAAATTTTATGGATATCTCCTTTGCTCTGAAACAGGGGATACGTTCAGTGAAGAAGGCTACTCCAGTACAGATGGAGACTGTGGATGGCTCCCTGCTGACCTCTGGACCAGTGGATCAGGAAACGGAGCCTTTGAGGGTCCTTATGGGTAAAGATCATCAAGAGAAACTGTCCTTTATGCTTATCTCTTCTCCCCACTTTCCCATTATTCTAGGGCTACCATGGCTGCAGGCTCAGAACCCTACCATTAACTGGGAGACCAAGGAATTACACTTTCCAGAGAAACAGATGAGTCCAGAAGTTTCAGCTTGCTCTGTTCCTAAAGGAACCATGTCAGTCCCTGAACTACCAGCTGTATACCAGGACTATGTGGATTTATGTGACAAGAAGAACGCTGACCAGCTTCCTCCTCACCGTCCATATGATTGTCCAATTGAATTATTGCCTGGAGCAGAGATACCTTTTGGTAAGATCTACCCCCTGGCGGGGCCCGAGCTAAAGGCTTTAAAGGATTACATAGACGAAAATCTAGCCAAGGGCTTCATACGCCCCTCTTCATCTCCTGCAGGTGCACCCATCTTCTTTGTGAAGAAGAAAGATGGATCTCTGAGACCCTGCGTAGACTATAGGGAACTCAATAAGGTTACTATTAGAAACCGTTATCCATTGCCTTTAATCCCTGAGTTATTGGGGAGAGTGCGGCATGCCAAAATTTTCTCTAAACTGGATCTCCGTGGGGCCTATAACTTAGTCCGTATTAGACCTGGGGATGAATGGAAGACTGCATTCAGGTCATGCTATGGACACTTTGAATATCTAGTTATGCCTTTTGGTCTGAGTACCGCCCCAGCCACTTTCCAACACTTGGTGAATGACATCTTCAGGGATCTCCTAGATACATTCGTGGTGATTTATTTGGATGATATTCTAATTTTCTCTAACTCCACAGAGGAACATCATGGACATGTGAGAATGGTCTTAGAACGTCTAAGACAAAACCATCTTTACATCAAACTTGAAAAGTGTAAATTCCATAGGACCGAAATTCAATTTCTGGGGTATGTACTGTCTACACAAGGAATTAGTATGGATGGAAGCAAGACCCAAGCCATCAAGGATTGGCCAATTCCTAGAAATGTGAAGGAGGTGCAGCGCTTCATCGGGTTTGCCAACTTCTATAGACGTTTCATTAGGAATTTCTCTGAGGTAGTGTCACCTATCACCCAACTTACCCGGAAAGAGTCTAGGTTCTCCTGGACCCCCCAAGCCCAGGAAGCATTTTCCTGTTTAAAGGATAAATTTACCACCGCACCTATCTTAGTACATCCCAACCCCGAACTTGCCTTCATAATAGAGGTGGATGCTTCAGACTGTGCCGTTGGAGCTATACTCTCTCAGAGAACAGGTGAGAAGAATGTCTTGCATCCCTGTGCCTTCTTTTCCCAGCAGTTGTCTTCGGCTGAGAGGAACTACGATGTGGGCAATAGAGAGTTGTTGGCCATTATTGCTGCCTTCAAAGAATGGAGACACCTTCTTCAGGGAGCTGCACAGCAAATAGTCGTCCTGACAGACCATCGTAACCTTGAATTTATCAGTCGGCTAAGTGCCTGACTCCTCGCCAGGCTCGTTGGAATCTTTTCCTAAACCAATTTAATTTTGTAATTTCTTATAGACCAGGATCGCGCAATGGAAAGGCTGATGCACTCTCTAGGATTCATTCAGCAGAGACACGTCCACTTACTCCTCCTAAGACTATTCTTCCTGACTCTAGATTCCTGGGAGTGATTCATAATCAAGACCTACTTAAGGACATCAAGGAAGCATACCATGCGGATTCCTTGTTGGCACAACCCCCAAGGGACGTAAGTCTTGTCTTTAAGAATGGTGTGTGGATTCAGGGACAACGTCTGTATATTACCTGAAACAGTCAGATTGAGAGTATTGCAACTCATCCACGATTCCAAGATAGCCGGGCATAGAGGAATTCTAAAGACACAGGAATTTCTTTCTCGTTTCTTTTGGTGGCCCACTTACAGGAAAGATGTTTTAAACTATGTCACTTCATGTGAAGTCTGTGCAAGATGCAAAACACCTTGCTCCTCACCAACTGGTCTGTTGCAACCCCTTCCCACCCCGTCCCGCCCGTGGGGATCCATTTCTATGGACTTCATTGTGGAGTTACCAACCTCTCAAGGGAAGAACACCATTCTAGTGGTGGTTGATCGTTTAACAAAGGCAGCTCATTTTATCCCTTGTGTCGGCTTACCCACTGCAAAACAGACATCAGACTTGATGATTAAGAATGTGTTTCGCTTACATGGAGTACCGGATGAGGTCATTTCGGATCGAGGGGTGCAATTCACTTCAAGGTTTTGGCAAAATTTCTGTGCCGCATTGGACATTAAAGTAAACCTTTCTTCTGCTTTTCATCCCCAGACTAATGGACAGACAGAACGAACCAATCAGACCCTGGAGCAGTATCTCCGCTGTTTTATCTGCCACCTACAGGATGATTGGGTGGATCTACTTCCACTGGCTGAGTTCTCTTATAACAACTCTCAGAGCGCCTCCACTAAGCAGTCTCCTTTTTACTCCAATCTAGGTTATCATCCTAACATTCTTCCTCGATTTCCCATAGATACGCCCTTGCCAGCAGTGGCTGAAAGAATCACGTCTTTACAAAAGAATATGGATCTTCTAAATGAAAATCTGGAATTGGCTCAGGAAAGGTACAAGAAAGCAGCAGATAAATTTCGTAAACCTGCACCAGCTTTCAAGGTAGGAGATTTGGTCTGGCTGTCAACCAGAAATCTTAAGTTAAGGATTCCATCGTCTAAATTGGGACATAAGTACATTGGACCCTATAAAATCAGTAAAATTATAAGTGCCGTTGCTTGTCGTCTTCAACTGCCCAGAACTATGAGAATCCACCCTGTCTTTCATGTATCCCTACTAAAGGCTGCAACACCCAATACGTTTCCTGGACGTTCTTCTCCTTGCCCTGACCCAGTGCTAGTCGATGGTCAGGAAGAATTTGTGGTGGAAAGGATTCTAGATTCCAGGTTGTACAGAAATCAGTTACAATATTTGATTAAATGGCAGGGCTACCCAGTGGAGGACAACTCATGGGAACCAGTCAATAACGTTAATGCTCCTCGCTTGCTTCGCCAGTTTCATCAGAGGTACCCAGACAAGCCTGGTCTGAGGTCATCCGGAGGTTGTCCCTAAGGGGGGAGTAATGTAAGGTTCTTTGTACATGTTTCTTGAAACTCAGTTTTTCCGTCGGCCATTTTGCTTTCTGTCTTGCTGCAGCTATCTTGCCCTCAGTTAATATGGAGTTTCCAGTTTTCATGTTCCCGCCCTGATTCTCTCCCTCTTGCTTCTTAAGCAGCCTCAGCTGAGCAATCAGTGCTTCAGAATCAAGCCTGCAGTGAGCCTGTGACCTGACTCCTGGAAAACCTTGGACTTTGTACTCCAGCTATTTCCTACTGAGGAACTTTGGAACACTTGTGGACTCTGGAAACCTGCTATTTGATAAATCCACGTTTGCATGGAATTACGGTAACAGAGAAAAGATCTTGAACCTGTTGTGGAGAGTTATTGCTGAGCTTAAGTTACTCTGGCCTGCTGTGTCTCCTGCTTCTGTACCTGCAAACTGTGTGAACATTTTTGCCACTTGTATGAAGTAATACAAGTCCTTCTATATCAAACCTGTGTCTCATGTGTTTTCCTCGCACCCAAGCACAAGACGCTATATGAACTGTACACCATACTTTACAAGATTCATGTTTGGGGGCTTCCTATTTTCTTTGGGGATCTGCTCCGGGACAGATAGCTTTCATCTTTCTGCCTTTAGGTGTAGTTATCTCTCAGGCTGTGACGAGGCGTCTAGGATCAATGTAGGAACGCTTCACGGCTACCTCTAGTTGGGTGGTTAGTTCAGGTTACTGCAATCCAATAGGTTCCAGCCTCTCTGGTGTATTACCGTTTTTGCTATTTCTCCTAAGTTACCGAAACATAACACAGTGCCCAGCGAGGAGAGGTATTTCTTTTAATATGTTTGGAGCAATAAATGGGGAGCATTATACACTAGAGAATAATATATGAGGCTCATCATGAATTAGCCAATGAATGATGACTTCAGTCTCTTAAATAGCCACATGGTAGGCCCTGTTCCTTTGTCACAATGGTGAAGACCCAAAGGAGCTGTGAGAGGACCTGAGAATTAGCAAGCATAAGACTTCCAAAAGGGTATAAGGCCATCTCCAAAGACCTTGGTATCCCAGTTGCAATGTTATTAAGAAGTTTGCCAAGCATGGTACCGTCAAGAACCTCCCTGGACATAGTGGAAAGAGTAAAAACATAGTGGAAAGAGTAAAATTGACAAGAGATGTCTTCGAAGGTTAGTGCGAAGGGTGGAAAAAACACTATGTCAAACATCCAAAGACCTGAAGGCCAACAGGAACATTCTTGGATCATGGTTTCAACAAGCACCATACACACTAAACCAAGCAGAGCTTTATAGGCGAAGGCCAAGGAAGAAACCACTGCTGAAGAACAGACATAACAAGGAATGATCGATATTTGCCAAAGAGTACCTTGACAAACTGCAATCCTTCTGGTAAAATTGCTCTGTGGACAGATTAAACAAAAATAGAGCTTTTAAACAATGCAAAGCAACAGTTTGTTTACAGATAGCACAATGAAGCTTATAAGGAAAAGGACACCCTACCAACAGTTAAGCATGGTGGAGGATCCATAATGCTGTGGGGTTGCTTTGCTGTGTCTGGTACTGGAGGCCCTGACCGTATCAGAATAATCATGAAATCAGAGAATTAGCAAGAGATTTTTTGAGCAAAATGTCCTACCCAGGGTAAGAAAGCTTGGTTTGAGTGTAAGATCATGGGCCTCCAGCAAGACAATGACCCAAAGCACACATCCAAAAGTACACAGGAATGGTTGAAAAAGAAAAAATGGATTGTTTTAAAATGGACAGCAATGAGTCCTGACCTCAATCCCCTTGAAAATCTTTGGAAAGAGATAAAATTTGCCATTGAGAAAAAAACCCTGCAAACATTCAAGAACTTGAACAAACTGCGAAGGAAGAGTGGGAGAAAATACCACCTGAGAAGTGCAAGAAGCTTATAAATGGCTACAAGAAACATTTGGAGCCTGTCATCAATGCTAAAGGGTGTGCAACCAAGTATTAATTAGGGGTGCCTTTATTGGTGAACATGCTGTTTATTCTGTTTCTCTTCAATGAAATTTCCACATGTAAGTTAAAAAACAATGTTTTATTGTTGCATTACTTTGGACGACTAATTAAAAAATCCTGAGTACATAACTTTGGTACATTTCCATTTATTTCTGAAGATATTGTATAGTGTATGAAAAAAATGAAGGGGTGCTAATAATATTGAGCAGCACTGTATGTAAATAACAAAAGACTGTCACTTCCGTACAGAAAACTGATGTGTACAGGTGCAAACTAAAAGTAGCTATCTCCAGGGTCGGACTGGCCCACCGGAGAACCGGAGGATTCTCCGGTGGGCCCTGGCATCTGGGGGGCCCTGGCACCTGCTGGCATACAGGGGCCAGTTGCCTAGGGCCCCCACTGCTCCAGGGGCCCCCAGCCGGTGGCGTGTCGCTAATAGCGGCACACCACGCAGCTGCCATGGGGGCCCCGTGCCAGCGGAGCAGCAGCGGGTGACAGGAGGCAGGAGCCCCTGTCCCTGCTGCTAAAGAGAAATGAATATTTACTGCTTCCCACGCCCACATGGGCGTGGGAAGCAGTGAATATCATTACTTACCTGTCACCCGCTCCAATTGCTGAGCGCCGCTGTGTCATCGCATCTTCTCTTGCTGCGATGTTCAGGCAGAGGGCGCGATGACGTCATTAGTGAGCGCCGTGCCCCCTGCCTGAGCATTCACTGCCGGAGGACCGAAGACAGCGCTCAGCAGTGGACCCGGTGACAGGTAAATATCGCAGGTGCCGGGGCCCTGAGAAAGCGGAGACACCGGCACCTGTCACCCATAGCGCGCCGGTGTCCCCGCCTGCTCAGGACACCGGCACCTGGCCCCCAGCGACGAGAGGTGAGTATGTCTTTTTTTTTTTTTTGCAGCATCTATGGGGGCACAGTTTGTGGAGCATCTATGGGGGCATAATCTGTGGAGCATTTATGGGGGCATAATCTATGGGGGCATAATCTGGAGCATTTATGTGGGGCATAAATCTATATGGGGGCATAATCTGTGGAGCATTTATGGGGGCATAATCTGTGGAGCATTTATGGGGGCATAATCTATGGGGGCATAATCTGTTGAGCATTTATGGGGGCATAATCTATGGGGGCATAATCTGGAGCATTTATGGGGGCATAATCTATGGGGCATAATCTGTGGAGCATTTATGGGGGCATAATCTATGGGGGCATAATCTGGAGCATTTATGGGGGCATAATCTATGGGGGCATAATCTGGAGCATTTATGGGGGCATAATCTATGGGGGCACAGTCTGTGGAGCATCTATGGGGTATAATCTATGGGGGCATAATCTGTGGAGCATTTATGGGGGCATAATCTATGGGGGCATAATCTGGAGCATTTATGGGGGCATAATCTATGGGGGCATAATCTGTGGAGCATTTATGGGGCATAATCTATGGGGGCATAATCTGTGGAGCATTTATGGGGGCATAATCTATGGGGGCGTAATCTGTTGAGCATTTATGGGGGCATAATCTATGGGGGCATAATCTGTTGAGCATTTATCGGGGCATAATCTATGGGGGCATAATCTGTTGAGCATTTATGGAGGCATAATCTATGGGGCATAATCTGTGGAGCATTTATGGGGGCATAATCTATGGGGGCATAATCTGTGGAGCATTTATGGGGGCATAATCTATGGGGGCATAATCTGTGGAGAATTTATGGGGGCATAATCTATGGGGGCATTGTTGTGAATGGGTTTGAGATGAGTTCTGAGCAGAGGCTCCCTCTGGTGGTTACAAGCGGTGCTAGTGAAGATTGTGAGGACTGGGAATCAGGTGTTACTGACTGGTCTTATATAAGGGAGTCATTTTCCCATCATGGTTGCCGGTGATCAATTGTTCTGGTCTGAATCCTTCAGGGTCCCCTCCGGGGGCTTGCCCTCTCAGTTTAGTTCAGCCACTGAGTTTTGTTCTTTTGCTTTTTCCAGTTTTTTCAGTGGCTGCTGTTTTGATTTTGTTACACCAGAGAACTAATTTAGGTGGTAGAGGTCGTGTGATCTCAGGTGATTTTGAAATTAGTAGAGTTGGTGATTTTCAGGGTTTTCTGGGATTGCAGTAAGTACCCTTCCTATCCTTTTCTATTTAGATAGTTTGGGCCCCAGCGTTTGCTCATACTATTTTCTTTCTGTGTCAGTATTTCCTCTTGTCTAACCGCCATTACATGTTTGGGGGCTTTCTGTTATCTTTGGGGTTCTGCTCCGGGGCAGATAGCTTTCCTATTTCTATCTTTAGGTGTAGTTAGTTTCTCAGGCTGTGACGAGGCGTCTAGGACCAACGTAGGAACGCTCCACGGCTGCCTCTAGTTGTGGTGGTTAGTCAGGGTACTGCAATATCATAGATTCCAACTGCTCTGGTGTATTGCCTTTTTTACCTGCACTCCTCAGCTACCGAAACATAACAGTATCACCGGCCTAAAAATTGAAATTGTATGGTACTCACAGAAGGAAAAAAAATATTTTGAAAGAAAAAAAGTTGTCAGAGTTGTCAGAGATATTTTTCTGTTTGTTGCATTTTTTTTTTTTTTCCTCTGTATCTCTGGGTGCTGGGGAGGATCTTTTCTCCCAATGGAGTTTGCACAGTTGTCTGGCCGTGTGGATCAGCTTGCCACTGAGGTTCAGAGTATTGCTGCATATCTTGCTAGGTTGCCTGTTGTGGAACCTAGGATCCCCATGCCAGATTTGTTTTTAGGGATCGAGCTAAGTTTCAGAATTTCAAAAATAATTGTAAATTGTTTTTTGCCTTAAAATCTAAGTCCTCAGGAAACGCAGCGCAGCAGGTTCAAATTATCATCTCTCTCCTGCGCGGCGATCCTCAGGATTGGGCTTTTTCCCTGATACCTGGGGATCCTGTTTTGAGTGATGTTGATGCGTTTTTTCAGGCTTTGGGGTTATTGTACGATGAGCCTAATGTCACTGATCAAGCTGAAAAAACCTTGTTGGCATTAAATCAGGGGCTTGATGACGCTGAGTTATACTGTCAGAGATTCCGTAGGTGGGCAGTCCTGACCAAATGGAATGACGACGCTTTGGCGGCCCTTTTCCGGAAGGGTCTGTCAGATAATGTAAAGGATGTTATGGTGGGATTCCCTGTCCCCTCTGGTCTCAATGATTCTATGTCATTAGCGATTCAAATTGACAGACGTTTGCGTGAGCGGAGAAGTATGCGTGGAATGGTGTTGCCTTGTGAACCAGCTTCTGAACCCATGCAGTGTGATAGAGTGGTGTCTGGGGCACAGCGTCATGAGTTTCGAATGCGCAATGGGTTATGTTTCTACTGTGGTGATGCCTCTCATGCTATTTCAGTCTGCCCTAAGCGGGGAAGACGTTTTGCACGCTCAGTTGTCTTGGGTAGTGTTCAGACTAAGTTTTTATTAACTGTCACTCTGATATGCTCTCTGTCCTCATTTTCTGCTCAGGCTTTCGTTGATTCTGGAGCAGCTATTAACCTGATGGATTATAATTTTGCTAAACGTTGTGGGTTTCCCTTGATACCCCTACAGAAGTCTATTCCCCTACTAGGATCGATTCTACCCCTTTGGCTGAGAATAAACCCCAGTTTTCTACTCAGGTCATAATGAGGGTTGAACCTGATCACCAGGAGTGCTGCAAATTTTTGGTTCTATATAATCTGCATGACATTATCGTGCTGGGTTTCCCTTGGTTACAGTCTCATAATCCTGTTTTGGATTGGAAATCTGTGTCTGTAACCAGTTGGGGCTGCCAATGTGTTAATACCAACACTCCTGTTTTTTCTGCCTCCCCCCAGGCTCAGGATGTTCCTGACTTTTTGTTTGATTTTTCTAATGTGTTTAGCGAAAGTAAATCTGCATCCTTGCCTCCCCATAGGAGCTATGACTGCGCTATTGAATTAGTGCCGGGTAGTAAATTCCCTAAAGGTCGCCTTTTTAACTTGTCTGTACCTGAACATGACGCTATGCGGTCTTATATCAAGGAATCATTGGAGAAGGGTCATATCAGACCATCCTCTTCACCCTTAGGTGCCGGTTTTTTCTTTGTGGCCAAAAAAGATGGTTCATTAAGGCCGTGTATTGATTATCGTCTCTTGAACAATATTACTGTGAAATATCAATACCCGTTACCCTTGATTTCTGACCTGTTTTCCAGGGTGAAAAACGCTACTTGGTTTACCAAGCTTGACCTCAGAGGGGGCGTATAACCTTATTCGCATTAAGCACGGGGATGAATGGAAGACGGCATTCAATACCCCTGAAGGGCATTTTGAGTACCTAGTGATGCCCTTTGGGCTCACTAATGCTCCTTCCGTCTTCCAGTCCTTCATGAATGACATTTTCAGGGATTTTGTGGACAAATTTCTGATTGTTTATTTGGATGATATCTTGATTTTTTCTAATGACTGGGACTCTCATGTGAAACATGTTCGAACTGTATTCCAGATTTTGAGAGAGAATGCTCTGTATGTGAAGGGATCAAAGTGTCTTTTTGGCGTACAGAGGATCTCATTTCTGGGATTCATTTTGTCCCCATCTGTTATTGAAATGGACCCGGTCAAGGTTCAGGCCATCTGTGATTGGGTCCAACCTACTTCATTAAAGGCTCTTCAGAGATTTTTGGGTTTTGCCAATTTTTATCGTAAATTTATTGGTAATTTCTCGGTTATTGTTAAACCATTAACTGATTTGACCAGAAAGGGTTCTGATGTGGTGAATTGGCCTCCTGAGGCAGTCTCTGCATTTCAGGAACTTAAGCAGAGATTCACTTCTGCTCCTGTTCTACGGCAGCCTGATGTTTCTCTGCCATTTCAGGTGGAGGTTGATGCCTCTGAAATTGGGGCAGGTGCCGTTTTGTCCCAAAAAGATCCAGAGACCTCTAAAAGTAACCCTTGTGCCTTTTTCTCTCGAAAATTTTCTCCTACTGAACGTAATTATGACATAGGTAATCGGGAGTTATTGGCCATGAAGTGGGCTTTTGAAGAGTGGAGACATTGGCTGGAGGGAGCCAAACATCAGGTGGTGGTCCTTACGGACCATAAGAATCTGGTCTATCTGGAATCTGCCAAGCGACTCAATCCTAGACAGGCCAGGTGGGCTTGTTTTTCACACGTTTTAATTTTGTGGTTTCCTTTCTTCCTGGCACTAAGAATGTTAAGGCGGATGCCCTCTCGAGGAGTTTCCTTGCGGACTCTCCTGAGTTATCTGATCCTTCTGTTATTTTGAAAGAGGGTGTAGTTCTTTCCGCCATCTCGCCCAATTTGAGACTTGCTCTGGAGGGGTGTCAGGAGGATAGGCCCGAGCGCTGCCCTGTTGGAAAATTGTTTGTCCCGGACCAATGGAAAAAGAGTGTGATGTCTGAGATTCATTGTTCCGCATTGGCTGGGCATCCGGAATTTTTGGTACCAGAGACTTGGTTAGTCGGTCCTTTTGGTGGCCTACCTTGTCTCGTGATGTCAGGGAATTTGTGCAGCCCTGCGGGACTTGCTCTCGCTCCGAGCCTTGCTCTCGCTCTAGTGGTTTGTTGATGCCATTGCCTGTGCCCAAGAGACCATGGACCCATATCTCTATGGATTTCATTTCCGATCTTCCTGTTTCTCAGAGAATGACCACCATCTGGGTAATTTGTGATAGGTTTTCCAAAATGATACATCTTGTGCCATTACCTAAGTTGCCTTCCTCCTCTGAATTGGTGCCGTTGTTCCTTCAGCACGTGGTTCGTTTACACGGCATTCCTGAGAACATTGTGTCTGACAGAGGAGTCCAGTTTGTTTCCAGATTTTGGAGGACTTTTTGTTCTAAACTGGGTGTTCAATTGTCTTTCTCCTCGGCATTTCATCCTCAGACCAATGGTCAAACTGAGAGAACAAACCAGACATTGGAGACTTATCTAAGATGCTTTGTGTCTGCTGATCAGGATGACTGGGTCTCTTTTTTGCCTTTGGCTGAGTTTGCTCTTAATAATAGGGCTAGCTCTGCCATTTGATGTCTCCGTTTTTCTGTAATTCTGGGTTTCACCCTCGATTTTCTTCAGGACAGACGGAGGCTTCTGTCTGTCCAGGTGTTGACTCTGTTGTGGAGCGTATGCAACAGATTTGGGACCAGGTAGTGGAGAGGGTGTCCCTCTCTCAGGAGAAGGCCCAGCGGTTTGCTAACCGGCATAGGACTGATGGTCCTCGGTTTAAGGTGGGGGACTTGGTCTGGTTGTCCTCAAAGAATATTCCTATGAGAGTAGCATCTCCTAAATTTAAGCCTAGGTTCATTGGACCTTATAAGATCATGGAGATTATTAATCCTGTTTCTTTTCGTTTGCTTCTTCCAGGGACATTTAAGATCCATAACGTGTTCCACAAGTCCTTGTTGAAGAGGTTTGTTGAGCCAGTGGTTCCTGCTGCTGTGCCTCCTGACCCTGTTTTGGTTGAGGGCAATCTGGAGTATGTGGTTGAGAAAATATTGGATTCTCGTTTTTCTAGACGGAAACTCCAGTATTTGGTTAAATGGAGAGGTTATGGTCAGGAAGACAATTCTTGGGTGTTTGCTTCGGACATCCATGCTAGGAGACTTATCCGTGCGTATCATAGAACTCATCCTGACCGACCTGGTTGCTCAAATGAGGGTTCGGTGACCCCTCCTCAAGGGGGGGGTACTGTTGTGAATGGGTTTGAGATGAGTTCTGAGCAGAGGCTCCCTCTGGTGGTTACAAGCGGTGCTAGTGAAGATTGTGAGGACTGGGAATCAGGTGTTACTGACTGGTCTTATATAAGGGAGTAATTTTCCCATCAGGGTTGCCGGTGATCAATTGTTCTGGTCTGAATCCTTCATTCCAGTTTCCCTTGTAGCCTGCTGTGTCGTGTCTGCATCTCCTGCTTACAGATAAGACTTTTGCTTCTTTTGTGTTTGTGCTATATTTTTGCATTTTGTCCTGCACTTCTTTGGGGGCCTTCAGGGTCCCCTCCGGGGGCTTGCCCTCTCAGTTTAGTTCAGCCACTGAGTTTTGTTCTTTTGCTTTTTCCAGTTTTTTCAGTGGCTGCTGTTTTGATTTTGTTACACCAGAGAACTAATTTAGGTGGTAGAGGTCGTGTGATCTCAGGTGATTTTGAAATTAGTAGAGTTGGTGCTTTTCAGGGTTTTCTGGGATTGCAGTAAGTACCCTTCCTATCCTTTTCTATTTAGATAGTTTGGGCCCCAGCGTTTGCTCATACTATTTTCTTTCTGTGTCAGTATTTCCTCTTGTCTAACCGCCATTACATGTTTGGGGGCTTTCTGTTATCTTTGGGTTCTGCTCCGGGGCAGATAGCTTTCCTATTTCTATCTTTAGGTGTAGTTAGTTTCTCAGGCTGTGACGAGGCGTCTAGGACCAACGTAGGAACGCTCCACGGCTGCCTCTAGTTGTGGTGGTTAGTCAGGGTACTGCAATCTCATAGATTCCAACTGCTCTGGTGTATTGCCTTTTTTACCTGCACTCCTCAGCTACCGAAACATAACAGGGCATAATCTGTTGAGCATTATGGGGCATAATCTATGGGGGCATAATCTGTGGAGCATTTATGGGGGCATAATCTATGGGGGCATATCTGTGAGCATTTATGGGGCATAATATATGGGGGCATAATCTGTGGAGCATTTATGGGGGCATAATCTATGGGGGCATAATCTGTTGAGCATTTATGGGGGCATAATCTATGGGGGCATAATCTGGAGCATTTATGGGGGCATAATCTATGGGGCATAATCTGTGGAGTATTTATGGGGGCATAATCTATGGGGCATAATCTGGAGCATTTATGGGGGCATAATCTATGGGGGCATAATCTGGAGCATTTTGGGGGCATAATCTATGGGGGCACAGTCTGTGGAGCATCTATGGGGTATAATCTATGGGGGCATAATCTGTGGAGCATTTATGGGGCATAATCTATGGGGGCATAATCTGGAGCATTTATGGGGGCATAATCTATGGGGGCATAATCTGTGGAGCATTTATGGGGCATAATCTATGGGGGCATAATCTGTGGAGCATTTATGGGGCATAATCTATGGGGGCGTAATCTGTTGAGCATTTATGGGGGCATAATCTATGGGGGCATAATCTGTTCAGCATTTATCGGGGCATAATCTATGGGGGCATAATCTGTTGAGCATTTATGGGGCATAATCTATGGGGCATAATCTGTGGAGCATTTATGGGGGCATAATCTATGGGGGCATAATCTGTGGAGCATTTATGGGGGCATAATCTATGGGGCATAATCTGTGGAGAATTTATGGGGGCATAATCTATGGGGGCATAATCTGTTGAGCAATTATGGGGGCATAATCTATGGGGGCATAATCTGTGGAGCATTTATGGGGGCATAATCTATGGGGGCATAATCTGTGGAGCATTTATGGGGCATAATATATGGGGGCATAATCTGTGGAGCATTTATGGGGGCATAATCTGTGGAGTATTTATGGGGGCATAATCTATGGGGGCATAATCTGTGGAGCATTTATGGGGGCATAATCTATGGAGCATCTATGGGGAATAATCTAAGGAGCATTTATGGGGCACAATCTATGGAGCTTCTATGGGGGCATAATCTAAGGAGCATCTATGGGGGCATAATCTAAGGAGCATTTATGGGGGCACAATCTATGGAGCTTCTATGGGGGCATAATCTAAGGAGCATCTATGGGGGCATAATCTAAGGAGCATCTATGGGGGCAACAATCTATGGGGGCATAATCTATGGAGCATCTATGGGGCATAATCTATGGAGCTTCTATGGGGGCATAATCTATGGAGCATCTATGGGGGCATAATCTATGGGGGCATAATCTATGGAGCTTCTATGGGGGCATAATCTAAGGAGCATCTATGGGGGAATAATCTATGGAGCATCTATGGGGGCATAATCTATGGGGGCATAATCTATGGAGCATCTATGAGGGCACAATCTATGGAGCATCTATGGGGGCATAATACATGGGCAGCATATGGGGCACAATCTATGGAGCATCTTGTGGGGCATAATACATGGGGCAGCATATGGGGCATAATCTCATTTTCCACCCTAGTCTTATACTCGAGTCGATAAGTTTTCCCAGTTTTTTGTGGCAAAATTAGGGGGGTCGGCTTATACTCAAGTATATATGGTATCTATCTATTAGCTATCTATAATATATATATATATATATATATATATATATATATATATATGCATTATACCCTATGAGGGGGGCAGCATTATCCTCTATGAAGGGGGCAGCATTATCCCCTATGAGGGGGGCTGCTTTATAATCTATGAGGGAGGCTACCCCAACTCCTGCTACATAATTAAGACATGTACTACCTTATATTATACCCTGATATTAGTGTGTTTTACTGCACAATTTGTGGTCTTGTATTTATTTCTATGTAGCTACATAGTGGGCCCCAAGAATGATTTTCTCTGGTGGGCCCGAGGTGTTCCAGTCCGACGCTGGCTATCTCTATACATAATTACCATTAAAGTTGTACTCTGTGGTGCTAGAGCATTTAAACATGAAATATATGAAATATGAATTGCATTACTTCCATGAATTGCATTCTCTTTGCTGGGACCTATGCTAATGTGATTTCTCTCATGGTCTGATGGGTGGAGTGCTCAGTCAGAATAATCAGAAAGCCTTTGTACACAAATATCAAAAGATTGACTGTCACTTCCAAACAGAAAACAGATGTGAACAGGTGCTTACTAAGAGTATCCAGTTCCATATATAACTAACAAATAAAGTTTCACTCTGTAGCGCTATAGCATGAAAACATGAAATATATGAAATTTGAATTACATTGCTGCTCTAGAAAATAGGAAAAATTTAAAATACTTAGTGCATTAATTGGCCAATTCATATATTTTGAGCAGCCGCGATACGCTGATTCTCTCTGTTGGGACTTATCCTAATGTGAATCCTCTCCAAGGCTGATGCCTACAATTATATGGGTAGGTATGATCCTGCTGTGAAACTGCCAGGGGCTAGGGGTGGAGGGCTCAATCAGAGAGCCTATGTATACAAACATCAACGACATGCCACACATCATCTCGTGGCGGTTTTAATTACAGCAGAATCCATCCTACCCATATAAATGCAGGCTTTAACCTAGGAGAGGATTCACATTAGGATATGTCCCCAGCAACAAGAGAACTCCTTGTCATGTCTGCCGGGTATACATCAATTGGCAAAAATATGTGCTACATGTCTCAATTTTTTCCTATTTTCTAGAGCATTAATGCAATTCATATTTCATATATTTCATGGTTACATGCTATAGCGCTACAGAGTGCAACTTTATTTGTTAATTATGTATAGAGATTGTTACTAGTTTGCACCTGTACACACCAGTTTTCTGTTTGGAAGAGACAGTCAGTCTTATGCTATGTAAACCATTGAATAAATAATCATCTGGTGATTGATTGTAAAGCTGATGCAACCATACATATTTTAATTGATATTCAACTTTACTCAAGTTCAAAGTGGCCATACAGGTTCAATGACATTAGACGAAGCACGAATAATCGTTTATTAAACATGTACATCCATCTGCACTCCTCCCTTGTATGTTTTTGCTTTCAGTAAAAGTACACTACTGAGCACAATTTTCTAACCTAAGCCATGTTTATTAATTTCTTAATATATCTTTATAGCATGCAGGATTTTATAAGAAGCACTAATTTCATGACATAACATAGAAACTAAACCTGCAAACTGTTAATCCAGATAAAAGAGATTTCCTATATCATACTACAATGTGATAACATGACAAAAGACTATACTCACTCGTCATTTCATCATTCGGTCCAGCACCACCACTCTATTGCTTCTCGCTGCTCTTCTTTGCTTGGCTGCAGCAATCACAGGTTATTTATACAAACATGACCACTGCAACCAATCACTGGCCTGAACATTGAGCTATACACTGCAAAGGCCAGTGATTAGCTGCAGTGGTCACATGTGAGGATAGTATGTCATTGCTGCAGGAAATGAACAAAGACCAGTAGAAAGCACTGAAACAATAAGGCTACTTTCACACATCAGGTTTTTGGCGTCAGGCGCGATCCGGCTGTTTTTTGAAAAACCGGATCCAGCGAAATCTACCGCTGGTTCAGTTTTTTCCCATTGACTTGTATTAGCGCTGGATCGCGCCGCATGGCCTTGCGGTTCTTCCGTTTTTTGCCAGATCCAGCGAAAATTTTCATTCCAGCGTCAGGAAAAGATGGCTATAGTAACGTTTTTTGTCTGCGGCGAAAAACCGGACAAAGCCGGATACGGCACTTCCGACTTTTTGCTACAATGGAAGTCTATGGATGCTGCAATGCGCCGAATCCGGAAAAAGAAGGATCCTGTGGCCGGATCCGGTTTTTACGTCTGAGCATGCTCAGAAGTAATTGGCCAGCCCCTAGGAAACATATATAAACAATGCCAGTGGGGTCCTCAGCCATTACCATGCAGCCAGCCAAAAAAAATGGAGCCAGCCGCAGAGGAGCAAGGCATCAGCCATCAGCCGCCCAGCAGCTTGCAACCACACAGCAGCTGTCCAGCAGCCATTCAGCAGACTCTATCAGCCGTCCAACTGCCGTCCAGCAGCCATCCAGCAGCCGTCCAGCAGCCATCCAGCAGCCGTCCAGCAGCCGCCAGCAGCCGTCCTGCAGACGCCAGCAGCCGCCCAGCAGACGTCAGCAGCTGTCCAGCAGCCATCCAGCAGACGCCAGCAGCCGTCCAGCAGATGCCAGCAGCCACCCAGCTGTCCAGCAGCCAGCAGCCGCAGAGCCAGGACATGTCTTCTTCTTCTGGGAGCCCTTCCTCGCGTCGTCAGTGCTTAGAGGTAAAAAAATGTTTTTTTTTATTTCACAATCTATCTCTGATATGCCATCTCTGAGCACGTCGTCCTAGTGTATTGGCTATTTGGCACAATAGCAGTGCTTCATTTTGTGTCCAGCCATATTTGTTCCCTCTAGATGGTAAAATGGCCCCCTAGAAAATGTTAATGCCCTGTGCAAGTTCTATAGAAAACAGTGACCAGATTTTACCCCTAGAAAGTAATGATGCCCTGTGTATTATTTTGATGGTCACATAAGTGCTCTTCTATGCCCACCTGTAAATGTGTGTGTGTATATATATTTCTAAATATATTAATCGATAATTTTGGTATAACAGGAATCTCCAGCTGAGGAGGTGCTCCCAGAAGAAGAACGAAGGGTGGAGAGATACCTGGAGTGGGCTCGCAATTCGTAAGTTTCTTGCATGCATCGCAGAAACACATCATCACACTACACACAACACATAGAAAACAATTTAGTACAGACATCACACTGCAGACAACACATAAAAAGCGATCATTAGATAACACACTGCACACAACACATATGCCTACATCCAAGCACATAATTTATTTTTTTTTTATTATAGTCTTCTGAATCTGGTGCTCGTCCAAGAGGTCCTCGAAGCACCTCCCAGGGTTGTCGGCGTCAGCGACAGGGCGGTCTCCATCGTGTAAGTACTTTTTTTTTTAATCTACTTTTTGTTGTTGTTTTGAGTCTAATGTTTCTTTTTGTCTTTTTAACAGGCTTCACAGCGTGCTCCTGGTTCGGACGGTGAGGAGGCGGGGCTGAACGTTGACCTCCTCATCGATCTGATATGAGAGCGGGAGCCGCTGTGGAACATGGGGGACCGCCGCCGTGCTGATATCATTGTGACCCGTCGGCTCTGTGAACAACTCGTGGACCAGTGGGAGGACCTCGATGCTCGGGCCCAGATTCAAGCGCGTAAGTATACACAGTTCAGTTATGTTGCTGGATGTAAAGCAGTGTTTCCCAAACTCCAGTCCTCGCGGCCCCCACGGGTCATGTTTTCAGGATTTCCTTTGTATTGCACAGATGGTGGAAGTATCATCAAGGCATCAGGAATTCTCTCACCTGTGCAACACCATGGAAATCCTGAAAACATGACCTGTGGGGGCTGTGAGGACTAGAGTTTGGGAAACACTGATGTTGTATACTAACCAATTTGTGCTTTCACTTTTCAGGGGAGACAATTGTGAAGCGGTGGCGGTCTATCAGGAATCGCTTCAAGAAGGAGTTCAACAAAGAGATGCAGGCCCCGAGTGGATCTGGAGGACGCAGGAGCAAGTATAAGTATGCGCACGCCCTGTCGTTCCTCCGGGCAACGATGGTGACCAGAAGGTAAATATTACACACCCCATTTAAAAAAAATGTTTACATGTCTAACAATTTTTTTGTGCTTCAGCCAGGGCCATGCAATATCAATATATTAATTATATTTTTTTTCTCTTTATTCCACAGCACCATCAGCAGCACTCGGGAGCGTGCACAGTTGGACCCTTCTGGGGCGATCCCTCATGAGTCCGCCACCGAGGGACACTTCGACCGCCCTGGCCCACCGGCCCCTCTGCACCTTCCCAGCCTTCCCTCACATCTGATCCCTCTGTACCATCCACCAGCGCTGGAGCATCGTGGCCAACTGCGTTGCATGAATCTGCTGGTGAGGATATAGCTTTTCCTTTACCCCACCCCTCTGTCGCTGCCACCTCTAGTACACCTGTGGGTACTGGGCGGCAGCGCCAGAGGGGTCAGGAAAAGAGCTATGCGCCCGAGTTCTTGCATCTGAATGCATCCTTCCAGAACTGTCTGAAAGTGTTGTCTGAGCAAATGGCCACAGGATTTAATATGCTCAACAACAGTATTCTGGAGATGAAAACACCTCTGCTTAGGATGCATTAAGATGCAAGTAGATCTCCAAACCACACCTTTTTCCAGACTGTAGTCGAGCGCATGGATACGCTATCGCCTGACCAGCAGATGCATGTAATGCAATCGTGCCACTCTGCTCTAGCGCAGGTTAGCTCTCAAGCTACTCCACCCACCCCAGTAGTTACTCCCACACCTGCCCCCCCCAGCCACTGTCCCTCCTCCCCCTCCTATGCAATATCAGCAACCTGCCCCGTACTAGCAACTTGCTCTGTACCAACATCCTTCCCCGTACCACTTCCCAACCACATCATCCGCGCCTCCAGTCCCTGCCCAACCCTCATCTCCACCACCCACCACCTCTTCTGCCTCCCACATGTCCACCCATTCTATTTCTTTCTCCACCCCTTCACCTGTTTTACCTACTGATCCTTCCCCACCACCATCCCATTCCTCTCTCCACACTCCCAATGTCGAAGTGTCCCAAACTGACAGCCCCTCCAGCATTATCTCCACCCCACACTAAGTTAATTTATGAATAAAAATTTTTTGCATCTACTACAATTTTTTACATGTAATAAAAATTACTATTGTGTAAATAAAATCACAATTGGTTCAAAATCTTGTCTTTGACTTATTTATAAGGTTAAATATGTGTAAAACAAGGTAAAATACTGTGGTTAACGAAGGTAAAATTGATTGAGTATACACAACCAGGTACACAACTTTGTGTAAAAGGTAAAATACTTTAAGTAATACACAACGAGGTACACCACTTTGGGTATAAAAGGTAAAATACTGTAGGTAATACACAACAAGGTACACAACTTTGGTTTTAAAAGGTAAAATACTGTGGGTACAGAAGGTAAATGACTTTTGGTTACAAGGTCCCAGAGCAATTTTTCAAACTCTCTCATCCTGCTAGTCTATTCTTCCTTCAGGTGAAATAAAGTATTCAGCAAGAACTTCTATACGTAATGTTCTTGAAATCATGCAAGGTGGTTTCTTCAGAGTGGTCATCAATGGAAATCTGTTCCTTGCATATAACAAAATTGTGCAGGACCACACAAGCTTTGACCACCTCGTCCACAGTATCTGTCTTGAGGTTGATAGCAGTCAATAGAACACGCCATTTGGCTGTCAGAATACCAAAAGCGCACTCCACCATTCTTCGTGCTCGTGTGAGGCGATAATTAAATATTCTTTTAGTTGGCGTCAATCCACTGCTGGAGTACGGTTTCAAAAGGTATTCTGATAGCTGGAAGGCTTCATCCCCTACACAAACAGATGGCATTGGTGGCCCTGATGTTTCAGGCAGCGGTCTAGGGGGTGGGAATTGGAAGGTGTTTCCATAGAGATGACGCCCCATTGCTGACAATTTGAATACTTGAGAATCATTGGAGCGGCCTTAGGCCCCAATATCAACCGCTATAAATTTGTATTCAGCATCAGAGATGGCCATGAGCACAGTAAAGGAATATTTTTTGTAATTAAAATATTCGGATCCAGATCCAACAGGTTTGACAATGCGGATATGTTTCCCGTCCACTGCACCCAAGCAATTGTGAAACTGACAGATTTGTTGGAATTTATCAGCAATTTCCAGCCAACTCTCTGTTGTGGGATCTGGTATAAAATCGCCATGTAAAGAGTCCCACAAAGCACGGCATGTGTGCTTCACAATTCCAGAGATGGTGGAAATCCCAAGTCTGAACTGGAAATGGAGTGATGAAAGGGATTCTCCAGTTGCAAGGAATCTGTGAATAAAAAAAAGGAGACAAATGGGTTCAAAATAACAGCAATAACATAACAGTTATAACTTAGCTTTAACAGTTGGAGATACTATAAAAAGAGTTATTACAAACTACAAGCAACAATATTACAGTTACAATTGTGCTCTCAAGCGAGCAGATCCAATAAATAAGGCTTACCGAAGAGTCACCATCAGACGCTCCGCCAGTGAAATGGAGAAGCGGCAATATGTGTCACTTCTTCTGATGAGGTGTCCAATTCATTCCACCAATAAATCAAAGTTCTCCATTTGCATATGAACATACGAGAAAAATTTCTCAGGATTTCCTCGTAGCTCCATGTATAGTGTAGAATACACCCCACGTGTAATTCTCTGGGCTGTGATGGGGTGGATCCACAAACGTCGTTGGCGCTGACGCACGATGCGCTGCTGTCTCTCTCTCCGTCTCCAGAGCAATCACTTTCAAATGATTCGCCTCAACAGTGAAATCCACATAATTCTTCAGAATGTTTGCTATCACGCCGTCCATCTTCGCCACCCACTTGCTCTTCTCTCCAACCTGCACTTGCTCCTCTACAACCTGTCAAAGATGGACTGTAGGAACTCTGTATATATAAGTTTTCAGTAGCCAATCACGTTTGGGAGCCACCCAGGGGCGTTTTTAAAAAACTGATCCGTCGTAATCCGTCAAAAAATGGGTAAAAAAACGGATGAAACGGATCCGGCTCTTAGCCGGATCAGGTAGACGGATCCGGCAAAAAAACGGATCCGTTTAATCCATTTTTACACAATTTGATCTGAATCTGGCGTTCCGGCGCGACGCCGGATCTTGCCTGACGCCAAAAACCTGATGTGTGAAAGTAGCCTAAGAACTTAGCATTTCTATAACTAAGGACTCTCAGCAGTCTGAAAACTTGTAAGACTGTTACATATGTTTATTTCCTTTATCCATTTTACAGTTGTGATCAAAAGTTTACATACCCGGCATAATTTTTGCTTCCTTGGCCTTTTTTCAGAGAATATGAATGATAACACCAACACTTTTACTGCACTCATGGTTAGTGGTTAGGTGAAGCCATTTATTGTCGAACTACTGTGTTTTCTTTTTTAAATCATAATGACAACCGAAAACATCCAAATGACCCTGATCAAAAGTTTACATACCCCATTTCTTAATACCATGTATTGCCCCCTCTAACATCAATGACAGCTGAAGTCTTTTGTGGTAGTTGTGGATGAGGTTCTTTATTTTCTCAGATGTAAAGCTGCCCACTCTTCTTGGCAAAAAACCTCCAGTTTCTGTAAATTCCTGGGCTGTCTAGCATAAACTGCTAGCTTGAAATCTCAGAAGACTGAGATGGCCACTCCAGAACCATCACTTTGTTCTGCTGTAGCCAATGACAGGTCAACTTGGCCTTGTGTTTTGGATCGTTGCCATGTTGGAACGTCCAAGTACATCCCATGAGCAGCATCCGGGCTGATGATTGCAAATGCCACAAAGTATCTCGCCTACAGTATGCAAAACAGCACAGAGACAAGCCTCAACACTTCTGGAACAAGGTAATTTGTAGCGATGAGACCAAAATTAAACTTTTTGTCCACAACCATAAACATTACATTTGGAGAGAGGTCAACAAGGCCTATGATGAAAGGAACACCATTCCTACTGTAAAGTACAGAGGTGGATCACTGATGTTTTGGGGATGTATGAGCTAAAAAGGCACAGGAAATTTGGTCAAAATATAAGGAAAGATGAATGAAGCACGTTATCAGCAAATACTGGAGGGAAATTTGCAATCATCAGCCTGGAAGCTGCGCATGGGACTTACTTGGACGTTCAAACATGACAACGATCCAAAACACAAGACCAAGTCAACCTGTCATTGACTACAGCAGAACAAAGTGAAGGTTCTGGAGTGGCCATTTGAGTCTCCTGACCTCAAAATTATTGAGCCACTCTGTGGAGATCTCAAGCACGCAGCTCATGCTAGACAGCACAGGAATTTACAGGAACTGGTGGCTTTTTGCCAAGAAGAGTGGGCAGCTTTACCATCTGAGAAAATAAAGAACCTCATCCACAACTACCACAAAAGACTTCAAGCTGTCAATCATGTTAGAGGGGACAATACACGATATTAAGAAATGGGGTATGTAAACTTTTGATCACGGTCATTTGGATGTTTTGGGTTGTCATTATTATTTTAAAAGAGAAAACACAGTAGTTTGACAATAAATGGCTTCACCCAACCACTAACCACAAGTGGAGAAAAAGTTTTGGTGTTATCATTCATATTCTCTGAAAAAAGGCCAAAAAAGGCAAAAATTATGCCGGGGTATGTAAACTTTTGAGCACAGCTGTATCTATTTCTTATGAAGATATTTAATCAATAAAGACAAAGTTTGTATTCTGCAACTTTTTTGTCCTATTTTCTACATTACTTCCTATCCATCTGGTACTTGCTGGATCACACCAGTGTTTGATGGGCGAGCAGGAGGTCAATTCTGAATGTAAGTCTATGAGAACTGGAGTGAGGCCAGAACTAGACTCTTTTAGACTTGCATTGAGAGTTTGTGGCCGTTACCACTGACTTCTGGTCAAGACTGTAGTCGTGTGGGTTCAGCCAAGACTGTAGTCGTGGCCAAGGACTCCGGGGCAAACGGAGTCCTGGCTTCCCCTTACATAGACCTGACAAGTTTCTGTTAGCATACCAGTAGCTCCAGGTCCAACTCTTTCAGAGTCTTCTTCAAATGGCAGCGCATCTTTCGCCACACTTTTGACAAAAACAGAGACACAGTCCAATTCCAACTTTGAACAAGTAACTTTACTTATTTGTCTTATCAGTCCGTTCAGTACAGTAACAGTGTGCACCTTAGTTGTCTCACAATTTGTTTTCTTCTCTTTGCCTACTTTCTCATTAGCATCTTCTAGAACATTCCTGGGACATCCCGTCTTGTTCAACATCACAGCATCCTCCCTGTACAGCTTCAGCATTTTTGGGAGTTCCCTTGTCTGTTTCGCCCGAGACAAAGGGGCCTCTGCCCACGTAACAAGCTGCCTCAAAATGAGCAATCTTTGCTGCCGTACCGCTGCCAACTGTCTCACTACCATCTGTAGTGAAGAGATCTGAACGGCTATGTTCTGCGGTGCTGTGATCTGTGTGGCTGTGAGCTGCGCTGCTATGTCCTGCAGTGTTGTCATCTGTGGACCTCAGGCCCTGAACGGCTGGGCCCATGTTTTTAACGTTACAGAGCTAACTGCCCTGTTAGGGCGCTCCCGCACAACTAATTCAAATCCCAGTTGTTCCCTAGCTTAATGGCCGTTAGCTCCTCCTACATTAACTATTTACAGACTGAGTATGCGCTCAACCCCCATCTAGTGGCCTAACTGGGGTACTACGCTTTCCCTACAACTATAACAGTGTTTATACATAGCACTAACATAAATATACTTTACACTTTTATCCCTTAAGGCAAAGGTGGGGAATCATTTTCTGCCAAGGGCCATTTGGATATTTATATCATCCTTCGGGGGCCGCACAAACTCCGCCCACAAAGTACATTCTGACTCTGGCACTGGTGTTAGGACGTAATCTTTCATTGCATGCCCTTCAGTGTTCTGTAGTGAACACTACGTGTGTGTGCTTACAGAGCAAGAAGAAATTAAAGAACTGGTGGCAATCAAAATACAGCTCCCTGCCAAAGCACAGCGGTCCCTGAGAATCTGCCTGGGGGCCGGATTAAAGGTCATCGAGGGCCGTAAATGGCCCTGGGGCCTGAGGTTCCCCACCCCTGCCTTAAGGTAATACACAGAATAGTGTAGCAGTACCTATGTGACACACACATAATGGTAATACACATGAACGTGTAGCAATACCAGTAAATTACGAGAAAGAGATAAAAGATAGACCAATAACATTTTCACTTCCCTTACACGAGAACCCTGGGAACAAGAGTGCCAACAACACTTGTGTCATAACCACAAGAGAGCCCCAGGAACATGAGTGCCCACACTGATGAAATTGCGCCAGCTTGGGAGGTGAGTACAAGCTCTTTTATCTTATTGACGCCTAACATTTAGATCAAGAAGGGGTTGTCCTAGTATTGAACAACCCCTTTAAGTATATAATTGAACTATTATCGTGCCATTAAAGTGTGTGATACTAATGGAATGAATGTGTCAAATTGTTCAGTGTTGCAGATTATAAGATGCTATAAAGAATCTAGATAAAAAGGAATCTCAGATAACTAGTAGTTATTTTCTAAGATGAACATTGAGGGAATTAAGATCATTTTTTAAATATATTGTCCTATTTACTCAAGTCTAAGGTAAAACTTAACATTTCATAACAAATGTCACTAACTTTCTTGGAGGAAGAGGATCAGGAAAAGTACAGCAAAGAATAGCTATATAAAGAACTTAGAACTAAATCTAATCTCAGCTGCAGAGAAAAAATATGTTATTTTAAGCAAAGGTTTGAAATCTGCTTGAACAAGTTACTTAGAACTTCTGGAAGATTTAAAAAAAAATGCATTGTCATTACGAAATGCTTAGCAGTATCTAACAAAACAAATATACGTCAGAGTGCTAGTGACATGCCTGGGAGCCATGGTTAGCATGAGAAGCATCGCATTGTAAAGCAGGTCTTACCTATAACTGTTTCAAATGTTTTACTTAGACAATAGCAAACCATGTCTGTACTTGAAATGCCAGCCCGAAGTTTACAGAAATCTTACAAACCGTATAAAGAGCTGCTTTAGAAGAACGCCTCCCATAATAGGTATCTCACAGATGCACTTATGCTATGTAAAAATAGAAATAGAAGTTACTCAAGAGGAAAGTTTCATTTACTTTTTTTATATTAAAGTGAATCTTTCAATCCGGAACTAAATAAACAAGCAGCCTACATTATATAACCTATGTGCTCTTCACGTAAATTCCTGGCAAGTGGCTGAGACAGATGATTCATGTATTTAGACTGCGATCCTTACTTATAAATGATAAATGTGTATATAATCTATCACAATGATAAATGATAATTTGCCACCCTTACAGAGGCTTATGTCACTCTCCTTAGGCATAGGCGCAATGCAAAAAGACCCCTTCTAAATGTATGACACTGTTATATGTTTAGTGTTTGGATCTATTGTGCAAAAATTGTATATGGCAAATGTATGTGGGTAAATAGTGCTACTATTTCTATTAAAAAAATATAGGAAAGATGTGTATCTTCGTACCGTGTTAGACAGTAGATAGAAAAATATTTAGACTTGAGAGTCCTCAGTGGTTGATACCTTCAGTTAGCCATTAAAAGGTATCAACCACTGAGGACTCTCAAGTCTAAATATTTTTCTATTAAAAAATAATCATTTAGTAGGAACAGTTTCCAGATATTTTCACGTGCTGCTAAAGATACTAATCCTTTTCTGCAAAATGGACTTAGTGAAAACTATATAAAACTATAGTAGATAGGCCATCCTCACGACAATGACTGCAATAGAAAATGCATCTACTAAAGAAAGACAATGACTGTAATCTACAAACATTATATAAATATCCATGCTCACGAAAAATTAATTAGTGTAAAAGGTATAATAGTTGTAATGCAAAGGCGTCAGCTACTAAATACACCAAGTACCCAGGATAAAGCAATGTGAAGGTCACTTTGCAATATGGTCATTGTAGCAAGAGCCATTCGTGGCCAGTTTCGATTGGTTGAAGTGACTTTCTTCTCTACTCCACCCCCTTCCCGCGTGCTTCAATATAGGTATGAGCTGAAAGGAGCAGGATCCAATGGACATTAGAGCCACTGATCTGATAGGTGAGCATCCTCCACCCCCACATCACGCGCATGGGGAGCAGTGACCGCTTGGCACAGGAACTGCTTGGCACAGGAACCACTAATAATGACCCCCCCGTGCTTGCTAGCGCCCATATCATATTGTACATTCCAGTACAACGCTTTGATGTGGGCATTGAATGCAGCAGGAAACGGTGTGCAGAGAAGCAGGTAAGGACCACTACCTTGCTTGGTATCGCCCACATCACAGGGTACATCCCTGTACAGTGCTTTCATGTGGTTGGTGAGTGCAGTAGGAAGGGCCAGACAGAGGTTGATGAAGCAGGGTCAGCTGAGGTTAGTGTAGTGGGAGTGTAGGGCACAGGGCAAAGAGGAGTGCATTTGGATGAGACATTTTCCTCCCCCTGCTTAGCACCCACCATATCACAGTGTACACTCCTGTATAGCCTTTCAATGTGGGCGCTAATTGTGAGCATAGCAGGATCTGCTCTCTTCTACACTGTTGAGTGAGTGGTGCAGCATCATTTTCCCTCATCCTCCACACCACTGTTAGTGAGTGAGGGCCACAACGTCTTCTCCAGTATAAACAATTAGGTGTCAAGTCCCCCTCTATTGCTCCGCATATATAAATGCCATAGTATGTCATGTGGTCTTCCAACCTCATGGTGTCAGTGTTACGAACCGACACGCTAAGGAATATATATAGCCGACTATCCTAATTGAGACAGAGATCTCTAAATAATTATAAATAATACATATACGATCACATTACATTTTACAGAGCAAGAGTCAGACACCTAGGAAACACCTACAACCATCATTTTAGGGTAGAAGAAAGGGGTTAGGGATCAGAAAAGAGAGCCCGGGACTATGCAAATGTAGAGACTGCCCCTGAGGCACCTGTAATTGTATTATGTGTGGATTAAAGCTCGGATTTTTCAGTTATGTTTTAACTACTCCCTTCTTGTCTACTTAGCACTGTAGACAGACTCCATTTCAGAAAATAAAGGTTGTATTTTTACAAATAGGATAAAATCTTATTAAAAAAATTGTCATAGCACACAAAACCAATAGAAATGCATAGGTTTGATGCACTCATCCACTACAACAATTTAAACTGCTTAAGGTACAGATACTGGTCTAAGATTTTCAAGCTATATAACCTTCTAATCACTTTCTTTCAGTAGACAGTATGTTTTAATCAGCAATCTAACAGCACTATAGGTGCTTGAACATCCTTCAATCACTTCCTAGTTTGCAATACACCTGCCCTTGTCCAGTGGCTTGCTTTTTCCAAACTGAAAGCCCACCTTTCTGCTATGCCTCTATGCAACATGACAGATAGAAGGAAAGAGACAGAGATTGGCCCATACTTCCTGTAATTACGCTAGGTGTGTTTAACGTTACAAATTAATTACACTTGATGAATGGCAGTTGCCACTTATTTAGAAGGGAGACACATTAAAACCAGAACTTTAGGGTGATTGTTTAGAAGTTGGACAACATAACTGTCCATATTCCCATGTGGTGTAGCTCGCTACTCATTCTTTTTCAGTGGGTAGTCTCTCTTTATCAGCATTCTGCCAACTTTGCTGGTGCAGGAATATCTTTTCCCTTACACATTGTCCAATGGCTTGCCTGTCTCAAACTTAAAGTCCACCTCATTGTTGTATGCAGTTACAGACAGGAGAGCAGGATCAGAGAGATAAATCTCCAACCTCCTGTAATCCATCTAAGTGTTGCTAGAAATAGATTACACTTGACATCAGGCAGTGGACAGCAAATAATATTGAAGGGACACGCCTAATAGCCAGCACTTTGGAGTAATTTTTAAGAAGTAGTTTTTAAATAAAGTAATATGCGGGTTGCCTATTTAATAATGTAGATCAAATGGAATCAAGTTGTCAGAAACTACCATAACCATTTAATTTCAATATTTGAAAATTATTTAGTAAAAAGGACTTATTGTGCTCTTTCATGAGAAGGCTCCTGAGCACCTCTATAATACTTTATTAAGCTAAATTGACAACTGCAAATGATTGATGATATTTCTCTGTTGATTCTATGAAGTGACAGTTGGGAGCAGGACAAGTATTAACATTTCTGCTATGGGCTTTCAGCTCCTGGGCTCCTTGTTAAGTTGCCTTTTGTAGGATTTGGTCAGTTCAACACATTGAATCCTATGACTCCTAGAATCTTGTTTAACTGATGGTCATTTAAAAATGTTTGGATTGCATGAAACTACTCGTCTGGATATATTTGTTTTTCTTTCTTTTTTTTTAGAATGTGAAATGACAGCTCATACCTACAACTATCAGACATTACAAGAGTGGATTTCAGACAGCCCACATCTGAACTTGAGATTGACATGTCAACGTAGTTTTCTCCTGTATGAACATGTAATGACAAACTTGGCAGAATTTATTGCCAAAAGTATGATAGTAATGTTACTATGACTACATTTGTTTTATCTGTGTTCATTTTAAATGACTATACACGGTAATGTGATTAAGTTGTTATGACACATAACTACACTGAAGGGTTTCTCACTCCTAAGGTGCATTTAGACTAGCTAATTATCAGGAATGAGCATTCCTAGGAACTCTCGTTCTCGATAAGCAACCTGTCTAAACAAGCATTCAAATCAGCCAACAAATGAGCAAAATGCTCACTCATCAGGAGAAATAATTTTAAGCTAGCTGGTTTGAAAATCATTATTCTAAGTAACACATATTTTTGTGTAAACAGGAGATGTGCTGCTGAGAACAATGATATTCTATGCATATAGAACAGTTGTGTTCATATTCAATCACGGGGTTATCGCGACAGAGGAGCCAGAAGACCGCAGTATCTGAGTTCTCCTACTCCTGTGCTGAATAGAAGACCTTCATCTTCTTATTAAATGGTGTAAATTTCTTTGGGCAGTGCAGGGGTTAATCTGCTCTGTTGAAAACTCTGGGATCTAAGGCTCTCAGCTATGCACTGTTAGCCACTCCCATCGACTATATAATCTGTGTCCTGACTAAAGGTACTGCCACACTAAACAATCCCGCTAGCGATCACGATAACGACGCATACTAATGCGATCGCTAGCGGGATTGTTTCTATATCGCTAAGTGCGGCCACATTTAGCGATATAGTTAACGACGCTATCGCCGTTAGCGATCTTCTTAACGACTTTAGCGGTACAAAAGTACCGCTAAATCGCTAAGAAAAGGTGCCACACTAGCGATATATACTTACCCAGCGGGAGCGCCGACGAGAAAATAGGGTCCGGAACGATTCCAGCGACGAGCGAGATCACAGCAGGAAGCTCGTCGCTGGCAGCTGCCGCACTGAACAACATCGCTAACGGGATCGCTAAATAGTGACGTTTTTTAGCGATCCCGTTAGCGATATTGTTCAGTGTGGCATACCCTTAACACACATTGTCAGAGTTAGCTTATGTAGCATGGCTAGAAGGATAGTTGTTGGTGGTTATTTGAGAAGGTGTTTGGTGGATTTGCTTGGATTTGTGAGTGTGATAATTCCTTTTCTTTTTCTACTTTGGTTTATCCCCATTCTTCACTACCCGGTGCACATCTCTGTTATAAGTGTATATTTGCATGTTTGGTATTTTCCGTTACCTTTGTTCATATTACTTTGTTAGTCTGGTTGGTGTACTATGGTGCACTACTACTCCCCTCTCCCCTGAGTGGGGGAAGGGCACAGACTGTGATTCAGGAGCTAAGACACGGCACGTGGCCCCAGAATTTTCAACTTCAGAAATAACCCGGGAAACAGGGCAAGCTAGGGCACCCCTAGCATTAAGGACACGGAAGGAGCCCCTGGTCCCGGGACACCCAACAACAGATTCGTGACACATATCTTCTGTGTCCATGATAGCATGGCCAGCCTAGCCAAATAGACAATAGAGTATATCTGATCAGTGGTCTTTTAACCCCTTAGTGACAGAGCCAATTTGCAGCTTAATGACTAAGCCAATTTTTACAATTCTGACCACTGTCACTTTATGAGGTTATAACTCTGGAACGCTATAACGGATCCACCTGATTATGAGATTGCAATTTTCAAATTTTAATTTTTATGGCCTTAAATCAGAGAGATAAGTCACACCATATACTTGATAAATAACATTTCCCACATGTCTACTTTACTTCAGCACAATTTTAGAGACAATTTTTTTTTATTAGGAAGCTATAAGGGTTAAAAGTTGACCAGCGATTTCTCATTTTTACAACAAAATTTACCAAATCATTTTTTTTAGAGACCACATCACATTTAAAGTCACTTTGAGGGGTGTACATGATAGAAAATACCCCAAAGTGACACCATTATAAAAACTGCACCCCTCTAGGTGCTCAAAGCCACATTCAAGAAGTTTATTAACCAATTACGTGCTTCACAGGAACTGAAGCAATGTGGAAGGAAAAAATTAACATTTAACTTTTTTTACAAACATTTTAATTCAGAACCAATTTTTTATTTTCACAAGTGTTAAAAGAGAAAATGAGCCACAAAATTTGTTGTGCAATTTCTCCTGAATATGTGGGGGTAAACCACTGTTTGGGCGCACGGCAGAGCTTGGAAAGGAAGGAGCGCAGTTTAACTTTCTCAATGCAGAATTGGCTGGAATTGAGATCGGATGCCATGTTGCATTTGGAGAGCACCTGATGTGCTTAAAAAGTGGAAACCTCCCACAAGGGACACCATTTTGGAAGCTAGACTCCTTAAGGAACTTATCTAGATGTATGGTAAGCACTTTGACCCCCCAAGTGCTTCACAGAAGTTTATAACATAGAGCAGTGAAAATAAAAAATCATATTTTTTTCACAAAAATTATTTTTTCGCCCCCAAATTTTTATTTTCACAAGGGTAACAGGAGAAATTAGACCACCAAGGTTGTTGTGCAATTTGTCCTGAGTACGCCTACAACCCCATATGTGGGGGTAACCACTGTTTGGGTGCACGGCAAAGCTCGGAAGGGAAGGAGCGCCATTTGACTTTTTAAATGCAGAATTGGCAGTAATTGAGATCTGACGGCATGTCGCATTTGGAGAGCCCCTGATGGGCCTAAACAGTGAAAACCCCTAACAAGTGACACCATTTTGGAAACTAGACCCCCCCTAGGAGCTTATCTAGATGTGTGGTGAGCACCTTGAATCCCCAAGTGCTTCACAGAAGTTTATAACGTAGAGCCGTGAAAATAAAAAATCTTTTTATTCCACAAAAATGATTTTTCACCCCAAATTTTTTACTTTTCCAAGGGTAACAGGAGAAATTGGACCCCAAAAGTTGTTGTCCAGTTTGTCCTGAGTACGCTGGTACCCAACATATGGAGGATAACCACTGTTTGGGCACATGACGGGGCTCCAAAGGGAAGTAGTAACATTTTGAAATACAGACTTTGATGGCCTGCTCTGCTGGCATCATAGTGCATTTGAAGAGCCCCTGATGTGTCTAAGCAGTAGAAGCCCTCACAAGTGACCCCATTTTGGAAACTAGACCCCCAAGGAGCTTATCTAGATGTGTTGTGAGCACTTTTAACCCCCAAGTGCTTCACAGAAGTTTATAACGCAGAGCCGTGAAAATAAAAAATCATTTTTTTTCCACAAAAATGATCTTTTCACCCCAAATTTTTACTTTCGCAAGGGTAACAGGAGAAATTGGACCTCAAAAGTTGTTTGTCCAATTTGTCCTGAGTACGCTGATACCCCATATGTGGGGGAACCACTGTTTGTGTGCATGGCAGAGCTCGGAAGGGAAGGAGCACCGTTTTGGAATGCAGACTTTGATGGAATGGTCTGCAGGCATCATGTTTCATTTGCAGAGCCCCTGATGTGCCTAAACAGTAGAAATCCCCACAAGTGACACCATTTTGGAAACTAGACCCCCAAAGAGCTTATCTAGATGTGTAGTGAGCATTTTGAACCCCCAAGTGCTTCACAGGAGTTTATAACTCAGAACCGTGAAAATAAAAAATCATTTTTAGCCCCCAATTTTTTATTTTCCCAAGGGTTACAGGAGAAATTAGACCCACAAAGTTGTTGTGCAATTTGTACTGAGTACACTGATGCCCTATACGTGGAGGTAATCCACTGTTTGGGCGCATGGTGGAGCTCAGAAGGGAATGAGCTCTGTTTGACTTTTTAGAATGCAAAATTGGCTGGAATCAATGGTGGTGCCATGTCATGTTTGGAGACCCCTGATGTACCTAAACAGTGGAAACCCCCCAATTCTAATTCCAACCCTAACACCAACACACCCCTAACCCTAATCCCAACCCTAAAAATAACCCTAATCAAAACCCTAATCCCAACACACCCCTAACCCTAATACCAACCTTAACCCTAACCACAACCCTAGCCCCAACACACCCCTAACCCTAATCCCAACCCTAACCATAACCCTAACCACAAACCTAACCACAATACACCCCTAATGTTAATTCCAACCCTAACCCTAATCCAAATTATAATCCCAACCCTAACCCAAACACTAACCATAAAACTTTAGCCCAAATCACTTTAGCCTAACCCTAATCCTAACCCTAAAACTTTAGCCCAGCGCACTTTAGCCTAACGCTAACCCTAACTCTAAAACTTTAGCCCAGCTCACTTTAGCCTAACTCTAACCCTAACCCTAAAACTTTAGCCCAACTAACCAGCCTAACTCTAACCCCAATGGGAAAATGGAAATAAATATATTTTCTTTATATTATTATTTTTCCCTAACTAAGGGGGTGATAAAGGGAGGGTTTATTTACAATTTTTTTTATTTTGATCACTGTTAGTGTTGAGCAATACGATACTGCAAATATCGGGTATCGGCCGATATTAGCTGTATCGGGCTTTCGATTCCGAGTACCGATATTTTCGTCATATCGGATACCGGAATCGGATTTGTCACTGTCACTGTCAGTGTCCGTCAGTCGGGTCTGTGAGTGTCCGTCGGTCGGGTCTGTCAGTGTCCGTCGGTCGGGTCTGTCAGGAGTCAGCGGCACTTACCTGGCAGAAGATCTCCGGCGGTCACGGGCTGGACTGCTTCATGGCCGCCATCATCTTTCCCCGGCGGTCACATGCAGTTTCTCACGATAACTGCAGTGACTGCTGGGTAATCCCGGCCGTAAAGCAGTCAGTCCGATGACGTCACCGCCGGGGAAGCAGGTAATCAGCTGTGCTGCGTTGCGATGACAGGCTCTGCCTGTCATTGCGATGTAGCAGAGCTGGATCGTCGTGGGACTGTCGTTACTATGGACTGCGTCGGACAGGTGGTATACTGTTGGTTTGTTTTTTTTTCTTTTTTACAGGAGATCGATGGCGTCGCAGGAATGAGTGTATAATAAAATTAATGAAAACTGTGTTGTCTCTTTTATTTCATTAAAAGACTTTTTTCTTGCTTTGTCCTTTTTTTTATACATTTAATAACTTTGGGATTAATAATGGATCGGTGTCTTATTGACACCGCTCCATTATTAACCGGGCTTATTGTCACCGTGCAATCAACGGTGACATTAACCCCTTATTACCCCACTTGCCACCGCTACAGGGCAGTGGGAAGAGCCGGGTAAAGTGCCACAATTGGCACATCTTTTGATGCGCCAAATGTGGGGCTGCTGTAGCCTGGTATTATCAGGCTGTTGAGGGCCAAAATCCATGGGCCTTGACAGTCTTTTAATACCAGGCCGCAGCAGTCTGCATTTTACTTGGCTGGTTAACAAAAATAGGGGGACCCTACGCCGTTTTTTTTTCGAGGGGATCCCCTATTTTTGTTAACCAGCCAAGCTAAGCAGACTGCTGTGGCCTGGTATTATCAGGCTTGCAAGGTCCATGGATATTGGATCCTTACCAGCCTGAAAAACCAGGCCCCAGCGGTCTGCTTCATCTGGCTGGTTAACAAAAATAGGGGGACCCCACGCCAATTTTTTTCGAGGGGATCCCCTATTTTTGTTAATCAGCCAAGATATGCAGACTGCTGTGGCCTGGTATTATCAGGCTGGCAAGGTCCATGGATCTTGGCTCCTTAACAGCCTGAAAATCCAGGCCTCAGCGGTCTGCTTCATCTGGCTGGTTAACAAAAATAGGGGGGACCCCACGCCAATTTTTTTCGAGGGGATCCCCTATTTTTGTTAATCAGCCAAGATATGCAGACTGCTGTGGCCTGGTATTATCAGGCTGGCAAGGTCCATGGATCTTGGCTCCTTAACAGCCTGAAAATCCAGGCCTCAGCGGTCTGCTTCATCTGGCTGGTTAACAAAAATAGGGGGGACCCCACGCCATTTTTTTTTCGAAGGGAACCCCTATTTTTGTTAATCAGTTCCCTCTGACGTCACTGATGGTGTCCCTGGCTGACCTGAAGTGAAAGTGGAAACAATCAATTAAGCTTTCCACTTCCTCTCCTGTCAGCCAGGAGAGGAGCTCATTCATTTGGGGGTTTACTGTGAGGCTGCAGCATTAGCTGCGGTCCCTGCAGTAAACATTAACCCTTTCTGAAGGATTACACCGTAGGACCTGACTGTGCATGGGATAGGTAAGAATAATTTTGCTTTATTATTTTATTTTTATTACAGGAAATGGTTTTAGCAGGTAAATAAAATATGGTCAAAAACTGTGTGATTATTTCATTAAACTTCTTTTTTATTAAAGTGTGTGTGTTTGATTTTTCTTTCATACAATAGGATTAATAATTGATAGTTGTCTAATTGACAGCTCTCAATTATTAACCTGGCTTAAAGTGACCTTTCAATTGCAAGGTCATTTTAACCCCTTATTAACCCATTCGCCACCGCTACAGGGCAATGGGAATAGACGGGCAAAGTGCCAGAAAGGGCAAATCTAATTAGAGATTTGCCCTTTCTGGGGTGTCTGGGGGCAGATGTTAGTAGCCGGGGGGGCCAAAAATAATGGTCCCTCTCTGGGCTATTATTATCTGCCCCCACTCACTGGCTTTGTCTGTCTGGTTGCGAAAATAGGGCGGGAGCCCACGCATTTTTTTTCAGCAATTTTACACCTCATATATATATATATACATGTCATTGAGTTTGTGACACATATATATATATATTTATAGTTCATACACTTCTACATAGTATAATAGCCGCTAATTCAATTGACGGCTTTTGTGAAAATGCAGAACCCGACATGAAATGACACTTGGTGTACATAGGGTTAACCATGTCTTTTCATGTCCTTTGCTATCTGATTTGCACAAACAATTACATCAGTCTATGTGTGCAAAATTTCACACCTGTAGGGTTAATTAAAGGTGTAAATTCGTAGCAAAAAAGTCTGTTTTTTTTACAACGAATTTACACCTTTAATTAACCCCTACAGGTGTGAAATTTTGCACACATAGACTGATGTAATTGTTTGTGCAAATCAGATTGCAAACGACATGAAAAGACATGGTTAACCCTATGTACACCAAGTGTCATTTCATGTCGGGTGCTTCTGTCTTTTCACAGAAGCCGGCTTTACCCGGCAATTGAATCAGAGGATATTTTACTATGTAGAAGTGTATAAACTATACATATATGTATATATATATATATATATATATGTCACAATGACATGTATATATATATATATATGTATTCTATGTGTGTATATTTAGTGTTTACAAGGAAATAAAGGTTTTTTTAGTTGCAATATTTTGTTCCATAGACTTACATGGGACTTCCGGTATCGGAATCGGATATCGGCGATATTTAGTGATATCGGCGATGCCATTCCGATCCGATATTTTTAGATATCGAGCAGTATCGCTCAACACTAATCACTGTGATAACGTTTATCACAGTGACCAAAATTAACCAATAGGAAAAATCTTCCTATTGTTGCCGGGTGCCGGCTGGCAGATCTCGGCGGGAGCACTGCGCATGCGCCCGCTATTTTCTAACAGGAAGAAGATGGCAACGCCCACCGGAAGATGCAGGAGGGCCCGAGGAGCACCTCGGGAGGTACAGGGGGGGATCGGGCACCCTATTTCTCACTCCTCTGATGTGCGATCACATAAGAGGAAAGAGAAATTAAATGGCACATCGGACTTTTTTTTCTGCTGTTTCCATTATACGGTTAATAACGGCGATCGCAACACCGGGGTCAGTAAAAAACAACCCGAATCTTGTTCTCTGGTGTCTCGGATACCCCGGCAGCCAAGACCGTGGAGAAAATCCGAGTCTGGGGGGGGCGCTATACGCTTTTTCCTGCGGTTTAAGTACCCATAACTATTGCCGTTAAAAGGCGTATCGGCGGCCGTTAAGGGGTTAACGCCATAGGTCAGTTAGTCTAAATGCATCCTAATCTTACTAAACTACAATACATAATAAGTTTTTAGCCAACGTAATGCTGCAGAATACCAAAAGCCACTTATATCCAAGAGTGTAATCAAAACTATCAATTTAAAAAAATACATGTTCATGGTGACCAAATTGTTTATGATTATTTTATATGGACAAAGGAGTCCATAAAGATATTGATAAAGATTAATCTTTATCAATAGCTCTGCCAAGATGTCTGTCCATATAACTATGTAAAGAAAGTAAATTATTTAAACCATTTTTGAAAAGAACTTGTTTAACTATTTATTTTAATTATTGAAATCAAATAGGCTGACAGGCTCACTTTAAAATAACACAATTTCTGTTTGCATATAGCATAGGATATAGAGCTAATTACACATTTATCTTTCATGTGTAAGCTTTTCAGGGGATATAGCTCTGGGATCGCCGTCCGGGTAGACGGAGTGGCACGGAAACAGTTCATTCACAGACAGCAGTTCTGGTAAAAACTGGCCGCAACCAGTTTTATTAAAGTCTACAGCAAACAGAACATCATCAAAACCAAATCATAAACATAAGACCTGGGCTTGTCCAGCCACTTACTACACTTAGATAGATTTCCCTCTCTATCCGGTCCAGACTCTAACAGCCTGGGCCAAAACAACACATATGTTCAGCATTTACCAGCATGGAGTTTCACAGAGTCTCCTCCTTGTGTCTGAAGGCACCTTCAACGTCCAGACTTGAGAGAGCTCCCCTCCTATTCAGCAGCTATCCGCATGGATTCTCACAGAGACTACTCCTGTGTCCGGGGTACATCGAGCACCCAGACTGAGACAGCTCATACTCCTGGAGACTCCTTCTTGTGCCTGGACTCCTTGTCCAGACTAAGCGAGCTCTCTGACTGTGTTCCCAGACACCTACTTCTGGCTTCCTAATTATCACTTGAGTGATTTCAGGTTTGAGCTGCAAGTGTGCACTGAATGGAAGGTGTAGTGACCTATCTCCACCACTAGTTTTGCAAAGCCACACATTTCCCTTATACCATACAGCACAGTACCTAGGTGAAATGTACACCCCATTCGACACATATTCCTTCACTGTCTCACATATCCCCCCCCTCTTCTCCAGACCGGAGGGCTGGTCATCCAGACCGGAGGGCTTGTCAACAATCCAAAAGAGACAGTGAACTCTGGACCAGTCATGGCCCTCATCAGCTTCATCTTCACTATTGTCATCTGTATCTTCACCTGAGCCATAGCCAACATCAGCTTTCTCTTCATCTGAAGCATCCGCACTACCCTGTACCCTCCCAGGCCTATGCTCTCTGCGGGCCTCGGGTATCCTGCACGGTTTCGTCTTGACCTTAGGGCCGGGCTCAGTTTCGATATAGTGCCTGGCCAAAGAAGTACGACCCGGCACATCAGAACACTTCTGCTGACTCTTCCTCAGAAACTCACGTACCTCCTGTCCTTGGTGCACTGACCATGTGTCACCAACTATCACAGAAGGTATAGGGTTTTTTTTACTTTTCTCTAGTTCCCCTTGAACCCTCTTTAGCACATCTATTTTCTTGAATATCGGTGGACTCATAAAGTCTATTTCACAGACCTTAAGCTCCTCTGCCATGGTCTCTGACCATTTTAAGCTACTCTGTTCAAATGATTGGGACTGCAGAAGGAGCAGATCGTTTTTCTTTTGCAGTACACATAATTCATCCGCTAAGTCTCCAGCTGAATTGTAATGTTCTACCGTGACAACAGCATTCTTATATAGAGCCTTAGACTTATTGAGCAGCATTTGCTCTTGCAACGAAGAGATTCCCTGTATTCTTCCTTTTACTTGATTGACTTTCTCACGAAGATGCTCATGGCTTTCATCACACTCCTTCATCACAGTTTGGAGTTTTTTCTGAGAAGTAATCAATTCATCTGGTACCTGTTGGACGTCCTTTATGTCTTCGGCCCCTTCTTCAGGCTCTTCTGGTAGAACATGCTCAGAAGCCCTACCGTCAGTCTTACATTCTACCTCTTCAGTCACATCATTATGGTCTCCAATATCTCCATTTATTCCAGCTCTCAAGTTCTCCTTGATAGCTGCATCTGTATACTCAGAACCCGCCGATTCTTCTCTTCCACCACGTTCTGCATCCCATCTGAGCTCCCGTGTGTCTGCAACGGAGTGACACACCGCTTTTCCCATTTGTTGGGACGTGGCTCCGATGTAGACTCCATGAAAGTGCGCTTGAGCTCACCAATGCCAGCCTGATGTCTCAAAATCTCATCTTGTGATTTATCCAGATCCTTGGTATCACTCGGGAACACTGCTAGGGCTCCGGGCGCCGAACTTCCAACCTGAGCTTCACGAGTTGCAGCTACTGATCCGGACAGTACACCATCCACGCCACTGTCTCTGGCCGAAACAGATTCCTGGGCAGAGTCAGCCCCCACATCCTCAGTCTTGTTCCTCACAGCTGCACTTGAGACCTCAGCTTCTGATGAGGCATCTGGTTTGGTGTCTACCACTTCTATGGCTTTTTCCACCTCTGCAGCATTACCTTCAGAGTCCTTGGCATGATGCAGATCCACACCATACATTGATAACTTCTCATTTCCAACAGCATCCACTTGTGCTGTGTTCAGTTTCAGAGTCCTGCCTTTAAAGCTCAGCTTTCCTCCTTTCACCTTAGTCTTCGCCAGGGAATCGGCCAACTGTAAAATATCTTCAGATGCCATCTTCTGTCCGGCTGTAAGGTCAGCATCAGCTTTCTTCTCAGGACCCTCAACCTCCTCTGCTACCATGCCTTCCTCATTTGCACTGGTTGCTTGATCGTCATCAGATGATTCACTATCACTACCACTATCCCTGTCTGACCCCTTTTTCTCAGCCACATCTGGCTCACTTTCAGGGTTATACACTTCATTTTCATTCACATCCTGCTCACTGTCAGGGTTATACAATTCATTCTCATTCACATCCTGCTCACTTTCAGGGTTATACACTTCATTTTCATTCACATCCTGCTCACTGTCAGGGTTATACAATTCATTCTCATTCACATCTTGATCTGGAACCTTAGTTAACATGTCATCCACAACATTAACTTCACCATCTGGTCCCTGGTTTCCCTCAGGTGGTCCCTCAAGTATGTGACTATGTGACAACCCCAGCACTATACTTCCATATAGCTCAGGTACTAGGAGCTGGCTCACGACCTCTCCCTGGACTTCAGTGTCCCTATACAACAGGTGAGTGTTTATGGCAACATGAGGAAACCTCTCCTCAGAGCCAGGCTCTTGGGAAACCTCATTTAGAACATTTATATTTTCCTGGGCCGTTTTAAGAGAGGGGTCTCGCCACTGCTCACTCTCAAAATTGTCACAGGACACAGGTAAGTCAGGGACACTCGGTTCCCGAGAACCACCATCCTCGTCTCCCAACATCACCTGCAAAGGAATTTCATCACTATCACAGTCATCATTATTATCAATATCACTATCATGATCATCATCATTATCAGCATCAGCATCAGCATCATTATCATGGTCATCATCATTATCATGATCTTCATCATCATTAGCATTATCATCATCATCATCATCATTATCACATAAGTTTAACGGCCCACTAGCATTGTGTTCCGCCCCTCGGGACTGCGCACCCTCAGTAGGAGCTTCATCACACTGTCCATCAGAAACATTTTTCCCCCAGAGATCCTTAGATCGGGGAAAGTCATTACCCAGTATAACGGGTTGCACCAGGTTCTTCACTACCCCCACTTCATATGAAACCTCCCCGAGTTTGGGGACCAAGTCCACGGCAGTCTCTGGGTAGACTTTGGTGTCTCCATGGATGCACACCATACTCAGGTGCTTATCAGGGATAAAGTCCCTATCAATCAGGCTGTCACATACGGAAGTCACTGGACTCTCTGAGTCCAAGAGGGCCTGTGCTGGGCAGTCATTTACAACCACCGGGGACACCTGTGGTCCAGTCTCTTCGGCTGAGGTGGACACACACACAGGTTCTGCGCAGAGAGAGAGGGATCTGCCAACATCACAATACATAGGCTCCCCCTCTATTGGACAGTTGACTGCAATTTCACGACATCTCCAACACTGTCCATCACACTTTTCCACCCATATGTCCCCTCGGGCCTGAACCCGCTTATCAGCATACCCATGTCCCCAACAGCTGGAACGCTCTTACCGCGAGAGTTCAGCGTCCGGGAACTCTGAAGTGACGACCTCTCAGACGGCTGGTCACGGAGACAGTCTTTGCTGGCGAAGGCCTTCTCCATCAGGCTGACCAGACGATTGGCGTCCTGGTGGTCTCCTTGTCCGACCTCTGGCTGTACCTCAGGAGGACATGCTCGGGTGTAGCGGTTCACTATCACCTCTTCAACCATGCCGACCCGACGGCCGACGTCAGGCTCCAACCGCTTCTTTACTGCAGGCAACGCAGGTGCCTTTACAACATTACTCGGGGACGAGGTGCTGAGAGCTGCAATCTGCTCCCTCAGCAATCGGTTAAACTCCTGCTGCTGCTGCTGCCAGCTCTGCTGGGCCTGCTGCATGCTCTGCAGGTGTTTCTTAACAAGCTCCTCCAAACTGTCATCCATGCTGTCAGACTTCTCTGTCTCAACAACGGCAGTCTTATGTTGCACATTAACTTGCACCATTTGTTTAATCAGCTTCTCCAGGCTGTCATCCATCCTGTCAGACTTCTCTGTCTTAACAACGGCAGTCTTCACTCAAGACATACACACTCCACATCTTTTCCACAGAAAATTCAGCTCTGCTGTGCAGACACACTTTTTTTTTTTCTTTTGCAAACTCTATTAGGCTACTGTCTCTTTAAGACTGCTCCAACAGACGTTTCTTTTGCTGACACACTTTTTTTTCTCTGCTGATGCTTCAACAGACTTCACCTTTTATTGCTGTCTCTCGCCACTGTGCTGCACGCACATTCTAGCACCAATTGTAAGCTTTTCAGGGGATATAGCTCTGGGATCGCCGTCCGGGTAGACGGAGTGGCACGGAAACAGTTCATTCACAGACAGCAGTTCTGGTAAAAACTGGCCACAACCAGTTTTATTAAAGTCTACAGCAAACAGAACATCATCAAAACCAAATCATAAACATAAGACCTGGGCTTGTCCAGCCACTTACTACACTTAGATAGATTTCCCTCTCTATCCGGGTCCAGACTCTAACAGCCTGGGCCAAAACAACACATATGTTCAGCATTTACCAGCATGGAGTTTCACAGAGTCTCCTCCTTGTGTCTGAAGGCACCTTCAACGTCCAGACTTGAGAGAGCTCCCCTCCTATTCAGCAGCTATCCGCATGGATTCTCACAGAGACTACTCCTGTGTCCGGGGTACATCGAGCACCCAGACTGAGACAGCTCATACTCCTGGAGACTCCTTCTTGTGCCTGGACTCCTTGTCCAGACTAAGCGAGCTCTCTGACTGTGTTCCCAGACACCTACTTCTGGCTTCCTAATTATCACTTGAGTGATTTCAGGTTTGAGCTGCAAGTGTGCACTGAATGGAAGGTGTAGTGACCTATCTCCACCACTAGTTTTGCAAAGCCACACATTTCCCTTATACCATACAGCACAGTACCTAGATGAAATGTACACCCCATTCGACACATATTCCTTCACTGTCTCACACATGTCTAAGGCTACTTTCACACTTGCGTTTTTTTGCGCTGCGTTTCGAGCGCACATGAAGCGCATTAAAAAAACGCATGCAAACGCTTGTAAACGCTGCAATATTTAGTCGCATCAGCATGCGCATTTCCACAAAAAAACGCAGCGTTTGTCTGCGATTTCATGCGTTTTTGCATGCGTTTGCGTTTTTTTGGTGCATGCGTTTTCTATTTGTCACATTATCATCTCTGCCTCCATCAGCTGTCTCCATCATCTCTTCCTCCATCAGCTGTCTCCATCATCTCTGCCTCCATCATCTCTGGCTCTATCATCTCTGGCTCCATCATCTCTGGCTCTATCATCTCTGGCTCCATCATCTCTGGCTCCATCAACTCTGCCTCCATCATCTCAGGCTCTATCATCTCTGTCTCCATCATCTCTGCCTCCATCATCTCTGGCTCTATCATCTCTGGCTCTATCATCTCTGGCTCCATCATCTCAGGCTCTATCATCTCTGGCTCCATCATCTCTGCCTCCATCATCTCTGGCTCTATCATCTCTGGCTCTATCATCTCTGGCTCCATCATCTCTGGCTCTATCATCTCTGCCTCCATCATCTCTGCCTCCATCATCTCTGGCTCTATCATCTCTGGCTCCATCATCTCTGGCTCTATCATCTCTGGCTCCATCATCTCTGGCTCCATCAACTCTGCCTTCATCATCTCAGGCTCTATCATCTCTCCTCCATCATCTCAGGCTCTATCATCTCTGCCTCCATCATCTCTGCCTCCATCATCTCTGGCTCTATCATCTCTGGCTCCATCAACTCTGTCTCCATCATCTCAGGCTCTATCATCTCTGTCTCCATCATCTCTGCCTCCATCATCTCTGGCTCTATCATCTCTGGCTCCATCATCTCTGGCTCTATCATCTCTGGCTCCATCATCTCTGGCTCCATCAACTCTGCCTCCATCATCTCAGGCTCTATCATCTCTGCCTCCATCATCTCAGGCTCTATCATCTCTGCCTCCATTATCTCTGCCTCCATCATCTCTGGCTCCATCATCTCTGGCTCCATCAACTCTGCCTCCATCATCTCAGGCTCTATCATCTCTGCCTCCATCATCTCTGCCTCCATCATCTCTGGCTCCATCATCTCTGGCTCCATCAACTCTGCCTCCATCATCTCAGGCTCTATCATCTCTGTCTCCATCATCTCTGCCTCCATCATCTCTGCCTCCTCATCTCTGGCTCCATCATCTCTGCCTCCATCATCTCTGGCTCTATCATCTCTGGCTCTATCATCTCTGGCTCTATCATCTCTGGCTCCATCATCTCAGGCTCTATCATCTCTGGCTCCATCATCTCTGCCTCCATCATCTCTGGCTCTATCATCTCTGGCTCTATCATCTCTGGCTCCATCATCTCTGGCTCTATCATCTCTGCCTCCATCATCTCTGCCTCCATCATCTCTGGCTCTATCATCTCTGGCTCCATCATCTCTGGCTCTATCATCTCTGGCTCCATCATCTCTGGCTCCATCAACTCTGCCTCCATCATCTCAGGCTCTATCATCTCTGCCTCCATCATCTCTGCCTCCATCATCTCTGGCTCCATCATCTCTGGCTCCATCAACTCTGCCTCCATCATCTCAGGCTCTATCATCTCTGTCTCCATCATCTCTGCCTCCATCATCTCTGGCTCTATCATCTCTGGCTCCATCATCTCTGGCTCCATCATCTCTGGCTCCATTATTTACAGAAAAATCGCGTGCGTGCAAAAGCGCTGACGAGCGCAAAGCCATGTGCACGCCAGCGCCCCATAGACTACAATGTTATTTTTTTGCGCATAGCATTCGCACACGTGCGCACGCGTTTTTTTAAAGCGGTTGGGCGGAAAAAAATGCAACATGTAGCGTCTGGCGCGTATGGGCGCACACCGGGAAAATGCGCAGCGCACGACAAACGCACATGAACGCGTGCAAGCGTTAGACCCTGCGCCCGCCATGTTAAAGATAGGGGAACATTGCGCATGCGTCCGATAGCGCAAGATGCGCTGCGCAAAAAAACGCAAGTGTGAAAGTAGCCTTATCTTTGACTGTTGTGTTGTTAGCATGCAGGTAGAGGATTAGAAAAGATTGCTCCTAGTTGTCGAGAACAAGTATAACATTCCACTTTTTATTGGTCTTCCTACTGTCTCCTCTTGGTCAGAGAAAGGAACATCCAGGTCTTAACACTTGACTGCTTTGAAAGTCAGGTGACTGACAATCTAATGTATCCTAAAACATAGGGTATGGTATAGAAGTAGAAATAATGTATCTAATATTCAAAGAATAAGAAAATAAAAATATCAGAAAATTGCTAGATAATCTTGGAATTATAATGTTGTAAATAGCATGGCTTACACAACTCATTTATAATTCTAACAGCATGTTGGCTCAGTGGTTAACACTGTTGCTTTACAGCCATAGAGACCTGTGTTCAAATCCTACCAAAGAGAACTGCTGTGTGTTGGTTTTCTCTGTGTACTCTTGACGGGGTCGTCTCGTCAAACACTCGTCCTCCAGTCACTCCAGATTAGATTAAGAGCATGGGTCGACCAATCAAAGTATGAGTCAGACACAAGGCTGGTTCAAATTTAGAGCACGCTCAAGAATGGTACTAGTGGCACCGATCTCACAATGTCCCGTCTTTATTAGCATACACGGGATTATATAGACATAACAAACAGGATGACCCACGTGGGGTAAGCTATATTCATCTAATATCCGGCCAGCCCTGATTGGCCCATGTCTCCAGACAGATGTTGATGTCGTCTTCAATGGTTAAATGTCATTGTGGTCGTCATCAATGGCTTGATCCAACTTCGTCTCTCAGAAGTAGGTGTTGATCTGGGTCAATGTCTCAGGAGCAGATGTTGCGGATACTGGTGCTATCTTTGAACTAAGTTTCGATATGAATCATGCGAGGTAAGGAAAATACTTTTTCAGAGCACAGAATAAAGGCAGAGCACACAAGCATATATATATATATATAGAAATATAAGAATATAGAAATGGACATATGACATTAGACATTGGGCATATTATAATTGTCCTTTGCAATTGCAATCATGGGCAAACTGTTTATGTTTAGCATCTATCATTTCTGATTAATTATGTCTTGTTCAAGCAGGTTATAAAATGTAACGACAGGAAATGTAGCCGCGTGGGCTCATTTCTATGTCTATGATATTCTGCAGATATAAAGTTCATGTAAAGTTCAACCATTACATTTCCTTGTTGTGGTCTTGTCCAGACGTCGTGACATTTCCTCAGAGGAAACAAGTGTGGGTGTAGGTCGATGCTGGTGTAATCTTAGCTGAAGCATTGTTATATTTGATATATCTGGTTCACTCGACAAGGAAAATTTATGTTTCAAAATGGATGCAAAACACAAAATGGTGCAAAGCACATGTAAGATATTTATGGTATAAAGTAGGAAGTAAATTTCCTTGACAACCCTAAACTAAATTTTCCTTGACGAGGGACCTTTGAGACGTCATTGTGGAGAGGGAGGTGGATTTCTTCACCCAGCTACCTCAGAGACTGCCCCCTTATGGGGTGCCCCCAGACAGCTGGGTCCCTATGTTGGTTAACACATGGAGTTCTCCCATCTGTCCCTAAACTAACTCTTTTGATTGTATCGCGTCATAGAGGGTTTTGCCAAGAGGATCAGGCGGGGTATATTGTTCCATATCCCCTACATTCATATACATCTATTCTTGATAAAGGAAAATACCTGAGGGGTCGGTTGCATTGGTTACAGCTTTCCTATATATGGGTACCACACAACACAGAGCTGAATACTGTAATACTAATCGGTGTGCCAAATCTATAAACTTTGAAATATTACTCATCATGCACCATCCACTAAAGCTAAGTGATGTCTAATGAACCTGTTATCATCATCATCTCCACGGCTAAGTCTGTTCCAAGCATCCGTTACTGCAAGGATGCAAGCAAATGTCATTAGTAGCATCATTCCTCTTCTGGAGGCTCTCCAAGGATCTTCTTACAAGGCGATGCGTGGATCCAAGTTTCCTTGCCTTGTAGCTTGACTGCGGTATTTGTCGTCAGTAGAACTTGGAAAGGTCTGTCAACTCTCGGATCCAGACTCTTTCTCACGTGTCTTTTAATGACTACCCAGTCTCCGGGCTGCAGGCTGTGACTCCCAGGATCCTGGTTTGGATCTGGAAGAGAACTGAAGACATTATCATGTACTTTCTTGAGTCTTTTATGCAAATCCCTTACATATGAGCTTAATACATGGTCACTCATTTCCAGTGCTTGGGAAAGAAACATCCTAAACTAGGCACTTTGCCAAATAGTATTTCATACGGAGAAAGTCCAGTTTTCCTATTTGGAGTGCACCTTACTGAGTATAGAGCTAATGGTAAACATTCAGGCCAAGATTTCCCTGTTTCAGCCATGGCCTTTTGGATTTTTAACTTCAATGTCCCATTTAGTCTTTCTACTTTCCCACTGCTTTGTGGATGATATGGGGTGTGGAAAACTTGTTGAATTCCCAGAGCTGTCAAGACTTCATTCATTATTTCACCTGTGAAATGTGTACCTCTGTCACTTTCGATCACCTCTGGTACTCCATACCTGCACACCACCTCCGCAAGCAGCTTCTTTGCGGTCGCCGCAGCCGTAGCCTTGGCAATCGGGAAAGCCTCCGGCCAACCTGAGAATAAATCAAAACACACCAACACGTACTCCCATGATCCTGATTTTGGCAGCTGAATATAATCAATCTGCAGTCTCTGGAAAGGATAGAGGGGCCGATGGGTGTGTTTGGGTGGTGTCTTGACTACCCTTCCCTGATTATGTGTAGCACATACCATGCATCCCTGGATCAAACTTTCTATACAGGTGGAAAAGCCTGGTGCTATCCAATGCTTCTGCATCACGCTCATTACAACAGTTTTGGACTGGTGGGTTGGCCCATGTAACATCTGGGCAACCGCAGGGTACAACGCCCTCGGAAGGCATCGACGCATCCCTCTTCCCCATACCCCATTTGCTTCATTCAGACATGCACCTTCTTTTTTCCACTTTTCTACTTCCTCCTGGCACACCTGAGCCTGCATCTGGGATAAGGCATCCTCCGACACAAAGGGATTTTTGGGAGCGCTTACCTGGTGCATCGTTACCCTTGGAGTGGTCTACTGGCTGCTGTTTTTGCTGCTGCATCGGCCATTTCGTTTCCTTTACTCACCTGATCAGTGTATCTGGTATGTGCTTTAACTTTTATGACAGCTACTTCTTTTGGTAATTGTAATGCATCAATTAACTGCTGGACTGCGTCAGCATTTTTAATGGGATGTCCTGCTGCCGTCAGGAATCCTCTAGACTTCCAAATTGGACCAAAATCATGAGCTACACCGAATGCGTATCTAGAATCTGTGTAGATGTTAACAATTCTACCTTCAACTATCTTACAGGCCTCGGTCAGAGCCTTAAATTCAGCCTCCTGGGCCGACTGATATGGGATCATTGGTTCTGCTTTGATTACTGCATTCAGGGAGACGATGGCATACCTGGTGTGGAAGGTACCTGAGTCATCTTGGTGGCGAGATCCATCTACAAAAGATTCAAAATCAACATTAAGTCTTTCAGTTTCAAACACTGTGGGTAGGCCTGCTGTTTCCTGTGCCATAAGCTGAACACAATCATAAGGAATCTCCTCTCTTGGATCTTCTTTGTACAATACCGTACCTGACCTCCCCCTAGATCCGAGAGAGGCAACAATGTGGCAGGATTAAGTGTGGTACATCTCTGCAAAGAAACATTTGAAGGCATTAAAAGTGCACATTGCAATCGAAGATGACGTGCAGCTGAAAGGTGTGCCAGTTGCACTTGGTTCAGTATGGTGTATACATCATGAGGTGTAAGTACTGTCAGTGGATGATCAAGCATGATGTCTGACGATTTGTGGAACAATAGCCCTACAGCATGTACTGCCCGTACACAGGACGGGGCACCTCTAGCCACTGCATCTAGTCTTCCAGTGAAATAGGCTACTGGCCTTTGATTGTCACCATATAACTGAGTCAATACTTGTGCCGTGTGTCCCTGCTGTTCATGGAGATACAGGGTGAATGGTAGTTGAAGGGGGAAGCTGAAATTGGAATTTTTACTGTCAAGGCTACTGATAAGGAACCTAGCCGCAGAGATGCCGAAGGTGGGGGCTAGGTTTTAACTAAAACACCCCTTGCTACCAGTTTCTACAATCTCTCCTGAAATGTCCTGGTCTCCTGCACCCGCGGCACAACTTCTGTCCACCTCCTGGCACACGTCTCCCCTCCCTGTTGTTTGCAGGACGAGTACCTACAGCATGTATCCTTGCTCCTCTCTTTGCCTGCACTAAATCATGTTGTGCCCCTTGAAATCATTTCTATCACAGTTGAATAAAGATAACCACAGGGGTTGTAGTATTAACCCAGAAGTTAACCCGAAGGTGGGCATGCTGGCACTACTGGAGATCAGGATGCAGCCCAAAAGGATATGTATATCAGAAACTTCATGACTGCTAACTAGTCTTATCCTTTTTACAGTGGGAGGCGTGAATCCAGGTGTTCTTGCCCTCAAGCTTCAGGGCAGTAGGAGTGGTCAGGACCACAGTGTAGGGACCCTCGAATCTGGGCTGAAGACAGTCTCTTCTCACAAACTTTTTCACGTACACAAGGCCACCAGGCGAGAAGTTGTGCACCGTGTCACCTGTAGATTCTGGGAGAGAAGCAGACACTGTGGAGTGGGTGTTAGTCAATTCTTTAGACAAAGCAATCACAAATTTTACTACTTTATCATTAATTTCTGACAGCTCCTGATGCCTAATTTCTCCTATCTTGGGAGGGGCACCCACTGGGAACAGAGGTAGTGCAGTAGCTTCCGGATCAGGAACAGAGGCAGGGGCTGAAGCACCAAGCCCTGGGACAGGGGCCTCAGCGACGGGGACTAGAATCTTTTCCGGCTGTCCGGGTGGTTGGTAGTAGGTGCCAGAAGGCGTCAGGAGGGGATATAGGCCTGACTGGGTGGTTCCGGGTGTCCCAAGATGGCTGCCAGAGGAAGTGGGGTGTTGGCTGTTTCCGGGTGTCCCAAGATGGCTGCCAGGTGCAGCAAGATGGCCGCTGGAGGAAGGGGAGGGACCATTTACGGGTGTGCCAAGATGGCTGCTGGGTGTAGTGGGAGGGGCATTTCCCAGTGGGGGCCAGGGGCGGGGAGCCCACAAACACGACAGGACTCCGCCCAGGGCAGGTTCTGTTCACCACACACACGGCACACCCACCCTTCCGGTGATTTGGTGTCGGCACCATTATAGGGCGGTGGCTGGGGCGCACTGGGTACAGTGACGGGCATGATAGGGCTGACAGCCATTTTTATTACATCAACAAGGTCAAATTCTGAACATTTTATGTATCCAAACAAGGGCTTGGTACCTTCTGATCCACCTGCACCGTCTACCTCTCTCCAGCCTTCAACTTTCAAATCATTTGCTACTCTAAGATGTGCTTGTGCTTGGTGCAGGAGTCCCTGATCACTTAACATTCCTTTTCTCTGGCTTACAAAATCTTTCCACACTGAAGGCTGAAGCCTCCCTGTACTGGGTAGGCCCATCATTTTGTATAAACTCCTCACATTTTTAACAGCCTTCTTGCCTGCCCGTGACTCCACTATCTCACCAACTCCCAAAGCACACCCTCTAACTTGTGGGGTTTTTCTGATTTAAACATGTGCATCATGATGTTAACAGAGTGCAATGATCTGTCGCGACTCAGACCACCGGCGTCACTTGCAGGTCACCACCGTCAATGCAGAGTCCCCCTCGATACACTGACAAGACAAAGAGTCCTCCTCTATTTGTCCCTTCCCTAACTGTGGATGGTGACTTTACAGCACAGTTCACCGTGACACTCTACACAGCACAGAGTCCCCCTCGATATGCTGACACCTGGGCTTCTCCTAATGAGACTTCCCAGGTTAGACAAAGAGTCCTCCTCTATTTGTCACTTTCTCAGACGAAGAGCCCTCCTCAATTCGTCTCCTAAGGAAATTTGGTTATGCGCACCCCTACCACAATTCTCTACAAGATACTAGAAATTTGGACACTTTAAAACTGTCACGGGAGGCAACTATCTAGAACAGAGTACAGTGACCGGAGGAGGAGGAAGTGGTGCACACGAGTACGCGCAGGCACGCGACGTCACTCGCTCTGACAGTGCTGGTTCGGGACGTGACGTAGGATCGCTCACGGTCTCACCACTCGACCGGTCACCCACTCAGACCCAAATAGACAATCACAATAGGACCTCACAGTGACTGAGACACAGGCAAGTGGGACACATATACAGGATATATGATCTCAACTTACCGTGTTCTGGAGGCTGCAGTCCTCGAAGTCAGTCACCGCGGGCACCACCGGAAGTCCTTGGACGGGTCTGGCGGGCAGCGAGCCGTTGGCCACGCCCCACGTTGTGGCGCCAATTGACGGGGTCGTCTCGTCAAACACTCGTCCTCCAGTCACTCCAGATTAGATTAAGAGCGTGAGTCGACCAATCAAAGTATGAGTCAGACACAAGGCTGGTTCAAACTTAGAGCACGCTCAAGAATGGTACTAGTGGCACCGATCTCAGCAATGTCCCGTCTTTATTAGCATACACGGGATTATATAGACATAACAAACAGGATGACCCACGTGGGGTAAGCTATATTCATCTAATATCGGGCCAGCCCTGATTGGCCCATGTCTCCAGACAGATGTTGATGTCGTCTTCAATGGTTAAATGTCATTGTGGTCGTCATCAATGGCTTGATCCAACTTCGTCTCTCAGAAGTAGGTGTTGATCTGGGTCAATGTCTCAGGAGCAGATGTTGGCGGATACTGGTGCTATCTTTGAACTAAGTTTCGATATGAATCATGCGAGGTAAGGAAAATACTTTTTCAGAGCACAGAATAAAGGCAGAGCACACAAGCATATATATATATATATAGAAATATAAGAATATAGAAATGGACATATGACATTAGACATTGGGCATATTATAATTGTCCTTTGCAATTGCAATCATGGGCAAACTGTTTATGTTTAGCATCTATCATTTCTGATTAATTATGTCTTGTTCAAGCAGGTTATAAAATGTAACGACAGGAAATGTAGCCGCGTGGGCTCATTTCTATGTCTATGATATTCTGCAGATATAAAGTTCATGTAAAGTTCAACCATTACATTTCCTTGTTGTGGTCTTGTCCAGACGTCGTGACATTTCCTCAGAGGAAACAAGTGTGGGTGTAGGTCGATGCTGGTGTAATCTTAGCTGAAGCATTGTTATATTTGATATATCTGGTTTCACTCGACAAGGAAAATTTATGTTTCAAAATGGATGCAGAACACAAAATGGTGGCAAAGCACATGTAAGCATATATATATGTGTGTATAAAGTAGGAAAGTATATTTTACCTTGACACTCTGATATCCTCTCTCACTCTGAAAGCACAATGATAGGGAATTTTTATTGTGAGTCCAATTGGGAAAGTGATGATAATGTCTTTAAAGCGCTGTGTAATAAGGTAAAAAAAGAGAATCAAAATCACCTTCACTTTTTCAAATAATTAATTTTGGATTCCTTTTTTTATCTGCAGTTCTTTTTGGCCACTGAACTGCCATTTTTCTTTAATATAGAGGGCCAGGAAACAATTAAATAATATTCCTATACTCACCTTTCTTCAGACCTCCCTATACAGGTCTTCAAATTGGTTCCTCTATCTTCCTTCAGGCTGGGTTTTCCATTTCTCTAGGCCATATGCCATCATGTGGGGTTCAACACACATCAGTGACATGCATCACACTATCTGACCACATATGGCATCACATCCTCCAATTACAAGCATTGTACCTCATTTGATGGTTTGGGCATGCTATATCATTGACATGTGTTGCGTCTCCTCCAAAATATATTGATGGGTCTAAAAGGATTGGGAAATATAACTCTAAACACCCAATCATTTTATTCTTAAGAGATAAAGGGGACTGCCAGAAGTGTATAAAGGAGTCTTTCTTCCATATCCCCATTGATAAACACATAAGCTCAGCCAAGACAAGCTTTAATATGTATGGGGTAGTTGGGAGACAAGTCTAGTAGTGGCTTATCTCTCTGAAAAACAATTTGGCAGTTTGAATTCAAACTCCGAAACCTTATCTTCCCCACCATCATTTCATAGAAGGGAGGTAGAAGCCCTTAATACACGACTGTAGGAAAAATATGGTAGGTTCAGACACCTTACGGTTCATCACCAGTTTCTTATAAAAAATCATCATGCTGGGGTGCATGAGGTGTGTTCAACATGTAGCATCAAGTTGGGTTGGCATTGGGTAAGATGGAAAAAGTTAAGCAATAAAGGACTCAAAGTACATATGATTCCAAGCAAAATAACATATTTGAGACAGAAATGAGTGAAGAAAACAATATAGTTAATTGAAAGCAAAAATTTCTAATTGCTAATTGGACATCCCATGAGCTGTCATCATACTGTGGGAACATTTGTATACAGATGTACATCCATGTGTATCTGAGTCGCACAACACCAGGGTTATGGGGTACTCGGCACCGAGCCCGTTGAAGTCTATGGGGAATGTCACAAGTAGCACAGCTCGGTCCGTTGCCCTGGGCGCTCATACAAAGGGGGATATTTACAGGGGAAAATAATAATTGTTCGTGACGCCACCTGTGGTTTCTGATCAATATGACCAGCGCTGCAGGGTAATTCTTCTGAGGGATGTTACTAGGCAGCTAGATGTTAAGTCCCCCACAGGTGGGACTGTTCCCTCAAAGTCAATGGTGTTGCAGATAATAAGTCAGTCACACACAAGTTGTTCTCTTTCCATACCTTTACTGATGAAGGTGGCAGGTATGTCCCGGGAAGCTGCTCAGGGTGGAGTATGTACATCCAGATAATCGCTGAGTAGATTTAAGGCCTCCTGTCCCTTTTAAGTGTGGGAGTCCTAACCTGCGTGAAGTCAGATTTAACTCCAAATAGCACAGCTACGCCCGACCAACATTGTGGTGAAAGTCTTCTTGTGGCAAGAACTAAGTCCTTATGGCTGCAGACCCGACTCCTGTTCTGCCTGACCCCTGTTACGTATCGGCACTTAGGGCTACCTTCTGTGACTTGAAGTCCAGCAAGGATTCCGGTGTTTCTCTCACTAGCCGTAAAGGTTCTAGCAATACTTCGGACCCGGTGTCCGGTTAAGTCGAGTGAAGGTGATCTGTCACTGAAGTCACTCCTTCCTAGGGTCACCACTCGCCCATCGCTCTACTCTCATCCTTAACATAAGCACAAGGTAGCAGTAGGTTTTGTCATTAGCTTTCTTCCTTCTTTCCAAAGCTCGCTGACTGATTCTCAGTTAACTCGATGTTCAGACAACTGTAGTCCCCTTCCTTCTTTTCCTTCTTAAACTCTGTCCAGAGCGGCTATCAGGAGCTTCCGTCAACTGACTTCGTGCTAGCTCCGAGAGTGTCTTTCCACATTCGTTAGGAACTCACAATCTAGATGTCCTGAGATATCAGCTTGCAATCTTTCTCTGTCTTGATCTCTCCACACGTCTGGCTAGAATGACTCACTAGTACGCACTGGCTACAAATCACTGACCTCAGACTGCCTCCTACTCCCTCCAGTCTGGAATGAACTAGCTGCTACCTATCTCACACCCTTAAATAGTCTAGGGTTCCCTCTAGTGGTAATCTAGGGAAGTGTGAGTGTGAATGAATATCAGATTTTGCAATTACCTTTCAGTACATACTCCTGGAACATGTGTACCAAGCGCAGCTGGGCCACACATATCCCTCTTCGCTTTATCCATGTACCCTGTGTCTATGGTCTCCCATAATTCTGGCCACTCCTGAACGATGACCAGGAGGATCTCTAAGTTGATAGGCTGAGACATTATATTTGAACTTTTTCTTTCTCCGTAGAGGCATGTATGTTCTGTGTTTCCAATCGTTTGGGGTGGATGCTAGCACTTCCTTGTGTGTCAACTTCCTATCATGGGATGATTGAATATCCTTTGTCTTTTTCATTTGCGATGGGTAAAAATTGGACACCACACGGATGGTCTGTGTGCCATCTATTTATTTTCTTGCACCCTTTGAGTTGCATTGGCAAATATTGTCTGATATAGGAGGCCACTCGTAGCATTGTGCGATTTTCTCCTATTGCTAAATTCAGCTGAGGAAAAAAATGCAGATCAGCACGGCCCCATTGAAGAACATTTGCACGAGTGCAATCCGATTTTTTATCATATTGCACTCGTCCATTTTATACCTAAGTTTGAGTGAGCCCTTTGTATGATAATCTCTCTCCATCTAGTTTGTCCTTAAAAATATTCCTATTTTTTTTTCATGCCATACTTGTTTAAATTCATTCGATTTCACAAAGACATTTGGTGAAATTTTTTAGCAAGCTTCTCCTACGTTTCCAGTTAAATAATAGTTTCAATTCTGTTCTCTTGAACCTTTTTGAAACCTTTATTACTATTTAAAGGCTTTGGTCATGTCCACCTTTCCAGTCTATCCTCCAACCTATATAAATTAAATTCTTTAAGCCACCTCAGCTACATTTTGTGATGAAGACCATCCACTGTTATTTATGAATTTCTTGACATTGTTCGGCTTGTCATACTTAGCTTTATTATAGTGAATCAGTTTACTTACACTCATTAGTCTCGTAATACAACACACATTCACGTCTTAGATACCATAAAAAATGCAAATGTTTTGTGTCCGCTTTTATTTCCTGTGGGCTCATTTAGTTTGCTTTTCCTTTTGTTTCCTAACATATACTATATTTTACTAGTCATTTTTAAAGAATGCTGCAGAGTGAAGCTAGCCGAGAAAGAAAATACCTGTCAATTCACGTCCTCAGCTTAATATCTCAAAAATACACATTGCATTGAGATGTGTGGGTGTTTCATGCGAAGGCAGAGCCTCCAAAGGTTAATTTACAGGGAGTAGCTTCTGGTATTATCACGCATAGTCTTTGTTGGTTCGTCGACGATGTTGTTGAAAATAACCCAAACAGGTTATGTAGTAACTGTGATATTATCTATGTGAATTTATAGAAATGACCCAGGGTGTGGGAGGGGGATGCTACCGTGGCAGAGGAGTAGAAAGAAAGCCAGAAACACACACAAAACTAATAAAAATGCCTTTATTAACCAAATGGCATAATCATGAAAAAAACCATGTAAATATAAAATATACATTAAAAAGAGATACAATGATTTAATAAGGCTGATCTTATTACAAAAACCACTTCAATATGCATATCAATCTAATCATATTCAGACCACTTATGGTATTAATCTGATATATAAAGTGGAAAAAAGGCTCATACTAATAGAACCAGGAAAAAGGCCAAAAAATTAGACAAATTAGAAAAAAATAAATGACAACAGTGACAAGTGTACAAAAACCATAAAAAATGGCAAATGCCAAAATTGTGTAATGACTACTACGCACAGTAATGGAAATAATAAACTTAATACCTGTGGTTAATAAGCAACTATTAATAATAAAGCCAGCATATAAATATCACAGTGCACTTGCAAGATAACAGATTGTGAAGAAAAATACCGTGGATCACCAGCGATGTGGCAAACTGGGTGATAAAAATAAATCACTCTGAAAAATAAAAATGACACCAGCACCGATTCAAATAAAACAATGGCCAAAATACCTGGGAGCCTATGCAGCCTGGGTGTACCTCTCAGAACGCGCCCCGACGCGCGTTTCGGAAAATAAATTCCTTCATCAGGGGGTATTTTTCTTCACAATCTGTTATCTTGCAAGTGCACTGTGATATTTATATGCTGGCTTTATTGTTAATAGTTGCTTATTAACCACAGGTATTAAGTTTATTATTTCCATTACTGTGCGTAGTAGTCATTACACAATTTTGGCATTTGCCATTTTTTATGGTTTTTGTACACTTGTCACTGTTGTCATTTATTTTTTTCTAATTTGTCTAATTTTTTGGCCTTTTTCCTGGTTCTATTAGTATGAGCCTTTTTTCCACTTTATATATCAGATTAATACCATAAGTGGTCTGAATATGATTAGATTGATATGCATATTGAAGTGGTTTTTGTAATAAGATCAGCCTTATTAAATCATTGTATCTCTTTTTAATGTATATTTTATATTTACATGGTTTTTTTCATGATTATGCCATTTGGTTAATAAAGGCATTTTTATTAGTTTTGTGTGTGTTTCTGGCTTTCTTTCTACTCCTCTGCCACGGTAGCATCCCCCTCCCACACCCTGGGTCATTTCTATCCTTTTCCAGATGGTCTGCCATCCACTATCCAGGTGATATAAACCACATCTATAAGTATATATTTTATTAATGGGATCTAGATAATCTTTCTTATATTATTGTGGGTTGATTATATATATCTCCTGTGTTTTTGCTTATCTATGTGAATTTAACCTAAAGGGATTCCTTCAAAACCAAAAAAAAATGTTTTGGTCTGTCTGCACGAATGTAGTTTGAAAATGTTTTTTTATAAGTGAACAGACTAAATATTTTAAAAGTGGAAAGTAAAAAGAGAAATCATCCACATTTTATTGCATTAGAAAATTATTAAAAGTTGGGCTGAAAGCATAAGCCCTCTCACAACAGAAGCATTTCTTCTTAATATAAGACTTTTTCAACTTCATTCACATACATATAAGATCCATAAAAAAGTATTCAAGAGACTGCATGATTAAGTTAAAAAAAGTTAAATAAATTCTTAAAAAAAATTAAGAAAAGAAGGGAAAAAACTCTTTTGGTAGAAGATGCTTTATTATGTCAGAAAATATTCAAGAAAAAGTAACAAAATTGATTTAACCAGTAACCACAGCTGCAACGGACCACACTTTAAAACGAAGTTGTAATCCCTGCAATGAATGCTATTAAGGAAAACCTTATGGAAGACCCTTTACAGAAAATAAAATAAAAATTGAAAAAATTAGAAATGGAACAATTAAAATGTTATAACATATCAAAATGTAAATATTGGCCTTGGAATGTGGTGACAGAATAACTTTTTTTTATTATCTTGATTTTCTTTATTTTTTTACATTATCAAGCTGAAAAAATAACAATTTATCAAGGGAGGAGTAGGGGTATTGTACATTGAGGTACTGTATGTAGGGAGTATTCTCACGTTAGCGCACTGAGTATGCAGGAAATTCTCTTGATGAGGCACTGTATATAGAGGTATTCTCTCACTAGCGCACTGTGCATGTGGGGAACCCTCACTGTAGGGTACTGTGTACCAGACCAAACTGAAAATCAGGCCATCCTTGCAGATTCGCAGTGCACTTAAGGGGATAACAAATGGGCTATTTATTGCAGAGCTCAGATTTCACCCATTAGGGGTTTCTCAACTCCAGTCCTCAGGACCCACCAACAGGTCATGTTTTCAGGATTTCCTTAGTATTTTATCACCTGCTCAAGCATTAATTCCATCACCTATGCAATATTTAGGAAATCCTGAAAACATGACCTGTTGGTGGGTCCTGAGGACTGGAGTTGAGAAACACTGCTTAGGGTGTCAGCTCCTCCTTCCTTTCCTTGCCTGTTTTGTTCCTCTAAATCTTCTTTTTGGGAGTAGCCATCTCATGTAGCCCAGAACCATATGTGTACAGCGTAAGACCACACAATGCTAATAGATGGGCAAGTGTTTGTTACTCTTGTTACTGTGCAGTTGTCCAACAAATATGGACACTTATGTACATACTGCTATTAATTATTGCAGTCACTTAATGTGAATCTGTCAGCAGGATTTGCCCAAACTGTTGATATGAGCATGTAACGCTTGCAAAGTGATGTCCATCCATAGATTTAGCTAACTAGTTTGTTACTTGGTTAAAGAAAAATCACACTTAAATCATTATGCATATGAGGCTGAAGTGCTTTCAGCATGTGGAAGCACTTACCTGGTCTCTGGTCTCACCAGCTCTATTTCCCACCCAGGACCGCCTTCTGCTTGACTGACTGCTGGGGAGAGCAGAGGCCGGCATATTCCCTTTAAAGGGACCACTGAGCTGAATGATATACAGGTTTGTTGGAAAAGATTCAGTAAAACTTGTAATTTATTCACTGTAATCCCTGGTGATTCTATATGAGTCCAATGGGTGGTCCTAGTCAGTGATTGACAGCTCTGTTTATATGCACAGTTAAAGAGGATATACAGAAGGCTGTCAATCACTGAGTAAGACCGCCCACTGGACTCATATGCATACAAACTTTAGGGAATTCAATTAATAAAATGAAATTGTTACTGAAACTTTTCTCACAAAATTGTATATAAATCTGATCAGCTCCTTTTGCTCCAGCCTGCAGATCAGGTACTATTTTCAACTTGACAGGTTGCCTAAAAAGACATATTAAGGGACTGCATTACAAGAAACTTCATATAACTATTTACACACAGAAAAAGTAATACCTTGCAAGACCCTGTTTCAATCAGTTTAAATGGTCCACTTATTTTATTTTAGAAAATGCCCTACTGTGCTCTAAAAATAAAAACAACCATATACTCACCTACAGATCCACTATAGATCCTGCATACTTCTGGCCATGTCCCCTGCTGGCTTTTTGCTTTCCTCTTCTAGTGGAGATGCTGTGCGACCTCTGTAGCCTAAGTGTGTGATTTTATTTCTTAATATATGGCAATCATCATATACAGTACCACCGTGTACTTAAAATTGCTCATTTTGACTTTCTACCCATTTAATTCTTTTGTTTTCCATTATGTGTATCGTGATTAAAAACTGACTAGCTGTTTCCATTAACGTTTTATGTAAAAACAAGAAGTAAATTTTCTCTGTATGGCTCATGTCACTGCAAAAGTTCCTGTCAGGGGGAGGGGGAGCAGCTGGGTCAGAAGTTGTAGAGTGAAAAGATTTTTGCCTGGAAAAGAGACTTCCTGTTTCTACACAGAGTAGAGAAAAGAGAAGAATTAATTGGGTAGAAAGGCAAAATGAGCAATTGTAGCTACACGGTGCTGTATAATATGATGACTGAAATATATTAAGAGGATAAAAACTTTGATGGGAGAGCTCCTTTAGCAGTACTGTTCTTTTCAAATGGGCCAAAGATACCTTTTGGGACCCCAGGCTCCAAGGCCCGGGTGCCATTGCAATCTCTTCACCTGTTATAGTTACCCCCAGGCCACTTCTCTTAATGTAGATGTGAACAGTTCCTAATGAAAGTACAGGGAGACTTAGCTGTGTAGAAAAAAACATGGCATTGTTTAATGAATTAATTCTATTTTCTGACAGCCACATGAGGATTTGTAGATCACGAGCACACAAAATTTACCAATTGAGGAAATATGGCACACTTAGAGTATCATGTGATAAAGGAATTCAGCACTCAGATTTAAAATTTTGAAGGTGATATTTTATTCATCCGTTAAGTAGTGTATAATTGTTTGACATTTCAGTCAAACTGACAATCATCAGTCATACACATTACAAGAATACTGACCCAAAGAATAGAAAATACTGGTAACAAGGTGGTAAGGCATGTAGTGCGAAAAATGTCGCTATGGAGTTGCCAACCACTAAGCCTTGTCCCTTATGCACATGGATTTGTCCAGAATCTCTTAATCTTTTGATGATATTATGTACTGTAGATGGTAGATTATTGAAAGTCTCTGCAATTTTACATTGAGGAAAATTTTTCTGAAATTGTTCTACAATTTTTAGATGTACCGTATATACTCGTGTATAAGCCGAGATTTTCAGCACCTTTTTTTGTGCTGAAAATGCCCCTTCGGCTTATACACGAGTCATAGGGCAGAAACCAGCGGGGGAGGGGATGCGGCGGCAGGAGTCGGTGGCTGGGGCATCATACTCACCCTCCCCATGCCATCCTGAACGTCCCTGCAATCCTGCGTTCTCCCCGGCTTCCTGCAGCTCTCCCCGGCTTCCAGCAGCTCTCCAGCGCTGAGCGGTGACGTAATACCCGCTCATTAAGGTCATGTAATATGGACGCGACGCCACTCCCATGGGCATCGCCTCCATATTCATGGCCTTAATGAGCGGTATTACGTCACCGCTCAGCGCTGGAGAGCTGCAGGAACCCGGGGAGAGCTGCAGGAAGCCAGGGAGAACGCAGGATTGCCGACTGGGTCGTTCAGCGATGGCACGGGGAGGGTGAGTATGATGGGGGAGCATGGAGGAGGACAAGGAGCATGGAGCAGGACGGGGGGGAGGACGGAGAGCACGGTGCAGAACGGGGAGGACGGAGAGCGCAGAGCAGAACGGGGAGGACGGAGAGCACGGAGCAGGACGGGGGGGAGGTCGGAGAGCACGGAGCAGAACGGGGGAGGACGGAGAGCACGGAGCAGAACGGGGGGAGGACGGAGAGCACGGAGCAGAACAGGGGGAGGACAGAGAGCACAGAGCAGAACAGGGGGAGGACGGAGAGCACGGAGCAGGACGGGGGGAGGACGGAGAGCACGGAGCAGGACGGGGGTGGGCACAGAGGAGAATTGGGGAGCACGGAGCAGGACGGGGAGGATGGAAAGCACGAGCAGGACAGGATAATGGAGCAGGAGGAGGGGAGCACAGAGGAGAATGGGGGCGCACAGAGCTGGATGGGGGAGCACAGAGCAGGACGGCAACTTATACACCCGGCTTATACGCAAGTCAATAAGTTTTCCAAGTTTTTTGTGGCAAAATTAGGGGGGTCGGCTTATACACGGGTCGGCTTATACATGAGTATATACGGTAATTGTTCACAAATTGTGAACCTCTGACCATCTTTGCTTCTGAGAGCTTCTGCCTCTCTGACATATTTCTATAGTCATGTGAGTTAGTTGAGAATTGACCCTCTAGCTGTCTTTCATTAGTACTACTTACTTTTCCAGAATTTTGTTAACCCTATCAGAACTTTTTTGAGATGTGTTGCTACCATCAGTTTTGAAATTAGTTAATTTTCTCACATGAAATGGGTAAATGTCTAATTTTCAACTTCTGATATGTGATCTATGTTCTATTGTGAATTTTTTTTCAAGCTATATATAACTAGATGGAGGCCCGATGCTATCGCATCGGGAGAGCGGTAATGTCATGATGGGGGCAGTCTTTGCAGTGTTGAGGACCTCTCTCCCCATGTGTTCACCCACCTATCCACTCTCTCTTTCCCCATGTGCTGACTTCTCCCATTTGTGCTCTCTTCTTTGACCTGTCTACCCCATGTGCTATCCCCCTTGTCTGCTGTCTCTCTCCTTCCTGTGCTGTGTTCTCCTACAGAACATACCACAGCTCCTGGGCAGGGGAGGAAGCAAAAGACAATACTGACATTACAGCAGGAGATCGCAGAGGATACATTTTGTGAGGTAAAATATTTTTAAAAACAGTCAGTGAAATATTTTACCACACAAAATGAATGCTCTGTGATCCCCTGCTGTAATGTTAGTATTGTCTTTTGCTTCCTCATCTGCCCAGGTGATGTGGTATGCTCCGTACACAGTCAGACACAGACAATTTTTAAAATGAATTTTCGTTTATGGGAAAACCCCCTTAATGTGACCGGCTTCCTCTGCCTGTAGACACGGCGCGCATCTGCCACCGGGATCAGCCAAATGATTCACTGTGCCTGCACGGAATTAGCACAGGCACAGTAAATCAGACCGCCCCATTTTTGTGCAGACAGATAGCAGCGGTCACATTAAAACTGCACATGCGCTCCTCCTGTACAAATATAGTGGCGGTCAATGAATCATTTGGCTGATCCTGGTGGCGGAGTGTTTGCAATGGTGTTCTGCCGGTGATTCCGTGCAAGAGGCTGCATACGACGTTTACAGTGTGTGTGTGTGGTGCGTACGGCATATAGAGTGTGTGTATGTGTGTGGTACGTACGTCGTATACAGTGTGTGTGGTGGTGCGTACGGCGTATACAATGTGTGTGGTGTGAACGGCGTATACAGTGTGCGTGTGTGGTGCATACAGCGTATACAGTGTGTGTGTGGTGTGTACGGAGAATACAGTGTGTGTGTATGGCGTATACAGTGTGTGTGTGGTGCGTGCGGCGTATACAGTGTGTGTGTGGTGCGTACGGCATATGCAGTGTATGTGGTGCATACGGCATATACAGTGTGTGTGTGTGGTGCGTACGGCGTATGCAGCGTGTATGTTGTGCGTACAGCGTATACGGTGTGTGTGTAGTGCGTACGGCATATACAGTGTATGAATATTTCAATGTTGGGTTCGGATTACGATCGCTGAATTTGCAATATTTGGCGATTTATTCATTGAATATTCGCTGAACATAGCCGAATGCCATTCAAGTCAATGGGAGGCAAAAGCAAACGCATGTACAACACCTTCTAATGGCCCCAAAAGCTGCCAAAACACATCAAATGAGGGACAAGACACCAGGAAAATTGGCCTCAATTCACCCACAGTACAAATTGTAACATGGCACTGCAGCAATCAGCCAAGCATGAGGTCTGGACCAGCATTTTCAGCTTTCAACTGAACGTCAAAGTAAGACGAGGTGGGTGAGGGATTGGTGTAGGACTGCTGTGCTGGGAGCCCTGATACCACATACAACAGCTCAACCTGCTGTCATGCTGAGCCATGCTCAGGTGGCACAAATATCAGTTTCGTAGACTACCATTGTCAGAAAATCGAAGGATAGTAGTAACATGGGTAGTTGACTCCAATGAAGTGGAGGCCGGATGGTTTCGGAGGCCTACTGCTACAGGCAACACACATGAAGGAGACCCAACCAGGAGTCTACATATTTAAAAAAATAGTGGCAGACACCAGCAAAGTGGCATCAATTTCACCACAGTATAAATAGTATAATAGGGACTGACAGGTCCTCTACTACACCCAACCCAGCAGATGGAAACCCAACCAGGAGTGTTCACATTTCCAAAAATTATTGGCAGACATCACCAAAGTGGCACCAATTTCACCACAGTATACCGTATTTTGCAGATTATAAGACGCACCAGATTATAAGATGCACCCCAAATTTTGAGGAGAAAAATAGGAAAACATTTTTTTTTAATAAAATTGTGGTGTTTCTTATAATCCATGCGTCTTATTGCTTACCGGGGTGATGGCTGCGGTGAAGCAGGGCCACAGGGTCGCTTCTGGAGGAGGCAAGAGTGGAGCATTGTTGCAGGCCGCAGGCTGGGATGAAGCGGTGTTCCGATGTGCACCGCTGCTGGTGTTCGGTGGTGTGGTGACTCTGTCGACATTTTGTGAAAGCCCAGAGCCCCCGCACTTACATTGCTTACTGTTCGGTGGACTCCAGGAAAATGGCTGCGGGGGCATGCGCAGATGGAGATCTCGTCACCAAGATCTTGGGAGATGAGGTCTCAGCACTGGTGGCATGCCCGGCAGCCATTTTCCTGTGGGCAACGAGATGACATGGGCAGCGTCCACCACCATCTTAGAGAAGGGCATTGCACTGATTGGCTTGCTTTGAGGGGCGCCATAGTGGCTATAAATGCCCTGAACGCCAACCGCCATTTTACTTCTGCCAATCTTAACAGTAGGGAGAGGTTGCTGATGCTGTTTATCAGTAGGGAGAGAGTTAGGGCAGGAAAGAGAAGTTCTTGCAATTGTGCTGTACAGTTAGTGTGCAGTGACAGGGGAGGATTTTCTTGTGTGCAGCAGCGCTGGTTATTAGGCTGCCTGCCAGTGACAGGGGAGGATTTTCTTGTGTGCAGCAGCGCTGGTTATTATGCTGCCTGCTAGCTGTATTGCTGCGTGTACACTTCTGTGCAGACTGCTTTTTACACAGCACTAATAATTTTATTCTTTTTTTCTGCACAGTTATCTAGCGTTCATTTTTTCCCACACCGTATAGAGCTGTACGCTCCTCACACACTACCGTGTACTGGCTGGTATCACGGACAAATACATGCTGACTATCTGTGTGTGCCTCCGGAAATATATACGGAGATTGAAATTTTCCCCTACACTATATACACCTGTCTTATACATTATCCCTATTCATAAATAGGAATGCAAGAGTATAGGTTCCATAAAAACAAGTTCATTAAATTATTAAATATAAAATAACAAGGAATCCTCTTATGGGAGAACCCAGAAAAATACATAGAGCCAGTGAATATTACAAAATACAGCAATCCATCAAAATGTAGATAGAGAATGAAATTTTCACATCATCCAAGATATCAATATTCTCCCAGGCAGAAGATACAAAGTGCATAGTGCTAAATTTATCTTTAGAATAGATCATACCTATCTAATGCAACATCAAAATATACATACCGTATATGTTATACAAAATATGATAGAAAAATACATCAAATGAATCATTCCAAATCAGCAGTATAATATAAAGTATAGAAATATCTAAATATAATATAATGAATCACCGGCCTCTTTATATATTTGGGTAGCTGAGGAGGTAGGAGCAAAAAACCGCATAGGCAGCCTAACACCAGAGAGGTTGGAAACTAATAGGTTGCAGACCCCTAAACTAACCGCACAACTAGAAGCAGCCGTGGAACGTTCCTACGGAGCCCTAGACGCCTCGTCACAGCCAGAGAGATAGCTATCCCTGAAGATGGAAAGAGGAAAGCTAACTGCCCCGGAGTAGACCCCAAAAGAATAGGAAGCCCCCAGACATATAATGGCAGTTAGACAAGATGAAAATACGAACACAGACAGAAAATAGATTGAGCAAACACTGGGGCCCAAAACTGTCTAGGTAGGACAGCACAGGAGAGAATACTGTCTGCAACCCTGAAAAACCCTAGGAAAAACTCCAACACTTCTGAATCCAAAAATACTGAGACCACACGGTCTCGACCACCTATATCAGATATCTGGTGTGGACACTTAGCAACCCAGCAGTAAAATATCACGAGAACTGAGCAAATGAACAAATACAAAAAACGAACGGAGACCAGCCAAAGCCCCCCAAAGGGGACCTGGCTGAAGACAAAAAGCAATGCAGCAAAAAGCAAAAAAAAAAAACTGAAAGAGACTTATCTGAATGCAAGCAGTAGACAGCAGAAAAGTAAGCTGAATTCCAACCTAGACCACGAAGAACAATTGATCACCGGCAAGGATCATGGGAGGTCAGCTCACTTATATCAGGCCAGTCAGTGCCACCTGACAACCACTCGTCTACTGCAGGTGTAGGACTCTTGGTGTTCAATACCCTCAGCAACCACCAGAGGGAGCTTCAGCTCCAAAGTCGTCTCCAATACGTTCACAACAGCAAAGGTTATCTGTAAGAAGTGAGGAAGGGCCTTTAGCCGAGGGAAAAATCTCGAAATTTGAATACCTGTTGCATGCTTAGACATTTAAACACCATGCACTTTTAAGTGTGGACGGACTACAAAACCTCAGGTAGCACATGTGCACCTGCTCCGACTGAAGGTAGCCAGCAACGCTCCATCGCTTCCCCCACTGTAAGCCCACCGGTTAGCACACCACCAGCAAGAAATGTTGAGGTGTCGTCGCAAAGCCAAAGCATTTAGGGAATCACAATGTTTTTGCAACGAAAGACAGAATCTAGGCCATCACCACCACCAACACCATCACCATCACCAACCCCCTCTCAGTCCGCCATGTCCACGCTAGTTCCCCCATATGCAGCTCTCAAGTCCAGCTTACTCTAGCAGACACTCTAAGTAGGACAACAAAGTACACATCCTCTCATCCACGTACACTGGCTTTGAATACCTACATTGCCAAACTGATCTCATTAGAGATGATGCCCTTCTGTTTGGTTGAAAGTGCAGCGTTCTGAGAGCTCATGGCCTACACTGTCCCACGCTATGACCTACCCAGTCGGCACTTCTTTTCTAGAAAAGCCATCCCTGCCCTCCACCTGCATGTGAAAAACCGCATTGTCCATGCACTTAAACAATCAGTAAGTAGAAAGATGCACCTCGCAACAGATGCATGGGCCAGTAGGCATGGCCAGGGCCATTAGGTGTCCATCACTGCGCACTGGGTGAATGTGGTGGATGCAGGGTCCACAGGGGACAGCGGTGGTGGCACAGTGCTGCCTAGCCCACGGTATAGGCAACATTTGGCTGTAGGCGTTCGAGCCTCTTCCTCCTCCTCCTCCTCCTCCAGAAGCAAAAGCTTGTTGACAGGCCGCAGTCGCACGAGCACTCCATCCACAGCTGCCAGTGTTGCACATGAGGTGTCCCACTATCGAACTGAACTGCTTGTGGTAAGCATCAGTAGGCTGTTTTAAAAATGATGTCTTTGGGCAACAACAGACACCGCGGAGGTGCTCACCGACTACTTGCAACGAGAAACTGATTCATGGCTGGGCAGTCTACATCTTGAGCCAGGCAAGGTAGTCAGTGATAACGGCCGTAATTTTGTGGCCGCCATAGCCCTGGCAAAACTCAGACACATACCTCGCCTGGCTCACACTTTGAACCTGGCAGTGCTTCCTAAATAATTATCCGCAGTTAACAGCCCTGCTCCATAAGATGCGAAGACTGTGTTCGCATATCCGTCGCTCGCACGTAGACTCCAGTCGTATGCAGAGGCTACAGCGATCGCTCCACCTCCCCAAGCACCGCCTAATCAGAGATGTTGCAACAAGGTGGAACTCCACAATGCACATAGTTGAGAGGCTGTGCGAACAGAAGCAGGCTGTAATGCATTTATGGGAGGATACACGAGCAGGCAGTTTGAGGGCAGATATCGAGTTGTCGGGTGTGCAGTGGTCAAAGCTAAAGACCTCTGTAAAGTCCTTCAGTGTTTTGAGGAATGCACACGGCTGGTAAGCGCAGACGACGCCATCATAAGCATCAGCATCACACTTATGCGTCTGCTCATGCAAACTTTGATCCCACATTAAGCATCAGGCGTCTGAGTGGAGGAGGAAGAGGAGGAGGAGGGAAGCCTTGATGACAGTCAGCCATTGTCTGCTCAGGGAACTGTCCTGAACGAGGTGGAGGAAAAGGATGAGGGTGATGATTATTTTGGGGTGGAGGATGCTTCTCAGGGGGCAAGAGAAAATGTTGGCTTGTCAAGGTCAGGTACAGGGTTTGTGCGTGAGTGGAGGGATGTGGATTTGGCAGAAAGTGCTCCTCCACCCACCACTGGCAGTGTATCATTGACACCTGGAACATTGGCCCACATGGGTGATTATGTCTTGTGGATCCTAAAAAGGGACCCCCGCATTGCCAAAATTATGAAGGATGACGACTACTGGTTGGCCAGCATCCTTGATCCACACTATAAAGGCAAATTTAGAACATCATGCCACAGGAGAACCTAGAGCTAATATTGGCTAACATACTAGCAACTCTGGTAAACCGTTTGTTAGAGGCATTCCCAGCACACAGAAGCGATGCAGGTTCTTCCACGAGACGTACTGGGCCAAATGGAAGAGGTGTTCGAGGTGCACACAGCCGAAGTGGCGTTGGAGAAAGGGTTTCATGACCATGTTGTGGACTGATTTCTCGAGTACCGCTCACACAACTGTTAATACTGAATCGATTGCAACAAACAGGAGACAGCAGTTGTCAACTATGGTTCAAAATTACCTCTCCTCCCCTATCGATGTTCTCCCTCACAGTTCATTCCCCTTTGACTACTGAGCCTGTAAACTGGATACCTGGCCTGAATTGGCACAATATGCCTTACAGGAGCTCGCTTGCCCTGCTGGTAGTGTGCTATCAGAAAGAGTCTTCAGTGCTGCTGGATCAATCCTGACAGAAAGAAGGACCCGGCTGTCGACCCAAAATGTTGGTGACCTCACCTTCATTAAAAGGAAGCATGCCTGGGTTTCAAATTATTTAGTACCACCTTCCCCTGATGACACATAGGTTGCCAGCAAAATGGCTTGCTTTGTCTCCTCTTCCTCCGACTTCTCCAATTCCTCCATTTGCAGCTGCTGAACGTCCAGCCTACACCTCAACATATGTCAGTTTTTCCACCTCCCTAACTGGGCTGTACCCCCCCAGGGCCGGCGTCAGCATCTGGCGCACCCGGGCAAGTGCCGGTGCCCTGAGCAGGTGGCGTCACCCACGAGTGGGCCCCCCCTGCTGCTCAGGGCCCCAGCACTTGCAATACTTACCTCTCCCTGCTCCACCGCTGTGACGTCTTCCGCGTTTCCTGACAGTGACATTCAGGTCAGAGAGCACGATGACATCACGTCTGTACACCCTCTGCTTGAACAGTCCAAGTGCAGAGAGCTGGAAGATGGCGACGCTGAGGAGTCCAGAGTAGAGCAGTGCCCAAAGAGGAGAGGTGTTTTATTTTTTTTAATGTTTGGAGAAATATATGTGGAGCATTATACACTGGAGAATTATATATGGGGCCCATCATACACTTGAGCATCATAGATAGGGCCCATTATACACTAGAGCATTATAAATGGGGCCCATTATATATGGAGCATTCTATAGGCCCATCATACACTGGAGCATCATTCATGGGGCCCATCATATACTGGAGCATCATATGGGGCCAATTATATATGGAGCATTATATAGGCCCATCATACACTGGAGCATCATCCATGGAGCCCATCATACACTGGAGCATTAAAAATGGGGCCCATCATACACTGGAGCATCATATACTGGCCCATTATACACTGGAGCATCATATTGGGCCCATTATATATGGAGCATTATATAGGCCCATCATACACTGGAGCATCATCCATGGGGCCCACATATACTGGAGCATCATATGGGGCCCATTATATATGGAGCATTATATAGGCCCATCATACACTGTAGCATCATCCATGGGACCCATCATACACTGGAGCATTATAAATGGAGCCCATCATACACTGGAGCATCATATTGGGCACATTATATATGGTGCATTACATAGGCCCATCACACACTGGAGCATTATCCATGGGGCACATCATACACTGGAGCATCATATACGGGGCCCATTATATATGGATCATTATATAGGCCCATCATACACTGGAGCATCATCCATGGGGCCCATCATATACTGGAGCAGCATATGTGGTTCATTATTTATGGGGCATCATATAGGGTATGGAGCATCATATGGAGCACATATGGGGCCTATTCTGTATGGAGCATTATATGGAGCCCATTCTGTATGGAGCAATATATGGGGCCCATCATATACTGTATGGAGCTTTATATGCGACTCATTATACTGTATGGAGCAATATGTGGGGCTCACTAGACTCTATGGGTAGCGTCCTATGCTGTATGGCACATTATATGGGGACCATCATATACTGTAGCATTATGTGGAGCTCATCATATACTGTATGGAACATTATATGGGACCAATTATTCTGTATGGAGCAATATATGGGGCTCATTATTCTGTATGGCGCACTATGTGGTGGCCATAATACTGTATGGAGGAATATACTGTCCGGTTTTTGAGCTATTGTTGAATTTAAAATAGATATCAGTCATGTAATGTTAGAAGTGAAGTATTTGTCATTGTACTATACCTATATTTCAGAGCCGTATCGGAGCATCATGTATTGTGGTATGTGTTAAAGGGGCCCACTGAGACTCTTTGGACCGGGGCCCACGAAAACCTGGAGCCAGCCCTGCCCCCCCACAACTTTAGCCAAATAATCCCCAGTTTTCAATGAGTAACTATTATTATTAAGTAAATTAAGGTTGACAAGCTTAAGTAATAAGAATTGATGTCGTTGGCATTGAAATGGGCACTGTAGGTGTGTTTACTGTCCTCCACTCCCTGCCGACTTTGCTTCCCAATTGACTTGCATTGGGTTTCGTGTTTCAGTCGGACCTTCGACTTTTGTGAAAGTCGGGTGGTCCGAAACCCGACTCGACCCTCCCAGAGGCAAAGTCGCTCATCTCTACTGTTCACATTTCCACAAATTTGTGTTAACATCTGCAGAAGCAGCAACAGCAGCCACAGAAGCCACACTAAAGATATCGCAGAGTGCAGTTACTCAAGATTAATGCAGCAAACTAAAAAATGCAACATCGCCTAGTCTGATCAGTCTGTGATTGGGGTGCAAAAGTCATTTGAGATCCATGACTTGTTCATCTTGATGAAAGTTAGGCGATCTACACTTTCGGGGACAGCCTGCAGCGCTTATCCATCAGGATACCACCAGTAGTGCTGAAGAAACATTCTGATAGAGCACTGTCTGCCAGGCATGATAAAACCTCCAAGGTTTGTGAGGCCAGCTAAGGCCACTCATCCATTTTGGAAGACAAAATGTGAAAGAGTCCAAACCCTACCTGATGGTATTCATGTTCAGTTCTTTCTAGATACTCCTGCACCATCATCTCCATTTGTTCACCATGTTTAAGACTTGGACTTTGTTGTTCTGGTGCACAGGCTAGTCTAAAAATAGTGTCAAAGGACTCATATAAATTGCTTCTTCCACTTACACTACTGCTGCTGCGGCTAATATTTTGTCGTTGATGAATTGATGTGCTGGACATTGAAAGTCTAGAGCGGCAATGCGCACTATGTGCTTTACTGCAGTCTTGGGGAAACCTCTCTTAAGATTGTGTAAAAGTGTGTTTCGATACTCCAGCTTAAGCGGGTCCCTTTCCAGGGCGGGAAGCATCTGGCAAAATTTGGTTTTGTAACGTGGATTTAACAGAGTAGCAACCCAGTAGTCAGCACTATTTCTAACCATAACTATACGGGGATCGTGGTGCAGCAAGAAGGCACTCATATGTAGGGCTCTACCATGAGGTCCAAGCCCTTGCTGTGTTGGTGGCTGGGTAACACTGATGCTTGTTTCCTCCGTCCAATCCCTCCAACCACAAACTACAGAGAGGGGATTATTATCCTCTTCATTTCCTGACAGTTGCTCACCTATCAACTCTTCCTCCTCCATTTGTTCCTCAGATCTTGAACTTTCACTAAGAGTTTGTCTGTTATCACCAGCCCCCCTCGATCGCATTAATCCACCCTCCCTTGGCACCCACCTGTGTGACGACAGTCTGGGACTTTGAGACAATCCTTTCTGCATCTTCCTCTGCTTCCTCCTCTTCCTCTGGGACCACCACCTCTTCCCACAGGCTGTTCAAAGTCTTCTCCAGCATATAGATGACCGGAATAGTGTAGTGATGTTGATGATGGCCTTGTCAGCGCTATCTTAGTAGCCATTTTGAAACTGTGCTGAAGGGTGCAGAGGTCTTTAATTTATGCCCACTCCATAAACGTAATATGCTCCACATCCATACTGCATTGGCCCCGGCTATACAACATGACATACTGCATCAAGGCTTGTTGCTGATGCCACAGTTGCTGCAAAATGTGCAGAGTGGAATTCCATGGTGTCGTCACAACAAATATCAACCTGTTAACTGGCATGGACAAACACCTTTGTATCAATGCAAGTCAATGACCAGAGGGGTGCGAACGGCGGAAGTGAGCACACAGCTTCCATGATTTCTGCAGCTGCTCATCCAGGCCAGGATAGTGGCGGAGACAACACTGTACCACCAGGTTAAGTACGTAAGCCATGCAAGGTATATGTGTGAGCTTGCTTAGCCGTGGGGCCGCCACCAAGTTCGCACCATTATCGGACACGGCCTTCCCTGGATGCAGATTCAGCGGAGACAGCCATTGCTCAAACTCAGCCTGGAGAGCTGCCCACAACTCTTCAGCTATTTGACCGCAATCTCCAAGGAATAGAATATCAATTTTAAAACTGCCTGATTGGGGTGAGCCCTGGCTGCGCAGTATGGAGGTGTTTGGGATTTGCTCTGCTCTATTGAAACACATGTCTTATTAAGGCAGAGGTTGAGGGTGCAGGTGGAGACCCTAGAGGAGATAGAGCAGGAGGCAAAAGCAGTGGAGGAAGTGTTAAATATAGAGGTTTGTCCTGCAAGCCTTGGGGATTCCAAGACTTGTGGATCAGCACCTGCCCCCCAACCACCAGAATCACCCAGTGCCCAGTCAGCGAGATGTAACACCCTTGGCCATACTTACTCATCCAAGTGTTTATGGTGAAATGCATCCTAGCAGACAAAGATTTAGTCAAGGAATGCGTGATGTTGTCTGCAACATCCTGGTGTAGCGCAGGCACAGCTTTCTTAGAAAAGTAATGGCAACTGGACAACTGGTACTAGGGGACTGCGACGGCCATCAGCTTTCGGAAACTGTCTGTATCTACCAGGTGGAAAAACAGCATTTCCATGACCAACAGATTAGAGATGGTAGAGTTCAATCTCTTAGCTTTGCCATGCATAGGAGGAAACAATCTTTTCTGTGACCACAACTGCAGTACCATGGGCTGGCTGCAGTGTTGAGAGAGGATGGAGTACAATGAACTGAACAAACTGCTGGACCGTGAGGCCGGTGCAGACGGAGATGACACACTGGATTGAGAAAGTTGTGATGTGCTTGTTCTCAAAGATTGGTCAAAAGCAGCAGGCATGTCCGCTTCCGTTACAGCTGATTGCGGGCTCTCAGTCAGGTTGTGCGTCGTAGAACTGCATCTCAATACTTGGCATAGTAACAGAGGAGGAAGAAGAAGCAGCAGATGCAATTGATGAGGCAACTGATGGTTGTTGAGGTCCGCTGGTCCGCATTTTAGTGCAATGGGATTCCCAAAGTAACTCATATTAACCCCTTAGTGACAGAGCCATTTTGCAGCTTAATGACAGGGCCAATTTTTACAATTCTGACCACTGTCACTTTATGAGGTTATAACTCTGGAACGCTTTAACGAATCCCGCTGATTCTGAGATTGTTTTTTCGTGACATATTGTACTTCACGTTAGTGGTAAAATTTCTTTGATATGACTTGTGTTTATTTATGAAAAAAATGGAAATATGGCGAAAATTTGAAAATTTAACAATTTTCAAACTTTAAAAATTTATGCCCTTAAATCAGAGAGATATGTCACACAAATTTCTTAATAAATAACATTTCCCACATGTCTACTTTACATCAGCACAATTTTGGGGCCAAAATTTTTTTTTGTTACGAAGTTATAAGGGTTAAAAGTTGACCAGCGATTTCTCATTTTTACAATACCATTTTTATTTTAGGGACCACATCACATTTGAAGTCACTTTGAGGGGTCTATACGATAGAAAATACCCAAAAGTGACACCATTCTAAAAACTGCACCCCTCAAGGTGCTCAAAACCACATTCAAGAAGTTTATTAACCCTTTATGTGCTTCACAGGAACTGAAGCAATGTGGAAGGAAAAAATTAACATTTAACTTTTTTTGCAAAAACTTTACTTCGGAACCTATTTTTTTTATTTTCACAAGTGTTAAAAGAAAAAATGAACCACAAAATTTGTTGTGCAATTTCTCCTGAATAAGCCGATACCCATATGTGGGGGTAAACCACTTTTTGGGCGCACGGCAGAGGTCGCAAGGGAAGGAGCGACATTTGACTTTTTCAACGCAGAATTGGCTGGACGCCATGTGGCGTTTGTAGAGGCCCTGATGTGTCTAAACAGTGGAAACCACCCACAAGTGACCCCATTTTGGAAATTAGACCCCCTAAGGAACTTATCTAGATGTGTGGTGAGCACTTTGAACCTCCAAGTGCTTCACAGAAGTTTATAACATAGAGCCGTGAAAATAAAAAATCATATTTTTTCCACAAAAACGATCTGTTCACCCCAATTTTTATTTTCCCAAGGGTAACAAGACCCCAAAAGTTTTTGTGCAATTTGTCCTGAGCATGCTGATACCCCATATGTGGGGGTAAACCACTGTTTGGGTGCATGGCAGAGCTTGGAAGGGAAGGAGCGCCGTTTGACTTTTTCAACTCAGAATTGGCTGGACGCCATGTCGCGTTTGTAGAGGCCCTAATGTGTCTAAACAGTGGAAACCCCGCACAAGTGACACCATTTTGGAAACTAGAACCCCTAAGGAACTTATATAGATGTGTGGTGAGCACTTTGAACCCCCAAGTGATTCACAGAAGTTTATAACTCCGGGCATGAAAATAAAAAGTCATATTTTTTCCACAAACCTGATCGTTTAGTCCCCAATTTTTTATTTTCCCAAGGGGAACAGGAGAAATTAGACCACAAAAGTTGTTGTCCAATTTGTCCTGAGTACGCTGATACCCCATATGTGGGGTGGGACCACTGTTTGGACGCACGGCAGGGCTTGGAAGGGAAGGAGCGCTGTTTGACTTTTTCAAACCAAAATTGGCTGGAATTGAAATTGGATGCCATGTCGCGTTTGGAGAGCCCCTGATATGCCTAAACAGTCTAAACCCCCCACAAATCACACCATTTTGGAAACTAGACCCCTTTAGGAACTTATCTAGATGTGTGGTGAGCACTTTGAACCCCCAAGTGCTTCACAGAAATTAATAAACGTAGAGCAGTGAAAATAAAAAATAATTTTTTTCCTCAAAAATGATTCTTTAGCCCGCTATTTTTTTATTTTCCCAAGGGTAACAGGAGAAATTGGACCCAAAAAGTTGTTGTGCAATTTTTCCTGTGTACGCTGATACCCCATTTGTGGGGTGAAACCACTGTTTGGGCGCATGAGAGTGCTTGGAAGGGAAGGAGCGGCATTTTGTAATGCAGACTTTGATGGAATGTTCTGCGGGCGTCATGTTGTGTTTGCAGAGCCCTTGATGTACCTAAACAGTAGAAACCCCCTGCAAGTGACACCATTTTGGAAACTAGACCCCCCAAGGAGCTTATCTAGATGTGTGGTGAGCACTTTGAACCCCCAAGTGCTTCACAGAAATTTATAAACGCAGAGCCGTGAAAATGAAAAATCATTTTTTTTCTCAAAAATGATTTTTTAGCCAGCTATTTTTTTATTTTTCCAAGGGTAACCGGAGAAATTAGAACCCCAAAATTGGTGTGCAATTTGTCCTGAGTACGCTGATACCCCATATGTTGGGGTAAACCACTGTTTGGGCGCACGGCAGGGCTCGGAAGGGAGGGAGCGCCATTTGACTTTTTGAAAGCCACGTCGTGTTTGGAGACCCCTGATGTGCCTAAACAGTGGAAACCCCCACAAGTGACCCCATTTTGGAAACTAGACCCCTTAAGGAGCTTATCTAGATGTGTGGTGAGCACTTTGAACCCCCTAGTGCTTCACAGAAATTTATAAACGCAGAGCCGTGAAAATGAAAAATCATTTTTTTTCTCAAAAATGATTTTTTTAGCCAGCTATTTTTTATTTTCCCAAGGGTAACCGGAGAAATTAGAACCCAAAATTGGTGTGCAATTTGTCCTGAGTACGGTGATACCCCATATGTTGGGGTAAACCACTGTTTGGGCGCACGGCAGGGCTCGGAAGGGAGGGAGCGCCATTTGACTTTTTGAACGCCACGTCGTGTTTGGAGACTCCCTGATGTGCCTAAATAGTGGAAATCCCTCAATTCTAGCTCCAACCCTAATCCCAACACACCCCTAACCCTAATCCCAACCCTAATCCTAACCTAAATCCCAACCCTAATTGTAACCCTAACCTTAATTATAACCCTAACTCTAATTGTAACCCTAACCCTAATTTTAACCCTAACCCTAATTGTAACCCTAAACCTAATTCTAACCCTAATTATAACCCTAACCCTAAGGCTAGGTTCATTTTGCGTTTTACCAGCCCGTTCAACACATAGCATTGATGGGCTGGTAACGGTATAGCATAACGCGATCGCATTATGCTATACCCGCTAGCGCAGAGGAATCAGCAGATGATTCATCTTCGCTAGCGGTGACGGAGCCCAAACGCTGCAGCCCGCGTCCGAGGCTCCGTCACTGAATGATGGCACGTCGCAAACGCATGCCGCTTTACGGCATACGTCGCAATGCGCCCTCAAATGGGGGTGAATGGCAGCGTTAACAGACTGCGTTACACCGCGTTATACCGCGGTGTAACGCAGTCCGTCTAACGGACTGCCATAACGCAGTATGAACCCAGCTTAACCCTAACGCTAATTATAACCCTTACCCTAAGGCTGCTTTCACACTTCCGGCGGGCGCCTGTCGGCGCCCCCGGCATTTTGCCGCAGCGCCGCATCAGAAAACCTGATGCGCCGCCGGCGGCCGCATGCGTTTTTTTGCCGGATGGTTTCTGATGCCTGGAGACATCAGAAACCATCCGGCAAAAACAAAAAACGTTACATGCAGCGTTTTGTCCGGCCGCCGCAATGTACATTTGCGCCGCATCCGGACAAAACCGCATGCAACGCATTGACATGCGGCGCCATCCGGCGCTAATGCAAGTCAATGCAAAAAAAACGCATGCGGCGCATCAGATTTTCTGATGCGGCGCTGCGGCTAAATGCCGGGGGCGCCGTCAGGCGCACACCGGATGTGTGAAACCAGCCTAATGCTAACCCTAACCCTAATTATAACCCTAACCCTAATTATAACCCTAACCCTAACAGAAAAATGAAAATAAATATAATTTCTATTTTTTATTATATGTCCCTAACTAAGGGGGTGATAAATGGGGGGGGGTTATGTACTGTTTTTTTTATTTTGATCACTGTGATAGTTTATCACAGTGATCAAAATGCACTTTTCTGAGAATGAATGAAAAAATTTTTGAATCTGCCGCCAAGCAGATCGGCGGGCGCACTGCGCATGCGCCCGCCATTTTTTTTTTGCAGGAAGAAGACGCCGGGATCCTGGGGCCTGCGGGAGGACGGAGGACACCGGTAAGTATATGGGGGGCGATCGGGGGACCGGGGGACCCTCATTTTCTCCCCTCTGATGTGCGATCACATCAGAGGGGAGAGAAATCATTTATTTTTTTTTGCGATCGCGGCTATGCTTGCATAGCCGCGATCGCAACTCCGGGATCGGTGAATACCGACCCGGATCATGTTCTCTGGGGTCTCGGCTACCCCCGGTAGCCGAGACCCCAGAGAATATTTGCCCATCCCCCCACCAGCACAGCGGCACATAGCGGCGGGCGCACTGAGCATGCGCCCGCCATTTTCTTAACAGCGCCGGCACCGGGGGACACCGGAGGGCCCGGGGCCACATGGATTGGATCGGGGGCCACATGGGGGTCCTGGGGACCCTTTTTCTCTGTCCTCTGATGTCCGATGACATCAGAGGACAGAGAAATGAAATGGCACAACTTTTTTTTTGTTGTTTTTTGCGGTCGCCATTATAGGGTTAATAACGGCAATCGCAACATCGGTGTCGGTAAAAACCAACCCGATTCATGTTCTCTGGGGTCTCGGCTACCCCCGGTAGCCGAGACCCCGGAGAAAATGCGCCTCTGGGGGGCGCTATTCACTTTTTCCACAGCGCCGTTAATTAAGTACCCTTAATGACCGCCGTTAAAAGGCGTATCGGTGGTCGTTAAGGGGTTAATTGTGCATGTGACTGTTTATACATGTAGTAGTCAAATTATTGCACTTTTTACCTCTACTCAGTTTTTTTTCCAAAGCTGACAGGTTATGTGAGTTGGCTTATCCTTTGCAGTTTCAAAAGCCCAGGCCCAGGCTAGGCAAACCTTGCCACCCCTGTGAGCTGCAGACCCGCGTACACTGCTGGTCACAGCCACAGTTGTGGCTGAAGATGCATTGCTTGTCGTGGCTGCATTACTACTGTACATGTCTGCGACGTGTGGCGCGATATAACATCCTTGTCTTCCTTCTCAGATGACCTACTCAGCTGTGTCCCTTCTGTGTTTACGCCAACTGGGATATAACACCTCATCATCATCATCTCTGTATTATCACATTCCTCGCCCTTGGAGTCACCCTCCTCTTCTTCCTGCCCTGACAGCACAGTACAGTCAGCATGAACCTCAGATATCTGAGTCTCATCAGGATCACATCCCCCCAGGGGTTAAAGTCTGGTGACGAAGGTCAGGATACAGCTCGGACCCTACTTCGTCCTGCCCTGGATCGAAGCTAAAAAAATTTGAGCATCGGTGCTGATTTCCTCCTCTTGACTCTGTGAAGCTTTTGAGTACACTTCTGATGACCATGGCATAGAATGTCTGATAGATTCACCGATCTGTGGTTCGTTAGAGAGTTGGGACACTGGGGGAAGCAAGGGTAATTTGGGTGCCACCTCTGCGGACTGTACTGGGTGTGATGTTAAGGTGGAGGAGGAAATGAGAGGCCACTTGAAGCTGCGCTTGCCATCCACTCGAGCACATGCTCTCTCTGGGCCTCATCAACAAGGCGTACCACTGTGCATCTGCCAAAGAAAGGTAGTGGAGTAGCCTGTCCAGTAACAGAAGATGACAATTGTCTTTGCATAGGATGTGATGTTGTTGGTTCACTAGTGCTTTTACAAACATTACCACCTACCCCACGTACACCTTGAACACCAAGCCTAATTCCCTTTCCACCACAGCCTCGCATTTTCCCAGTCATGTTGCTCAGATAGTGTGGTAGGAGCACAGTATTAGAAACAAAAAATTAGACTTTAAACTCTGCACCAGCTCTGCAAACAGCTGAATTTCAGCGGCAGTAAATGACAAGGTGAAATATGGCATACTGAATCGCGATAGTCACAGAAGAAAGATTTGTTTGAGTGAGGATGAGGCCTGTATGGCAAAGAAGATATGCTCCAAACAATTTTCAAATTAGATCTCCCCTACTGTATGACATTAATAACACAATAATTTCTGGGTGGCCTGTGGATTAGGCCTCTATAATAGACTATATGCTGTGAACAATTTGAAAGTGAGATGTCCCCCTACTGTACAACGTTGGTAACAGAATAATTTTTGGGGGGCCTGTGGATTAGGCCTCTATGACAGAATGTTACAAACAATTTGAAAATGAGATGTCCCCTACTGTACGATGTTAGTAACAGATGAATTGTTTTGATGCCTGTGTACTAGGCCTCTATACCAGACTAGATGCTGCAAACAATTTGAAAATGAGATGTCTCCTACTGTATGACATTAGTAACAAAATAATTTTTTTGGTGCCTGTGTACTGTACGACGTTAGTAACAGAAGAATTTTTTTTAGCGTGGGTGACGCCTGTATAACCTAGAAGATATGCTCCAATTTCAAATTCGGATTTTGTCTGCTGTATCACGTTTGTAAAACCCCCCAAAATTTGTTTTTTTCTATGTGCAACAGCTCTGCACACACAACAATTTCAACGCAACAAAATGACAACTTGGGATATGGCGGGCTGTATCACGTTTTGCAACAGAAAAAATTATAATTTTTTTTAATGTGCGTTAGGTCTGCAGACAGCTTCATATCACCACCACAAAATGATAATGTGGGCTATGGCAGGTTGAATCAAGTTCAGTAAAAGAAAAAATAATCATTTTTTTTAATGTAATACGGCAGTCTGTATCACATTTAGCAACAGAAAAAAATTATATATTTTTTTAATGTGCATGAGCTATGCACACTGTGCAATGCCACCTCAACTGAATAAAAAGGCGAGATATGGCATGGTGAATCACGGTAGCAACTGCCCAAAAAAATATTTCTTCACGCACAACTGCTCAAATCACAGAACAGTGTCACCACGCCACTAAATGACAAGGTGGGATATTGCATGCTTTTTACATTTAGCTAGAGAAAAAGTAAGATTTAGAACACTATACTCATGCATGAAGCACAATAGAATCAGTGCACAACACATTTGTAGGACATGTGCCTGTCTTTGTCTGTGGACCTCAGTTACAGCAAAAAAAAATTGCTGGAAGGTTGATTTTACAGCCACACAGGACAAAACCTAGCTAAACTATCTGAGAACAAAACAACTGCCTAGATAACAAGTTAAAATGTAGCTGCTAACACTGCCAGCACCAGGAGTAGCCAGAAGTTCAGCAGCCAATGACACAAGCCGTTGTGTCAGGGCATTGTGGATGCTTCCTGCGCCCTGATTGGCTAGCCGCAATGTGCACTCATAAAGTTAGAAACTACTGTTTACAAGCACGCCATGCCTCTGAGCTTTGCAAACCCTCTCCCCTTATCAAATATGTGCCCCACGCTCATGACACACCACCATTAGCGTTACAAGAGAGCTGAAAATACTTTTGTGGCAATGCAAATATTTTCCCACACCTTTTACCGAATGCTACCGATTTTCCCGATTTTATTACATTTTGCGCGTGTTTCCGATCACAAATCCGAATGTGCCATATTCGTGCCGAATTTATGTTTATCTATCGTTCCGAATAAATTCGTCATACCTACCTCAAGCCAGTGCAGTAGTAGGAGGAATCAGATGCTATAGTCTTCTGGTTCCTCTCTTTAGCGATAAACCCATGATACTTGTCTTCCATCAAGCTCATCTGGGACGTCATTTATCAACAATTGGAAAGGGAGCAGCCAGCAGCGGATTTTGATGTTTTGGGTGTCTAAAGAGGAAGCTAATTGGACAAACTCCTTAATATATAAAGTAAACAGGTGAGAAAATGCATGGGAAAGGTTAGGTCATTTCATTATCCCAGCACTGCTGGAGAAACCTGCTTTTACGAATCGTAATTATCTCTAAACCACAAATAACCCTTTCATGGTCAAAAGGTCCTTTATATGGAAAGAGAAAGGAGATAAACCATATTCTAACTATTTCATCATTCATTTGAAAGGCAACCAGAAATGATATGCCAGCTCAATGCATCCTCTTGGGCAAGTCAGCCTTCCACTTGTTAGCTTAATCACATTTCCATAACAGACAGAGGAGCCCATAAATCTCTACTTGCAATCTTGACTCCTAACCAACTACAACAAATCTTGAATGGACATTTAATGTGTAAAATCTGGTGTCAAACTGTTTGAAGTTATGCACAAACCTTTTTTGCTTTCTTCACAGCTAAAAGATGAGCACTTCTCAATAAATTTGGCACATCTAATGAATTTGATGCATCTTATTCCGATGCACCTTAGATAAAGAGGGATGTACAAAACACTAGTCTTGATAATCAGCCCTAAGTGTCTGTTTTGAAGAGTATATTGACGGCACCTACCTCTGTTAATATTACAGCTATGTTCAAACTTCTATCTGTGTTGCTGGACACCGGACAACTGCAGGAGTATGGGTGCACACCGAAATAGATAATTCAAATAGTGTCCAAAAAGAGAAAAAGTCCTTTCTGAGATGTCATGTTGATTTAGGTACCATCACATATAAAATAGCTGAAAAACTGTTTCCTGAATTTCCTAAAAAAACCCTGTTGGTACTTTATACCAAAACTCCACAAATTGCGAACAAACATCCCAGGCCGCCCCATAGTTTCTGGGATAGGGTCTTTAACAGAACCCATTTCCCAGTATATGGACTGGCTGCTTTGACTGCTCCTAAAAAAGTATACCCTCTTATTTGAGAGATACTGGTGATTTCTTATGGATAATCTAGGCCTTCACCTGGCAAGAAGGTTTTTCACTCAAGTCAATTGACGTGGAAAGCATGTGATAGGATCTGCGGAACGCACCAAATATAAGATGTGGAGAGGTGCGTTCGCAGCCCGGGGTCCACCGTGCAGGCGGAGCCTGCTGCTAGTAAAATGGCGTAAGAAGCAAACTCTGTTATCCCGCAGAGTCGCCAACATAAACCGTAACGCGCTGTGGCAATAAGTGCGAACTCTGTTACTCCACAGAGCCGCTAGAAGGAGAGCCGCAGCGCTGTATGGCGATGTGTGCAGAACTCACTAAACACAACTGAGTCGCAAAGAAAACACGCTAGGGCGCTGTCTAGCGTTGAAAGCGAACCCTGTTACGTCACAGGGCCGCTGAGAAAAAGTGCTGTGTCCTGTCAGGCTCTCAGGTACACAGTTAAGTGCTAAGCGTACATAAAGCGTGATCATGTGCTAATGTCCTCGCGGGAGTCACCCGCAATCTATGGCGTCTGAACGCCAGACCCTGAATACGGCAATCAAAACTCCTCACCGGTTATGCCGGTAATCTAGGGCATCTAGGACGCCGACCCTGACCAGCTAGCACACCAAACTCCTCACCGATTAAGTCGGTATTCTAGTGGCTTATTTCAGCCGGGTCCCTAACCACACACACACACGACCACACTGGCGCATAGCATACAATGGTTGATATTAGCGCATGGCGGCCCAGCCATGCTACCCTTTTATAGTAACAGCTACAGGACCTGCCAGAAACAAGGACCAATGAAGCTTGTTCCAGAACAACAGTAGTCACAGGACCTTCCTGGCAGACCAATAGGAGCTGCTGCAGTACCTGAGCATGTGACCCCTGATCTCCAATGAGAGATCTCACTCTGGGCATGCTCAGAAGGGAAAACGCAGGACTTTGTCCCAAAGACGTCTGCTCCAGCACTGGCTATAATAGCAGATCCAGGAAAGGCAGCAGCAAGTCACTGCACAGTACTGGAGTGGGCAAGACGCTTGGACCGACGTCTCTGCAGAGCAGGCTCCACTGCGGCCGGAGATGAATGGGAGACCGCAGCGGGGCTGGTTCGAGACTCCCCTTGTGCTAGCAGCGGGAACTCGAACCCTAACATTACCCCCCCTCCTAGGGCCCCCCCTTCTTTGGGCCTCGCTGCGCTCAAAGGCAGCGATGAGCTGCGGAGTGTGAACATGCTCGGCAGGCTCCCAGGACCTATCCTCAGGCCCATAACCCTTCCAATCCACCAAATAAAATTTTTTGCATCGTACCACCTTGTACCCAACAATGGCGTTTACCTCATGATCGTCGGTAGATGAACCCGACGTCCCGGCAGAGGACTCGGAAAACCGGGAAATGGCCACGGGTTTCAGGAGGGACACGTGAAAGGTGTCAGTGATACCAAGGCGAGGCGGAAGGGCTAGGCGGTAAACCACCGGGTTCACCTGCTCAAGAACTTTAAAGGGGCCCAAAAAGCGAGGTGCCAACTTGGTGGACTCTACACGTAGCCTGATGTTTCGGGCAGAAAGCCACACTAGGTCACCCGGAGCAAATGTAGGAGCGGGGCACCGATGGGCATCAGCCGAAGACCTCATACTCTCTTTGGAGGCCTGAATGGCATCCTGTGTGCGGTCCCAAATGTCCCGTGTCTCCACAGCCCAGTCTGCCACCCTGGAATCGGCGGAAGACACGGGCATGGGCACTGGTACCCGCGGATGCTGACCGTAAATCAGGAGGAATGGGGTCTGTCCGGTGGAGTCAGCCACAGCATTATTTAGAGCGAACTCAGCCCACGGTAGCAAGGATGCCCAGTCATCCTGCCTGGCAGAGACAAAATGTCGCAAGTATGTGACCAAGGTCTGGTTGGCCCTCTCTACCAACCCATTCGTCTCGGGATGGTATGCAGAGGAGAGATTCAACTCAATGCTGAGTAAACGACACAGCTCTCTCCAGAACCGAGACGCAAACTGGGGACCTCGATCACTGACAATTTTGTCTGGCATACCGTGAAGGCGGAAAATATGCCTAATGAATAATGCTGCCAAGGCCCGTGCAGACGGTAACCGTGGTAACGGCACTAAGTGCACCATTTTGGAGAAGTGGTCGGTTATCACCCAGATGATGGTGCAGCCCCGAGACTTGGGTAAGCCCACCACAAAATCCATCCCGACCATCTCCCAAGGCCTGTCTGCCACCGGTAAAGGGAAAAGTAACCCAGCTGGCCGTTGTCGAGGGGACTTATTCTTGGCGCAGGAGACGCACGCCTGAACGTATTCCCTGACGTCACGGGCCATCTGCGGCCACCAGTATGTTCTCGCCAGCAACTCAGAAGTCCTTTTTGTCCCAAAATGTCCACCCACCCACGAATGTGCCCAAGAGAGTACTTCCGGTCGCAAATTGATGGGCACAAAAGTCTTGCCCGGAGGCACAGACTCAAGCGAAACCGGAGCCACCGTTCTTAGGCTTTCTGTGGGGACAATAAGCCGAGGCTCCTCCTCCACCTCCTCAGAGGACACCACGGAGCGGGATAGAGCGTCTGCGCGAATGTTCTTCTCACCGGAGAGGAAATGGAGGGTGAAATGGAACCGGGAGAAAAACAAGGACCATCTGGCCTGATGGGAATTTAGCCGCTGGGCTGTCTGCAAATACACCAAGTTCTTGTGGTCCGTGAATACTTGGAAGGGGAAGCAAGCCCCCTCCAGAAGATGTCTCCACTCGGAGAAGGCCAACTTCATAGCCAGTAACTCCCTGTCCCCGATGGAATAATTCCTCTCTGCTGGTGTAAATGTCTTGGAAAAGAAGAAGCAGGGATGCTTCCGACCCTGGGCATCCTTGTAAGGTTCTATGTATATATTCCTGAAACTCAGTTTGTTCGTCAGCCATTTTACTTTCTGTCTTGCTGCAGCTATCTTGCCCTCAGTCAAAATGGAGTTTCCAGCTTGCATGTTCCCGCCCTGATTCTCTCCTTTGCTTCTTAAGCAGCCACAGCTGAGCAATCAGTGCTTCAGAATCTAGCCTGCAGTGAACCTGTGACTTGACTCCTGTAAGCCTTGGACCTTGTACTCCAGCTATTCCTACTGAGGAACTCTGAAGCACTTGTGGACTCTGAACCCTGCTCTTTGAAAGACCCACGTTTGCATGGACTTACGGTAACAGAGAAGAAGATCCTGAATCTGTATTGGAGAGTGATTGCTGAGCTTGGATTACTCTGGCCTGCTGTGTCTCCTGTTTCTGTGTCTGCAAACTGTGTGACTATTTCTGCCAACTTGTATGAAGTAATACAGGACTTTTCTATATCAAACCTGTGACTCCTGTGTTTTCATCGCACCCAAGCACAAGACGCTATATGAACTGTACTACATACATTACAAGATTCTGAAGCCAAAACGTTAGTGTCTGCTGGGTCTGGAAGGCTGTGTCTGCTGTACTGTGGATATCAGACGTCCGGTTGTACTTTCTGTGATGACAGTGGTTGTGACTTCTCACAACCATTCCAGGTGAGCAATTCCCTTAAGTTTTTTCTTTTTGCAGTGTTACCACAGGTAAACACTATTGTTTTTTGTTTTTGTTTTTTTTTTCCTTTCTTTTCTCTTTTTTGTCTGCTGTAACTCTGGATATCAGATGTCTGGTTGAAACTTTCTGTGATGATAGTGGTTGTGACTTCTCACAACCATTCCAGGTGAGCAGTTCCCTTAATTTTTTTTTTCTCTCTGCAGTGTTGCCACAGGTGAACACTATTGTTTTTTTTTCTCTCCTCTTCTTCCAGTAATCCTGTCTTAAAAGATCTGGAAAATGGAGGCCCGCATAAAGGAACTTTGCGGAGTGACTGATAATATCCTTGCAGATTTGCAGAATATAAAGACCCTTTTACAAATCTACAGGACCTCAATAATCACAATTTGCAAGTGGTTGGACAGACTACCCAGGATTTGCGAGCCAGGATTGAGGTTCTAGAGGGGCGAGTCCAGGCTCCTGCCGTAGCCCCGAGTGCTGGGATTCCCAAGTTGCCCCCTTTTCGTTTTGGCGGTGAACGTGAGAAATTCAGGGGATTTATTAATCAATGCAATCTTTTTTTTTCTGCACATGCTTCACAATTTCCCACTGAACGATCTAAGGTGCTTACTATAATTATGTTGCTTACCAACAAGGCTTTAATGTGGGCAAACCCTCTGATTGAGACTGAGGATGATTGTTTGAATCACCTTGATGATTTTATTTCAGCCATGGGGCAGGTGTTTGATGACCCCAATCGAGGTGCAACAGCTGAAGCAGCCATGTTAGCTTTGCGCCAAGGTAAGCACTCGGTAGCTGAATATGCCTTGGATTTCAGGAGATGGGCCCTTGATACCACCTGGGACAGTTCCGCCAAAAAATCTATTTTTCGAAAGGGGTTATCTCCACTGATTAAGGATGAACTTGCTCGTGCCGACCCTCCCACTGCGTTAGGTGACTTTATTAACTACTGCATCCGTATTGATACTCGTCTGACTGAACGCAAGCAAGAGAGATGGTTCGAAAGCAATCGTACTAACCTTTTCCTACCTTCCTCTCCAGCTAAGGAACCTTTGAGTAGGATTACACGGGAACCTGAACCTGAACCCATGCAGGTAGACTCTTTACAACGACGGGTTAGTGATGCACGCAAGGAACATCGTTTTAAGGAGAATCTATGTTTCTATTGTGGTAAGTCAGGGCACTTCATTATAAACTGCCCAGCCGTTCTCGTAAGACTACTGCAGCACTCATTCATTGTGAGTGTTGCGAGAGGGGATCTGTCAGGTCCGAGCCTCAGGCTCCAGAGAGATCTGCAGCAACAGATCTTGATTTCTCGGACTTAAACTCCGTTACCTCTGAGGACGTTGACTGTGTAAACGCTGCCATTTTTCAAGTTTCCTCAGCGGTGTCCCAGCTGAGTTGTAAGAAAAACAATTCTCATTGCTTTCTTTCCATCAAACTCTGGGTTGACTCAGCTTGGGTGTCTAGCTCTGCTATGATCGACTCAGGGGCAAGTGGAAATTTTATGGATGTCTCCTTTGCTCTGAAACAGGGAATACGTTCAGTGAAGAAGCTACTCCAGTACAGATGGAAACTGTGGATGGCTCCCTGCTGACCTCTGGACCAGTGGATCAGGAAACAGAGCCTTTGAGGGTTCTTATGGGTAAAGATCATCAAGAGAAACTGTCCTTTATGCTTATCTCTTCTCCCCACTTTCCCATTATTCTAGGGCTACCATGGCTGCAGGCTCAGAATCCTACCATTAACTGGGAGACCAAGGAATTACACTTTCCAGAGAAACAGATGAGTCCAAAAGTTTCAGCTTGCTCTGTTCCTAAAGGAATCATGTCAGTCCCTGAACTACCAGCTGTATACCAGGACTATGTGGATTTATGTGACAAGAAGAACGCTGACCAGCTTCCTCCTCACCGTCCATATGATTGTCCAATTGAATTATTGCCTGGAGCAGAGATACCTTTGGTAAGATCTACCCCCTGGCGGGGCCGAGCTAAAGGCTTTAAAGGATTACATAGATGAAAATCTAGCCAAGGGCTTCATACGCCCCTCTTCATCTCCTGCAGGTGCACCCATCTTCTTTGTAAAGAAGAAAGATGGATCTCTGAGACCATGCGTAGACTATAGGGAACTCAATAAGGTTACTATTAGAAACCGTTATCCATTGCCTTTAATCCCTGAGTTATTGGAGAGAGTGCGACATGCCAAAATTTTTTCTAAACTAGATCTTCGTGGGGCCTATAACTTAGTCCGTATTAGACCTGGGGATGAATGGAAGACTGCATTCAGGTCACGCTATGGACACTTTGAATATCTAGTTATGCCTTTTGGTCTGAGTACCGCCCCAGCCACTTTCCAACACTTGGTGAATGACATCTTCAGGGATCTCCTAGATACATTCGTGGTAATTTATTTGGATGATATTCTAATTTTTTCTAACTCCACAGAGGAACATCATGGACATGTGAGAATGGTCTTGGAACGTCTAAGACAAAATCATCTTTACATCAAACTTGAAAAGTGTGAATTCCATAGGACCGAAATTCAATTTCTGGGGTATGTACTGTCTACACAAGGAATTAGTATGGATGGAAGCAAAACCCAAGCCATCAAGGATTGGCCAAGTCCTAGAAATGTGAAGGAGGTACAGCGCTTCATCGGGTTTGCCAACTTCTATAGACGTTTCATTAGAAATTTCTCTGAGGTAGTGTCACCTATCACTCAACTTACCCGGAAAGAGTCTAGGTTTTCCTGGACTCCCCAAGCCCAGGAAGCATTTTCCCGTCTAAAAGATAAATTTACCACTGCACCTATCCTAGTACATCCCAACCCCGAGCTTGCCTTCATAATAGAGGTGGATGCTTCAGACTGTGCCGTTGGAGCTATACTCTCTCAGAGAACAGGTGAGAAGAATGTCTTGCATCCCTGTGCCTTCTTTTCCCAGCAGTTGTCTTCGGCTGAGAGGAACTACGATGTGGGCAATAGAGAGTTGTTGGCCATTATTGCCGCCTTCAAAGAATGGAGACACCTTCTGCAGGGAGCTGCACAGCAAATAGTCGTCCTGACAGACCATCGTAACCTTGAGTTTATCAGGTCGGCTAAGTGCCTGACTCCTCGCCAGGCTCGCTGGAATCTTTTCTTAAACCAATTTAATTTTATCATCTCTTATAGACCAGGATCGCGCAATGGAAAGGCTGATGCACTCTCTAGGATTTACTCAGCAGAGACACGTCCAATTACTCCTCCTAAGACTATTCTTCCTGACTCTAGATTCCTAGGAGTAATTCATAATCAAGACCTACTTAAGGACATCAAGGAAGCATACCATGCGGATTCCTTTTTGGCACAACCCCCAAGGGACGTAAGTCTTGTCTTTAAGAATGGTGTGTGGATTCAGGGACAACGTCTGTATATTCCTGAAACAGTCAGATTAAGAGTATTGCAACTCATTCACGATTCCAAGATAGCTGGGCATAGAGGAATTCTAAAGGCACAGGAATTTCTTTCTCGTTTCTTTTGGTGGCCCACTTGCAGGAAAGGATGTTTTGAATTATGTCACTTCATGTGAGGTCTGTGCAAGATGCAAAACACCTCGCTCCTCACCAACTGGTCTGTTACAGCCTCTTCCCACCCCGTCCCGCCCGTGGGGATCCATTTCTATGGACTTCATTGTGGAGTTACCAACCTCTCAGGGGAAGAACACCATTCTAGTGGTGGTTGACCGTCTAACAAAGGCAGCTCATTTTATCCCTTGTGTCGGCTTACCCACTGCAAAACAGACATCAGATTTGATGATTAAAGATGTGTTTCGCTTACATGGAGTACCGGATGAGGTTATTTCGGATCGAGGGGTGCAATTCACTTCTAGGTTTTGGCAAAATTTCTGTGCAGCATTGGACATTAAAGTAAACCTTTCTTCTGCTTTTCATCCCCAGACTAATGGACAGACCGAACGAACCAATCAAACCCTGGAGCAGTATCTCCGCTGCTTTATCTGCCACCTACAGGATGATTGGGTGTATCTACTTCCATTAGCTGAGTTCTCGTATAACAACTCTCAGAGTGCCTCCACTAAACAGTCTCCTTTTTACTCTAATCTAGGTTATCATCCTAACATTCTACCACGATTTCCCATAGAAACGCCTTTACCAGCAGTGGCTGAAAGAATCACGTCTTTACAGAAGAATATGGATCTTCTAAAGGAAAATCTGGAATCGGCTCAAGAAAGGTACAAGAAAGCAGCAGATAAATTTCGTAAACCTGCACCAGCTTTCAAGGTAGGAGACTTGGTCTGGCTGTCAACCAGAAATCTTAAGTTAAGGATTCCATCGTCTAAGTTGGGACATAAGTACATTGGACCCTATAAAATCAGTAAAATTATAAGTGCCGTTGCTTGTCGTCTTCAACTGCCCAGAACTATGAGAATCCACCCTGTCTTTCATGTATCCCTACTAAAGGCTGCGACACCCAATACGTTTCCTGGACGTTCCTCTCCTTGCCCTGACCCAGTGCTAGTCGATGGTCAGGAAGAATTTGTGGTGGAAAGGATTTTAGATTCCAGGTTGTATAGAAATCAGTTACAATATCTGATTAAATGGCAGGGCTACCCAGTGGAGGACAACTCATGGGAACCGGTCAATAACGTTAATGCTCCTCGCTTGCTCCGTCAGTTTCATCAGAGGTACCCACACAAGCCTGGTCTGAGGTCATCCGGAGGTTGTCCTTAAGGGGGGAGTAATGTAAGGTTCTATGTATATATTCCTGAAACTCAGTTTGTTCGTCAGCCATTTTACTTTCTGTCTTGCTGCAGCTATCTTGCCCTCAGTCAAAATGGAGTTTCCAGCTTGCATGTTCCCGCCCTGATTCTCTCCTTTGCTTCTTAAGCAGCCACAGCTGAGCAATCAGTGCTTCAGAATCTAGCCTGCAGTGAACCTGTGACTTGACTCCTGTAAGCCTTGGACCTTGTACTCCAGCTATTCCTACTGAGGAACTCTGAAGCACTTGTGGACTCTGAACCCTGCTCTTTGAAAGACCCACGTTTGCATGGACTTACGGTAACAGAGAAGAAGATCCTGAATCTGTATTGGAGAGTGATTGCTGAGCTTGGATTACTCTGGCCTGCTGTGTCTCCTGTTTCTGTGTCTGCAAACTGTGTGACTATTTCTGCCAACTTGTATGAAGTAATACAGGACTTTTCTATATCAAACCTGTGACTCCTGTGTTTTCATCGCACCCAAGCACAAGACGCTATATGAACTGTACTACATACATTACAATCCTTTTGAAAGAGGACTGCTCCAGCACCAACAGAAGAGGCATCCACCTCTAAGATAAACGGTTTATCGACATCGGGGCGATGTAAGATGGGAGCACTGGTGAAATGCGACTTGATGGAGGAGAACGCCTTTGTGACCTCCCCTGACCACAACTTGGGATTAGCTCCCTTCTTGGTGAGGGCTACCAAGGGAGCTACCAAAGTAGAGAAGTGGGGAATGAATTGGCGATAGTAGTTAATGAACCCCATAAAGCGCTGCACCGCCTTAAGGGAGTGGGGTTCTTGCCAATCCATCACAGCCTGTAGTTTGGTAGGATCCATAGCCAATCCCTGGGTGGAGATGATATAGCCCAGGAAAGGTAGAGACTCCTGCTCAAACATGCACTTCTCCAACTTCGCATATAGGGAATTTGCTCGCAAGAGGTCGAAGACCTTGCAGACATCTCTCCGGTGGGAGGCCATATCTGGAGAAAAGATGAGAATGTCATCCAGATAGACTACCACCGAGGTGGTCAACATATCCCGGAAGATGTCATTCACAAAGTCTTGGAAGACAGCTGGGGCGTTACAGAGCCCAAAGGGCATTACCAGATATTCATAATGCCCATCCCTGGTGTTAAATGCCGTCTTCCATTCGTCCCCCTCACGGATGCGAATCAGGTTATACGCACCCGCAGGTCTAACTTAGTAAATACCCTTGCTCCCCGAAGCCTGTCAAAGAGCTCAGAGATTAGCGGCAAAGGATATTTATTTTTCACGGTGATAGCGTTGAGACCACTATAATCAATGCACGGACGTAATTCTCCGTTCTTCTTCTGCACAAAGAAGAACCCCGCCCGGCTGGTGACACCGACTTCCTAATGAATCCCCTTGCCAAGTTCTCCTGAATATATTGGGACATTGCCTCTGTCTCAGGAAGAGAGAGGGGATAAACCCTTCCTCTAGGAGGCTCAGCTCCAGGCAAGAGGTCGATAGGACAGTCATAGGGGCGATGAGGCGGAAGAGTCTCCGCAGCCTTCTTCGAGAAAACGTCGGCATAAGACCAATAGACCTTGGGAAGAGGAGAGAGGTCTATGGGTATCTCAGTGGTGTTGACCTGCACGATGTCCCTAATGCATCTGCCTTTACATAAATTACCCCAACCCAGAATTCTCCCTGAAGACCACTCAATATGGGGAGAGTGGTGGCGGAGCCAGGGTAATCCCAACAAAACCTCATCTATACCCTCAGGGAGGATAAAAAATGATATATTCTCCTGATGGGAAGGAGACATAGACAAGGTGAGTGGGACAGACTGATGGGTGATTTGTGAGGGCAGAATTGCTCCGTTCAACACCCGTACCGATACTGGTTCAGCCAGCAACACCAAAGGCATGGTGTGGCGAGAAGCAAAGGAGGATGACATAAAATTCCCCTCTGCCCCAGAATCCACACACAGCTTGACGGGTAGGGTGGTAGAACCGTGGGTAATTATCCCTTGAGGAGCACTTTAGGGGCAAAACTCATGGCGTCCAGTGACCCTGTTCCTACGGTTACTGGGCGCGACCGTTTATTCAGCCGCTGTGGACATCGGTTGGCAAAATGTCCCTGCTGCTGGCAAATATAACAAATCGGGGATGGACGAGTGACCCGAGATTTAGATCCTGCAGGAGCAACCTCCTGAAGGTCGGGCGCCTGAACGGGCGACTCCAGAGGGGTGGTGAAGGTTGGAGCCAACCGAACCCTCTGCCTACACTGGGCACGTTCCAGCCTCCGCTCGTGGAAACGGAGGTCGACGCGGGTGGAAATAGCGATAAGCTTCTCCAGTGTGGCAGGAATCTCTCTGGTAGCCAAGGCGTCTTTCACATGACCCGCCAGTCCTCTCCAGAACACGGGAATGAGGACTTTATCTGGCCACTCTAATTCCGAGGCCAGAGTCCGAAATTGGACAGCAAACTGGCTGACCAAAGCCGAACCCTGGGTACTTGCCAGCAGTTTGAGCGCCGTATCGTGGGTGATCTGAGGTCCTAGAAAAACCTTTTTCAGAGCCTCCAGAAAACGAGAAGCACTCCGCACCACACGGTCGTCGCGCTCCCACAGCGGCGTTGCCCACTCCAACGCTTTGCCGACAGAAGAGCTATCACAAAGCCCACTTGTGCCCGATCCGTGGGGAAACGTGCAGCCAGAAGGTCGAGGTGTATGGAGCACAGACTCACGAATCCCCGACATTGCTTGCTGTCACCAGCAAACTTGTCTGGAAGCGGGAGGTTGGACAATGTAGGGACAGAGGTGGCAGAGGACAAACTGGCTGCAGCTACGCTAGCAGCCTGAACAGCGACTGCGGTAACATCCACAGCTGAGGTTGTACGCTCAAGAGCCGCCAACCTACCCTCCAGCTGCTGGATGTACAGCTGTAAAAGCTGTTCATCCGCCATTTTACTAGCCAGACCCTGGCGCTAATATTATGTTAGGGTCTGCGGAACGCACCAAATATAAGATGTGGAGAGGTGCGTTCGCAGCCCGGGGTCCACCGTGCAGGCGGAGCCTGCTGCTAGTAAAATGGCGTAAGAAGCAAACTCTGTTATCCCGCAGAGTCGCCAACATAAACGCCGTAACGCGCTGTGGCAATAAGTGCGAACTCTGTTACTCCACAGAGCCGCTAGAAGGAGAGCCGCAGCGCTATATGGCGATGTGTGCGAACTCACTAAACACAACTGAGTCGCAAAGAAAACACGCTAGGGCGCTGTCTAGCGTTGAAAGCGAACCCTGTTATGTCACAGGGCCGCTGAGAAAAAGTGCTGTGTCCTGTCAGGCTCTCAGGTACACAGTTAAGTGCTAAGCGTACATAAAGCGTGATCATGTGCTAATGTCCTCGCGGGAGTCACCCGCAATCTATGGCGTCTGAACGCCAGACCCTGAATACGGCAATCAAAACTCCTCACCGGTTATGCCGGTAATCTAGGGCATCTAGGACGCCGACCCTGACCAGCTAGCACACCAAACTCCTCACCGATTAAGTCGGTATTCTAGTGGCTTATTTCAGCCGGGTCCCTAACCACACACACACATGACCACACTGGCGCATAGCATACAATGGTTGATATTAGCGCATGGCGGCCCAGCCATGCTACCCTTTTATAGTAACAGCTACAGGACCTGCCAGAAACAAGGACCAATGAAGCTTGTTCCAGAACAACAGTAGTCACAGGACCTTCCTGGCAGACCAATAGGAGCTGCTGCAGTACCTGAGCATGTGACCCCTGATCTCCAATGAGAGATCTCACTCTGGGCATGCTCAGAAGGGAAAACGCAGGACTTTGTCCCAAAGACGTCTGGTCCAGCACTGGCTATAATAGCAGATCCAGGAAAGGCAGCAGCAAGTCACTGCACAGTACTGGAGTGGGCAAGATGCTTGGACTGACGTCTCTGCAGAGCAGGCTCCACTGCGGCCGGAGATGAATGGGCGACCGCAGCGGGGCTGGTTCGAGACTCCCCTTGTGCAGCAGTGGGAACTCGAACCCTAACAGCAGGTACAACAGAATCCCACAGGAGCAGGGTGTGGACGCGGTACATACAGTTCTGTTAAGTACTGATAGTACTTGGGAATTCATTGATTTTGCTTGTGAGGTTCTAAAATTCATTTTGAAACAATGCTTTTAAGTTTTTAGACACATGGTACCTCCAAAGAACAGGCACGGCAATGGGGACGCCGGTAGCATGCACATTTGCAAATTTGTTTTTTGCTGTGCTTGAGGAAGATGTTATCTACACAGGACAAAATCCCTTTTTGAAGTACATCAGATTATACCTGCGCTATGTAGACGAAATCTTCATAATAGGGGCAGGCATGAAGCTCTGTTTTGGGATTTTGTCCACTACTTAAACACCAAGAATATTATGAACATGAAGTTCACCTCTAACTTTGGGGGTTAGATTTAATTTTCTTGGGTATTAAAATCGGTATAATTGATGGTAATATAAAAACAGAAGTACAAAAGAAACCTACTGCTTCTAATTCCTTCCTACACTTTTCTAGTGTTCATCCACCTCATACAAAAAAAGCTTTACCTTATAGCCAGTTTCTGAGGCTGAGTGAATAAACAGTGACCACACTCGCTTTTTGGAGCAAGCCACTGACCTAAAGATGAAATTGGCTAGAAGGGGTTATCCATCTAGGTCCTTTGATGAGGCTATGAATAGAACGGCTGCTCTTTCTCAAAGAGATCTACTAGGTGTTAACAGAGACCGAGATATTCCAAAGGGAAGAGAAAAAAATTTGTATTCAGTTTTCTAGTTTGGGTCAATGGATAGTTATATCAGGGAAGTTATAAACAAAAACTGGCATTTCTTGACAGAGATAGTGTTCCGTAGACCTTTAATTGCAAATAAAAGGAGTATTAATTTGAAGGATCTTCTGGTACAGAAATGGCTAAACTCTAAATGGAGTAATTGGTTAGATAGTTGTAAACCAAAAGGTAACTAGATGTGGCCAGTGTTCCTTTTGCCGTTTCCAGCTAACTGATAAGATATTGAGAATTGGGTACATTACTCAACAAGTCCATGATTTAATATTGTGTAGAACATGTTTGGTGGTATACGTAATTTTTGGTCCCTGTAGTTTCTTTTATATTGGCAAGACCATCCGCCCCTTGTTTGTCTGCTTTCGGGAACATTCTAGATCTATAATAACAGGAAAGGGTTCCAGGCGGCTTATTGACCACATGCAAGAAAAACATGTAGAGAATCCAGACTTACTGACATTTGCATGGTTGGTACAAGTTCAGTTGCCTCCACAAGGGGGTGATCTCCATAGGCTATTGTTGCAAAAAGAGTCCCTATGGATTTTGCAGGCGCAAGGTCCCTCTGGACTTAATGATAAAACAGATATGACGGTATTTCTTTAGAAGGGTATTGTATATTACCGTTTTTTTTTTTATTTCATGCATATTGCAAAAGTAATTTTTTATTGTTTTGTGGTTCATTTTCTGTTTTGTACTTCTGTATTGTTGAAAGGAGTGACCTTTCTCTCTATACTAATTTCTGTTAGGATCATCTGTGAGGTATTCACTCTATTATAATAGGGTACCTCGTCACTTCCTGCCAACATAGGACCCGTTGAAGCACAGTCAGCGTGAAATGGCCGTCGTCCACAGAAGGTATCCACTTCTCTCACGCTGTAACTGTTTTAATGGATTGAATAAATGACTGTTTTAATTTGGATGGTGAGTGCCACCTTTTCTCTTTTTAGCCCCTAAGTGTCTAATTAGGCAAATTACATCGAGGGAAGAAGAGAAGAACACTCAGATTGTCCATTCAAAAACATATCCAATTTATTACTGAACTGGTTCTCCGATAACTTCATTGCCACTGTTATGGGATCTTTTGGAGCAATTCCACCTAAAAAATGTTTGCATTTTGGTTACTGCTTAATGGAAAAAAATGCCCACACATCTCCCCTGAAAACAACTACAGACAAAAATCTACAAACTACTTCAGGAAACACAGCTAAATGAGCTGAAGACACTTCAGGGGAAAAGAAAAGAATGAAGGTGTTTCCTGTAGCGGTTTCCACTTGAAAACTACATAGGTTTTGCATGCCTGGAAAACATATTGTGCGCACATACCTGTACACCTCAAAGCTCTGAAAAGGGAGTGAACATAATTATATTAGTGCACCACAGGTCCCCAGTGGAGAGCCAATGGGGAAAAGGAAAGAGAGAGGGACCTGTATCTGAAAAAGGTGGATCTATGTCTTGCAACAACAGGTAACTAAATGAGAGCCTCAACAGGTGAGTAGCAGATAAAATATCTAAACTAAAACATGTATATAGTAAAAGACACCATAGTAATCTTCAAATATGCATATTCTGCCCATTAGGGCAAAAGATAAGGTTAAAATTACTGTTGTCACTTTAATAAGCTGCAATACTCTGTTAGTGACATCTAATGTGGTAATAGCACTATCTGGTGATTAGTGTTGAGCATTCCGATACCGCAAGTATCGGGTATCGGCCGATATTCGCGTTATCGGAATTCCGATACTTCATTCCGATACTTTTTCAATATCGTATACCGGAATCGGAAGTTCCCATAATTCTTTGAGAGGCAATGTGATTTTAGTCAGCCAATGAGGAATCCTACGAAGTGTGGGCACATCCTGTAATGCTGCGGTCATCTTAACTAATGGCATGGCTGTGATTGGCTGCTGAAATGATGTCAGAATGCACTATAAAAGGCGCCGCAGCCATTTTAGCGTCACTGTGCTGTGAACTCAGTAAGGGACAGAACGCTGCTGTGCTGACTCTGAGGGACAGTTAGATATTGCGATTTTGTGTACTACTGTGCTTGAGGCAGGCTAGTTTACCAACCGCTGTGTAAAGCTTCATTTTGCCAGTGTTGTTTTAACAGCTCTGTGCAAGGTGTGTGTGTGACAGTGCAGGTGACGCTGCAGTTTGCTCTGCATCCACCGCTGTTTGTAGGCATCTGCACGTGTCACTGACTCTTTTTTTTTTTTATTTTATTTAGTGGAATTGGTGCAGCTCCATTATATTAGAAAAAAATCAAATCTATTAGTGTGACGTGCTTCCATCCGTATACAATACATTGGTTGTAAACACTATAGAAGTACAGAAAGGAGCTTTTCACAGATAGTGAATAGTTGTGTTTCAGTGTTCACTGCAGTCTGTGAGGTTTTGATTTTTTGAGTGCAGATCACGCTCCAGTTAGTTCTTCAACCACTGCTGGTTGTAGTCTGCTGAGCGTGTGTCACTGCCTCATCCTTCACATTTTTCTCTAATTGGTGCTGCTCCATTTTAGTGGAAAAAAATCAAATCTATTAGTGTGACGCGCTTCCATCCGTATACAATACATTGGTTGCAAACACTATAGAAGTACACAAAGGGGCCTTTAACAGCTACAGAACAGTTGTGTTTCAGTGTTCACTGTAGTCTGTGAGCTTTTCATTTTGTGAGTGCAGATTACGCTCCAGTTTGTTCTTCAACCACTGCCGGTTGTAGTCTGCTGAGCGTGTGTCACTGCCTCATCCTTCACATTTTTCTCTAATTGGTGCTGCTCCATTTTAGTGGAAAAAAATCTAATCTATTAGTGTGACGCGCTTCCATCCGTATACAATACATTGGTTGCAAACACTATAGAAGTACACAAAGGGGCCTTTAACAGCTACAGAACAGTTGTGTTTCAGTGTTCACTGTAGTCTGTGAGCTTTTCATTTTGTGAGTGCAGATTACGCTCCAGTTTGTTCTTCAACCACTGCCGGTTGTAGTCTGCTGAGCGTGTGTCACTGCCTCATCCTTCACATTTTTCTCTAATTGGTGCTGCTCCATTTTAGTGGAAAAAAATCTAATCTATTAGTGTGACGCGCTTCCATCCGTATACAATACATTGGTTGCAAACACTATAGAAGTACACAAAGGGGCCTTTAACAGCTACAGAACAGTTGTGTTTCAGTGTTCACTGTAGTCTGTGAGCTTTTCATTTTGTGAGTGCAGATTACGCTCCAGTTTGTTCTTCAACCACTGCCGGTTGTAGTCTGCTGAGCGTGTGTCACTGCCTCATCCTTCACATTTTTCTCTAATTGGTGCTGCTCCATTTTAGTGGAAAAAAATCTAATCTATTAGTGTGACGCGCTTCCATCCGTATACAATACATTGGTTGCAAACACTATAGAAGTACACAAAGGGGCCTTTAACAGCTACAGAACAGTTGTGTTTCAGTGTTCACTGTAGTCTGTGAGCTTTTCATTTTGTGAGTGCAGATTACGCTCCAGTTTGTTCTTCAACCACTGCCGGTTGTAGTCTGCTGAGCGTGTGTCACTGCCTCATCCTTCACATTTTTCTCTAATTGGTGCTGCTCCATTTTAGTGGAAAAAAATCTAATCTATTAGTGTGACGCGCTTCCATCCGTATACAATACATTGGTTGCAAACACTATAGAAGTACACAAAGGGGCCTTTAACAGCTACAGAACAGTTGTGTTTCAGTGTTCACTGTAGTCTGTGAGCTTTTCATTTTGTGAGTGCAGATTACGCTCCAGTTTGTTCTTCAACCACTGCCGGTTGTAGTCTGCTGAGCGTGTGTCACTGCCTCATCCTTCACATTTTTCTCTAATTGGTGCTGCTCCATTTTAGTGGAAAAAAATCTAATCTATTAGTGTGACGCGCTTCCATCCGTATACAATACATTGGTTGCAAACACTATAGAAGTACACAAAGGGGCCTTTCACAGATACTGAACAGTTGTCTGCAGGGTTCACTGTAGTCTGTGAGGAATAACCACACTTAGGCCTTAACTTTTCTGACTTTCTTTATCAATCTACCAAGATGAAGAAGTCAGTGAGTAAGGCACGTGGTCGTGGTCGAGGCCGTGGATTTGCAGCAGGGAGAGGACGTGGGGATTCTGTGGCTGCTGCCGCACCCAGTGACACAGCATCCACCAGTTTTCCCCGTGAGCGTTCCTTTATGCGCACTTTTGTAGGAGCTCAGCGTACCCCCTGCTGCGTGAAGAACAAATTGAAGCCGTTGTTGGTTGGATGGCAGCCAATGCATCGACTTCAATAGCTTCCACCTCCTCTCAGGACCACAGCACTGTTGAACAACCATCAGTCTCTTCACCGCCTGCCAAATTGCCCAGGCAGTCAGAGAGCTCTGTACAGGAGCCAGCTGAGTCTCTGCTTCTGTTCTCAGAATCTGTTGGCTTGGAAACAGGGGCCCAGCCAAGCAGCATTCTGGAATGTGAAGAAGAGGCAGTATGCAGTGATGCGCAACAGCTGTGTCTCTCTGAATCTGAAGAGGTGGGTGACCAGTGCCGATGGTCAGCACACCGCAGAACGCATCTGATGATGATGAGACTCAGTTGCCAGTTTCTGTTGAGCATGGTGCTGGCCAGACCACCCAACAACAGCAGGTGTTGAAGAGGGTAGTGGTGGAGATGATGAGGTCCAAGACCCAACATGGCGTGAGGAACAGGAAGGTGGTGGGAGCAGCTCTGAGGAAGAGATTGCACCAACGGTCCAAACAGTAGGGAGAGGTAGGCTGCAGACTCGCTTGCCTGTAGCCTCCAGTTTGGCACCCGTTCGGAGCAGTTCTCTTCCAACAGCCAAACCGGGCGCTCCCAGGACTTGCTCTGCGTGGTCCTTTTTTGATACAGTTGCAGATGATATTTGCTATGTAAAATGCAAGCTGTGTAATCAAAAAATTAAAAGAGGTAAAAGTGTCAGTAACCTTAATACAACAAATATGTGGAAACATGTGCGGTCAAAGCACTTTGTTGAGTTACAAAGACACACTGGAGATGTAGGCCAACCTACAGCAGCACCTACATCTTCAGCTCGTGTTGGAGCCTCTTCCTCCAGTTCACACACAGCTGGTTCGGCTTCCTCAAAGGATCGCCATGGAAGAACCTCTGTCACTGTTGTCCAGAGACACAGTGTTATTCCACCCACAGCTGCAAGTTCCCTGTCATCCTCACACACCCAGGCCACAAAACAGCCATCGGTAGCACAGGCATGGGATAAAAGACGGCCATACTCGGCAAACCATCCACGAGCACAGGCTCTGAATGCTGGCATTGCAAAACTCCTGTCCCTTGAAATGCTGTCATTCAGGCTGGTGGAGACTGACAGTTTCCGTGAATTAATGGCATTGGCAGTCCCACAATACAATGTGCCCAGCCGATTTTATTTCAGCAGGCAAGCCGTCCCTGGTCTGCAAAAGCATGTTGAGGCAAAAATTAAACATGCGCTACTAAACGCCGTCAGTAGCAAGGTCCACCTGACCACCGATGCGTGGACCAGTACCCATGGCCAGGGACGATACCTTTCACTCACTGCCCATTGGGTGAATGTTGTGGAGCCGGGTACAGATCTTGCGAGTGGCGCTGTACGTGTTCTGCCAACTCCAAGGATTGCCGGAATCAAGTCTGTCCACATTGACTCCTCCTCCTACTCCAGTTCCTCAGAATCATCGCTGCAGGAGCCGTCACGGTCTACCTCCACATGGACCCGTGGACGCTTACCTGATGCGACCGATATGAGCACAGCCGTGGCCAAACGGCAACAGGCCGTTCTGAAATTAATTCCCATGGGGAATCGAAGCCACACAGCGCAGGAGGTCTGGAATGCCATCAAGCAGGAGAGCGACGTGTGGTTTTTGCCAGCGAATCTCCAGCCAGGCTTGGTAGTGTGTGACAATGGCCGAAATCTGGTGGCAGCTCTGGGCCTTGGCAACCTCACTCACATACCATGTCTGGCACATGTGCTCAACTTGGTCGTGCAGAGTTTTTTGAGGGACTATCCGGATCTTGATGCACTGCTGCACAAGGTCCGCCTAGAGTGCGCTCACTTGCGACGTTCCAGCATGGCCAGATCGCGCATTGCAGCTCTGCAACGCAGATTGCGCCTTCCTGAACATCGCATCATATGTGACGTATCCACCAGGTGGAATTCAACGTTACATATGTTGGAGCGGTTGTGTGAGCAGCAGCCAGCAGTTATGGAGTATCAGCTGCATCAGGCGCAATCAACACGCAATTTGCGCCGTCCACACTTCACCATTAATGAGTGGGCCACTATGAAGGACATGTGCCCCGTTTTGCGTGCGTTTGATGAGTCAACGCGGATGGCGAGTGCAGATGATGCACTAGTCAGCCTGACTGTCCCCCTTATCTGCCTGCTTCAAAAAACACTGCAAGCAATAAGGGATGAGGTTTTGGAAGAGGTGGAGGATGAGGAGTCACAAATTCCATCACCTTCTGGAAAGTCAGCGCAACGTGGTTCCTCACAAAGGGCTGGGCAGGGCTCACTTTGTGAGGAGGATGAGGAGGAGGAGTCAATGGAGGAGGAAGACATCGCTCCAGAGGGAGGTACACAACGCTCTAGTCAGTATGTAGAGCGAGGGTGGGGTGATGCAGAGCAGGCAGAGATAACGCCTCTTGCAGAGGACAGCGTTTCTTTGCCAGTTGGGAGTCTGCAGCACATGGTTGATTTCATGCTGCAGTGCCTAAGAAACGACCGCCGCATCGCCCACATTCTCACGACGTCTGATTATTGGGTGTACACCCTCCTAGACCCTCGCTACCGGGACAACGTCAAAAGCCTCATCACACCGTTGAACCGGGAGCGTAAAATGCGGGAGTACCAAGACACACTGGTGCAATCCCTAATGTTCTACCTTACTGCCGAGAGCACTGCTGCTGCTACTGCTTTACAAAGCAGCTCTGTGCGTCGAGGCAGTGTAGAGAGCTCTGCAACAAGAGGGAGCACACGCAGTGCCTCTGCACAGGGAAAGACCAGTATGTTAAAAATGTGGCAAAGTTTTGTGGCAGCGCCACAAATGTCTACACCATCCGAGAGGGCTCCAGTCAGCGGGAGGCAACGTATCCGTCAGATGGTGACAGACTACTTGGCTTTGCCTCTCAGTGTACTCCCAGATGGCTCTTCCCCATTCAAGTTTTGGGTCTCTAAGCTGGATACATGGCCAGAGCTTAGCCAGTATGCATTGGAGGTGCTGGCTTGCCCTGCTGCCAGTGTATTATCGGAGCGCGTCTTTAGTGCTGCAGGTGGTGTACTAACAGACCGTCGCATGCGACTATCCTCCGATAATGTAGACCGGCTTACTTTTCTGAAAATGAACAAGGCATGGATCTCGCCAGAATTTGTCTGTCCGTTTTCAGATTAAATAACTGGTTCGCAACGTTATCCATGTCTCCTGTTATGTTCATCTTTCTACCACCTGAACTCTACTCCCTGGGCTCCAACACTGCCAGTTGCTGCTCAGAAGTGTCGTGTCCACAGAACAAAACACAAGCTCTACTGTTAGTGGGGTTCAGTAACGCCAGCTGTTCCCCTGCTGTGTCAACGGCAAGAAGTCTCCTGTTCCCGACACATGGACAGAAAAACACATGACCAACATGCTCCAAATAGGGAAGAGCCGTCACCCTGCTTGTTATGCTGAAAACATGAAATTGTGAAGTTTTGCAGGCCTAGAATGATAAATTTTTATGACAAATATGGACAAATAATAATTTGTCATCACAGCGCATATCTGCACATGTCTATTAGAAATGGTAACAAAAAATAAAACATAGTCTACTCTTCACATTTTGAAATTAATGCATAAAAGTACATTTCAGACTTATGAATTAATGCTTTTTAAGGAACTTTATCTGTACCTGTAAGATAATGCAGTCAATGGATGTACGAATCATTAAATCCTCATCATCATCATCACGAGTTTTATTTATGACAGACATTATAAAATACACATACTGATGCCAACTGTAACTTCAAACACCATATATGAAATGGCCAGCATGTAAACATGGTAATAATGTCCAATAATAAATTATTACATCTAGAAAGTGCATCATGCATACTGACAATAGGTAGTTATACCTGCAAGTGCTGTTGAAACAACCACAAGAGATATAAATTAATACTGGTATATAGGTATCACAGTGCATAGTTACTCATGGACAATGTTGATGTAATACTGTATCTCAATTAAGTCAGCGTCAACCATTAGGCTTGTTAGTCTTGTACATTGTTAAAGAGGGAACGTAATTTTTTTGTTTGTCATAGGTGGAGTATTACACATTAAATTATTACTGCTGTATTTTTTTTTGCGTCCCTAGTGCGCAATAACGCAGCCTAACCTCACATTTCATAGTCAGCTAATTGCCACACGCTACCCTACCCTACGCGTGACAGTAGGAAGGTAGTGTTGACGGATAAAGCTTTGCGCAACCAGACATTCTTTTACCCTCTTCAACACTCTACAAGCAAAAAATGCATGATTTCAGCCGCAGACTTTATTGACGTACAGTATAACATCGGCATTACCCATCAGAGGCTGTCCACTGTCTGATACAGACATAGAATATACCTTTGCTATCCGTAGCCTTTGTTTCACCTACACTTGCAGGCACACACTTAAATTGTGACAAACAATGCCTAATGTTTTTTAAATGGTTATTTTTTATTGTACATTATTGTGTCATCAATCACATTGATGAGTCCATGCTGGACATGTCATACATGCTATAGAAAGTTACGATTTTATGAACTTAAATAATTGAAATGTCTGTGACTGTCACATAAAATTTGCGATGATGATGATGAGTGACTATTACAAAATCCATTGTCTTCACTATGTTATGGTTTAACATAGCGTTCCTTAAGCATTATTCATAAAAAAAAAAATGGACTTTTATTCTTAAATTTACAACACTATATTTTGTTACCAATTTTTTGGGTGTTGTGTTGTTCCATTTATTTTTGGCATGTGCATATATGCGTTTATATTTGTATTTTCTTTATTTTTCCTTCTTGAAATTAGAAAACATGTGTATCTTTGTACCGTGTTAGCCAGTAGATAGAAAAATATTTAGACTTCAGAGTCAGCAGTGGTTGATACCTTTTAATGGATAACTGAAAAGATGGAAACAAATTGCAAGCTTTCAAGGCTACTCACGTCTCTTCATCAGGGAAAGACTAACTAAAAAAATTAAGCATCACATATTTCTATACACAACAGGACACAGGAATAGTGCAATAGGTAAGACAAGTAAGTGACGTGTATCAGAACTGTCATTATCTCACAGGGATGAACATAAATATTGGAACAGTTCCTAGATAAGGATAGAAAGTTTGATTGCCCTCTCATTGGCGTATTTTTTTGGGTTTTCATGACCCTGGAAGGGCATAGACGCAGATTCCTTAATTGATATAGAATGACATAAATCCATGTGATCTATTCATTCCATCACTAACAGTGTCAAAGGTCATGATGAGCTTATATTCTGAAACCTTTGTACGTTTCTCATATTTGAAGTTATATTTTAATACCAGTAATTCCATATCCATGATGCTATGACCGGGCATACAAAAGTCTTTTGCCACAGGTAAATTCATTAATTTATCTGTGATTGTGTGGCGCTGATAATTCATCCTTGTTCTCCTTTTTGTTGCCGGTCTCCCCTCACTTGTCCCTCCCTCACTTGTCTTAGCTATTCCTGTGTCCTGTTGTGTGTAGAAATATGTGATTCTTCATTTTTGGCTTTACTCTTAGCCTGATGAAGACACCTGAGTAGTCTCGAAAGCTTTGAATTTGTTACCATATTTTCAGTTAGCCATTAAACGTTATCAACCACAGAGGACTGTCAAGTATAAATATTTTTCTATTCTTGTAATTGAAATTTATCATTTTATTGTTGTAGTAAAACTTCATTTATTCTTGTTTGAAGTACATACATTTGCAATGGCCACGTAACAAGGCAATAACTCAATATTTTATGCTAACCTCTTGACCTGGGCTTCAACAGCGCCATTGTGCTCGAAGTTTGATGCACGTGAAAACATCGCTGTGTGTTTGTGGGTTCAGTAACGCCTGCGTTCCCTGCTGTGTGTCTGGCAAAATTACTGCTGTAACTAAATTCAATTCAACGTTCATATAGGCCTCTGCTACACCTCCTTGACCTGGGTTAAACAGCGCCGTTGTGCTCAGAAGTGTTGATGCAAGATGAAACAATCGTGATGTGTTTGTGGGTTCAGTAACGCTGCTGTTCCCTGCTGTGTGTCGGCTTACTGCTGCTAACTACAACTTCAACTTCAACTTGTCTATTACTGGCCTTTGCTTTATGCTGACTCTTCATCTTGTTTGACCTGGGCTTCAACTAGACAGCCATATGCTTGCTAAACGTTCAACAGCAGTGTCAGAAGTGTTAGATGCACAGATGAAAACAATCGCTGATGTGTTTGTGGGGTTCAGTAACGCCTGCTGTTCCCTGCTGTGTGTCTGGCAAAAATTACTGCTGCTAACTACAACTTCAACTTCAAACGTCTCATACTAGGCCTCTGCCTACACCCTCCTTGACCCTGGGCTTCAACAGCGCCAGTTGCTGCTCAGAAGTGTTAGATGCACAGATGAAAACAATCGCTGATGTGTTTGTGGGGTTCAGTAACGCCTGCTGTTCCCCTGCTGTGTGTCTGGCAAAAATTACTGCTGCTAACTACAACTTCAACTTCAAACGTCTCATACTAGGCCTCTGCCTACACCCTCCTTGACCCTGGGCTTCAACAGCGCCAGTTGCTGCTCAGAAGTGTTAGATGCACAGATGAAAACAATCGCTGATGTGTTTGTGGGGTTCAGTAACGCCTGCTGTTCCCCTGCTGTGTGTCTGGCAAAAATTACTGCTGCTAACTACAACTTCAACTTCAAACGTCTCATACTAGGCCTCTGCCTACACCCTCCTTGACCCTGGGCTTCAACAGCGCCAGTTGCTGCTCAGAAGTGTTAGATGCACAGATGAAAACAATCGCTGATGTGTTTGTGGGGTTCAGTAACGCCTGCTGTTCCCCTGCTGTGTGTCTGGCAAAAATTACTGCTGCTAACTACAACTTCAACTTCAAACGTCTCATACTAGGCCTCTGCCTACACCCTCCTTGACCCTGGGCTTCAACAGCGCCAGTTGCTGCTCAGAAGTGTTAGATGCACAGATGAAAACAATCGCTGATGTGTTTGTGGGGTTCAGTAACGCCTGCTGTTCCCCTGCTGTGTGTCTGGCAAAAATTACTGCTGCTAACTACAACTTCAACTTCAAACGTCTCATACTAGGCCTCTGCCTACACCCTCCTTGACCCTGGGCTTCAACAGCGCCAGTTGCTGCTCAGAAGTGTTAGATGCACAGATGAAAACAATCGCTGATGTGTTTGTGGGGTTCAGTAACGCCTGCTGTTCCCCTGCTGTGTGTCTGGCAAAAATTACTGCTGCTAACTACAACTTCAACTTCAAACGTCTCATACTAGGCCTCTGCCTACACCCTCCTTGACCCTGGGCTTCAACAGCGCCAGTTGCTGCTCAGAAGTGTTAGATGCACAGATGAAAACAATCGCTGATGTGTTTGTGGGGTTCAGTAACGCCTGCTGTTCCCTGCTGTGTGTCTGGCAAAAATTACTGCTGCTAACTACACTTCAACTTCAAACGTCCTCATACTAGCTGCCTACACCTCCTTACCTGGGCTTCACAGCGCATGTTTGCTCGAAGTGTTAGATCACAGATGAAAACAATCGCTGATGTGTTGTGGGGTCAGTAACCTGCTGTTCCTGCTGTGTGTCTGCAAAAATTACTGCTGTAACTAAACTTCAACTGTGAAACTCATTACTCTCTGCCTACACCCTCCTTGACCCTGGGCTTCAACAGCGCCAGTTGCTGCTCAGAAGTGTTAGATGCACAGATGAAAACAATCGCTGATGTGTTTGTGGGGTTCAGTAACGCTGCTGTTCCCTGCTGTGTGTCTGGCAAAATTACTGCTGCTAACTACAACTTCAACTTCAAACGTCTCATACTAGGCTCTGCCTACACCCTCTTGACCTGGGCTTCAACAGCGCCAGTTGCTGCTCAGAAGTGTTAGATGCACAGATGAAAACAATCGCTGATGTGTTTGTGGGGTTCAGTAACGCCTGCTGTTCCCTGCTGTGTGTCCGGCAAAAATTACTGCTAGCTACCTAATCATGGTGAAAAAAAAAATCTCAAAGTGTCTAGTGCTACACATAGATATGAGGCTACACCATGATTTCTAAGCTGTAAACATTTGAAACGTCAACTTTCAAACCATAAAATGATTTGTCTTTGTCACAAATCTGTAACAAAATAATTGTGACATATTATTACAGATATGCACATGTCGAAAACAAATGCAAACACAAAAGCCTACTTATGCTATAGGATACTGATGGTCAACCTTGTCACTCCATAGCTTAGACAAATCCAACTCACATCATGATGACTCAAATACTGCAATGTTGGAAGTGCATAATGTGGGTTGAACTTTGACAACTGCTGCAGTGCGAAGGTTATACTTCAGTGTTCTTGCCTTTGAAATAAAAGCATACAAGTAAATATAATATCCAATGTTGATTAAGGGACGTGATGTACACCTGTAATATTGTGCAAACAATGCATGTAGGAATAGTCCTCTTCAACATTACTTATATTTGTGTCATTTTAAAAAATACATATTTGATTAGAAAGTTAACAGCCCATATCATAAAGGTCCTTCATGTAAACATGATAATCGCTAACAAAAATCATGCATTACCTTGGTAAAGTCAATAGTGCATAGTCACAATAGCAAAATATATACCTGTAAGTGGTGCTGAAAGAACGACAACTGATAGAATAGGTGAATGATATCTATTTATCAGACTGAATAGCGACACCTGTACAATGTCGATATAATACTGTACCTTAACAAAACAGCTGTGTCACACCTCACACGCATTTTTCTTGTAGCTTGTTATGTAATAGGGCACATGCGTGTATGTTTCATCATAGGTGCATGTTTACTGAGTAAAGCAGTCATGACAACGCCTTTGTGTTGTCGGTACGCTTGCGATGATGAACGATGCGCACCGTGAATGTTAGTCTGCGTCATAAGACGCACAGACGCTCCAATACCCAACGCGTCACAGCAGGAAGCCAGTCTGTGCGTCCAAACAAAGGCGCAAGCATACATGCACGTACCCTTTTATAAAGCTATATAAAAAAAGGATGTAGTTTAGTAACGCACACTTTATTGAGGTACAGTATTACATCGCCATTCACCATCTGTGGCTATGCAGTGTCATCTATATATACCTTATCTATCCGTTGTCATGCTTGCAAGTCCACAGTCAGGCATAAATAGCTGTTTTCACTATGCACTTTTTAAAGGTTTTTTTTGTTAATATAAATGATTGGCACATATTATCAGTATTACATGATGGAAATTTTAGATATTTTTAAAAACTTTTTAGTGATATTATTCAGCAAATGAAAATGGTGTACATACTGTTACTTATCCATCATTAATGGATTCTGATATGTACTTGTATGCTTTTATTTAAAACCGTATAGCAGATTATTTAACCGATTTTTATTGTGGTTTGCATTGCTTTTCAACATGTTAATGTATGCGTTTATGTTTGTCAATTATTAATTTACATATTTTTTTAAAGTAAAATCATCATCTTATGGTACTAAGGTTTATTTTTTGTTTGGAGTATTAGACATTTTTAATTGACACGTAACAAGGAAAATACTCTCATCTAGTATTTAACTCACTCCTTGCCTGGGCTCCCCGCAGTTGTTGCTTGGAAGTGCTGTTGCAGTTCACTGCTCGTGTACTGGGTTCGTAATGTCAGCTGTTCCTGCGTGTGACGGCAAAGTCTGCTGCCTCACCTGTTCTCTTCTATCTGGGTTACAACACCGCAGTGTTTCTCGGAAGTGTGTAGCAAGTTCACTTGCTCCGTGTTAGGTTCAGTAATGTCAGTGTTCCTGCTGTGTGAACGGCAAAGTCTGCTGCTCACTGTTCTTATCTGGGTTACAACACGCCAGTTGTTTCTCGGAGTGTGTTACATCTACACTTGCTCCTGTGTTACTGGGGTTCAGTAATGTCAGCTGTTCCCTGCTGTGTGAACGGCAAAAAGTCCTGCTGCCTCCACCTGTTCTCTTCTCATCCCTGGGTTACAACACCGCCAGTTGTTTCTCGGAAGTGCTGTTAGCACAGTCTACACTTGCTCCTGTGTTACTGGGGTTCAGTAATGTCAGCTGTTCCCCTGCTGTGTGAACGGCAAAAAGTCCTGCTGCCTCCACCTGTTTCTTCTCATCCTGGGTTACAACACCGCCAGTTGTTTCTCGGAAGTGCTGTTAGCACAGTCTACACTTGCTCCTGTGTTACTGGGGTTCAGTAATGTCAGCTGTTCCCCTGCTGTGTGAACGGCAAAAAGTCCTGCTGCCTCCACCCTGTTCTCTTCTCATCCCTGGGTTACAACACCGCCAGTTGTTTCTCGGAAGTGCTGTTAGCACAGTCTACACTTGCTCCTGTGTTACTGGGGTTCAGTAATGTCAGCTGTTCCCCTGCTGTGTGAACGGCAAAAGTCCTGCTGCCTCCACCTGTTCTCTTCTATCCCTGGGTTACAACACCGCCAGTTGTTTCTCGGAAGTGCTGTTAGCACAGTCTACACTTGCTCCTGTGTTACTGGGGTTCAGTAATGTCAGCTGTTCCCCTGCTGTGTGAACGGCAAAAAGTCCTGCTGCCTCCACCCTGTTCTCTTCTCATCCCTGGGTTACAACACCGCCAGTTGTTTCTCGGAAGTGCTGTTAGCACAGTCTACACTTGCTCCTGTGTTACTGGGGTTCAGTAATGTCAGCTGTTCCCCTGCTGTGTGAACGGCAAACAGTCCTGCTGCCTCCACCTGTTCTCTTCTCATCCCTGGGTTACAACACCGCCAGTTGTTTCTCGGAAGTGCTGTTAGCACAGTCTACACTTGCTCCTGTGTTACTGGGGTTCAGTAATGTCAGCTGTTCCCTGCTGTGTGAACGGCAAAAAGTCCTGCTGCCTCCACCCTGTTCTCTTCTCATCCCTGGGTTACAACACCGCCAGTTGTTTCTCGGAAGTGCTGTTAGCACAGTCTACACTTGCTCCGTGTTACTGGGGTTCAGTAATGTCAGCTGTTCCCCTGCTGTGTGAACGGCAAACAAGTCCTGCTGCCTCCACCTGTTCTCTTCTCATCCCTGGGTTACAACACCGCCAGTTGTTTCTCGGAAGTGCTGTTAGCACAGTCTACACTTGCTCCTGTGTTACTGGGGTTCAGTAATGTCAGCTGTTCCCTGCTGTGTGAACGGCAAAAGTCCTGCTGCCTCCAACCCTGTTCTCTTCTCATCCCTGGGTTACAACACCGCCAGTTGTTTCTCGGAAGTGCTGTTGCACAGTCTACACTTGCTCCTGTGTTACTGGGGTTCAGTAATGTCAGCTGTTCCCTGCTGTGTGAACGGCAAACAGTCCTGCTGCCTCCATGTTACCTTCTGCATCCCTGGGTTACCATACACGTCAGTTTTTTCTCGGAGTGCTTTAGCCAGTCTACACTTGCTCCTGTGTTATCTGGGTTCAGTAATGTCAGCTGTTCCCTGCTGTAGTGAACGGCAAACAGTCCTGCTGCCTCACCTGTCTTTCTATCCCTGGGTTACAGCACGCAGTGGTCTCGAGTGCTGTTAGCACAGTCTACTTGCTCCGGTTACGGTTCATGTCAGCTGTTCCCTGCTGTGTGCGCAAAGCCGTGCCTCACTGTTCCTTCCACGGTTACTCAGTGGTCTCGAGTGCTTTGCACAGTTCCTGTCGGTATCGGTTCCAGTAACGTCAGCTGGTCCCTGGTGTGCTTTGACAGTGCTTGCTTTACCTGTCAAATCGCTGCCTCGGTTCAGTTACCGGAGGTCAGCACGTAGCTGGTCTGCTAGTGTACCTCCCCGGTGACCGAGGTTCGCACACTACATGATCAGCAAGTCTGCTGCTTTGTTGAGCAAGACCTGTAGAACCTGTAACGTCAGTGGTCCTCGGTTGTGCCATTGGCTTTTTCTTTGCTGACCTCGGGTTCAGCACAGTCAGCTGGTCCTCGTTACTTTCATGGCTCTTGTACCTTCTGCTACCATCCGGGTTCCAGTACCGTCAGCTGGTTCTCCGCAGTGCCTTTGGCCTAGGTGCCTCCATGTCGGTATCCGAGTTCCAGCAACGTCTGTGGTCCTTGGTAGTGCTTTGGAGCACAGGTACCTCCTGCTTAGTAACCCTGTCCAGTAACGTCAGCTGGTCCTCGGTTGTGCCATTGGCTCTTTTCCTTCTGCTGACCTCGGGTTCCAGCACAGTCAGCTGGTCTCGTTACTTCCATTGGCTTTTGTACCATCACCAACAGGACAAGAAGGTTAAGACAAACTACAAGATACAGAACAAGAGACAGAAGAACAATAAGCAGAAGATCAAAAAGCAGAAGAACTTAAGTATAAGACCAAAATGAAGAGCAAAATATATGCTCTAAATTCTAAGCAGAAGAAGACTAAGCAGTGTATGGGGGTGAGTCCGTTCCTCCTCGTGGTGCCCTGGAAAATGCCTGATGCTGCTGCAGGCTAAACTGAACGCGGACAAATACTGTTGTAATTAAAATCTTTCGTGACAGCAAGAACGGAAGGATGAAAATTCAGAGTTTTACAGATTACAAGTACAGGAATGTCTGTCACAAATAAGAATATGATGAAAAGGATGAATAGGAAGAAGATGAAGAAGTAGAATATGAAGAATAATAACTGTTTAATAAGAACAATATAAGTAATGTTAACAAAAAGATGAATAGCAAGAAGTTTTAGAAGATTAAGAAGGTGAAGATGAAGAATAATTTGATGAGAAAGATGATGCTGCTGAAGATTATGAAGGAGAAAGTGTGTGAAAAGTTAAAAAGGTGAAGACCATGGAAGTTGTGAAACAGACATATTTGACAAAATAGAAAAAAGGTTAACAACATTGTGAATTTCTTCGTCAATCCGAACGTATTTCCTAAAAAAAAAAATTAATGCTATTCCATTGGATTGGGTTAAACATCTATGCCTTTAATGTCTCCTCAACCTCCCCCAATACATTCTACATTACTCTTTGTTGTTTTCCTTCATGTACAATTAACCTACAAGGCAAGAATGGGGTTTTTTTTATTTCGATATTTTGTTCCCATAGACTTACATGGGACTTCCGGTATCGGTATCGGGTATCGCCGATATTTTTTGTGTATCGGCGATACCATTCCGATTCCGATACTTTTGGATATCGGAAAGTATCGCTCAACTCTACTGGTGATGTTAATTGTATTAAAAGTTGTTTTTCTGTCAAGCTGTCAATTGCATTGTGGGAGAAATTAGTGCATTTTAGGTAAGAAGGTCCTGGTGAAGCAGCCATTTTGTAAGAAGCAATGTAGCAGAACAGTTGTGTAAAGTGGTCTCCTGCATTATGTTACTAAAAGTCCATTATCCTGGATAAAGTATATCTGGTAAGGAAACAATCTCTATTCTGTGATATTGTGCATTCAGAACTGTTGCAAAATTAGATGGTGATTGTTACTAGGTCATGTGTTCACATATACAAGCTTCATCTCTCTGTGTGCTTTCACTGTTAATTGTAAATGTCATATGTGATATTCTAAGCTCTATATGTATTCTCGCAGATTTACCATCCACATTCATACGTTCCTGTGAGGAACTCAGCCGGCCGCCACACGGTAGTCCGGGTATCACAGCTTCTGATACCACCGCCGCTACCAAATGTGAAGGACGATCCCTTTCCTCCCACGTCACCAATGGGACGTAACTCCACAGGTACAGCTTTCCGGCGCCCCCCTTTGTCTCTCAGGTCAGTAAGAGAACTGCACCTAGAGCAAATGGCCGCCGGGGAAGGTGTCCTGCTACCCACTGGGTATTCTAAGATTCGTGATCAGAGTAAAAGCATCAGCCCAAGATTAATTTTATGGTTTAATTTGCCTTAAGGGCGCACTAGATAATTACAGAAATATACAGTAAAGCTATACAACGTAACTACAATGGAATGGCAGTCAGAGTAAAAATACAACAATAATGTACAAGGCTAAAAGGTATAAGCTATGGATCAATATTACCGGGTATTATGGTCTTGGGAAGGCCTTGGCTCTGCCATTCCCAGGTACAGTCTTCAGTTCCTGAATAGTCCCTTGGTCTTTCCTAGACCATCTTCTTGGCTTCTGTGTGAGAAATGGAATGAGAGCAGCAGCCTGGTCATGGCTAGTACTTGAACCTGCTAGGCCCATCCCCATTGCTTTGAAGCACGCATATTAATTGGCCTGCAATTCATATGGAACAGGAAACAATGCCTGAGCTTGGGCTATTTACCATACGACTGGCCATCTCATTCAGTCACTGGCCTAGACTAATTAGCATGTAAAGGCCTATTGATTCCTAGTGGACATCAAAACCTGTCGTACTGGATATGCTAATAGGCAATGTGTAGCTAAAAGTCTGTGGCTGTGTGAACTGACAAAATGGAGGCTGGTACAGGCCCTATACAAAATGGCGACAACCTTTTCCTTACACCTCCCTGCTTTTGAGGGCGCTAGGGGGTATCACATTCCTGTGTTCCCCCATGCGCCCTACCGCACCCTCTCTTTGGCTAGGGTGGCAGATCCACGAGGATTTCTGACTCTCTGTCCTCTCCTTCCTCTGGAAGGTTGCACACTGGGTGGGCATAAGCCTCCCGCTCATGATGGGCCTTCATCATGTTCACATGGAAGGCCTTCCTCCTTCCACGGGCGTGGTCCAGGGTGACCAGGTAGGTGACGGTGTTGAGCTGCTCGTGCACGAGGTATGGACCCTCCCAGGCCGCCTGAAGCTTGTTTTGTGGTACGGGGACCAGTACCCACACCTTTTGACCCACCTGGTAGGTCCTCTCACAAGCATTCTGGTCGTACCATCGCTTCTGGTCAGCCTGAGCTTGGGCCATATTGTCATGCACCAGCCGTGTCAAGGCCATCATTCGGTCCCGGAAGCGCACGACATACTCAATGACCGACACTCCAGGGGTGGCTAAATCCCCTTCCCATGCTTCCTTCACCAGAGCAAGGGGCCCCCGTACACGTCGCCCGTACAGGAGCTCAAAGGGGGAGAACCCCGTTGAGGCCTGTGGAACCTCCCGGTAGGCAAACAGCAGGTGTGGGAGATACCGCTCCCAGTCTCTCCCGTGGGAGTCGACCAACATCCTCAGCATCTGCTTTAAGGTGCCATTGAACCGCTCACACAAGCCATTGGTCTGTGGGTGATACGGGCTGGCCACCAGATGTTGCACCTGTACCTGCTTACAGAGAGACTCCATCAGCTGCGACATGAACTGGGTCCCTCGGTCGGTGAGCATTTCCTTGGGAAACCCCACTCTGGAGAAAATCTCCAGTAAGGCAGTGGCCACTTTGTCGGCCCGAATGGACGACAAAGCTACCGCCTCCGGGTACCGGGTGGCATAGTCCACTACCGTTAGTATGAAGCATTTCCCGGAGCGGCTGGGAGTGGACAGAGGTCCAATGAGATCCACAGCCACCCTCGAGAAAGGCTCTTCGATGATGGGCAGAGTTACCAGTGGGGCTTTGGGGCGCGGCCCCGCCTTCCCCACCCTCTGACAGGTGTCTCATGAACGGCAGTAGGCTATCACCTCGGTCCTCATTCCAGGCCAGTAGAAATGCTGAGCTAGCCTGGCCCTGGTTTTAGTGATCCCTAAGTGTCCGGCCATTGGAATCTCGTGTGCGATCCGCAACAATTCCGCCCTGAACGGATGGGGCACCACTAACTGTCGGTCCCTGGGCCACGCCTCCGGTGAACCCTGCTGGACCGTTACCCGGTACAGCCGTCCCTGGTCCCAGACCACTCGCTCGCGGTCGGACTCCAGGGGAGGCTGTGCCGCCTGTTCCTTGAGAGTCTTCAGGCTAGGGTCAGCTTCCAACGCTGCCTGAAATCCCTGACTAGATATGGCAAGAATTGATGAAACTGCCCTGTCCTCTGTCAGTTCCCCGGGATCTGTCTCCTGGCTACTGTCTGACTCGGCAGCCACTTGGTCAGAGAGGGGGAAACCGTCGGACCTCCGCGAGGCTCCTTGGGCTTCAGCGCTCCCACTCCTGGTAACAGCGGCCACGACCGCTGAGACCACGGGTAGCGCCTGCTTTCCCTCCTCCTCTGACCAAGTCGCCGGGTCAGGCAGACTTCCCTGACTTCCTGACATCCCGGATGTGGGGAACTCCTGACCTGGGGTCCTACCTGGTGGCTCCTCTCCCGGGACACCCCCTCCCCCCATGGCCTGTTCCTCTTCCTGCAGGGGCTCTAGACTCAGCAGGCTGGATTCACTTAGGGGCCCTACACTGCCCATAGCAGCCCCTCCCTCCACCTCTGAGCTCTCCCCTACAGCCTCCTCACCTGTCCTCACTGTGAGCCCTGTGTGTGTAGTGTCAGTGCATGGCTTACCATCAGGTTTCACTCCCTCCTCCACTGTTGGAGGCACATTCAATACATTAACATTAGCATTCACAGTAGAGTCATGACATTCTTGGGGAGCCGGACTTGGGGGTTCAGTGGCCACATACTGGGACACTAGCCGCCCCAAATCGGTCCCAAGCAACACATTTGCAGGAATATTCGGCGTTACTCCCACCTCCCGCATCCCCCTCCCGGCACCCCAATCCAAATACACCTTGGCAACGGGCAGCGCCGGTTCAACGCCTCCAATTCCGGAGACGGAAAGGGTTTTCCCAGGTACCAAGTCTTGAGGGGACACCACCTCAGGGCGTACCAGGGTTCGTTCAGCGCCTGTGTCCCGCAGTCCCATGACCGCTGAGCGGCCGATGGTGACGGGTTGGTAATTGTCTAGGGACCTCCCACCACCCCCTCCCACACACAAAACAGTGGACGGTTTCTGGGACAGGGATGGGGCCTTCTGGCGCTGGGGACATGCAGCCTTAAAGTGTCCTGGCTGATTGCAATTATGGCAACGTCTGGGGTCTGTTCCTGGCCTGGAGAGGGCAGCAGGGGGGTACGCCCCTTTGCACTCTGGGGGCTGGATATGGGGCTGGGGCAGGATTGGGCTTACCCCCTCTCCAGGTGCTGCTGGCAGGCTTCTTTGGCTCCGGCGCCCTGTTGTTGGCATACTCGTCTGCCAGGGCAGCTGTAGCAGAAGCCCCCTTTGGTTTCCGGTCACGGAGGAACTGCTGGAGGTCCTCTGGGCAGTTCCACAAAAATTGCTCCACGACAAACAGTTCCTGGACCTCCTGGCGGGTAGTGAGCTCTAGACCCGAGGTCCAGTGCTCCGCAGCTCTCAACAGGGCCCGCATGTGGTCGGTCCAGGTGTCCTTTGAACCCCGCTGCAGGCTCCTGAACTTCCTGCGGTAAGACTCCGGGGTGAGGTTGTAGTGCTGGATCAGGGCCCGCTTGATGCTGTTGTAGTCCTGCTCCTCCCCGGCAGGTAAGTCCCCCAAAACTTCCAGGGACTTACCCCTCAAACGGGGGGTCAGGTACCTTGCCCACTGATCCGGGGCCAGATGATGTTGGAGGCATGTCCTCTCAAAAGCCAGCAAAAAGGAATCCAGGTCTCCATCCTTTTCAAGCAAGGGAAAGTCCTCCGCCCGGACCTTGGGAGCCCTTGTCTCCAGTGGGCCTGGTGCATCCAGTGGGGACCCGTGCTGAGCCATCTCCAGTCGGTGCCGGTGCTCCGCAGCTTCACGGCGTTCTGTATGCTCCCGCTCCGCAGCTTCACGGCGTTCTGCTTGCGCACGCTCCGCAGCTTCACGGCGTTCTGCTCGCTCACGCTCTGCTGCTTTCTCTGCCGCTGCTTGCTCACGCTCTGCTGCTGTCTCTGCCGCCACCAGGAGTCTTTCATAGGCGGCGTCATTACCAGCCTCGAGCTGCGCCATAGCCGCTTGGAAGAGGGTCTCCGATCTGGACAGGCTGGGACGGGCAGGGGGTGGGCAGTCCACTGTGAGACTGAGCACGGGGGTCGGGCTCCTTGGGGAGCCCTGGCTGAGCTCCCCCTCGCCTCCATCGGTATCGAACTCATCATAGACCACAGCATTGGCCTCCCCCTTTGCCCTACTCCTGGTGCCTTCCGCCATCTTGGGAACCTTTGGTCACTGAAACACAGCTGCAACCCTGACCTTGCACACAACTTGTTATATTTACACTCTGACCGTCTAGTGCTGGGCTGACCTTAAGACTCCAGCAGTGAAAGTACTGCTGGTAGTCTCTAGTGTCTGGGAGTAGGGGTCCCACGCACACTATTACTCTGATCCCACTTCTGACACCAATTTGTGAGGAACTCAGCCGGCCGCCACACGGTAGCCCGGGTATCACAGCTTCTGATACCACCGCCGCTACCAAATGTGAAGGACGATCCCTTTCCTCCCACGTCACCAATGGGACGTAACTCCACAGGTACAGCTTTCCGGCGCCCCCCTTTGTCTCTCAGGTCAGTAAGAGAACTGCACCTAGAGCAAATGGCCGCCGGGGAAGGTGTCCTGCTACCCACTGGGTATTCTAAGATTCGTGATCAGAGTAAAAGCATCAGCCCAAGATTAATTTTATGGTTTAATTTGCCTTAAGGGCGCACTAGATAATTACAGAAATATACAGTAAAGCTATACAACGTAACTACAATGGAATGGCAGTCAGAGTAAAAATACAACAATAATGTACAAGGCTAAAAGGTATAAGCTATGGATCAATATTACCGGGTATTATGGTCTTGGGAAGGCCTTGGCTCTGCCATTCCCAGGTACAGTCTTCAGTTCCTGAATAGTCCCTTGGTCTTTCCTAGACCATCTTCTTGGCTTCTGTGTGAGAAATGGAATGAGAGCAGCAGCCTGGTCATGGCTAGTACTTGAACCTGCTAGGCCCATCCCCATTGCTTTGAAGCACGCATATTAATTGGCCTGCAATTCATATGGAACAGGAAACAATGCCTGAGCTTGGGCTATTTACCATACGACTGACCATCTCATTCAGTCACTGGCCTAGACTAATTAGCATGTAAAGGCCTATTGATTCCTAGTGGACATCAAAACCTGTCGTACTGGATATGCTAATAGGCAATGTGTAGCTAAAAGTCTGTGGCTGTGTGAACTGACAAAATGGAGGCTGGTACAGGCCCTATACAAAATGGCGACAACCTTTTCCTTACAGTTCCGATTCTATACATCCATCTGTTGACCAATGAACAAGTTAGACTACAGAGAACAGTCTGCTTATTTTGGAAGATTGAGAAGGTTTAAGCTGTATATCAGATTGCACACCATGAGAACATGTAAAAAGACAGAACATTGCACATACAAGTAACCAGTTTTGATATTCATATAAAGCAACCAATTAATTATTTAACTGTTTACCTGTTTGTTTTCCACTGCCATTACTTTCTGAGTATACGGACCCCCACTAATACCTAGAACAGCAGGCAGAGTTTTTCATTGCCACCTTCCTGATCTAATACTGAGCTATGACATGCCTGTACTGAAAACTGAGACATTTCATTACATTGGTAAACTTGTAAAAGGCCTTGTTTCTTTGTTTGTGTTACTTTAGGAAGAAAAAAATCTTTTTGAAAAAAGTGCTATTTTTTTTTTTTGCAAACCACAGACTCCATTAGGAGCTATCGATTTTCTTTGTGAGAAAAACAAGCATTGTATAATGATTTCTTCTGTTAAGGATAAAATTACATAGATATGAAAGCTGTCACAATTTTTAGATATGCAGTATAGACCAAAAGTTTGGACACACCTTCTCATTTAAAGATTTTTCTGTATTTTCATGACTATGAAAATTGTACATTCACACTGAAGGCATCAAAACTATGAATTAACACATGTGGAATTATATACTTAACAAAAAAGTGTGTAATAACTGAAATTATGTCTTATATTCTAGGTTCTTCAAAGTAGCCACCTTTTGCTTTGATGACTGCTTTGCACACTCTTGGCATTCTCTTGATGAGCTTCAAGAGGTAGTCACCGGGAATGGTTTTCACTTCACAGGTGTGCCCTGTCAGGTTTAATAAGTGGGATTTCTGGCCTTATAAATGGGGTTGCGACCATCAGTTGTGTTGTGCAGAAGTCTGGTGGATACACAGCTGATAGTCCTACTGAATAGACTGTTAGAATTTGTATTATGGCAAGAAAAAAGCAGCTAAGTAAACAAAAACGAGTGGCCATCAATACTTTAAGAAATGAAGGTCAGTCAGTCCGAAAAATTGGGAAAACTTTGAAAGTGTCCCCAAGTGCAGTTGCAAAAACCATCAAGCTCTACAAAGAAACTGACTCACATGAGGACCGCCCCAGGAAAGGAAGACCAAGAGTCACCTCTGCTTCTGAGGATAAGTTTATCCGAGTCACCAGCCTCAGAAATCACAAGTTTACAGCAGCTCAGATTAGAGACCAGGTCAATACCACACAGAGTTCTAGCAGCAGACACATCTCTACAACTGTTAAGAGGAGACTTTGTGCAGCAGGCCTTCATGGTAAAATAGCTGCTAGGAAACCACTGCTAAGGACAGGCAACAAGCAGAAGAGACTTGTTTGGGTTAAAGAACACAAGGAATGGACATTAGACCAGTGGAAATCTGTGCTTTTGTCTGATGAGTCCAAATTTGAGATCTTTGGTTCCAACCACTGTGTCTTTGTGCGACCAGAAAAGGTGAACGGATGAACTCTACCTGCCTGGTTCCCACCGTGAAGCATGGAGGAGGAGGTGTGATGGTGTGGGGGTGCTTTGCTGGTGACACTGTTGGGGATTTATTCAAAACTGAAGGCATACTAAACCAGCATGGCTACCACAGCATCTTGCAGCGGCATGCTATTCCATCCGGTTTGCGTTTAGTTGGACCATCATTTATTTTTCAACAGGACAATGACCCCAAACACACCTCCAGACTGTGTAAGGGCTATTTGATCAAGGATGAGAGTGATGGGATGCTACGCCAGATGACCTGGCCTACACAGTCACCAGACCTGAACCCAATCGAGATGGTTTGGGATGAGCTGGACCGCAGAGTGAAGGCAAAAGGACCAACAAGTGCTAAGCATCTCTGGGAACTCCTTCAAGATTGTTGAAAGACCATTTCCGGTGACTACCTCTTGAAGCTCATCAAGAGAATGCCAAGAGTGTGCAAAGCAGTCATCAAAGCAAAAGGTGGCTACTTTGAAGAACCTAGCATATAAGACATATTTTCAGTTGTTCCACACTTTTTTATTAAGTATATAATTCCACATGTGTTAATTCATAGTTTTGATGCCTTCAGTGTGAATGTACAATTTTCATAGTCATGAAAATACAGAAAAATCTTTAAATGAGAAGGTGGGTCCAAACTTTTGGTCTGTACTGTAAATAAAACACTAGTTTACATTTATGAGTCACTCACCTCTCCTGGCTTCAATGCTGAGCAATGCTTCCGCTCTCTCCTTTGGTTGGTTTTGCCTATTCTATTGCCACTGCAACTAGATGTGCTCCTATGACATCATCTCATTAGGCGATTTATCCCGCTCAAAAGGCTAAACACTGCGTGAGTATTCAATTAGTTAGCATCATACCTCTACATAGTGTCGGTATCCCCTTTGAAGTTCTCCATCTCTCTTATCTATATAGAAACAATTCTGAACATTACTGTTCAGAAGGGCTGAACAGAGCAGAGGAACAATGGTAGGCAAGATAGGCAGAAGTCATAGTAGTGGGATTTACAGGCATGCACATGGCGTCAAAAAGACATCTAATGAGAAGAGGGCCCCGGGCACAAAAACTGAAAATTGTATGGTACTCATAGAAGTGGAAAATAGTAATAAGGAAACTCTGTTGCATTTTTTTCCCTTCTTTTCTCTGGGTACTGAGGAGGAATTTTTTAATTTTTTTTTCAATGGAGTTTGCAAAGTTGTCTGGCCGTGTGGATCAGCTTGCCACTGAGGTTCGGAGTATTGCTACCTATCTTGCTGGGTTGCCGGTTGTGGAACCTAGGATCCTCATGCCAGATTTGTTTTTGGGGGCCGGTTATACAAGAAGAAAGCACGGACACAGACAGAAAATAAAATGAGCAAACGCTGGGGCCCAATCTGTCTAGACAGAAAAGTACAGGAAAGAATTCTGACTGCAATCCAACAAAAACCCTAACAAAAATACCAACACTTCTGATTGCCAAAAAACCCGAGATCACACGATCTCATCCACCTAAATCAGATCTCTGGTGTAACAAAACGCTATTCAGCAAATAAAAAGTAACAAAAGAGCAAAGCAAAAGTGCAGACACAAACGGAGCACAATTGCAGCGCCAGACCCCCAAAAGGGGACAGGCTGCAGTCCTCTGCAAGCAGCAAACCAGCAGAGAAAATCAAACAGAGGAAAAAAAACAGAAAACACTTATCTGAAGGAGAGCAGGAAACTAGCAGTGCTTCAAGCAAGACCAGAAGGAACAATTGATAACCGGCAAGGCTGCTGGGATCTCAGGCCACTTATATCCTACCATTCAGTGCCAGCTGAAGGCCATTCAGTAATCAGTTCATTACCCTCAGCAACCACCGGAGGGAGCCCCAGCTCAGAAGCCACCTCCTGCATATTCACAACAGCGTCCCCTAACAGCAGTTCTGCTTTTGTCCTTTTATATGATGTTTTTAATATAATTCAATAAAATTAATTATTTTATCTTTAATTTTTTGGATCATTTCTTTCGCTCACATATCTATTTGCTTATAGGATTTGTTGTTGTATCATGAAAGAAGTGCCTTCCTTACTCAGGACGTTATATTGATTTAAGTATGATTTAATTTAACATTAAAGCAGTTGTTCACTACTAGGACATCCCCTTATTAATCAAAATGTTTGGCCCCATTAAAATAATAAATCCTCTACTACCTTCTGTGCTGGCGCCGTTCCTGCGGTGTCAGCACTTGCTCTCCCCGGTGCTCTCGCCCCAGCGCCAGCGCCCAATCATCGCTAGCATCACAGTCCCCGCCTTTGGACAAATGGCTGCAGATTTCACCGCAATGACGGCACCAGCATGGGAGGTGAGCATAAGCTTTATTATTTTATCAAAGCCAAGCAAGTGGTATGAGAAGAGGTTGTCCAAGGAGTGGACAACTTCTTTAAGGATAAATTGGCCTCATTATAAATAGAGTCATCAAAATATAGCTCACTTCCTCACTTCCAGAGAGAATTAAGGCTTTTAGAAATGAAAATTATGGGACCTGTATTTTGTATAAGACTGATGGATTGAATTCTTCATATTGGGTGGGTCTAATTAACCTTAACAGCATTTTTTTTCCTGAAGGGCACATAAAAGCAAGTTGATACATGAATTTTATATTTTCTGCTTGCTCAACTTCAACAACAGCTGTCAGTTTAAGAAATCAAACATAAAATCAATTTGCCTAAGATGCTATTGTTCATCTAGGAAAAACACCAACACAGCAAAATTAATGATTTAATATCTTCCTTCCAAAACATATGCTCACTAAGATATATAAAAGTGTAAGGTGTACATCTGCACCAACTAAGAATTTTCCTGGTGACCAAAAGATTAATAAGTCTGTAACAAGCATTAAAATAAAGGTTAAGTGCATTGTGGGATTAGTAGTTTATTGTCTCAATCTCCTCAATTACATATCTTTTCATGCTCTCATGTTTGCTTCTTATTGTCATTGTCTTAATAGGAGAGCTAATAAACTGTAAGCAATACATCGCTAGAGAAGTACCTGAACAGATACAGAACAATTTGTTGTACTAGAGGCCATGGTGATGTTTAAAGGGTTGTCCAACAATAAAAAAAAATTTTAGGATTAAAAATAATAAACTAAGCAATATTAAGCAACGTCCCTGAGGATCCAGATACATCCGACGATGCACTCTTCTAGACACCTGACCGCTGCAAACAATCACAAGTTGCAGTGGTGCTGTCACTTCTGAGAGGGGCAGAAACTGTTACCAGAGCTAGAACAACCTGCACATGATTGAGCATACCTCCATTTATTAGTTTCATCAATCTAAAAAAAAAAAACATTTTACTAGCAGACAACCTCTTTTAAGAGGTTTTAAGATACACAAAAACAGCAATTATCTGCAGTATAATTATTTCACTCCTTGGACATAACTAGGAATTAGTCCATTTTTGATCCACTACTATGCACACAACAATGCCTGTGCCAGCCCAGTACAAATGGTCTGTAGAGACTGCAGGCCATTAATAAGCAGTACGCAAAACAAGAAAAAACAGAAATAATCAGGTTTAGTCAAAAGTACAATAAACAGTCAATTAAATTATTATAATCTAACGGTAGACATCTGCTTATCCTATATTTTTTACTAGTCTAAGACTCTCTTTAATGGGAAGCCATCATCAGAAAATGACCTATTTATTTTAATTCAGGTTTTTGTGTTCGATGTTGTTTTGTTTTGTCAATTTTGGGATTTTTTTATTCAGATCTTTAAAAAAAATGAATTAGTAATCTTTCAATTTTCACACTGGCTACTGGGGCCTTTTAGATTTATACTTCCTGTCCTTTCAGGAAGTGTTTTCAGCCAGGCACCATATCATCAGAGGCAGGATTACAATGACAGGTAACCCCTCTATACACAGTTGATAACACAAGATCCAACAGTCACAATATATGAAGTCACAACTGATCCTGCTCCCTTTTCACAATTACCTTTTCAAGGCTCATTAGATGCTTCAATGCAAAAGATAGGGTCAGAGTCTGTTCATTGTAGCCAATGTACATGTGTTGTTTCCTTAAACAACAGGAAGTTGTGGCCAGTGAGAGAATTGTAAGATTTTTGTTTAAATTCAGCTTGATATAGGAAAAAAATATTGCCAAAAAATAATAAAAAATACACTCAACATATAAACCTTATTTTAAAATAATGTATTTTCTGAGGATAACTTCCCTTTGAGGTTTCTCTAGGTAACGAATGTGTACAATTTTGGCTACTTTTTATTTAATAAAAGCTTATACTTCAAACATTTGTCTGTTTCTGAGCTCCAATCAGCTCATTTACAGTCATGGCCAAAAGTTTTGAGAATGACAAAAATATTATATTTTCCCATGATCTGCTGCACTCTGGTTTTTATGTGTGTTTGACAGATGTTTTTATCACAGACAGAAATATAATAATTGCAAACATATGAGTAACAAAATCTTACATTGACAGTTAGAATGAGTTAATGCAGCAAGTCAATATTTGCAGTGTTGACAATTCTTCTCCAGGACCTCTGCAATTCTCCCTGGCATTCTCTCAATCAACTTCTGGACCAAATCCTGACTGATAGCAGTCCATTCTTGCACAATCAATGCTTTCATTTTGTCAGAATTTTTAGATTTTTGTTTGTCCACCCATCTCTTGATGATTGACCACAAGTTCTCAATGGGATTAAGATCTGGGGAGTTTCTAGGCCATAGACCCAAAATCTCTATGTTTTGTTCCCTGAGCCAGTCTGTCCATGATGTTTTTTCTGGAGAGAAGTGGCTTCTTTGCTGCCCTCCTTGAGACCAGGCCTTGCTCCAAGAGTCTCCGCCTCACAGTGCATGCAGATGCACTCACACCTGCCTGCTGCTATTCCTGAGCAAGCTCTGCACTGCTGGTAGCCCGATCCCGCAGCTGAAACACTTTTAAGAGACGGTCCTGGCGCTTGCTGGTCTTTCTTGGGTGCCCTGAAGCCTTTTTGGCAACAATGGAACCTCTCTCCTTGAAGTTCTTGATGATGCGATAGATTGTTGACTGAGGTGCAATCTTTCTAGCTGCGATACTCTTCCCTGTTAGGCCATTTTTGTGCATTGCAATGATGACTGCACGTGTTTCTTTAGAGATAACCATGGTTAACAGAAGAGAAACAATGATGCCAAGCACCAGCCTCCTTTTAAAGTGTCCAGTGGTGTCATTCTTACTTAATCATGACAGATTGATCTCCAGCCATGTCCTCATCAACTCCCACACCTGTGTTAATGGAGCAATCACTGAAAAGAGGTTAGCTGGTCCTTTTAAGGCAGGGCTGCAATGATGTTGAAATGTGTTTTGGGGGATAAAGTTCATTTTCTAGCCAAATATTGACTTTGCAAGTAATTGCTGTTAAGCTGATCACTCTTTATAACATTCTGGAGTATTGCAAATTGCCATTAGAAAAAGTGAAGCAGTAAATTTTGTAAAAATTAATATTTGTGTCATTCTCAAAACTTTTGGCCATGACTGTATGACCACAAAGTTCAGCTCAACTTTGATATGGTCTCTAGTCTATTAGCACAGAATAGTTAAGGAAAAAAACAGATAAGATTTACAAACTCTCTTACAAAATGAGCTTACTGATGGATTCTTAGATAACTCATTCAACAGTCAGTAATGTGTAAGGAAACAAACCTTCTGCAAAATCAAATAATGCATATTTTATGAAATACAATATTTACAAAAACCGACATCTTGGATATACATATGTGCATAGTGTCCCACACTCAGGGACACAGTTAGAAAGGTAAGAGGGGGGAAAACTCCTACAATAGTGACATCCTACAAAAGTTCTGGAGTGAAATGCCCCAAAATATACAAGCAAAAGGCCAAAATGTTATAAAAATTACAAATTTTATTATAACAAGTTAAAAAACAATCAAGACAGACAATATATTTGATGGGTAGCGGTGAAATGACAAGTGTTAGGTAGGCAGGTGATTGTACATCACTCTATACATATCAGTGCAAGGCCTGCAGGCACTATATGTGTGTATATACATATCATTGCATACATAAAGAGGGTACATTCCCTTCCTGTCTGCTGGTGCTGTTGCTGCTACCTATAGGATATATTGACCGTATATACCTAGCCCCAGGTCTAACAGGCTTGGAAAAAATTTATGGCCAGGTTAATAGAGCTAATTTTATTGCAAAGCAATCCAGAGCTCTTTTTTTTCTCCATTTGCTTTTTGACAGTGCACAATATAGCCAGATCCTTTTCCAAGTACAGCGTGAAAATCCTGCAATTTTAAAGGGTCCCAAAAATTACTTTTGAGTGCGCCGAGACATATTTAATTTTTATGTGGTATGGTAGAGTAGAATTTTTTTTTTTTCATGTATCTGCATGCTCAGAGTTTGCATATTTTAGGCCTGCTTTCCATTGTTTACCTGTGTGTCACTCTAGTTATATACAGCACTATTTATCCTTAAAAAGCAAAAAATACAGGCCACAGATTTGTCACTGTGGTACCTCCATGCCGGCTCATATATCCGCGTGCTCCATGTTTGGCCATTTTAGGCCTGTTTTATACAGCACTATTTAGCCTACAAAAGCAAAAACTACAGGCCACAGATTTGTCAATGTGGTATCTCCGTGCCAGCTCATATATCTGTGTGCTCTGAGTTTGCCTATTTTAGGCCTGCTTTCCATTGTTTACCTGTGTGTCACTCTAGCTTTATATAGCACCATTTATCCTAAAAAAGCAAAAAATACATGCCACACAGATTTGTTACTGTGGTATCTCCATGCCAGCTCATTTATCTTCGTGCTCCATGTTTGGCCATTTTAGGCCTGTTTTCAATTTTTTTCCTGTGTGTCACTCTAGTTATATACAGCACTATTTAGCATACAAAAACAAAAAATACAGGCCACAGATCTGTCAGTGTGGTATCTCCGTGCTAGCTCATATATCTGCGTGCTCCAAGTTTGCCCATTTTAGGCCTGTTTTCCATTGTTTTCCTGTGTGTCACTCTAGTTATATACAGCACGATTTAGCCTCCAAAAGCAAAAAATGCAGGCCACAGATTTGTCAGTGTGGTATCTCCGTGCCAGCTCATATATCTTCATGCTCCAAGTTTGCCCATTTTAGGCCTGTTTTCCATTGTTTTCCTGTGTGTCACTCTAGTTATATACAGTGATATTTAGCCTAAAAAGCAAAAAATACAGGCCACAGATTTGTCAGTGTGGTATCTCCATGCCAGCTCATATACTGTGTGCTCCAAGTTTGCCCATTTTAGGCCTGTTTTCCATTGTTTTCCTGTGTGTCACTCTAGTTATATATAGCACTATTTAGCCTTAAAAAGCAATAAATGCAGGCCACAGATTTGTCAGTATGGTATCTCCCTAACAGACCTCATTTATTTGTGCCAAAAATTTGGCCATTTTAGGCCTACATATTCCAGTGTTTTTGCAGTCTGTTACCGTACTTATTGACACAAATCTGATAAGCCAAAAACATTTTTACCTACAGTCCAGATAGGTAAAAGTGTGGGTTTCCCACACAAGTTTCACATACAAGTTGCCTCCAAAATCAGCCATTTGTAGTGAACGTCATACCACAGACTAAAAATGAACAACCCAAAGAAGATCAACATCCTATATTCAAATGATTGTAATAGCAGGTTGCAGTACGGACTAAATATATATTGATCTATCGTGAGAGCAATACCAAAAAAGGTGGAAAAAATCCACAAGAACACGACAAAAGATCCAAATTAATGCAAAAAAAGTACAATTTTATTCAATACATATAATACAACAGGTAAAATGCGAATGGGAACAAGATGGCAACATGTAGCAAATCATGTAACACTGGAAAGGGCACACAGGAGCCATCAGAAACCCCCACACTATAACTGCTTAATGCTAATGTACAGATGACCGCAAAATGATAGTGCTAATGGCCATCCTCTCAATATGCCTATTTCATATTGAGTTATAGTGTGGGGGTTTCTGATGTCTCCTGTGAGCCCTTTCCAGTGTTACATGATTTGCTACATGTTGCCATCTGGTTCCCTTTCGCATTTTACCTGTTGTATTATATGTATTGAATAAAATTGTACTTTTTTTGCATTAATTTGTACTTTTTTTGCATTAATTTGTAGTGAACTTGTATAATATTCTAGTCCATTTACAATGGGCAAGGCGCGTGGCAAGGGATGGGGAAGTGGATGTGATGGTGATGGTACATGCCGAGGCCGTGGCCAAGCTGAAATTGGGCCAACAAAAACACCCACATCTTATCGCTGGACCTTAGTGTCCGAAGTCCTAGGGGACCACTTCAAGACAGCACTATTGAAGCCAGAGCAGTGTGAAAAGGTTGTTGGTTGGATAGTGGATAATACTTCCAGTTACTTATCCACCACCACCAGCACCCTGTCTTCCACATGGTCAAGTCAGACTTGCCGTGAATCTGGACTGCAAATTCCTCACCCTGATCCTCCTTCCTCCCACCATGCTGAGTGCCCTGAGAAACCAGATCCCACACTCGGAAACTCCGAAGAGCTATTCAGCTTTCCATTTGGAGATTCGTGCCTTTCGCCTGGTCCACTTGAAGCAGGGCAAGATGATATTCCATGTAGCAATGCACAAATATTTGAGCAGCCACAGTCACAAGAGGTGGACAATGATGAGACACAATTGCCGGAAAGTCAGGAGGAGGACCAGGGTGCGGAAGTGGAAAATGAGGTGGTGGATGATATAGTAACAGACCCAATCTAGCAGGAGGACATGCAGAGCGAGGACAGCAGCACACAAGGGGACGTAGGCGTAGCACCACTTCAGGCATGAAGAAGCAGTGTGGTGGCTGCAGACAGAAGGCGTACCAACGTTCCCTGTAGCACCAACATGATGGAAGTTGCCAGTCCAACTGTTATGTCTTCCTGAGTATGGTTATTTTTTAAAGACTCTGCCAATAACCCCAAATAGGTCATTTGCAACACCTGTCATGCCAGCATCAGCAGGTGTTGCAAAACTACCAGCCTTACCACCACCAGCATGATCAGGCACAAAGCAGCAAAGCACCTGACTTTGTGGACCCAACCCATGGCTGCAGGAACAGTGTCTGTGGGTGACACCACTGCTTCTTCCACTGTTGTGCGTGCAAGCCAATTCCCTGTCCATGGTGCATGCGAAGATGCCTCCTGCCTTGCACCTGCCGTTGCCCAGAGTCAAATAGCACCATCATCAAGCACATCCACGTCCTTGTCCCAGCGCAGCCTTCAGTTGTCCATACCCCAGTCATTAGAACGTAAGCAGAAATACGCATCCAACCCCCCACAGGCCACAGTACTCAGTGCTCATATTTCTCGTCTGCTTGCACTCGAAATGTTGCCTTTTAGACTCGTTAAGACGGAAGCTTTCCGCAACCTGATGTTGGCGGCCATCCCAAGGTACTCGGTCCCCAGCTGCCACTATTTTTCCCGCTGTGCTGTCCCGGCATTACCCAAGTACGTGTCTCACAACATTACCTGTGCCCTCAACAATGCAGTTACTGGAAAGTACAACTAACCACGGATACGTGGACAAGTGCTTGTGGCCAGGGACGGTACATCTCGATGATGGCACACTGGGTTAACACAGTGGAAGCCGGGACCCAGTCAGACCTTAGGATGGAACAAGTCATCCCGACGCCAAGGATTATGGGCCCTACGTCAATCAGGGTTGCCCCCACTGTGTACAACTCCTGCACCTCCTCATCCTCTTCAGCCTCCATCTCCGAAAAGAGCACATCAGTCACATGCTGGAAGCACTGCCAAAGCCAATTGTCAACAGGCTATGCTTAAGCTAATTTGCTTAGGTGACAAACCGCACAATGCTGAAGAGTTGTTGACAGCTCTAAAAGAGCAGGCAGATCTGTGGCTGACACCGCTGAATCTCCAGCCAGGAATGGTTGTGTGTGACAATGGCAGGAATCTGGTGGCGGCTCTGAGGCAAGGCAAACTGACACACGTACCATGCCTGGCCCATGTGCTTAACTTAGTTGTTCAACGTATTCTAAAAAGCTACCTGGAGCTGCCGGATCTGCTGGTGAAAGTACGCCGCCTGTGTGCCCATTTTAGAAAGTCAGCTACAGCTTCAGCCGCCCTTGCCGTGCTTCAGCAGCGATTGCAGATTCCGGCTCACCGACAGGTGTGTGATGTCACCACATGTTGGAACTCTACACTGCATATGTTGGAAAGGATTTGTGAACAGAAGCGGGCAGTTGTTGAATACCAGCATCAACAAGGCCGTCGTTTTGCAGGTTTGACTCCAGACATAAGACCTCAGGAGAGGACGAGGATGTCAGACGTATGTAACATCTTCCAAAACCTTGAGGAGTCCACCAAGATGGTGAGCGGCGATGACGCCATAATTAGCGTCACCATCCCGCTCATCTGCATTCTGAAAAGCTCTCTGCTCACAATGAAAGAGGATGCATTGGAGGCAGAGCACGAGGACATGGATCAAGGAATCATACAGGGTGATTACACACAGCCCATCCTCATGTCATCCCAACGTAGGATTGGTTGACAATGAGGAAGAGGAGGAGGAGGAAGAACAGGAGCTACTTTCATGCACTATAGACGGTACTACAAGCACAACTGTCATACCGTCTGTTCAGCTTGGATGGCCTGAGGACAGGGAGGAAGAGGAAGAGAAGGAGGAGGACACCTTGGTCAGTTGTCCTGTTGGTGAGGACACGGAAGGCTTGCCTGTTACCAGTCTGACATACATGGCTTACTTTATGAAAAAAGAACACCAGCACTAAATGATACTTTCAAATATACTGACTCAAAAATACATAATAGAAAAGGAGAACCCGAGTCACCATATATTATGAAATTTCAAAATTTATTGTTACAAAAAATTATTATAAATGGTAAAATGTACAATAAAAGGATTTATCTTTCATATAATTATGTATGGTAACAAGTATAATGACCCACAAGAATAATGGCTGCAGTCTACGGGCAAATAACATAACAGAGCATATAAACAGTGTATGTGGTATGATGATAGTAAGATGGCAGTCAAATAGTAACAGAAATAGCAATCCAGACAACTATCCAAAAAGGACAGATAGGCTGGATATATTAAAAATAATGATCACACCTTAGAAATAACGATAGTATTCACACACACGATGCCTGGAATGTTAAATATGTAACATAATAAAAAGGTTAATTACCCATTTGTGCAGTAGTGACAGCTCGTGCTGAGGCCACGTACCCCAACGCGCGTTTCATGAGCAATAGCGTTGCTTCCTCACTACTGCACAAATGGGTAATTAACCTTTTTATTATGTTACATATTTAACATTCCAGGCATCGTGTGTGTGAATACTATCGTTATTTCTATGTTGTGATCATTATTTTCAATATGTCCAGCCTATGTTTCCTTTTTGGATAGTTGTCTGGATTGCTATTTCTGTTACTATTTGACTGCCATCTTACTATCATCATACCACATACACTGTTTATATGCTCTGTTATGTTATTTGCCCGTAGACTGCGGCCACTATTCTTGTGGGTCATTATACTTGATTTCATACATAATTATATGAAAGATAAATCCTTTTATTGTACATTTTACCATTTATAATAATTTTTTGTAACAATAAATTTTGAAATTTCATAATATATGGTGACTCGGGTTCTCCTTTTCTATTATGGCTTGCTTTATGTTGCGCTGCCTTTCCCGTTACCCTCGTATTGTAAAAATATTGGGTAACAGTCATTACTGGGTAGTGACAGATTTAGACCTATGCTACAAGGAGAACTTTCAATCTCTTGTTCCAGAGGCAGACAGGTGTGCTAAAATGGTGCAGTGCCAGAGGGCCATTGTTGCAGAATTATTAAAAAAATTCCCATCTCAAAACGCTGGCGGCAGACATAAGTTTGTTGGCCAACAAAGAAGAACAGGTGAGAGAGATACAACTCCAATCCAGCAAAGGCAGGGGAACACTGGCAAAATTCTAGGACAGTTTTCTCAGACCCCCCCATCGACCTGGCCCTGAGACGCGGGGTAATCTCACAAGGAATGCAATGTTTTATAAGATGCTGAGGGAGTACCTTGCTGACCATACCAAAGTCCTCCATGATTCCTCTGTGCCTTTTAATTATTGTGTATCCAAGCTGGACACGAGGCATGAACTGGCTCTCTACGCCTTGGATGTCCTGGCCTGCCCTGCTGCTAGAGCTTAGTCAGAGCCAGTTTTTAGTGCCGCTGGTGGAATTATCACAGATAAGAACATTCGCCTTTCAATGGAAAATGCAGACAGGCTGACTCTTATAAAAATGAACGAGGGATGGATTGGGACAGACTTCTCGACACCACCAAAAGATGACAGTAAAACATAAACTCCAATGTAGTGTCTTTTTGAGAGGTATATTCCCATGCACCTCTTCACACCCACACATGGGTATACGCTTCCTGATTTTGGCTATATGGTGTCCTCCTCCTCCTTCTCCTCATCCTCACAGTCCACCACCACTTGAACACCATGGTGAATGTATTCCCTCATGTTCCAGCAACTCTATTTATTGGCAAGGGTGTTATGGTGCCCGTCACCAAATTTCAAAAAATATGTACCCCCCAAGGGGAAATGTTTGCCAGCCCATGCACTTAGTGTATGGGCATTACAAGACTAGGAGACCCGCTCCTTTACTTTGGGCCTATTTTTAATGAGGCCTTCCTCCACGTGTCATCATCCACCGACACTAGATCAACAGGGTTAACGTGTTCCATGCTGCTACAGCCAGTGTCAAATTATTAACAAGGGTCGGTGGTTATGCTGGGCGTAAAATACTTGTTCAGAAAAAGGTTGAGGTGTACCCCACAGGGAAAAATGTTTGCCAGCCCATAGTCATTACAAGTCTAGGAGACCCACTCCTTTTTTATGGGACATTTTTTTAAGAGGCCCTCCTCCATGTTTTTTCCAAGGGGGATTGGGGTTATTGGGTGCATATGACTTGGTAGCAGGGCAGGCCTTGCAGTCAATGCATAAGAAAACATAATGGGAGTACAAAATGAATAATGTGAAGTGGATTTTCCTGTGCCAATCCAGTACCTGGGTTCAAAGGCATATTGGGGTGTATATGACATTGTAGCAGGGCTGGCCTTGCAGTTAATGAATAGAAACAGAATGGAGTACAAAATGAATAAAGTGAATGATTTTCCTGTGCCATCCAGTACCTTGACAAAGCATATTGGGTGCAAGACTTGCAGCAGGGCAGGCTTGCTGTCAATGCATAAGAAAAGAGTATGGTACAAAATGAATAATGTGAAGTGGATTTTCCTGTGCCCATCCAGTACCTGTGTTCAAAGGCTTATTGGGGTGCATATGACGTGGTAGCAGGGTAGGCCTAACAGTCAATGCAAAAAAACAGAACGGTAGTACAAAATGAATAATGGGAAGTAGATTTTCCGGTGGCCATCCAGTACATGGCTTGAAAAGGTTATTGGGGTGCATGTAACTTTGGGGCAAGCCAGGCCTTGCATTCAATGCAACATTTTTCAGGAATCCATTCTGTACCTCTCGTGAAAGGGGTATTGGGGTGCGTCGTATTTCTTGGCAGCCCATCCACTCACTGTATAGGCAATAACAGCATAGGAGACCCACTGTTTAATAATGGCCCTTTAAGAAGATTAATGCTGCCTGATGCCCCTGTAAAAACAGGCTCTGTGACTATAAGAGTCCCTCCTTCATAAATGAAACAAGATGTGTCTGGTTATGTGTCACATACCACATGGCCAGCTAGGGTTGTATTGGTTGAAAGCAATGCTAAAGTTGCAAAACCATCACTAGTTGCAATAAGGGTAGTAAGGAGTGGGGCTGAAAGTGTTTGCACCAAACAGGTAAGAAAAAGGTCACAGCTAGTGGTTGTTAGCACATGTAATGATGGCCACACATACTGCTCCCAAATACTCCGCCCATAATCTGCACATGGACCATTGGAGGTACCTGCATAGGTGTAAAGTGCCAACCAATAAAAGTGCTTACCTATAGTGATCAGATGCTGCGAATGTCCACCTTAGCCCCGCCTCACGTGTTGTGCTATGAGCTTCATCAGGGGGCTGCGTGGGGTGTTGTGCATGTAGAGTGTCAAATAACTCCTGTCCCAGCTGTGCATAATGACCGCCGCACATGATGAGCGCAATCACAGGAACGCGCGAGTCAGGATAAAAGTTCCTGTGATGTCAATGACCTGCATGTCGCCAATACAGGTGCCTTCTGGAATGCAAGCGGCAAGAGGATCCACTGTGCATGCGCGCAACACTGCGGACATCTCTAGTCAGGGAATATGTGTGGGCGGCATGGTATGTGCATAGCATAGTAGGAGAGAACCATCCAGGCAGCATTTATCCAAGCAGAAAGCCTAATAGTATCAACAATGCATGAAGTAAACTCGGGATAATGGATCATAGGTAAAGTGCTTGTGTGCATCTTTTGTAACCAGACGGTTCATAAAGTATAGTCCATCAGAACTTTCAATGGGAGGTACTATGCTCCGACCACCAATATATTACTTCCATGTTCCAATGTACAGATGAGATGAAGAATAGCAAGGGAAGAAGTTGGACTTGTGCACCTGATGGGAGGGGGATCCAGGCAGAAAATCCAAAAATATATAAACTGCATATAAAATAAAAATGTATTAAAAACATATACAACACATAAATAAAAATGAGAGAGACAGAGTGATCTCACACATCAGGCTTTCACAGAAAGGGAACAAATGAGAGTTTCTCATTGAGGCCATGAAGGGACATAGTACCCAAAGATACTATCCAGCGACACTCCAGCAGTGCCAGTGTACGCTTGCGATCACCTACCCTGATGCCACTGTGGACCTTGTCAATCACACATATTTTTAAGGGAACAGGATTGCAATCATGATAAAGCCTGAAGTGTCGCGGGATGGTCTTTAATTCAGAAACATCAGTGGCATCCTTGGCAGCCATGATGTCCCTGACAGGCTCCCTTGCCCTGATATGAAACTCCTGTGATGTCAGACCTACATAAATAAGATTGCATGTACACATAGCATAGTAAATCTCGTAGCAAGTGCTACATGAGATTTTAGCTTGTTATCCGGTAGTTCCTACTTCCATCTGCTGAAGAAAAGGTAGTGGCATGTACAATATTCCTACAGGAGAGACACGACCCACAAGAGAAACAGCCCCACCTCTGATGACCAGAGGTTGGGTGATTAGACACATAGTGGCTTCTGACTAACATGTCCTTAAAGTTCCAACCTCTCTTGGCTGTGAGAAGCGATAGATCCGGTAAAATCTGATTTAGGGTGGGGTCTGTCTTCAGTACGGACCAGTGTTTCTGTAGCGCCTGTTGGATCCTGTAACACTGATTATTGAATGTTGTGATAAACCTCAGTGGTGGATCCTTCTTGACAGGTGTAGAAGCTCTGCAAAGTAGCTGACCACGCGGAGCCTTCCTGTCATGAAAGTAACCCTTTTTGATATTTGATATATACCCAATCCTGGAAATGATTGGAAAGGTCACAAGCTTGACACCTGAAAATATCATCTGCGGAGCATATCCTTTTTATCCTCAAAAATTGTCCAATCGGCACAGCTTGTATTATTGAGGATGTGTGCGCTGAAGTGACATGGAGCAGGACATTCACCGATGTTTCCTTACGGAACACATCGGTTTGAATACTGCCATCGGCACACCTCATTATTTGAATATCCAAATAGTCAATCTCACATGAGGCAATTTTATATGTCAGATTGATGTTATGACTATTCTGGTTAAGTCCACGAATGAAATTTAGGAATTCAGACTCGTGACCCTGCCAGATAATGAGCTCATCATCACTGTATCTGTACCAGCACTGCACCGTCCCCAAAAGTTTCTCTCTCCCAATATCCGAGAAAGAGATAGGCGTACGACGGCGTGCACGCCGTACCCATCGCAGTGCCCCGATTTTGAAGAAAAAAGCAATCTTTGAAAGTGAAAAAATTGTGGCTCAAAATAAACCGTAGTAGTTCCAGGATCAAGGAATGCAATGCTAAGTCGAGGTTACTCATGCCCAGGAAGAACTCCACCGCTTTCAACTCATCCACATGACTTATGCTAGTGTACAGGGATTCTACATCCACTGTAGTAAAAAGCATGTCAGGCTCAAGGCTAAGGCCATCCAGTTTCCTTAAGACATCCATACTGTCCCTGACATAGGAGGGCAGTGCTCCCACCATAGGGTGCAAGTAGTATTCAATACATTTAAAAATGGGGCCGCACAGTCCTCCTATGCCAGAGACAATTGGACACCCCAGCAGTTCAACTGGATCCTTATGTACCTTTGGCAAAAGATAAAAAATAACTACCACTGGATACAAGCAGGCCCTCAAAGATCTTTTTAGATATGATTCTCTGTACAAAGGCTTGTTCCAAAATCTCAGATAAGACCTTTGAGTAGGTCCCCATGGAGTTCTGTGGGAGAGTCGTTATGATTCACAATTCCTCAACTGCCGAAAGGCCTCCTTCTCGTACTTAAGTGTTGACCAGATGACCACACTCCCCCCCTTATCCGCTGGTTTGGTTACAACATCATGTATAGATCTTAGCTCCTTTAGGGCCCTACGATGTGCTTTTGTCAGGTTGTCCCCCCTGTTGTCAATAGGGATTGTCTTTAAATCGTCTATGACCAGTTTGGTGAAAATCTCTATTTGAGAACATAGGGAGTAGGGGGGGCAAGTGTTGTGCCTTGTCATAACAAAGCAGGAAAAGGACCTGTTGCAGTCAAGGTACTCTCTCCCTCCAGTTCCTCCAGAATGGAAAAAGCCTCCTGTTCAGCCGGAGTATTGAGATTGTAATTATCTGCAGGTTTTGTATGTAGTTTACGCATATTGACCTTTCTCAGAAAAAGTTGTAAGTCCTTCATTGCTGAAAATAAATTAAAATTATTAGTGGGGACAAAAATTTTTATGAAATACAATTGCAAAAATAATTTTTAACCCAAAAGAGATTCATTTAATTAAAAAAAAATCTGCTATTGATGCTGTCCATATCATTTATGAAGGCTGTGCATATATTTTGTGGTACACAAATGTACATTTTCTGTATTGAATGAACATGTTACAAGCTTAGCCTCCCTTCACTAATCTTAGATTTATCTTCAACTTTGGCGACACAGAAACCCATTGACATAAAATTGTCTCAGTTCATAATCATTCTGATGCTTAATGCAGTGAAATAATCACAGCAATTTACACCCACTAATCCCTTTGTTTCAGTTGCATCATCATAATCAGAAAATAAGCATTTAAAGCTAAAAACGTAGAAAAAAAATGTCCTGAAAATATGGGATACTCAGATTTTTTTTATTCTTCAACCCTAAACATTTCAGGTTGTGGACAGAACCGAAACATCTTTATGATCAAAGGTATACTGTAGTAGAAAGTAGAAACCTTGATGAAACCAGTGCGCATGGGGCTCCAATCCATCAGCGGATTAGAATTACATTTTATTTTTCTGTTTATTATACTTTACTGTTACCCTCACCTCTATATGGATCTGCATATTTATTACTAGGCATTTGACCACTGATACATAATTCTTGTGTATCACACTGTTTACAGCACTTGGCAAAACTCAGCCATACTGGATATTTCTGCATGTATTGCTGATGTTTGTTTGTCAAGATCAAGACTTTGTTTTTTGGTCACTTTTTGATACTTTTTAAAGAAGAGCTGTCACCAGGTGAAAAGTTGATGGATTTGTTGTTTTTATTTTATTCTTTTTATTTAATGATACTTTATACTATTACCAAGGGGGTGGAGCTCACAGGGCAATCATACAGGGCAACCTAAAGACACACCCCCAGAAAATCCAGTGAACAATGCCCTCTTGGTAAAGACGATAAAAATTAAAACTAAATAAAAAGGCCTGAATCTCTGGAATTATATGGTGGATTTGTGGATTTATATAAAAACTAAAAAAAACAGAATACTCAGGAGAGCAGCAATAATAAAATGTGAGCAAAAGCTATCCACCGGGATATAGGTCCTCTTTAAGTATTTTTAACATTTATGTCATATGATATGATGTTAATGTGGAGCTGTCACGCTGTATAGCAGATATATATATATGTGATGACAGTAATCTATATCAAAAGGGCAACATACAATATAACATGCGCATAGATATATGATAACATAGAATTACCTGACAATGTCCAGTGGGTCAATACGGAATCCGTTATACGCTGTCTCCGGCTAGAGGGTGACCGGGGTCTATGCTGACCCTAAACTGGGGTCCTAACTAATCCCTCTACCTGGAGGTACTGTTAAAGGTACAGAGGTCCAGGCCACCAGCGTAAACCCTGTCTCCTATCAATCCCTGCCAACTGTAATCTAGTCCTAAGAAGGACCCTGATTACCACCAAAGGGAATGAACAGGTAACGGTTAATGAACAGAAAGACATACAAGAAAGACAAGAAATAAAGTAAATAAAGTCTTACATACAACACTCACACACAGTAGGAACACCTAAGGTCTCAGAGATAAACTATAAGCTGTAAGAGTAAAAACAACTAAGGAGCTCTTAGCTTAAGTATTCTCAGAACCGATCCAGTCTGCTAGACTACATGAATGCTTTCACCGGCATCTAACAAGCAGACTGGCAGGTATATGAAGGAATCTAATTAGAACATAATCAAAAGCAGCCGGGCGAGGCTGGACCTAGTCTTAGCAAAGAGCTAGGTAAAATTAACTCCCTCATTACCAAACACAAAGAAACAGCAACTCAGCTGTGAGAAGTCAGAGTGTGTAATCGCGACGATCCTTGTGGCGATACACCCATGACAGTACCCCCCCCTCTACGAGGGGACTCCGGACCCTCAGGGCCAGGTCTGCCCGGGTGAGTTGTGTGAAAGGTCCGAACCAATCGATCTGCGTTAACATCAGACGCAGGGACCCACGTCCTCTCCACAGGACCATACCCCCTCCAATGAACCAAGTACTGAAGGGATCGGCGACTGAGACGTGAGTCAATGATTTTCGACCCATGAAATTCCACGTTATCATTGACCACCACTGAAGGCGGAGGTAGAGGTGACGGTATGACTGGTGCCACATACTTTTTAAGTAATGACTTGTGAAACACATTATGAATTTTAAACGTAGGAGGGAGGTCCAGACGAAATGCCACAGGATTAATTATGGAACTGATCCTGTACGGCCCGATGAATCTGGGACCCAACCTCCAGGAGGAAACTTTAAGTTTTATATTCCTGGTAGACAACCAAACTAGATCGTTCACCTTCAGATCTAGACCAGAAACTCTCCCCCTATCAGCCATCCGTTTGTAACGGTTCCCCGTAACCTTCAGTCTTAACCGATCTGGAACTATCAGTCTCCCTGGAAGTCCCACCGGGGCGTCCCCCTGAGCCCCCAATACCTCCCCCTCAAGCTCAGAGCATACAGCTGACACTACAACTCCCTCCTGAGGAATAGGAACCGGATCATCCGTCTTCCCGGCCCCTGGGAAAGTACGAGATAAGGCATCAGGAAGCAACTTTATTGAGCAGTCATATGCGCGATGAGGAGGTAACTCATTACACCCCTCCTCTGAGAACATCTCCCCAAAGTCCTCCAGAAAAGGAGACAAAGTCCTAGGCACAACCGCACCGATGACCGTGCTCATGCAGTTATTCCTGCAAAATTCACCCCACTGGCTTATCTTTCCGGATTGCCAATCAATCACTGGGTTATGTTTAGCCAACCAAGGAAGTCCCAACACAATAGGAGTAGGTAGACCCTCCAACACATAACAAGACAATTGCTCTTTATGTCTTGCCCCTACTCGAAGATCTATGTTATGAACAGCTTGTACCAAGCTACCTTGACCGAGAGGTCTAGAATCAATAGAGACTATAGGGACCGGTTTGGCCAATACACTCAGTTGCATACCATGCACCTGGGCAAACCGAGCGTCCATCAGATTAGCCCCGGACCCACTATCAAGAAAAACAGAAATCCTCTCAGTTCTAGTACCAATCACTACCTCCGCAGGCACGAGAAACTGAGAGGGATTTGGGGACGAAATACACACTCCCAGGTTAACTCCTTTGCTCAAAGAGGCCCGGGATGGACACCCCCCAACAAAATGTCCCTCTCTCCCGCAAAAGAAACACCTTCTAGTCTTGCGGTGCACCGCCAATTCCCTCCTACAAAAAGATGTCCCTCCCAACTGCATGGGTTCCTCAGAACAGACCAGGGGAACCTCAGTATAAGGGACTTTAGTAGTAGGTGGAGTCATCACGGGAGGCGGAGTTACCTCGCGTCTTCCCCGAATTCGTCTATCCATGCGAATAGCGAGGGCCATAGCAGCCTCCAGTGATGGGGGAGAATCATACTGAGCCAACACATCTTTTAATTTGTCAGACAACCCTTGACAAAACTGGCTACTAAGAGCTGGGTCATTCCACTGAGTATCTGTTGCCCATCTACGGAACTCAGAAGAATATTCCTCCGCTGGACGATTTCCTTGCCGTATTTTACGTAACTTTGTTTCAGCAAGGGAAACTCGATCCGGATCATCATATACCAGACCCAGGGCAGTAAAAAATCGATCCACTGACTGGAGATCTGGGGAGCCTGGAGGAATAGAGAACGCCCAAGATTGAGGGTCCCCTTGTAAGAGCGAGATAACAATTCCCACCCTCTGCTCTTCACTCCCAGATGACCGAGGCCGCAGCCGAAAGTACAATTTACATGCCTCCCGGAAAGTAAAAAATTTGTCCCGCCCACCAGTGAACCTGTCCGGGAGAGCAACCTTAGGTTCAGATCTGGTTTGCTCCGGGGGAACAAAACCTTGGACTTAATGTCTGCAAACTCCATGGACAACCCCTGCAACTGCCGGGCCAGCTGGGCTACTGGATCCATGACAGCTGGAGAGAATCTTTAGTAAGGCCGGTGAAAATGTCACGCTGTATAGCAGATAAATATATATGTGATGACAGTAATCTATATCAAAAGGGCAACATACAATATAACATGCGCATAGATATATGATAACATAGAATTACCTGACAATGTCCAGTGGGTCAATACGGAATCCGTTATACGCTGTCTCTGGCTAGAGGGTGACCGGGGTCTATGCTGACCCTAAACTGGGGTCCTAACTAATCCCTCTACCTGGAGGTACTGTTAAAGGTACAGAGGTCCAGGCCACCAGCGTAAACCCTGTCTCCTATCAATCCCTGCCAACTGTAATCTAGTCCTAAGAAGGACCCTGATTACCACCAAAGGGAATGAACAGGTAACGGTTAATGAACAGAAAGACATACAAGAAAGACAAGAAATAAAGTAAATAAAGTCTTACATACAACACTCACACACAGTAGGAACACCTAAGGTCTCAGAGATAAACTATAAGCTGTAAGAGTAAAAACAACTAAGGAGCTCTTAGCTTAAGTATTCTCAGAACCGATCCAGTCTGCTAGACTACATGAATGCTTTCACCGGCATCTAACAAGCAGACTGGCAGGTATATGAAGGAATCTAATTAGAACATAATCAAAAGCAGCCGGGCGAGGCTGGACCTAGTCTTAGCAAAGAGCTAGGTAAAATTAACTCCCTCATTACCAAACACAAAGAAACAGCAACTCAGCTGTGAGAAGTCAGAGTGTGTAATTGCGACGATCCTTGTGGCGATACACCCATGACAGGAGCCCAGCTGTGACTGGATCCATATCTTCCAGAAGGGTGCACTGAAGGAAGATACCACCAGAGGTCATTATGCACATGCACACACGCACAATTTATCCCAGAGACCACCAGAGGGAGCTGTGTAAGACATATAAAAAGACCTGACACAGGAAACACGAGAGAGTTCTGTGAGTGTAGTCAGAGCAGCCATTCTAGGGAGTCTGCTCAGAGAGCTCAGTCTGCTCAGAGAGCTCAGTCTGCTAGAGGAATCTAGTAAGAGTGATACAGAGAAATCACTTAAGTCTAGTCAGAGAGCGGCGAAGAGGCAGCCCACCAACTGCCAGAGTGTGTGATCGTGTGAGGTTCCAGGTAGGCCGAAGGCGAGTGGAAGTTAATGAGACAGAGGAGCCTTAATAGCTCATCTCAGCAAGTATTCACCGGACACCGGAGTCCGAGCCTATAGGGATCTCCACGACCCATTAGGAGAACACCGGAGTTCCTGGAGGACTACAAGTCCCAGGAGTACCACAGAGCTGATACGTAGCTGGATCAGGAGGACGGAGTCTAGCAGTGCACTGCAAATATAGACTGTGTGCTTCAACAGGAGATCCAATCACAAGATCAGCCAGGTGCAAGACGGAGACCAAGTTAGACCTAGCTTCAAGCAGGTCAGGACTTTATCACAAAAAGGCAGAGTACAGGAGGCCACACACCTACCAGTGGAAGAATCTGGATGTGCACCCTTCACCCTACAGCGCTCCGGGAAGTGTCTGCAACATCTTCAGATAAAGGTACCAAAGTGACTTATGTGTGTGTCTCCTTATTACTCCTGACTGCCGGGTCCCCATCTGTCCTGCACCTCTGCATATCTATATGCCCTGGAGGATAACTCAGCCTTACTTGTGGGAGGCTTAACATCTAGCTGCACAATATCAACCCTCCAGTGGATCTGCATAGCAGCGCTGGTCATCCTGACCAGGCACCACAAGTGGCGTCACGAATCCCCATATCATTATTCAAGTCAGCTGTAAATATCCCACATTAAAGTGAGCGCCCAGGGCACGGACCGAGCTGTGCTACCCGTGACATCTCCCATAGACATCAACGGGCTCGGTGCCGAGTACCCCATAACCCTGGTGTTGTGCGACTCATTACTAATAAAGGTTTTGCATTTATAGATATAACCTGAGATTACAGTAAAATTCTTACATGAATCCTGTGCCCTCTTTTCTTATCTTTTCTCCAAACTTACAAATCAAATGCAAAGAAATGTAAAGTAAAGAAAAAGTGTAATGTAATTTATGACAAAAGGGGGACTTGAAATTGAAATCACAAAAAATAGCATGAAATCACTAGGATTTATCATCATTTTATCAGCAGGGTTTTTGTTATTTGTTTAATAGGTGGCAAGACCTAAAGCATCTGAAAGACCACCTTTAAAACTAACATGTTTTATATATCATGTAGCACCCAACCTTTCCGAATCCAATATCTTTAAGAATTAACTATAAAGGCTTACTTATAATCAGCAAAAGATCAATCATAACACTGCTCATTACTGGTCATCAGTCTATGTAGATATGACACCAATCAGTTGACTAAAGAGCAAAATGCTTGTTCATGGGCTGACTGGAGCATTTATGGAGCATGAAAATCGCTCGGTGGTTAGCACTGCATCCTTGCAGAACTGGGGTACTGGGTTCAAATCTCACCAAGGACAAATCTGCAAGGAGTTTGTATGTTCTCACCGTGCTTGTGTGGTTTTCCTTCGGGTTCTTCAGTTTCCTCCCACACTACAAAGACATACTGATAGGGAATTTAGATTATGAGCCCCATTGTCCCCTCACAGCAAGTGAGCATTTCTGCTACATACAGGAGATCTGATCATAGCCTGTGTATAGCAGAGGCAATTGAAGTATTGCCGTTTATAGTCTCCCATGGAGACTATTGAAGCATGCAAAAAGTAAAAAAAAGAATTTCAAAATATTAAAAAAATAAATTAATATAAAAGTTCAAATCACCCTCCCTTTTGCCCCATTTAAAATAAAACAATAAAAAAATCAAATATACATATATTTTGTATCGCCGCATTCAGAATCGCCCAATCTATCAGTATAAAAAAAAGAATTAACCCGATCGCTAAACGGTGTAACAAGAAAAAAATTCAAAACGTCAGGATTACGTTTATTTGGTCGCCTCTACATTGCAATAAAATGCAATAATAAGCAAGAGATTGTATCTACACCAAAATGGTATCAATAGAAATATCAGCTCATATCAAAAAACTGACCGGCACATCCAAACATAGATCCAGTGTGAACAGGTGCTAAACCCAGAGTCACCAACTCACGCACATACAAGAAAAAAGGGTAGCACACTGCAGCGCTATAGCTTGCAAACACGAAATATGAAAAATGAATTGCATCACTGCCTTAGAAATATGAAAAATTGAGAAGTCTTAGCGCATAAGATGGCCAAATTATGTGAGCCTGATAGCCACGTCAAGGCTCTTCTCGTATATCAGGTCCTAACTAATGCCAATCCTCGCTTAGAAAAGTCTGTCTGCATGGGAACATATGAATCCTCTCTTAAGACTAAAATCTACATCTCTGTGGAGGGTAATGAACCTGATGTAATTAAAAAGCCTGTGACCAACAGGTGGAGTGCTCAGGTAGAAGGTAAATGAATACATATCAAAAAACTGACCGGCACATCCAAACATAGATCCAGTGTAACAGGTGCTAAACCCAGAGTCACCAACTCACGCACATACAAGAAAAAGGGTAGCACACTGCAGCGCTATAGCTTGCAAACACGAAATATGAAAAATGAATTGCATCACTGCCTTAGAAATATGAAAAATTGAGAAGTCTTAGCGCATAAGATGGCCAAATTATGTGAGCCTGATAGCCACGTCAAGGCTCTTCTCGTATATCAGGTCCTAACTAATGCCAATCCTCGCTTAGAAAAGTCTGTCTGCATGGGAACATATGAATCCTCTCTTAAGACTAAAATCTACATCTCTGTGGAGGGGTAATGAACTTGATGTAATTAAAAAGCCTGTGACCAACAGGTGGAGTGCTCAGGTAGAAGGTAAATGAATACATATCAAAAAACTGACCGGCACATCCAAACATAGATCCAGTGTGAACAGGTGCTAAACCCAGAGTCACCAACTCACGCACATACAAGAAAAAAGGGTAGCACACTGCAGCGCTATAGCTTGCAAACACGAAATATGAAAAATGAATTGCATCACTGCCTTAGAAATATGAAAAATTGAGAAGTCTTAGCGCATAAGATGGCCAAATTATGTGAGCCTGATAGCCACGTCAAGGCTCTTCTCGTATATCAGGTCCTAACTAATGCCAATCCTCGCTTAGAAAAGTCTGTCTGCATGGGAACATATGAATCCTCTCTTAAGACTAAAATCTACATCTCTGTGGAGGGGTAATGAACCTGATGTAATTAAAAAGCCTGTGACCAACAGGTGGAGTGCTCAGGTAGAAGGTAAATAGCTATAGCGCTGCAGTGTGCTACCCTTTTTTCTTGTATGTGCGTGAGTTGGTGACTCTGGGTTTAGCACCTGTTCACACTGGATCTATGTTTGGATGTGCCGGTCAGTTATTTGATATGTATTCATTTACCTTCTACCTGAGCACTCCACCTGTTGGTCACAGGCTTTTTAATTACATCAGGTTCATTACCCCTCCAGAGATGTAGATTTTAGTCTGTGATCTATTAGTATACCCAAGTCTTTTTCACTCGTGCTGTTGCTTAGTTCTATTCCTCCCATTCTGTATATGTCATTTTCTTTTTTCTTGCCCAGATGTAAATGCTTGCATTTCTCTCTGTTAAATATCATTCTTCTATAAGTAGCTGTCTATTGTTCAAGCTTATCTAGATCCTTCTGAATCCTTCTGAATCCTTTCTCTTTCTTCTCTAATGTTTGTTTTCCCTCCTAGCTTTGCATATTCTGCAAATTTGATCAGTTTACCTTCCCTAGATCATTTATAAAAATGCTGAACAACACTGGGGTCAGGACAGAGCCTTCTGGTATCCCACTCGAAACACTTTTCTAATTGGATGTGTAACCATTTATTACCACTCTTTGAGTATGATCACTGAGCCAGTTATGAATCCACCTAACTGTAGCCTTGTCAATCCCATACTTGGTCATTTTTTCAAAAAGGTTAGTATGAGATACTTTATCAAATACTTTGCTGAAGTCAAGATATACTATATCTACTTCATTTCCTCTTCTATGGGTAGAAATCAGCCAAAGCAAATGCTCCTTAAAAGCATTGAAAATCTATTAATATGGGCATACTGGTTGTAGAATGGTTAAAATAATCATACCCGAATGCCTATATGTAGTGGTGGCCCCGGTATCCCGAGGACCACAATAGCGTGATTACACTTGATGTTTCCGACCCTTCTACGGGCATTGGCTTATTCTTTCTTCTGCGCCCTCACGTGGGAAGATTTTAATACTAGAGGTTAGGACCGTCGTGATTTGGTATACCTTGGCACTGGTAGGATGGCTTTTACACTTTTTTTTTAATAAAAAACAGTGTTTACTAAGTACTCTATGTTATTTATATGCACTGTTGCTTTTTCTTACTTTTAGCAGGGTTTATATTTATTTTGTTTCTATCTTAGGTTTTGTTTGTTTACTGGCCAGTGTGACTATCTTCCTCCTGTATTTCTTAAAACTATTTTTTATTCAAAATATGAGAATATATATTGAAACAGAATTATAAAATTATGTACATAATGTCTAATAATTCATCACTGACTAAGGGCCCCATACACAATACACAGCGGTCAACCGAACAATGGTTCTGTCGGTCAATCGCTCAGCTATCTCTCTACTTCTCATCTGCTGAGTGATCCTGCGTCCTGAAAGAAAGAACCTCTAATGGTGAGTTATCTTTCTGATAATAAAAGGATCAGATAGTTCCTTACCTCCCCTAACATCATTTGTCAAAGTCGTGACGGTGTCCATACACATTAGACTAGCGGACGATCCTGCTGATATCGGCAATTTCAACCGACAGGGAATTTAAGTCCAATAATTGTCTTATTTAAAAAGTTACATGTGGAATGTACCACTTTATATGAAAAAGCTATAACAGGACTCCACAAGAGAGATAATTGAGAAATACCCAGCTTTTTCGCTTTGCAAAATTTGATGTGTGTTTGTCCACATCCATCAATACCATATTTGTTGAGACTGTGATAAAGTTGAATTGTGTCAGGAAAGTAAACTTATCCGTAAAATACAGCGATTCTATGCTTTAATGATTAGACGTAAGACAACAGAACTAAATGCCAGAGAATATTAATAGGAAGTAATGAAATCTTGATGACTCCAACTAAGCAAATATTAAATATTACCATTTAATTAATTTTACAGCAAAGTAGAGTAGCTGTATCTGACTGGATAGATCTAGTAAACATTTGCTTCATGCATAGATCTACAAATAAAATGTTATACCAATCAATAAATTAACTGAAAAGTAATTACACCAATATTTCTGTTTGGTTTAGAAAAATCTGAGTATGTAAAGCAAAGACAGGTAGGCAGTAATCAATAGAGAACACATGCTGCTTCCTTATTTCCCCAGAACCGTCTGATTATTCTGCTCTTAACCACCATGCAACCAAGTGCATTTCAAGTCTTCTACTCGTATTGTATTTGCAGATAGATTGCAGTGAAGATCAGTTGCGTATTAATGTCCTAAGACATATGCCCTGATCTATTTATTATTGCCTCTCAAGTGTTTGGTCATTTACCCTGGAATATTGTCTGCTTATCAATTCTACTCACCATCTGAGGCTGATGTTCTTCCGATCACACGAATGTGCTATGTACTTATTTTTGTGACATTTGTGTTATCTTGGTTCCTCAAGTACAGATATTTTACTTTGATGATGATATCACTTTCTAAATGAAGAACATTTGCTCATTGCACAAACAGAGGGCAAATTTACACATTACTATTTGGCAACAGTAATAATGTGCTATGTACAATTTGCAATCAAGTTAAATATTTTTTTACATTAATGGAACAGATTTCCGCAGGATAGATCCAACTATATTTATATTCATGCCTTGATAAATAGATCCATGCAAGAATCGGGCATGTAAGCACCTCTTTATTATCCTTTCAGCATTTTATTCAAAGGGCTTTTCCCAAGATGGACTTTCGTACCAGTATTTGGATTTCTCCATATTGGAATCTTCTTCTTGTAATCAATGGAGGTCTCAGCAGGGGGGTCCCCAGTGATCTAATATTGAGCATCTTCTGTAGACAATTTAAATGCTATATTCACCTTCAAAATGTAATTTTCCAATGCATCTAAAATAGTGTTTCTGCTTTTATTTTTAAGTCTATGCTTTGTCCTTTTCAGAACCATTTTTATCGTTTTAATGCATCTAAAATAAAGTATGTAGCTACTTAACAGTCGTCTGCTTTGACTATGAAAAGAGAGCAGTGGCTGTAACCACGCCCCGGCCCTGACTGACAGTAGCTCAGAATTAGGGCAGGCAAGAGCCAGGCAGGTTCAGAAATGACCCCATATCTGCAGATTAATAGCATTTATTTACATGACAGGTTCCAATTAATTGTTACTAACATAACTATAGTAACATAATGATAACAAAAGACTTCCTAACAGAAGACAGGTGTGAACAGGTGCATTCTAAGAGTAGCCATCTCCATATATAACCAAAAAATAAATTTGGACTCTGTAGCTCTATAGCATGAAAACATGAAATATATGAAAAATGAATTGCATTATAGATCTAGAAAATAGGAAAACATGAAAATACTTAGCGCATAAATTGGCCATTTCATATAATCCCAGCAGCCATGATAAGGCTATTCTCGTTGCTAGGAACCTATCTAATGTGAATTGAAGAATATATTTGAAGACTTCCATTGAAAGAGAACTCATCAATTCTCTTGGAAGCCTGCTCCACTCATTGATCACCCTCGGTGGTCAAAACTTGTTTTCAATATCCTCACTGTGCACCAACAACTACTCAACTGCTTGACAACTACCCCAACAATGAGCTAATGTGCCAGATCAGGTACATTTTGCCATGTTTATTGGGCACTGCGCTCCTGCTAAACTGATACATTGTGTTCTGTCATTTTGCAAATGCTTTTGTTGGTCCTATTGCCCTTTATTGGCGCACTTATTATATTTGTCCCATTGCACATACGCCATGTGTGTGATTTATGTTTTGGGGAAACATGCACAGAATTAACAGTGTGGAAGGGTGCAAGAATGGCTCCCTGACCGATGATTCTAGACAGCATCCCTGTATGAGTATATACGAGGCCCTGGAGCATCTAAAGGAGTGTACATGAGAGCTGTAGCTGTGTAGTGCTAGTGTGGAGACAAAATGCATTGAGCTGATTGTAGATGTGAACATTTGACTTACACAGGTGGGGCTGTGCGTGCGTGGAATCTTGTGAAGAAAAGCCCACAAATTGGAGATGATAGACAGCATATACATAAGTGCGGTTTGATGCCTTAGGCTGTATCACTACCTAAAGGAGAATGAGTCTCCGTGACTCTCCAAGGTGTGGAAGACTGGTCATGAGACACCGCTGTGCAAGGAGTCTGATGACTGAGGGGAAGTGTCATACCCATGAGGCTGTGAGAATGAATAGGGCCTCTGAAGCTACAAGATGGAGCCCAGATATGAGTTGACCTTAAAAGCACAGACAGAAGCAGGTCTGAGGGTCTGAGTTTAACACAGACATTACAAAAAAAGTGAAAGCTGTAGACAGGAACGTAAGAGTGAAGCTGGCTGCAATGGTGGTGGTTCCTCTTTACTAGCATTCTGCCAGGGCTATCGAATGCTTGAAGATCCTTTCTATCACTTACCAGCATGCATTGTGCCTTTCATTGTTGAATGTCTTGCCTATGCTTAACTGAACTGAATGTCTACCTCTTTCCCTGTAAGATTTCTAGTATAGAGACAAAAAAGAACCCCCACTTCCTGTAATTTGTCTATGCATCTCGTCTGCTCACAGATTACACTTGACAACAGCCAATGGATTGCAATATTAATAGAAGTAAAACACATACTGGCTGACACATGAGTTATTTTTTTAGGCTGAAAATGCAATTTTGAATAAAATACCCTTGCTGTTTTCTTGGTCATAGCATTGGCCATCGTATGAGCTTATACATTTATTGAAACAGCAGTGACCACTTTACACTTTTATGTCACTGATTATTGAAGATGAAACCTACCTTTGGACACATCACAGAAAAGCCATACTTACAAACTCTCTCTGAATGTCAAGGAGACTCCAAGAAAAAGGTGAGATCTCTAGGCCTCCCAAAGAACTGGCAAATTCCTGAGTGCCCCACATACATATCTACCTCTCCACATTCTTATGGTCCCTGGTACTTCTGGGCACACCCACAGACTTAGTCCTGATGATGAATGGCATTAATGTCTGGTCTGAGGTCTGGGGAAATCGAGTCTGGTGTATGTAGCTGAAGAGTCAGGTCTGGGTTTTGTAAATAGCGAGTTTGTACTTTGGTCTGTAAATGGGTCAATTCTGGTGTCTGAAAAAGGGTAGTCTGTTCTGTGTTCTATATAGGGGTTGTGGTTTTTAGGTATATAACAGGGGGTCAAGTCTGGGGACTGAAAAAAGAGTAATCTTGTCCAGAGTCTGCATACTTTAGATATTTTGGTCTGGTATTTGTGTTTATTAGTAAAGGATTGTCTGTGGTCTATTTTTTTGAACTGTTGAGCCTGAGGGTTATATGTTTTTGGGGAGAGGGGTATCTTGCCTGGAGTTTTGTATTAGTCTATGGAGTTTGGTGTATGGTCTACATTCATTTTGGGGTTGGTAAACATTTTTGTAAGTAATACAGTAATGAAACATCATCAAGGAAGTCTCTGATTGGTTCTAAATTCATTCCGATGCAGGATCATGAAAACCAACATACAGTCAATGTCACTAAGAAATATCTTTGGCATAAAGAAGAACGAGGAGCCATGAAAGTGATGATGTCACCACAGATCTCTGATCTTAATGTCATCGAGTCTGTTTGGGATTACATGGAAAGACAGAAGAAATTGTGCAAGCCAGCATCCAGAGAAGATCTGTGGTTAGCTCTCCAAGATGTTTGGAGCAAGTTCCCTGCTGAGTTACCTCAAAAACTGTGTGCAAGTATTTCTAGAAGAATTGATGCTTGGGTCACTGTACATTTTGTTAATTGATAACAGTTCCATTTTTGGTAGTATTCTTATTTTGTGGCATGTTTCCAGACCTTCCTAAAACTTTTGCATAGCACTATATGCTGATGTCACTTAGGCATTGCTACAGCTGTATTTGTGTTAAAGAGCTTGAAAGTGATTCAATGCAATCCAAGGAGAACTCAGAGTGTTACATACATTTCAGAGTAATTGGAGGCTTTGTTGTATTGTATTTTGATGTGTATCAGTTTTTTAAAAAATGTGAAAATATTGGTGAATTTTCATTTTTTTCTAGTAAAAATGGAACATACTCCTTGACAGTTTCAGAATTAAAAAATGTTTGATCGTTTTGTGAATATTTTGTTGTGAATACCACAGTCTCCATAAGGGGTTTGAGCATGGCTCCTTACTTACAAACTAGCACTATGCCTGTGGTGTTTTCGCTCTGTCCTATTTGCGTTAATGGAACTGAGGCGCAATACCCAGACATAATTCATGGGCAAGTATAGCACTATTTATAGAACTATATATGAAAGAATAGGCTATATTGCCAATATTTGGGAATTAAAAATATATGGTAACTGAACTAACTTTTATAGGTAGTATATATAAGCATGAATGCAGAAACCTTCCTTACTGTTCTACATTCATGCTTATGTATACTGCTTATAAAAGTCTAGTTACAGATATCAACGTGTTGCACATTATATGCAATTAGCGTTAGTTACACATAGATTTTTATTAATTATGTATATAGGGCTCATGAATTATATTATACTAATAATACATATAAAAATATACTTAAGGATTACAAGTTTACATTTAGGTGACATTATGTCTTTTCTTTTCCTGTTAGAGAGATGGGCTTTTATAAGCAATTTTATACATATATAAAAATGTAAATCTGCATCAGGCTTTTCATGATTGTGTTTTCAACCCAGAAAATAATGAGACTAATTAAATGACATTATGTAATTTTCTGGAATGATTTTATAATAGGTTGATTAGAGCTTCACCCACAAATTCCAAGAAAGCATTGTGCAAATGTTAAGTATGCATGTAAAGACTATTATTAAACTGGCCATACTTCTATCTACTTAAGAACATTGCATAAACCAAAGTGACGTTTGTGGAAGGTGTGCGGTACACTTCTCAAGGGAGGAGGACAGAGCCAGAGGAAAACAAGCACTATTTAAAAAACATCCTTCATACAGTTTATTTTTGAGATTCAGGGTGTCAACAAGACAACTTGACATTAAACATAAGCTGTCATTGCTTATTATCTTTTGTAGGTGGGTCCTGAAACTTGAAATCAGGTTATATGTTTACACGTCAGCAAAGTTAAGAAATGATCAAATTCACGATACAATTACTGAGCACATACAAGAAACCAAAGATTTTCTAGAGGTCCACGAATCAAATACATTGTGCATGGCTTGAAAGCTCTTGAACAAAAAGACTACAAAGAGAAGAGATGATAAACTATGGGTTGCCTAAATTCAACAGGTATAACAAGGGAAACACAAAATAATGTTTCCTTACATATACACTTTCGAGCAGTGTATCAATGTTTTGAACTTTTGACTTTCAGGCTCTATATCTCGCCATCCACTACTGCTTCAAATGTGAGACTACCATCATTTTATAGACATTATCTTGGCTACTTTATAAATTTGACTTGCAACTATTTAGCATATGATTAGTTATGCAGATTCTTGTCATGTCACTGCATTGTTACTGTTTTGCTCTTGGTGGTGAAAAATTCATTTTCTTCCTGTATACCACAAAATACAACCTGTTCTCACATTCCCAAATAGGTCAGTGTGTTATTAGGTTCATACCCAAGTGAAAGGTCGCTGGTTCGAATAGAGGAGCAGCCATGAAGAAGATTTCCCAAAGCAAAGAGAAACAGCATCGTCAAGCTCATCAATAGCGGTCTCTTGGCTTAGAAAATTGCCAAACTGCATCATGTGAGTGCCATGGCAATTGGGAAAATATGAAATGAAGTCCGTTCATCCATTCAGAAGCCAGGACATTCAGGCAAAATATCGGAGTCAACAAGTCAACTCATCTCAAGGTCTATCAGTTCTGGCGCAACAAACACGACAGTGGAGGGGCCTGTATGCTTCATAATACTGAGAGCACAGAAGTCCATACAAGCACTGTGCGACAGGCGTTACACAATTCTGGAATGATGGCTCGAAAAAAGGTGAAATAGCCTCATGTGATGGGGATACCACAACAGAGAGGGGTCAGAAGACTGCAGGGTCTGGTTTCACAAACTCCTGCACTGGTTAGAAGTACTTCACCATCGTATTAAACAGGGCACTTTTTTATATTGCTAGCAGTGAAAGGATTAGTCTATTCAGTTGAAGCTCCTGGAGCTTTCCTACTTGGATTGTATCTTCTGGTCAGTGTTGACCATTCCTCTCTGCTATATATGCTCGCCTGTGGCACTTAGATATTGCCACTGTTAGTTGTTACTGCCTGATTATGGAGGTTGGAAGTGTAGTTTGTGTTTGGAGTTAAGGGTACGCCACACTAAGCGAGATCGCTAACGAGATCGCTAACGAGATTGCTACTGCGTCACCATTTATGACGCAATAGTGATCTCGTTAGCGACTTAGCTGTGTGTGACATGTAGCAGCGATGTGGCCCCTGCTGAGATGTCGCTGATCGCTTATGAACGTTCTGAGCCGTTTTTTGGTCGTTGGTGTCCCGCTGGTGAGCCTGAATCGCTGAGTGTGACACCCTTTATGAACGACTTCATCAGTGTCGCAGGTGGGACTAGGTTTTCCCAACGACCGCAGAGGTCGTTATACAGATCGCTGATGAGATGTGTTTGGAATCACAGATCGCTGATGAGTGGTGTTTGGAATCTAACTAGCGATCACATAGCGATCACACTAGCGATCTCGCCACGTTAAGTCGTTGTCATGATTGCTGGTGCGATCGCTTAGTGTGGCAGTGCCTTTAGTGTTTGAAGATTGTTCAGGAGATTGTTGCCTGTTTTGTCTGTGTGCACATCCTCTGCTATTTGGTTTATTCTTCTTTTAACTCCCCTTTGACCTACTCTGTTGTTTGATGTGTGTATTATGTATGGTTGGTATTTTCATTTATCACTGTCCATTTTCCCTTATTAGTCTGGTTAGTTTGTTCCTATACACTGCAACTTCTCACTACTCTATGTGGAGGAGGGGACAGATTAGGGTAGATATAAGAGCATAGCAAGGCACGAGAACTCTGTGTCTCCACCTTCTGGAGTAATTCAGGGGATAGGTATAGACTAGGACATCCCTAGTTCTAGGGACCTGATTATCACCCACAGTCCCAACACCACTGTGACATTATCACTGGTCCATACCTTTTTTGATCCACTATAGATTCAATTGCTGCTCTGGCAGGGCAACTGCGGCAACTCAGCGTGTTTGTGGCCAACTTACGAACCCTTTTTTTTGCAGCATCCAAACACTTCAGGTTTAGGGCCAGCAGTTCTCAGACAACCCTTTGTGAATCCCAAGATCACTCTACCGGACAGTAACATAATAGTAACATAGTTAGCAAGGCCGAAAAAAAGACATTTGTCCGTCCAGTTCAGCCTATATTCTGTCAGAATAAATCCCCAGATCTACGTCCTTCTAAAGAACCTAATAGCTGTAAGATAAAATATTGTTATGCTCCAGGAAGACATCCAGGCCTCTCTTGAACTCCTCGACTGAGTTCGCCATCACCATCTCCTCAGGCAAGGAATTCCAGATTCTCACTGCCCTAATAGTAAAGAATCCTCTTCTATGTTGGTGGAAAAACTTTCTCTCCTCCAGACGTAAAGAATGCCCCCTTGTGACTGTCACCTTCCTTGGTATAAAGAGATCCTCAGAGAGATATTTGTATTGTCCTCTTATATACTTGTACATGGTTATTAGATTGCCCCTCATTCGTCTTTTTTCTAGACTAAATAATCCTAATTTTGCTCATCTCTCTGGGTATTGCAGTTCCCCAATCCCCTTTATTAATTTTGTTGCCCTCCTTTGTACTCGCTCTAGTTCCATTATATCCTTCCTGAGCACCGGTGCCCAAAACTGTACACAGTACTCCATGTGCGGTCTAACCAGGGATTTATACAGAGGCAGTATAATGCTCTCATCATGTGTATCCAGACCTCTTTTAATGCACGCTATTATCCTGTTTGCCTTGGCAGCCGCTGCCTGGCAATGGCTGCTCCAGATAAGTTTATCATTAACTAGGATCCCCAAGTCCTTCTCCATGTCTGATTTACCCAGTGGTTTCACGTTCAGTGTGTAATGGTGATATTGATTCCTTCTTCCCATGTGTATAACCTTACATTTATCATTATTAAACCGCAACTGCCATCGTTCTGCCCAAGTTTCCAACTTATCCAGATCCATCTGTAGCAGAATACTATCTTCTCTTGTATTGACTGCTTCTACCAGATCATTAATAAATATGTTGAAGAGAATAGGTCACAACGCTGACCCCTGCGGTACCCCACTGGTCACAGAGACCCAGTTAGAGAATATACCATTTATAACCACACTCTGCTTTCTATCACTAAGCCAGTTACTTACCCATTTACATACATTTTCCCCTAGACCCAGCATTCTCATTTTATGTACCAACCTCTTGTGTGGCACGATATCAAACGCTTTGGAAAAATCAAGATATTCCACGTCCAATGACTCACCTCACAGTAACCATGATATTTTCCTGAATAGTTGCCATCATTTGTTTTTCTGTAATTTTCTTACATCCTTCAAATATAGCATTTACTATTTTCCTCTTTATTAAAAGCTTCCGCCGAAACAGCGACTTGAACCCTGGACCCTCAGATTAAAAGAGCTGGGATATGTTTATTGTTTTCAGGGAGGCCTGTAAACTCTATTTTAAATTTCGTCCTCCCTCCTCAGGTACTGAGGGGCAATGGGTGGGATCGTAATTTCACTCTTCCAGGGTGATCCCCAAGGCTGGGCAATTTCTTCCCAACTGACTCTCAGTTGCTTTGTACGGTTGAGGAATGTTTTATGGCTCAGGGTCATAAATAAGATGACCTCGACCGTCTATCTAGCTGAATATACACCACGTCAGCTTCAGCAGGGAGACTGGCCAGTGGAGGAATATTGTTCTGAGATCCATAGGTGGTCTACAGATACTAAGAGGAATTACCCTACGATCTGTAGTCAGTTCTGTTTCTCTGGACTCGGCCATGTCTCTGGCTATTCATGTAGATCACCGCCTTCATTAGAGACATAAAGAGACACTCCAACTTTCGGGGAGCCTGGGGTCAAGGAAACCTAGGTCTGAGTCAACCGAGCAACCCATGCAGTTGTTGGGGATTACTAGTTTTACTGTTTATCTTGTAGTTCAGCGTAAAGGGGAGTGTGTTTTTTGTTTGGTGGAAATGATCATTTTGTGGGTACTTGTCTATACCATACCTAATCGCAAACAGCCGCCAGAAAACTAAGGAGCCCAGGTTGCGGAGAGGTTAGCAACCCAGGTGTTCTTGGCAGGTCACCACTACTTTTGGCAAAAGTAAGGGTTTTTTTCAGCCTTTTTGGACAGTGGGGGGGGTTAATATGATTGACCCAAGGTTCATGCAGGACCAGCATCTCCAGCCACAAAATATGTCCAGACCTATACCCATAATCGCCATTGAGTCAGTACCCTTAAGCCAGGAGTATTACTCAGGTCATCCAAAGGATAAATCTGCAAGTAAGGGTCATGAACTTGGAATTAATTGATTCTTATGTGCTACAGGGCTTGCCCTCTCCTGTGGTTCTTGGACTACTACCATGGCTGACATTGTATAATCCCGTAGTGGACTGGCAGACTCGGGAGGTGGTAAGGTGGAATGAGTACTGTCAAAGACACTGCTTGAGCACCCAGTTAGCCAGGGTCCATACCTGGTCTCTGCCGGAATACCTGTTTGACTTCGGGGTTGAGTTTTCGGAGCAGGGGTGTCAAGAACTCCCTCATCGTCGTCCTTATGATTGTGCCGTTAATCTTATTGCTGGGGCCAAGCTACCTGAGAGCAGGTTATATACTATTTCTGAGATAGAGACGCAGGCCAGGAAGGACTATATCGCCGAAAGTCTGGAAAAGGGTCATATCAGATCTTCCTCATCTCCCATTGCAATGGGTTTTTCTTTATTAAGAAAAAAGATGGGTGATTACGCCCCTGCCTAGATTTCCTCAAACTTAATCAGATCACTGAGATCCATATCCTTTCACTCTCATTCCAGACTTCTTTAACCAGATCATCAGGGCAAAAAGGTTTTCAAAACTGGACCTCAGGGGAGCATATATTCTCATTAGAATTAAGGAGGAGGATGAGTGTAAAGGTACTGCCACACTAAACTATCCTGCTAGCGATCACGATAACGATGCATACTAATGCGATCGCTAGCGGGATAGTTTCAATATCGCTAGTAGCGGCTTAATTTAGCGATGTCATTAAGGACACTATCGCGGTTAGCGATCTCCTTAACGACTTTAGCGGTACAAAATACCGCTAAATCGCTAAAAAAAGGTGCCACACTCAGCGATATATACTTACCAGCGGGACACCGACGATAAAGATAGGGTCCGGACCGATGTCAGCGACGAACGAGATCACAGCAGGATCTCAGCAGGGGCCACGTCGTTGCTACATACCACACAGAACAACGTCACTAACGAGATCGCTAAATAGTGACGTTTTTTAGCGATCTCGTTAGCGACGCTGTTTAGTGTGGCATACCCTTAAGACAGCCTTTAATACACCTGAGGGACACTATGAAAATCTTGTGATTCCATTTGGGTTGACTAATACTCCAGCCATCTTTCAGCACTATGTAATTTACATTTTTTGACACATGGCAAGTAGATTTGTGGTGGTTTATCTTGATGGCATATTGATTTATTCACCTGACCTCGAATCACATCAGATACATGTCAGTCAGGTCCAAGAGATACTCAGAGACAACAAATTATTTGTCAAACCAGAGAAATGTATGTTCTCGGTTCAGGAGATCCCTTTTCTGGGTTATTACTTATCGTCCTCCAGTTTTCCCATGGATCTGGCAAAAGTCCATGCAGTACTGGATTGGGATCGTCCTGAGGCTTTTAGGTTTTGCCAACTACTACCTTAAGTTCTTAAAAAACTTTTTGGCAGTGTCCAAGCCTCTGATAGATATGACCAGGAAAGGGATGGACCTTTCCAAATGATTCAGTCTGGCCAGTGAGGCATTTGATACCTTAAAAAAGTTTTGCTTCCACACCGATTTTTATACAGCTTGCCTTCACTCATACATTCATTGTACAGGTTGACCTGTCTGAAGTGGGGTGGGGGCTGTATTATCTCAGGGTGCATCTTTAAGGTACTGCCACACTAAGCTATCCCGCTAGCGATCTCGTTAGCGTTGCATACTAATGAGATCGCTAGCGGGATTGTTTCTATATCGCTAAATGCTACCGCATTTAGCGATATAGTTAACGACGCTATCGCCGTTAGCGATCTTCTTAACGACTTTAGCGGTACAAAAGTACCGCTAAATCGCTAAGAAAAGGTGCCACACAGCGATAAGATACTTACCCAGCGGGAGCGCCAGCGATGAAATAGGGTCCGAGCGATTCCAGCGACGAGCGAGATCACAGCAGGAAGCTCGTCGCTGGAAGCTGCCGCACTGAACAATATCGCTAACGGGATCGCTAAATAGTGACGTTTTTTAGCGATCCCGTTAGCGATATTGTTTAGTGTGGCATACCCTTTATGTAAATGGTGTCCATGTGCATAATTTTCAAAGAAACTGTAATCTGAGAAAAACAATGACATTGGTAATAGGGAACTCTTGGCAATAAAATGGGCTTTTGAAGGGTGGCAACATTTTTTGGAGGGGGCAGTACATTCGGTCATGATAATCACTGATTCTAAAAATCTTTTATGTTTTGAATTCGCTAAGCAACTGACACCTAGACAAGGTAGATGGTTATTGTTCTTCACCAGATTCAACTTTTTTGTGACTTTTAGGCCAGGAAATAAGAATATTAAGGTGGATGCCTTATCTTGTTGTTTTCCTGGGGTAGAGATAATTGTGAACCAGTTCTTATATTACAGAAAGGGGTAGTTATTGTAACTATATGTTCTGATCTGGAGAGGAAGGTTGCAGAGGTTAAGGGGGATACCCCTGCAGCCTGTCCATTAGGTAAACTGTTTGTGTGCATTCTAAGACCCCTCATACTCATCCATCTGGTGCTCTTTATTCATTAGCAATTCGCAGTAGACCTTGGACTCATTTGTCAGTAGACTTCATCACAGATCTACCTGTATCTGCAGGTAATAAAGTAATATTGGTGATGGTGGACAGATTCATCAAGATGTCTCATTTCATTGTACTACCAGTATTACTTAACATCAAAACCTTGGCGTGAATTTTTATCAAAGAAATCGTGACATTACATGGGATTCCTACTGATATTGTTTCTAACTGGTGGGGGCAATTTATTTCCAAATTTTGGAAAGCATTTTGTGCTCATTTGGGGATCCATATTTCATTCTCTTCAGCCTTTCATCCACAGTCTAATGGGCAAAATGAACGCATAAACCAGAATCTTGAGACTTATCATAGGTGTTTTGTGTCTGACAATCAGAAAGATTGGGTTACTTATTTACCTATAGCTGAATTTGCAGCAAATAGCCGTTGTCATGAGTCAACTGGCATGTCCGCATTCTTTGAAACATACGGATTTCATCCTCAGCTCTACTCTATCAATAGGAATCGTTCTTCAGAAGTATCTAAACAGGAACATTTTTCATCATTTATTACATCAGTGTGGCAAGGTGTTCTTGATAAACTTTATTAATAAAAACCTTTTGAAAGGTAAACCACCACAAAAAATACCAAATAAACACCAAAATGTGCACACAATCAAAAAAAAAAAAAACACTCCGGGGATAGTCTGTACGTCCCTAGTATGTCACCTAGGCTGATACCTTCCTAGCAGCGGAGGTTGGCACCCTAGGGGGATCGATGGTTTTGGCACCCCCGCTCCATGTAGACTGCCCCTAGGTGCCCTATTAAATGCTACGGCCACTAGGGATACTGCTACCCAGATGCTGAAGGGACCCTGTGACTAAACAATATTCACACCTAATACTAAAAGGACCCTATCTCCATTGTGATATGAAATATAAAATATAAAATACTTCGGAGCAGATAAAAGGGCATTTATGATAGTTACCAAATCTACCAGATCATTTGATTTTTTTAGTGTCATTAATATCATATCACAATGGGGATAGGGTCCTTTTAGTATTAGGTGTGAATGTTGTTTAGTCACAGGGGTCCCTTCATCATCTGGGTAGCAGTATCCCTAGTGGCCGTAGCATTTAATAGGGCACCTAGGGGCAGTCTACGTGGAGCGGGGGCGCCAAAACCATCGTTCCCCCTAGGGTGCCAACCTCCGCTTCTAGGAAGGTATCAGCCTAGGTGATATACTAGGGACGTACAGACTATCCCCGGAGTGTTTTTTGTTTTGTTTGATTGTGTGCACATTTTGGTGTTTATTTGGTATTTTTTGTGGTGGTTTACCTTTCAAAAGGTTTTTATTAATAAAGAGTATTTTTATGAGGTTTATTTATGATTTTGGTTTCTGAATACCTCTTATATCTGATCTGCTGAAGGTGTTCTTGATAATTTGAAGAAAATGAGATCCAAATATGAAAGTTTGGCTGATCGGAGACATTTAGTGGGTCCGGACCTGTGTGTTGGTGACTTGGTGTAGTTGTCCTCGAGGAACATTAAGCTGAAAGTTCCTTCTTGAAATTGGGACCCAGGTTCATGGGTCCCTCTAAGAATGTGGCCGCTGTCAATCCAGTAGCATTTTGCCTTGCTTTGCCACCCAGTTTTAGGATTCATTATGTGTTTCACCAATCTCTACTCAGAAAATACACTGCGTCTTCTGAATCATCCCCACCACCACCTTCGCTAGTCATTGTTGATGGGAATTGGGAATTTCTGATAGTTAAGATTATAGATTCTCGCTTGGCTCATCGATCTTTTCAGTATCTGGTACCCTGGAAGGGTTACTGCCCTGAAGAGAGAATGTGAGCACCAGTATCTGAAGTCTAGCGGTCAGGTTGATACGTTTTTTTCATGCTGCACACCCTAATAAACTCGACCCTGAGGTTCTGTAGGTCCCTCTTAGAAGAGGGGGTACTGTCAAAGGGATACCACAACAGAGATGGGACAGAAGACAGTGGTTTCTGGTCTCACTAACTTCTGCACTGGATAGAAGTACCTCACCATCTAATTAAACAGTGCAGGTGTTTTCCTTGCTAGCAGTGCAAGGGTTAATCTGTTCATTTGAAGCTCCTGAAGCTTTCCTATTTGGATTGTGTCAGCTATTCAGTGTGGGCCACGCCCTTTTGTTATACAGTGCCTACAAGTAGTATTCAACCCCCTGCAGATTTAGCTGGTTGACACATGCGGAATTAACTTGGCATTGTGACATTTGTACTGTAGATCAGCCTGGAAGTGGGAAATGCACTGCTGCAAAAATTTTTGTTTTAATTTTTTTTTTTTTTTTTAAAACGTTAAAAGTTAATTCAGAGTGTCATTTATTATTCAACCACTCAAACCACAAGAATTCTGTTTGGTCCCCCTAAAGTATTAAGAAGTAGTTCAGGCACCAAGAATAATGAGCTTCACATGTGTGGATTAATGATCTCTTTTGCCAGCCTTTTCTGACTATTTAAGACCCTCCCCAAACTTGTGAACAGCACTCATACATGGTCAACATGGGAAAGACAAAGGAGCATTCCAAGGCCATCAGAGACAAGATCGTGGAGGGTCACAAGGCTGGCAAGGGGTACAAAACCCTTTCCAAGGAGTTGACCCTACCTGTCTCCACTGTTGGGAGCATCATCCGTAAGTGGAAGGCTTATGGAACTACTGTTAGCCTTCCACGACCTGGACAGCCTTTGAAAGTTTCCTCCCGTGCCGAGGCCAGGCTTGTCCGAAGAGTCAAGGCTAACCAAAGGACAACAAGGAAGGAGCTCCGGGAAGATCTCATGGCAGTGGGGACATTGGTTTCAGTCAATACCATAAGTAACGTACTCCACCGCAATGGTCTCCGTTCCAGACGAGCCCGTAAGGTACCTTTACTTTCAAAGCGTCATGTCAAGGCTCGTCTACAGTTTGCTCATGGTCACTTGGAGGACTCTGAGACAGACTGGTTCAAGGTTCTATGGTCTGATGAGACCAAGATCGAGATCTTTGGTGCCAACCACACACGTGACGTTTGGAGACTGGATGGCACTGCATACGACCCCAAGAATACCATCCCTACAGTCAAGCATGGTGGTGGCAGCATCATGCTGTGGGGCTGTTTCTCAGCCAAGGGGCCTGGCCATCTGGTCCGCATCCATGGGAGGATGGATAGCATGGCCTACCTGGAGATTTTGGCCAAGAACCTCCGCTCCTCCATCAAGGATCTTAAGATGGGTCGTAATTTCATCTTCCAACAAGACAACGACCCAAAGCACACAACCAAGAAAACCAAGGACTGGTTCAAGAGGGAAAAAGTCAAGGTGTTGGAGTGGCCTAGTCAGTCTCCTGACCTTAACCCAATTCAAAACTTGTGGAAGGAGCTTAAGATTAAAGTCCACATGAGACACCCAAAGAACCTAGATAACTTGGAGAAGATCTGCATGGAGGAGTGGGCCAAGATAACTCCACAGACCTGTGCCGGCCTGATCAGGTCTTATAAAAGACGATTATTAGCTGTATTTGCAAACAAGGGTTATTCCACGAAATTTTAAACATAGGGGTTGTATAATAATTGACCCACACTTTTATGTTTAAAATTTATTAAAATTCAACTGAGCAACATAACTTTTTGTTTTGTAAGATTTATGCTTCTGATAATAAATCCTACTCTCATTTGCAGTTTGAAGGCTCTAACTTATTTGCATCTTATCAAACCAGCTAAATCTGCAGGGGGTTGAATACTACTTGTAGGCACTGTATATGCTTGAGTGGCACTTAGGGATTGCCAGTGTTAGTTCTTACTGCCTGGTTCTGGAGTTGGAGGTGTAGTTCATGGTTGGAGCTATGGTTTGAAAATTGTTCAGAAGATTGTTGCTTGTAGTTTTGTCTGTGTGCACTTCCTCATCCTCTCCTATTCGATTTCTCCTTCCTTTAACTCCCCTGTGTCCCACTATGTTGTCTGGTGTCTATATTTTGTACGGTTTGGGTTTTTTATTTTATTCCCATCCATCTTCCTTGTTAGTCTGTTAGTGTGTTCCTATACCCTTCAGCTTCCCACTACCCTAGATGGGGAGGGGGCAAATCAGATTAGATATAGGAGCATAGCAAGGCACGGGAACCAGGCATCTCCGCTTCCAGGAGTAATCCAGGGGACAGGGATAGACTAATGCATCCCTAATTCTAGTGACCTGGTTGGTGCCCAAAGTCCCAACACTATCGTGACATGTTGACTTTAATATTATCATCTGAAGGTTCAACTGGAGTTTTCAAAAAAGTGGACAGTAGAAGTTTGGAAATGAGTAGTGTTGAGCGATACGATACTGCAAATATCGGGTATCGGCCGATATTAGCTGTATCGGGCTTTCGATTCCGAGTACCGATATTTTCGTCATATCGGATACCGGAATCGGATTTAGCACTGTCACTGTGAGTGTCCGTCGGTCGGGTCTGTCAGGAGTCAGCGGCACTTACCTGGCAGAAGATCTCCGGCGGTCACGTCCTGGACTGCTTGATGGCCGCCATTATCTTCTCCCTGGCGGTCACATGCAGTTTTTCGCGATAACTGCAGTGACTGCAGGGTAATCCCGGTCGTAAACCAGTCCGATAACGTCACCGCCGGGGAAGCAGGTAATCAGCTGTGCTGCGCCGGGATGACAGGCTCTGCTTGCCTGCCTGCCTCTGATGTCATTCTGATGTAGCAGAGCTGGATCGTCGTGGGACACTCGTTACTATGGACTGCGTCGGACAGGTGGTATACTGCTGTTTTTTTTTTTTCATTTTTTTACAGGAGATCGATGGCGTCGCAGGATGAGACTGTAATAAAAGTAATGAAAACTGTGTTGTGTTTTTTATTAAATTAAAAAAATTTTTTATGAACATTCACCCGTCCGGGTACATCAACAATTTAACTATTTACATACAGGGACCCTGTCCGGGTTATTTATAATTCTTTGGCAGGGGTGTTCCAGGTACCACCTGGTACTCTTCTGATGCTTGCCAAACATCCGAGACACCAAGGACCACCAGGACCTGATGACGTCGTGTGGCCTGTACAGTCAAGTCGTGACCCGCTATCTGTGTCTGTGTGGCCACCTCTTTCATCTCCCTCCGGGTCTGGAGCCCTATGTCACGGACTGAACGAACCCCAGGGGGCCTAACAGGCGCCGGGTACGGGCCAGCTAAGTTATCATGTCCATAGCTGGGGCTGCTGAGGAGACCACTGAGGGAGGCTGGGGACATTTACGGCGTGGGGTGGGCACTTGTGCAGAGGCCTGGATGTGGGAGGCTGAAGGCTCCGAGGGTCTCACAGGTTCCTGACACTCTGGGGAGTAGGGGTCGCACCTGGTGACATTTAGGGCGTACCATCCATTGTAACCCCAGTGTCGGGTGTAAGTTACCAAGTCTCCTGGCAACAGGTCCCTCCCCGGGTGTCCTTCTGGGAGGTGAGCCTCCACGTCCCGCCGGGTTACAAAAACTTCTAAATAAAGTCCAGGCTCCTGGATGAAGCCCCAACCACCTTTCAATTTAAAGCTCCGTACTGCACCCTTACGCCGCGGCTGTCACGCTGTCTAATGATATGTATACAATGTCAGTAAACTATTAATACAGGAACAACACTCTATACAACAACTAGTATAGCAACATCAGCATGTAAGTATAGAATAGATTTACCTGACACAATATCTGCTGAACTCAGGGTTAATCTTGAGGACTTGATGAGCTGAAACAGGAAAGAGGTGGACCGGGATCTAACCTGACCCTAAACTGGGGTCCTAACTAATCCCTCACCTTGGAGGTACTGATAATGGTTCAGAGGTCCAAGTCTCAAACCTAACCCTGTCTCCTATCAGACCCTGAACCCTGTAATCAGTCCTAAGAAGGATCCTGACTACCACCAAAGGGATATGGGCTGATCTCAGCTAAATACACAGATTAGACATATAAGACAGACAGGATAACACTCGCTTGCATACACACTCAAACACCAAAGGAACATAAATGGTCTGGGAAATAAACTCTAACCAAGTTGAGCTTAGAACAACTAAGGAGCTCACAACTAAAGTCTATACAGATTCATTCCTATCTGTGGTCTGCATGAAGGTTTCACTGGCAACTCCCCAAGCAGACAACCAGAAATTTAAAGGAAACCAATCAACAAATAATCAATTGCAGCCGGGAGAAACTGCACCCAGTCCCAGCACCGAGCACAGACAGAATTAACTCCCTAGCTGCCAAACACAAAGAAACAGCAGCTCAGCTGTGAGAAGTCAAAATGTGCAACCGCGACGATCTTCGTGGCAATGCACACATGACAGTACCCCCCCTTCTACGAGGGGCCTCCGGACCCTCAGGGCCAGGCCTGCCCGGGTGAGTTCTGTGGAAGGTCCGAACCAAACGATCTGCGTTAACATCAGACGCAGGGACCCACGTCCTCTCCTCTGGACCATACCCCTTCCAATGCACCAAGTACTGAAGGGACCGGCGATTCAGACGTGAGTCAATGATCTTTGATACTTGAAATTCCAAGTTACCATTGACCAACACAGGAGGAGGAGGTAGAGGTGACGGTATGACTGTGCCACATACCTTTTAAGTAATGACTTGTGGAACACATTATGAATTTTAAACGTAGGAGGGAGGTCCAGACGAAATGCCACAGGATTAATTATGGAACTGATCCTGTACGGCCCGATGAATCTGGGACCCAGTTTCCAGGAGGGCACTTTAAGTTTTATATTCCTGGTAGACAACCATACCAGATCGTTCACATTCAGATCTGGACCAGAAACTCTCCTCCTATCAGCCATACGTTTGTAACGGTTCCCCATCGCACTCAGATTATTCAATACACCTCTCCACACAGAAGCAAGTGACGACGAGAAACGCTCCTCCTCAGGAACCCCAGAAGGGCCCCCCCCATTGAAAGTACAAAACTGGGGATGGAAACCATATGCCCCAAAAAACGGGGACTTACCAGTGGACTCGCTCCGCCTGTTGTTAAGAGCGAACTCTGCCAGAGGCAAGAAAGAAGACCAGTCCTCTTGGTTCTCTGAGACAAAACACCGGAGATATGTCTCTAAGCTCTGATTCAGACGCTCTGTCTGACCATTGGTCTGCGGATGAAAAGCCGAGGAAAATGACAATTGCATCCCCCGACGTAAACAAAATGCCCTCCAAAATTTGGACACAAACTGAGACCCCCTATCTGACACCACATCAGAAGGCAACCCATGAAGTCTAACGATCTCCCTAATGAACACCTGCGCCAGAGTTTTAGCATTAGGGAGTGCAGGAAGAGCAACGAAATGTGCCATCTTACTGAACCTGTCAACAACCACCAGTATGACAGTATTCCCTGACGACGGAGGAAGGTCCGTAATGAAGTCCATAGATAAATGAGTCCATGGACGCTCCGGAAGTTTCAAGGGTAAAAGGGTCCCAGACGGACGGGTATGAGGGGTTTTAGAGCGAGCACACACCCCCATGACGCGACAAAAGTTATAACATCTTTATTAGCATTAGGCCACCAAAACCGGCGAGAAAGGAGATCTAAAGTAGCCTTACTCCCTGGATGTCCTGCTAGAGCAGAATTATGATGTGCCTCAATAACCTTTTGTCTCAACAGATTTGGGACAAACAGTCTCCCTGGAGGTCCTGCAGGGGCGTCCCCTGAGCCTCTAACACCTCCTCCTCAAGCTCAGAAAATACAGCCGACACTACCACCCCCTCCTGAAGGATAGGACTCGGGTCATCCGTTTTCCCGGCCCCTGGGAAACTGCGAGACAAGGCATCAACCTTTACATTCTTAGACCCCGGGCGATAAGTGACGACAAAATTAAACCTGGTAAAAAACAACGACCATCGAGCTTGTCTGGAATTCAGACGCTTAGCGGATTCCAAATACAACAGGTTCTTGTGATCAGTAATAACGGTAACCGGGTGGACTGCCCCCTCCAAAAAGTGACGCCATTCTTCAAAAGCTAACTTAATGGCCAAAAGTTCCCTATTGCCGATATCATAATTCCTTTCGGCGGACGACAATTTCTTAGAAAAGAAAGCGCACGGATGCCATTTACCAGGCGACGGACCCTGGGACAATATAGCACCCACCCCTACGTCAGACGCATCCACCTCCACAATGAACGGCTGAGATGCATCTGGTTGGATGAGAACGGGTGCCGAAGCAAAACATTTCTTCAAAGAGGAAAAGGCTTGCCAAGCTTTGTCCGACCATTTAGAAAAATCCGTCCCTTTTCTTGTCATGTCAGTGAGAGGTTTGACGACAGATGAGAAATTACAAATAAATTTCCGGTAGTAGTTAGCAAACCCCAAAAAACGCTGCAGAGCCTTAAGATCCCCTGGCTGATCCCATTCAAGCACTGCTCTCACCTTTTCAGGGTCCATACGGAAACCGGAGGCTGACACCAAAAAACCCAAAAACTGAAGTTCCTGTACGGCAAATACACACTTCTCCAGTTTGGCGTATAGTTTATTGTCTCGCAAGATCTGCAACACCTGTCTCACATGCTCCTGATGAGACACAAGATCTGGCGAGTAAATTAAAATGTCGTCCAAATATACAACCACAAACAGCCCCACAAGGTGACGAAAAATGTCATTAACAAAATGTTGGAATACTGCTGGTGCAGTAGTCAGACCAAAAGGCATGACTAGGTTCTCATAATGTCCCTCCGGCGTGTTAAACGCCGTTTTCCACTCATCCCCCTCTTTTATCCTAATCAGATTATACGCCCCCTGAGATCCAATTTAGAAAACCATTTGGCGCCAACAATTTGATTGAAGAGATCAGGAATAAGAGGGAGTGGATACGGATCTCGAACAGTAATCCGATTAAGTTCGCGGAAATCCAAGCAAGGGCGTAGGCCTCCATCTTTCTTCTTAACAAAGAAGAACCCCGCGGCTACTGGGGAAGATGAAGGTCTAATATGCCCTTTGGCCAGACTTTCAGAAATATAATCTTTCATAGCCTGCCTCTCAGGACCAGAAAGATTATACAACCTAGCTTTAGGCAACTTAGCATCAGGAAGGAGATAATAGAGCAGTCATACACGCGATGAGGAGGCAACTCCTGACACCCCTCCTCAGAGAAAACATCCCCAAAATCCTCCAAAAAAGGAGGCAATGTACTAGGCACGACCGCACTGATGACTGTGTTCATGCAGTTGCTTTTCCAAAACTCACCCCATTGGCTTATTTCTCTGGACTGCCAATTAATCACAGGGTTATGTTTAACCAACCAAGGAAGTCCCAACACAATGGGAGTAGGTAGACCCTCCAACACATAACAAGATAATTGTTCCCTATGTATTGCCCCTACCCGAAGGTCAATGTTATGAACCTCATGAACAAAGCTACCTTGGCCGAGAGGCCTGGCGTCAATGGAGAATATAGGGATCAGTTTGACCAATACACTCAGATGCATACCTTGAGCCTGAGCAAACTGAGCGTCAACCAGATTAGCCCCGGAACCACTATCAAGAAGAACAGACAATCTCTCCACTCTCGTACCAACTACCACCTCCACTGGTACAAGGAACTGAGAAGAACTGGCGGATGAAATACATACTCCCAGGTTGTCGTCCACCACACAACCTGGGATTAACAGTTTTCCGGTGACTTTTGGCTCAACAAGGCACGGGATGGACATTCTCCAACAAAATGTCCCTCTTTCCCGCAGAAAAAACATCTTCTAGTCCTGCGGCGTACCGCCAATCCCCTCCTACGAAATGATGTCCCTCCCAACTGCATAGGCTCATCCGAACAGACAAGGGGAACCTCAACATAAGGGACTTTAGTGGTAGGTGGAGAAACAACAGGGAGTGGGGTTACCTCACCCCTCTCCCGAAGCCGTCTATCAGTACGGATAGCTAAGGCCATAGCAGCCTCCAGAGAAGGAGGAGACTCATACTGAGCCAAAACGTCTTTTAATTTATCAGAAAGCCCATGACAAAACTGGCTCCTAAGAGCTGGGTCATTCCACTGAGTATCTGTGGCCCATCTACGAAACTCAGAAGCAAATTCCTCTGCCGGACGATCTCCCTGCTGTATCTTACGTAATTTTGTCTCAGCAAGAGAGACCCGATCTGGGTCATCATATACCAATCCCAGGGCAGTAAAAAATTGATCTACAGACAGTAGAGCCGGGGATCCCGGAGGAAGGGAAAATGCCCAGGATTGAGGGTCCCCTTGCAGAAGTGAGATAACAATTCCCACTCTCTGCTCCTCACTCCCTGATGATCGAGGCCGAAGCCGAAAATACAATTTACATGCTCCCGGAAGGTGAAAAATTTGTCTCGCCCACCAGTGAACCTGTCCGGGAGAGCTACTTTAGGTTCAACTCTGGTTTGCTCCAGGGGAGACAAAACTTTGGACTTAATGTCCGTCAGCTCCATGGATAATCCCTGCAACTGCAGAGCCAGCTGGGCTACTGGATCCATGGTAACTGGAGATAATTTTTATGGCCAGTGAAAATGTCACGCTGTCTAATGATATGTATACAATGTCAGTAAACTATTAATACAGGAACAACACTCTATACAACAACTAGTATAGCAACATCAGCATGTAAGTATAGAATAGATTTACCTGACATGATATCTGCTGAACTCAGGGTTAATCTTGAGGACTTGATGAGCTGAAACAGGAAAGAGGTGGACCGGGATCTAACCTGACCCTAAACTGGGGTCCTAACTAATCCCTCACCTTGGAGGTACTGATAATGGTTCAGAGGTCCAAGTCTCAAACCTAAAGGTACTGCCACACTAAACAATCCCGCTAGCGATCACGATAACGACGCATACTAATGCGATCGCTAGCGGGATTGTTTCTATATCGCTAAATGCGGCCACATTTAGCGATATAGTTAACGACGCTATCGCCGTTAGCGATCTTCTTAACGACTTTAGCGGTACAAAAGTACCGCTAAATCGCTAAGAAAAGGTGCCACACAGCGATTAGATACTTACCCAGCGGGAGCGCCGACGATAAAATAGGGTCCGGAACGATTCCAGCGACGAGCGAGATCACAGCAGGAAGCTCGTCGCTGGAAGCTGCCGCACTGAACAACATCGCTAACAGGATCGCTAAATAGTGACGTTTTTTAGCGATCCCGTTAGCGATATTGTTTAGTGTGGCATACCCTTAACCCTGTCTCCTATCAGACCCTGAACCCTGTAATCAGTCCTAAGAAGGATCCTGACTACCACCAAAGGGATATGGGCTGATCTCAGCTAAATACACAGATTAGACATATAAGACAGACAGGATAACACTCGCTTGCATACACACTCAAACACCAAAGGAACATAAATGGTCTGGGAAATAAACTCTAACCAAGTTGAGCTTAGAACAACTAAGGAGCTCACAACTAAAGTCTATACAGATTCATTCCTATCTGTGGTCTGCATGAAGGTTTCACTGGCAACTCCCCAAGCAGACAACCAGAAATTTAAAGGAAACCAATCAACAAATAATCAATTGCAGCCGGGAGAAACTGCACCCAGTCCCAGCACCGAGCACAGACAGAATTAACTCCCTAGCTGCCAAACACAAAGAAACAGCAGCTCAGCTGTGAGAAGTCAAAATGTGCAACCGCGACGATCTTCGTGGCAATGCACACATGACAGCGGCTCCCTCAGGGTTCCTTTATCTTTTCTCATCCGGTCCTTATCTGCCCGGTCCTTCTCGATGTGATGTTGGTGAAGCTTCTGGGATTCGCGCTGCTCCCTTTGTCGCTCGGCTTCTCTCTCCCAACGTCTCCACTCTTCCTCCTGACGCCGGTTGTAATTCTCCTCCACCAGCTGCTCCATGTCTCCACCATCAAATGCCAGCTTACCATGTCCGGTTTGCGGCAGCTCTCCTGGCGCCCGACAGTCCTGGCGGCGCTCACCTGCGGAGGAAGCAGCCGGCTCTGGAACAGATGACAGTCGGGGCTCCGGTACAGACAGGTAGACCTCTGGTGCCTGCGCGGCCTCCTCCATGAGGACGGGTGTCGCTTCTTCTGTCTCAGCGACGGGGGCAGACAGCGGGATCTGGGGTGCTGCCGGTGCAGAGTTTTTTGCAGGAACGGGTGCCTCCACTGCGACAACGTCAACCGGATCACATTGCAAGGGCTGGGATGCCCGCATGGACTCCTCTACTAGAACGGGTGCCTCACCTTCCGGTACAGACACTTCAGGTAAGAGGGATTGGCGCCGCTCCAAGTTTAGTTTTAGGGCACGCCAGCTGGCTTCCATCCTGGCGACCTCCTCCCGGTGCCGGGCCAGGCCTCTTAGGGTATCCTCCGCTTCTTGCAGCGTAGGAGGGTTTCCAGGCCGGGTGCCCAACGGTGGTTCCGTGGCGATCGGGTCGCTTCCGTGGGGGGAGAGCTCTGACTGCTCCATCCCTTCACACTTCTGCTCGTGTCCATTAGCCATCTCTGCCAAGTCACATGTGTCATTAGCATCTGGAGAGGGCCCCTCTTTTGTAGTGAGGCGGGACCTTCGTTTTAGTTTCCGCACACTGAGGAGGATGAGGAGGCGGAACTCCAGAGCTGTGGGGCACGATCTTACATTGCAGTACCATTTAGAGTGGTCGTCCATCGTTTTTGCGCCACTGAGTGAGTGTACACCCACGAAGAGCACCCCCTTCTTCTTCATCAGTGCCTCGTCGTGACGCAGATATGGCGGAAAAATGGCAAATACATTCTCTGATGATTTTAGCAATTCTCAAGCACAAAAACAGTTCAATTCAGGCACACAGGACTCGCTTATAGCGAGCTACAGAATCCTGTTCGTGACGCCCAAGTTGAGTCGCACAGAGCCAGAGGTTTTGGGGGTACTCGGCACCGAGCCCGTCGACTTCTATGGGGTAAGTCACGGCTTTACCCGGCAATTGAATCAGAGTCTATTTTACTATGTAGAAGTGTATAAACTATAAATATATGTATATATATATGTCACAATGACATGTATATATATATATATATATATGTATTCTATGTGTGTATATTTTGTGATTATAATGACAGAAAGGATTTTTTTTGTTGCGATATTTTGTTCCCATAGACTTACATTGGACTTCCGGTATCGGAATCGGATATCGACGATATTTAGTGATATCGGTGATACCATTCCGATCCGATATTTTTAGATATCGAGCAGTATCGCTCAACACTAGAAATGAGTGATTTGAAGAGATTAAACTAAAGTCAGTAGACTAGTTTCTGACGGGAGCAAATGGGTCTGGAAGAAACAAGGATAAAGGGGTATAACGGATAGAGGAAATTGAATGAACTGTCAAGTTTGGTGGAGGAAGCCAGATGATACGGGATTGTTTCAAAGCCAAAGGTATTGGATACTTTACCAGGAACGATGGTGGTTTCAAGGCTAAGTAGGGATTTGCAAGCACTAAAATGCTTGGATACTTGTTACTCAAACCAAGCAATTCCTAATGCTCGGATGCTCATTTTAAGTAACAAGCATAATGGCAGTCAGTGGGAAATCTGAGACTTTATCCAGCAGACCATACCAGGAGGTTTGGTGGGCAGTGAAAATGTTTAAATGGATGGAAAAAATGCTGAATGGAAGGAGTACAGCTTGGGGAAGACCGCTGGAAGCATCTCTGACTTCAATATCGCTGCTGAGAACAATGGTGTCACACTTTCACTCAACATTAAGGACTGGCAATAAAACATTCAAAATCAACTAAATTGGTGTTTACAGGAAAAAATATGCAAGAAACATTCTTTCCTGTATAATGACTATATATAAGGCAACATTTAAAAAGAATTAAAAAAAATAATTTATGTAAACCAAAATTGAAATCTTTATTAAAAAATTGGAAATGTCAGTGTAATTTCTGAAGAAAGCAAGAACTGCCAAAAATGTGTTGGAAGAGGGACTCAGATACATCCTGTGTTAGACATACTGGAGGGCGTCATAGACCTTCTGTTCAAATTGTCTTGTAGTGTTACTCATAGACAGGCTATGCACTAAGTGCAAAGACTGTAAAAATTTACAAGCAGAGTAATCCAAACACACTTCAAAGCACAAACTGTAGTATCTCATTCAAATATTGTGAACAAAGTGTAGTTGTTGTACTCCCACACTCATTAAAGGTCTGCACACTGTGCAAAGCCTACTAAAAATTACAAGCAGAGTAATGCATACACCCTTCAAGGCACCAACTGTAGTGTCTTATTCAAATATTAGGAGAGTGTAGTTGTGGTTCTTACACACTCCTAAAAGGTCTGCATACAGTGCAAATCCTGCCTATAATTACAAGCAGGGTCACCCATACACCCTTGAAGGCACCATCTGTAGTGCCTCATAAAAATAAGAAAGTGCAGTAGTGGCACTTCTACAATCATAAAGGCTTTGCACACAGTCATCATAAGGAGGGTAATACAGTCATCCTTAGACCCTTGAAGACAACAACTTGCAGGCCTCATTCAAATATTTTGAAAGTGTAGTTGATGTACTCATACACTCATAAAGGCTTTGCAAAAAGTGCAAAGACAATTTAGCAAGAAGAAAATGTATGTAAGAAAAAAGATGTATATTGTATTACTATCTCTCCCTATGTTGCCCTTGTACTGAAACAACTATCTGGCAGTGGATGTTGGCACCCTATTAATAAAAACGCAAATAGCACCCCCTCTCAACATCAACTGACCCTATCTGGTCCAGTTGATCCCTGATCCAATATGATGGAATCAAATTAAACCAATCCAAATCCAGATCCCATAGGGACTTCAAATAGAAGAGTCAGCCAGCCGGCCAGCCAGGATGACAAAGTAAATTAAAAAATACAGTAAGGGCTAAGTAAATTACACAGATACATATAAATCACCCACTAAGAATTGTTTTATGGGGCAGGAAAGACAACAAATATAGATAACACACAAATGCACTTAAATTGCCCATGAGTAAATAGTGGTTGTGGCTTATGAATATTAACATAAAAAACAAACATAAATTGTCAGTGCCCAGAAAAATAGGGAAATAAATAATATAGCTAATTGTCCCTATTTGTCCCTATGATGAAAACCCTACCTGGCTTTTTGAATTGGCACCCTAAGGTCCTGTTAGTTATTCTAAGCCGAGGATATTCAGAGGAGTAGATAACTACCAAAAAACAACTAAAAATAGGGATCAAAAAAGAGACAACAAAGACTGCAGGGTCTGTCATCAATTAGTTAATACCTATAGCTTCCTGCAGTTAACAGGGCAGAAAAACATGCTGCACCACGGGGCATATTGCAAATGTGCACTTATCTGCATCTTGTGCTGTAAAAATAGCCTTAACTTATTTCTGCCCCGCCATCTGGTTCATCAGGAGGCTTCAGAAAAAAATTGACATAAAATACAGTACATACTGTATGTCATACATGATATACTGTGGCCTAGAGATGAGCGACTTTGCCTTTTTTAGGGTCGAGTCGGGTTTCATGAAACCCGACTTACTCAAAAGTCGAGTCGAACGAAATCGACCGACTATCGGGAAAAGTCGGTGGTCCGACTGAAACACGAAACCCAATGCAAGTCAATGGGGAAGCCAAGTCAACAGGGAGTGGAGGACAGTAAAAACACCTAAAGTGCCCTGTTGTGAACGTGATGTAGACGACTTTGGAGCTGAAGCTCCCTCTGGTGGTTGCTGAGGGTATTGAACCTATGTTGAACAGCAAAAATCCACCAACTGCAACTGTCGATTGGTTATCAGGTGGGACGGACTGGCCTGATATAAGTGAGCTGACCTCCAATGGTCCTTGCCGGTGATCAATTGTTCTTCCTGGTCTAGGTTGGAATTCAGCTTGCTTTTCTGCTGTCTCCTGCTTGCATTCAGATAAGTCACTTTCAGTTTTTTTTACTGTGGTTTGAATTTCCTTGTTTTTTGCTGCAGTACTTTTTGAGTTCAGCGGGGTCCCCCTTGGGGGGCGTGGGCTGGTCTCCGTTCTATTTTTGCATTTATTCATTTGCTCAGTTCTTGTGATATTTTACTGCTGGGTAGCTACGTGTCCACACCAGAGATCTGATATAGGTGGTCGAGACCGTGTGGTCTCAGCATTTTTGGATTCAGAAGTGTTGTAGTTTTTCCTAGGGTTTTTCTGGGTTGCCGACAGTATTCTCCTGTGCTGTCCTATCTAGACAGTTTTGGGCCCCAGCGTTTGCTCAATCTATTTTCTGTCTGTGCTCGTGTTTTCATCTTGTCTAACCGCCATTATATGTTTGGAGGCTTCCTATTCTTTTGGGGCTCTACTCCGGGCAGTTAGCTTTCCTCTTTCCATCTTCAGGTATAGCTATCTCTCCGGCTGTGACGAGGCGTCTAGGGCACCGTAGGAACATCCCACGGCTGCTTCTAGTTTTGCGGTTAGTTAAGGGGTCTGCAACCTATTAGTTTCCAACCTCCCTGGTTTATGGCTGCCTATGCAGTTTGCTCCTGCCTCCTCAGCTACCAAAACATAACAGAATCACCGACCTTACTGAAATTCTATGGTACTCAACAGAAGGGAAAAAATAGTAAAAAAAAAAAAAAAAAGTTGTCAGAAAAAAAAATTTTTTTTTGTTTGTTACATTTTTTCCCTCTTTTTTCTATGGGGGCTGAGGAAGAATTTTTTCCCCAATGGAGGTCAAGCATATGTCCGATCGTGTGGAGCAGCTTGCTGCTGAAGTTCGGAGTATTGCTATCTATCTTGCTGGGTTGCCTGCTGTGGAACCTAGGATCCCTATGCCAGAATTATTTTTGGGGGATCGGTCTAAATTTTTGAATTTTAAAAATAACTGTAAGTTGTTTTTTGCCTTGAAGCCTAAGTCCTCGGGGAACGCAGCGTAGCAGGTTCAAATTGTCATCTCCCTGTTGCGCGGCGACCCTCAGGATTGGGCCTTTTCCCTGACACCTGGGGATCCTGTTTTGAATGATGTTGATGTGTTTTTTCAGACTCTGGGGTTGTTGTACGATGAACCTAATGTTACTGATCAAGCTGAAAAAACCTTGTTGGCATTGAATCAGGGTCAAGAAGCCGCAGAGCTGTATTGTCAGAAATTCAGAAAGTGAGCAGTCCTTACTAAATGGAATGATGATGCTCTTGCAGCTCTTTTTCGGAAGGGTCTGGCAGAGACTGTAAAGGATGTTATGGTGGGATTCCCTGTCCCCTCTGGTCTTAATGACTCTATGTCATTAGCTATTCAAGTTGACAGACGTTTGCGCGAGTGTAGAAATATGCGTGAGATTGTGATGCCTTGTGGGCCAGCCACTTAGCCCATGCAGTGTGATGGAGTGATTTCTGGGGCACAGCCTCATGAGTTTCAAAAGTGTAATAAGTTGTGTTACTATTGTGGTGACGCTTCTCATGCTATTTCCATCTGCCCCAAGAGGGGAAGACGTTTTGCGCGCTCAGTTGTTTTGGGTAGTGTTCAGACAAAATTTCTGTTGACTGTTACCTTGATTTGCTCCATGTCCACATTTTCAGCTCAGGCTTTTGTTGATTCAGGAGCAGCTGTAAACCTGATGGATTTTGATTTTGCCAAACGTTGTGGTTTTTCTATGATACCCCTGGGAAGTCTATTCCTTTGCTGGGCATTGATTCTACCCCTTTGGCGGAGAATAAACCTCAGTTTTCTACCCAGGTGACAATGCGGGTTGACCCGGACCACCAAGAGAATTGCAAATTTTTGGTGTTACATAATTTACATGACATTATTGTACTGGGTTTTCCTTGGTTACAGACTCATAATCCTGTTTTGGATTGGAAGTCTGTGTCTGTGGTTAGTTGGGGTTGTCAATGTGTTCGTAATGACACTCCTGTTTTTTCTGCCTCTCCCCAGTCTCAAGATGTCCCTGACTATTTGACTGATTTTTTGATGTGTTTAGTGAGAGTAGGTCTGCATCCTTACCTCCTCATAGGAGTTATGATTGCGCTATTGACTTAGTACCCGGTTGTAAATTTCCCAAGAGTCGGCTTTTTAATTTACCTGTACCTGAGCTGATGCTATGCGATCTTATATCAAAGAGTCTTTAGAGAAGGGTCATATCAGACCATCATCTTCACCCTTGGGCGCCGGCTTTTTCTTTGTGGCCAAGAAGGATGGCTCATTGAGGCCGTGTATTGACTATCATCTCCTGAATAAGATCACTATTAAATATCAATATCCGTTACCCTTGATTTCTGACCTATTTTTCATAGTGAAAGGTGCTAGTTGGTTTACCAAGCTTGACCTCAGGGGGGCGTATAATCTTGTTCGCATCAAGTACGGTCATGAATGGAAGACGGCATTTAATACCCCAGAGGGGCATTTTGAGTACCTAGTGATGCCTTTTGGGCTCACTAATGTCCTTTCCGTCTTCTAATCCTTTATAAACGATATTTTCCGGGATTTCTTGGATAAATTTCTGATCGTTTATTTGGATGATATCTTGATTTTTTCCAGTGACTGGGATTCTCATGCGGAACATGTTCGGACTGTATTCCGGATTTTGAGAGAAAATGCATTGTATGTGAAGGGATCAAAATGTCTTTTTGGAGTACAGAAGGTTTCATTTCTGGGATTCATTTTGTCTCCGTCTGTTATTGAAATGGACCCAGTCAAAGTTCAGGCCATTTGTGATTGGGTTCAGCCCACTACATTGAAGGCTCTTCAGAGATTTTTGGGTTTTGCTAATTTTTATCGTAAATATATAGGTAACTTCTCTACTATTGTGAAACCACTGACTGATTTGACCAAAAAGGGTTCTGATGTAGTGAATTGGTCTCCTGAGGCAGTTTCTGCATTTCAGGAGCTTAAGCGGAGATTCACTTCTGCTCCTGTTCTACGGCAACCTGATGTTTCTCTGCCATTTCAGGTGGAGGTTGATGCTTCTGCGATTGGTGCAAGAGCCGTTTTGTCCCAAAGGGATCCGGAGTCTTCTAAGATTAACCCTTGTGCCTTTTTCTCTCGAAAATTTTCCCCAGCGGAACGTAATTATGATGTGGGAAATCTGGAGTTATTGGCTATGAAGTTGGCCTTTGTAGAGCGGAGACATTGGCTGGAAGGAGCCAAACATCAGGTGTTGGTCCTCACTGATCACAAGAGCCTGGTTTATCTTGAATCGGCCATGCGACTTAATCCTAGACAGGCCAGGTGGGCCTTGTTTTCACACGTTTTAATTTTGTGGTCTCTTTTCTCCCGGGCACTAAAATGTTAAGGCTGATGCCCTCTCGAGGAGTTTCTTTGCGGATTCCCCTGAGGTAACTGAGCCCGCTGTTATTCTGAGGGAAGGTGTGGTTCTTTCAGCTATATCACCCGATTTGAGACTGGCCCTGGAGCAATTTCAGGAGGATAAACCTGAACGCTGCCCTGTTGGGAAATTGTTTGTCCCAGACCAGTGGAAGAAGAATGTGATGTCTGAGATTCATTGCTCCAGGTTGGCTGGCCATCCTGGTATTTTTGGTACCAGAGATTTGGCGAGTCGGTCCTTTTGGTGGCCCACTTTGTCTCGTGATGTCAGGGACTTTGAGCAGTCCTGTGGAACTTGTTCTCAGTCCAAACCTTGCTCTCGCTCTAGTGGTTTGTTAATGTCATTGCCTGTGCCCAAGAGGCCATGGACCCATATCTCTATTGATTTTATTTCCGACTTCCCTGTCTCTCAGAGAATGACCGTTATTTGGGTAATCTGTGATAGGTTTTCCAAGATGATACATCTTGTGCCACTACCTAAGTTGCCATCCTCCTCCGAATTGGTGCCCTTATTTTTTCAACAGGTGGTTCGGTTGCATGGCATTCCAGAGAACATTGTGTCTGACATAGGAGTCCAGTTTGTTTCCAGTTTTTTTAGGACATTTTGTTCCAAACTGGGAGTTCAGCTGTCTTTCTCCTCTGCATTCCACCCTCAGACCAATGGACAAACTGAGAGAACAAACCAGACCTTGGAGACTTATTTGAGATGTTTTGAGTCTGCTGATCAAGATGACTGGGTCTCTTTTTTGCCTATGGCTGAGTTTGCTTTGAATAATAGGGCTAGTTCTGCCTCCTTGATGTCTCCATTTTTCTGCAATTTCGGGTTTCATCCTCGATTTTCTTCAGGGCAGGTGGAGGCTTCTGTCTATCCTGGTGTTGACTCTATTGTGGAGAGAATGCAGCAGATTTGGGATCAAGTAGCGGATAAGTTGTCTCTCTCTCAGGAGAGGGCCCAGCGATTTGCCAACAGGCATAGGACTGATGGTCCTCTGTTTAAAGTGGGTGACTTGGTTTGGTTATCCTCCAAAAAAATCCCTATGAGGGTCGTGTCTCCAAAATTTAAGCCAAGGTTCATTGGACCTTATAAGATCGTGGAAATTCTTAATCCCGTTTCCTTCCGTTTGCTTCTTCCAGGAACATTCAAGATTCACAACGTATTCCACAAATCTTTATTGAAGAGGTTTGCAGAGCCAGTGGTTCCTATGGCTGCGCCTCCTGATCCTGTTTTGGTTGAGGGCAATTTGGAGTATGTAGTTGAGAAGATTTTGGATTCTCGTTTGGCTAGGCGGAGACTACAGTACTTGGTGAAGTGGAAAGGCTATGGTCAGGAGGACAATTCTTGGGTGTTTGCTTCTGACATTCATGCTGACAGACTGGTCCGTGCCTATCACCGAGCTCAGCTGTTGTGAATGTGTTGGAGACGACTACGGAGCTGAAGTTCCCTCTGGTGGTTGCTGAGGGTATTGAACCTATGTTGAACAGCAAAAATCCACCACCTGCAACTGTCGATTGGTTATCAGGTGGGACGGACTGGCCTGATATAAGTGAGCTGACCTCCCATGGTCCTTGCCGGTGATCAATTGTTCTTCCTGGTCTAGGTTGGAATTCAGCTTGCTTTTCTGCTGTCTCCTGCTTGCATTCAGATAAGTCACTTTCAGTTTTTTTTTACTGTGGTTTGAATTTCCTTGTTTTTTGCTGCATTGCTTTTTGAGTTCAGCCGGGTCCCCTTTGGGGGGCTTGGGCTGGTCTCCGTTCTCATTTTGCATTTGTTCATTTGCTCAGTTCTTGTGATATTTTACTGCTGGGTAACTACGTGTCCACACCAGAGATCAGATATAGGTGGTCGAGACCGTGTGGTCTCAGCATTTTTGGATTCAGAAGTGTTGGAGTTTTTCATAGGGTTTTTCTGGGTTGCAGACAGTATTCTCTCTTGTGCTGTCCTATCTAAACAGTTTTGGGCCCCAGCGTTTGCTCAATCTATTTTCTGTCAGTGTTCGTTTTTTCATCTTGTCTAACCGCCATTATATGTTTGGGGGCTTCCTATTCTTTTGGGGCTCTACTCCGGGGCAGTTATCTTTCCTCTTTCCATCTTCAGGGATAGCTATCTCTGCGGCTGTGACGAGGCGTCTAGGGCACCGTAGGAACGTCCCACGGCTACTTCTAGTTGTGCGGTTAGTTTAGGGGTCTGCAACCTATTAGTTTCCAAACTCTCTGGTGTTTGGCTGCCTACGTGGTTTTTTGCTCCTGCCTCCTCAGCTACCAAAACATAACAGTGCCCATTTCAATGCCAACGTCATCAATTCTTATTCCTTAAGCTTGGCAACCTTATTTTACTTTATAATAATAGTTACGCATTGAAAACGGGGGTTATTTGGCTAAAGTTGTGGGGGGGTTGGGCTGGCTCCAGGTTTTCGTGTGCCCCGGGCGAAAGAGTGTCAGTGGGCCCCTTTAACACATACCACAATTCATGATGCTCTGATACGGCCCAGAAATATAGGTATAGTACAATCACAAATACTTCACTTCTTATATTACATGACTGATATCTATTTTAAAATCTACAATAGCTCAAAAACCGGACAGTATATTCCTTCATACAGTATTATGGCCACCACAGAGTGCGCCATACAGAATAATGAGCCCCATATATTGCTCCATACATAATTGGTCCCATATAATGTTCCATACAGTATATGATGAGCTCCACATAATGCTACAGTATATGATGGTCCCCATATAATGTGCCATACAGTATAGGATGGTCCCCATAGAATAGAATGAGCCCCACATATTGCTCCATACAGTATAATGAGTCGCATATAAAGCTCCATACAATATATGATGGGCCCCATATATTGCTCCATACAGAATGGGCTCCATATAATGCTCCATACAGAATAGGCCCCATATGTGCTCCATATGATGCTCCATACCCTATATGATGCCCCATAATTAATGAACCCCATATGATGCTCCAGTATATGATGGGCCCCATGGATGATGCTCCAGTGTATGATGGGCTAATATAATGCTCCATATATAATGAGCTCCATATGATGCTCCAGTATATGATGGGCCCCATGGATGATGCTCTAGTGTATGATGGGCCTATATAATGCTCCATATATAATAGGCCCCATTTATAATGCTCCAGTGTATAATGCGCCCCGTATATGCTGCTCCAGAGTCTGATGGGCCCCATTTAGAATGCTCCAGTATATGATGGGCCCCATGGATAATGCTCCAGTGTATGATGGGCCAATATAATGCTCCTTATATAATGGGCCCCATTAATAATGCTCCAGTGTATAATGGGCCTCGTATATGCTGCTTCAGTGTCTGATGTGCGCCGTTTAAAATGCTCCAGTATATGATGGGCCCCATGGATGATGCTCCAGTGTATGATGGGCCAATATAATGCTCCATATATAATGGGCCCCATTTATAATGCTCCAGTGTATAATGGGCCCGTATATGCTTCTCCAGTGTCTGATGTGCCCCATTTAGAATGCTCCAGTACATGATGGGCCCCATGGATGATGCTCCAGTGTATGATGGGCCAATATAATGCTCCATATATAATGGGCCCAATTTATAATGCTCCAGTGTATAATGGGCCCCGTATATGCTACTCCAATGTCTGATGGGCTCCATTTAGAATGCTCCAGTATATGATGGGCCCCATGGATGATGCTCCAGTCTATGATGGGCTAATATAATGCTCCATATATAATGGGTCCCATTTATAATGCTCCAGTGTATAATGGGCCCCTTATATGCTGCTCCAGTGTCTGATGTGCCCCATTTAGAATGCGCCAGTATATGATGGGCCCCATGGATGATGTACCAGTGTATGATGGGCCAATATAATGCTCCATATATAATGGGTCCCATTAATAATGCTCCAGTGTATAATGGTCCCCGTATATTATTATTATTATTATTTATATAGCGCCATTGATTCCATGGTGCCTTACATGAGAAGGGGTTACATACAGATTACAGATATCACTTACAGTAAACAAACTAACAATGACAGACCGATATAGAGGGGAGAGAGGACCCTGCCCTTGCGGGCTTACATTCTACAGGATGGTGGGGAAGGAGACAGTAGGTTGGGGGGTTGCAGCAGCTCCAGTGATGATGAGGCGGTAGCTCCAGTAGTGGTGTGGAGGCAGCGGGGATCATTGCAGGCTGTAAGCTTTCCTGAAGAGATGGGTTTTCAGGTTCCGTCTGAAGTATCCGAGTGTGGTTGATAGTCGGACGTGTTGGGGCAAAGAATTCCAGAGGATGGGGGCTATTCGGGAGAAGTCTTGGAGGCGATTAGGTGAGGAGCGAATAAGTGTGGAGGAGAGAAGGAGGTCTTGGGAGGATCGGAGATTACGTGAGGGAAGATATCGGGAGATTAATTCAGAGATATATGGAGGAGACAGGTTATAGATGGCCTTGTAGTTCAGTATTAGTAATTTGAATTGGTTACGCTGATGGAGTGGGAGCCAGTGGAGAGATTTGCAGAGGGGAGAAGCGGAGGAGTAGCAAGGAGAGAGATGAATTAGTCAGGCAGCAGAGTTAAGGATGGACTGGAGAGGTGCGAGAGTGTTAGCAGGGAGGCCACAGAAAAGGATGTTGCAGTAGTCGAGATGGAAGATAATGAGGGCATGCACAAGCATTTTAGTAGAGTGAGGGTTGAGGAAGGGACGGATTCTGGAAATATTTTTGAGCTGGAGGCGGCAGGATGTGGAGAGAGCTTGGATGTGCGGTTTGAATGACAGTGCAGAGTCAAGGGTTACTCCAAGGCAGCGGACCTCCAGTATGAGGGAAAGAGTGATGTTGTCAATTGTTATAGATAGGTCAGGTAAGGAAGATCTGTGAGATGGGGGAAAGATGATCAGTTCAGATTTGTCCACATTCAGTTTGAGGAAGCGGGAGGAGAAGAAAGAGGATATGGCTGATAGACACTCCGGGATTTTGGAGAGCAGAGAGGTAACATCTGGGCCAGAGAGGTAGATCTGAGTATCATCGGCGTAAAGGTGCTACTGGAATCCGTGGGACTTTATGAGTTGCCCCAGGCCAAGTGTATAGATTGAGAAGAGTAGGGGTCCTAGAACCAAGTTTTGGGGGACTCCAACAGAGAGAGGGTGGGATGAGGAGGTAGTGTTGGAGTGGGAGACGCTGAATGTGCAGTTGGAGAGTTATGATTTGATCCAGGATAGGGCGAGGTCTTATAATGTTCCAGTATATGTAGGGACCCATGGATGATGCTCCAGTGTATGATGGGCCAATATAATGCTCCATATATAATAGGCCCCATTTATAATGCTCCAGTGTATAATGGGCCCGATATATGATGCTCAAGTGTATGATGGGCCCCATATATAATAATCCAGTGTATAATGCTCCTCATATATTGCTCCAAACATTAAAAAAAATGAAATACCTCTCCTCCCTGGGCACTGCTCTACTCTGGACTCCTCAGCGTCGCCATCTTCCAACTCTCTGCCCTTGGACTGTTCAGGCAGAGGGCGTACAGACGTGACGTCATCGTTCTCTCTGACCTGAATGTCACTGTCAGGAAACGCGGATGACGTCACAGCGGTGGAGCAGAGAGAAGTAAGTATTGCAAGTGCTGGGGCCCTGAGCAAGCAGGGGGGCCCACTCGTGGGCGACGGCACTGGCACAGGGCCCCTTATAGTACGCCGGTGTGTCTGACGGCGAGTGGGCCCCCGCACTGTCAGAGACACTTTTGCGTACTATGAGGGGGCCCTGTGCCAGAGCCGTCGCCCACGAGTGGGCCCCCCACCTGCTCAGGGAATTGGCACTTGCGCGGGTGCGCCAGGTGCTGATGCCGGCCCTGGGGGGGACAGCCCAGTTAGGGAGGTGGAAAAACTGGCATATGTTGAGGTGTAGGCTGGACGTTCAGCAGCTGCAAATCGAGGAATTGGAGAAGTCGGAGGAAGAGGAGGACAAAGCGAGCTATTTTGCTGGCAACCTATGTGTCATCAGGGGAAGGTGGTACAAAAGCCTTTGAAACCCAGGCATGGTTCATTTTTATGAAGGTGAGATCACCAACATTTTAGGTCGACAGCCGGGTCCTTCTTTCTGTCAGGATTGATCCCGCTGCACTGAAGACTCTGATAGCACACTACCAACAGGGCAAGCGAGCTCCTGTAAGGCATAGTGTGCCAATTCAGGCCAGGTGTCCAGTTTACAGGCCCAGTAATCAAAGAGGAATGACCTGTGAGGGAGAACATCGATAGGGGAGGAGAGGTAATTTTGAACCATAGTTGACAACTGCTGTCTCCTGTCTGTTGCAATCGATTCAGTATTACCAGTCGTGTGAGCTTTACTCGAGAAATCAGTCCACAACCTTTTCATGAAACCCCTGTCTCCAACGCCACTTCGGCTGTGTGCACCACAAACACCTCTTCCGTTTCGCCCAGTACGGCTCGTGGTAGAACCTGCACCACTGCTGTGTGCTGGGAATGCCTCTAACAAATGGTTTACCAGAGTTGCTTGTTTATTCGCCAACATTAGCTCTAGGTTCTCTTGTGGCATGATGTTCTGTAATTTCCCTTTATAGCGTGGATCGAGGATGCTGGCCAACCAGTAGTCGTCATCCTTCATAATTTTGGCAATGCGGGGGTCCCTTTTTAGGATCCGCAAGACATAATCACACATGTGGGCGCCAATGTTCCAGGTGTCAATGATGCACTGACAGTGGTAGGTGGAGGAGCACTTTCTGCCAAATCCACATCCCTCCAGTCACGCACAAATCCTGTACCTGACCTTGGCAAGCCAACATTTTCTCTTGCCCCCTAAGAAGCATCCTCCTCCCCAAAATAATCATCCCCCTCATCCTCCACCTCCTCTTCCTCTTCTTCCTCCACCTCGTCCAGGACAGTTCCCTGAGCAGACAATGCCTGACTGTCAATAAGGCTTCCCTCCTCCTCCTCTTCCTCCTCCGCTACAGACGCCTGATCCTTAATGTGCGTCAAAGTTTGCATGAGCAGACGCATAAGTGGGATGCTCATGATTATGATGGCGTCGTCTGTGCTTACCAGCCATGTGCATTCCTCAAAACACTGAAGGACTTTACAGAGGTCTTTCAGCTTTGACCACTACACACCCGACAACTCGATGTCGCCCTCAAACTGCCTGCCCGTATATCCTCCCAAAAATGCATTACAGCCTGCCTCTGTTCGCACAGCCTCTCAACCATATGCATGGTGGAGTTCCATCTTGTTGCAACGTCTATGATTAGGCGGTGCTTGGGGAAGTGGAGCGATCGCTGCAGCCTCCGCATACGACTGGAGTCTGCGGGCGAGCGACGGATGTGCGAGCACAGTCTTCGCACCTTATGGAGCAGGGCTGTTAACTCCGGATAATTATTTAGGAAGCACTGCACCACCAGGTTCAAGGTGTGAGCCAGGCAAGGAATGTGTCTGAGTTTGCCAGGGCTATGGCCGCCACAAAATTACGGCCGTTATCACTGACTACCTTGCCTGGCGCAAGATGTAGACTGCCCAGCCATGACTCAGTTTCTCTCTGCAAGTAGTCAGCCAGTACCTCCACGGTGTGTCTGTTGTCGCCCAAGGACATCATCTTTAAAGCAGCCTGCTGACGCTTACCAATAGCTGTTGGATAGAGGGACACCTCGTGTGCAACACACGCAGCTGCGGATGGAGTGCTCGTGCAACTGCGCTCTGTAGTCGAGCTTTCGCTACGGGAGGAGGAGGAGGGTCGAACGCCTACAGCCAACTATTGCCTATACCGTGGGCTAGGCAGCACTGTCCCACCGCTGCTGTCCCTGTGGACCCTGCATCCACCACATTAACCCAGTGCACAGTGATGGACACGTAACGGCCCTGGCCATGCCTACTGGCCCATGCATCTGTTGTGAGGTGCACCTTTTAACTCACTGATTGTTTGAGTGCATGGACACGCTGTGCTGCGCTTTCAACCAAACAGAAGGGCATCATCTCTAATGAGATCAGTATGGCAATGTAGGCGTTCAAAGCCAGTGTACGCGGATGAGAGGATGAGTACTTTCTTGTCCTACTCAGAGTGTCTGCTAGGGTGAGCTGGACTTGAGAGCTGCATATGAGTGAACTAGCGGTGGACATGACGGACTGAGAGGGGGTTGGTGATGGTGATGGTGGTGGTGGTGGTGGTGATGGCCTAGATTCAGTCTTTTGTTGCAAAAACATTGTGATTCCCTGACTGCTTTTGACTCGCGACGACACCTCAAAATTTCTTGCTGGTGGTGTGCTAACCGGTGTGCTTACAGTGGGGGAAGCGATGGAGCGTTGCTGGCTTCCTTCAGTCGGAGCAGGTGCACATGTGCTACCAGAGGTTTTGCAGTCTGTCCACCCTTGCAAGTGCATGTTGATTAAATGTCTAAGCATGCAACTGGTATTCAAATTTCGGAGATTTTTCCCTCGGCTAAAGGTCCTTCCGCACTTCTTACAGATAATGTTGGCCTCATCAATAGGATTTTGGTCAAGAAAGTGCCACACTGCACTCTTCCTACTATGGTATAAATTTTCAGGGCTTGCACGCTGTGCTAATTTGACCATCTGGCCAAGCTGTCCTGCAACTCTTTTTGTTTTTTTAACACATTTTTGGACTGCAACGGGCCTGCCGGATAACCGCTGCTGCAATGTCGATGCCTGCTGCGGATCGTTCTCCTCTTCTGAGATATTGCCAGTGGCACCCTCTTCCCCCAATGGATGCCAATCCGGGTCAACAACTGGGTCATCCATCACCTCCTTTTCAATTTCATCTGCACCTTCCTCTGTGTCACCGTGTAAGGTGATATAGTATGCGAGAAGGGGCACCTGAGTTTCATCAGGGTCAGATTCTGGCTCAGTGGACAGCAAGGACAATGTGGTGCTGTGGGTGAATGTACCAGCAGAATCATCTAGCAGTGGCTGTGCATTAGTGCACTCCATGTCAGATTCATGTTGGACTGGGGAATTTAGGATTTGACTTGATAATCCAGGCATGGTATGTGAAAAGAGCTCCATGGAGTAATCTGAAGTGTGGCCTGCCGCATCCTTCACTTTTGTTGGGGTGAAGGACATAAGGAAAGGTGTTGTTCCTGACCAGGAGCCTGCACTGATGACTCAGTGGTTGCATTTTTTGAAACTTCAGAAGAGGAGGCGATAGAGCTGGAGGCTGTTTCGGCAATGTAAGCCAAAACCTGTTCCTGATGCTCTGGCTTTAAAAGCGGTTTACCTACTCCCAGAAAAGGGAGCCTTCCAGGCCTTCTTGAGCCAGACGATGACTCCAGCTCAAAAACTCCTGCCTTAGGTGCTATTGTGCTTTTGGAACTTCCAGCAGATGCACACCACCACCATCAGTACCAGCTGGCCCCCCACGCCCACGTCTGCAGCCTCTTCCACCATACTTCCTCTTTTTTGGGAAAATGTACCCAAAATACCAGCAGATATATGGTACTGTATCAGAAGCGTACAGCTGTATACAGTCTAGGGATAAATGTAAATCTCCGTATATTTCAGGAGTCAGACACAGACGTTCTCAGGCTCAGTATGGATTAGACAAGAAAATAAAAAGCTGAAAAAGGGTACTGTATCACAAGCATACACCTGTATACAGTGTTGGGGTAATTTTAAATCTCCGTATATATTTCTGGAGTAACAGACAGACGCTCACGGCTCAGTATGGATTAGACCTCAATATAAAAAGCTGAAAAGGGTACTGTATCACCAGATATCAGGTATATATAGTATAGTGAAAATATTGTTAATCACCGTATATATTTCAGGAGTCAGACACAGACGCTCTCAGGCTCAGTATGGATTAGACAAGAATATAAAAAGCTGAAAAAGGGTACTGTATCACCAGATACCAGGTGTATATAGTATAGTGAAAATATTGTAAATCTCCGTATATACTTCAGGAGTCACACACAGACGCTCTCTGGAGCAGTATGGATTAGACCAGAATATAAAAGGCAGAAAAAGGGGTACTGTATCACCAGATACCAGGTGTATATAGTATAGTGAAAATATTGTAAATCTCCGTATATATTTCAGGAATCAGACACAGACGCTCACAGGCTCAGTATGGATTAGACAAGAATATAAAAAGCTGAAAAAGGGTACTGTATCACAAGCGTACAGCTGTATACAGTCTAGGGGTAATTGTAAATCTCCGTATATATTTCAGGAGTCAGACACAGACGCTCTCAGGCTCCATATGGATTAGACAAGAATATAAAAAGCTGAAAAAGGGTACTGTATCACCAGATAACAGGTATATATAGTATAGTGAAAATATTGTAAATCTCCTTATATATTTCAGGAGTCAGACACAAACGCTCTCAGGCACAGTATGGATTAGACAAGAATATAAAAAGCAGAAAAAGGGTAATGTATCAGAAGATTACAGCTGGATACAGTCTAGGGGTTATTGTGAATCTCCATATATATTTCCGGAGTAACAGACAGACGCTCACAGGCTCAGTATGGATTAGACCAGAAAATAAAAAGCAGATCTGCAAGAAATTCTCACACATGTGGGCCAATGTTCCAGGTGTCAATGATGCACTGACAGTGGTGGGTGGACGAGGACTTTCTGCCAAAAGAGATACTGTATCACAAGTGTACAGCTGTATACAGTCTAGGGGTAATTTTAAATCTCCGTATATATATCCGGAGTAACAGACAGATGCTCACAGGCTCAGTATGGATTAGACCAGAATATAAAAAGTAGAAAAAGGGTAATGTATCAGAAGCGTACAGCTGTATATAGTGTTGGGGTAATTTTAAATCTCCGTATATATATTTCCGGAGTAACAGACAGACGCTCACAGGCTCAGTATGGATTAGACCAGAATATAAAAAGAAGAAAAAGGGTAATGTATCAGAAGATACCAGGCGTATACAGTGTAGGGGTAATTGTAAATCTCTGTATATATTTCCGGAGTAACAGACAGACGCTCACAGGCTCAGTATTGATTTGACCTGAATATAAAAAGCAGAAAAAGGGTACTGTATCACAAGCGTACAGCTGTATACGGTGTTAGGGTAATTTTAAATCTCCGTATATATTTCTGGAGTAACAAACAGACGCTCACAGGCTCAGTATGGATTTGACCAGAATATAAAAAGAAGAAAAAGGGTACTGTATCAGAAGCGTACAGCTGTATACAGTGTTGGGGTAATTTTAAAACTCTGTATATATTTCCGGAGTAACAGACAGACTCTCACAGGCTCAGTATGGATTAGACCAGAATATAAAAAGCAGAAAAAGGGTACTGTATCACAAGCGTACAACTGTATACAGTGTTGGGGTAATTTTAAATCTCTGTATATATTTCCGGAGTAGCAGACAGACGCTCACAAGCTCAGTATAGATTAGACCAGAATATAAAAAGCAGAAGAAGGGTTCTGTATCACCAGATACCAGGTGTATATAGTATAGTGAAAAAATTGTAAATCTCCGTATATATTTCCGGAGTAAAAGACAGATGCTCACAAGCTCAGTATGGATTAGACCAGAATATAAAAAGCAGAAAAAGGGTACTGTACCACCAGATACCAGGTGTATATAGTATAGTGAAAAAATTGTAAATCTCCATGTATATTTCTGGAGTCACACACAGATAGTCAGCATGTATTTGTCCGTGATACCAGACGGTACACGGTTCTGTGTGAGGAGCGTACAGCTCTATACGGTGTGGGAAAAAATGAACGCTCGGTAACTGTGCAGAAAAAAAGAATAAAAGTTTTAGTGCTGTGTAAAAAGCAGTCTGCACAGCAGTGTACACACAGCAATACAGCTAGCAGGCAGCCTATTAACCAGCTCTGCTGCTGCACACAACAAAATCCTCCCCTGTCACTGCACACTAACTGTACAGCACAATTGCTATCAGCACAAGCACAGAATCACTTTTTTTTCCTGCCTAACTCTCTCCCTACTGAGAACTGTAGTGTTGTTGTGCAGATGAAGGGAACTCCAGAATGCCACACAGAGATGCTGGATGGTTGGTTTAAACAGCCATACTTTATTTTCCGTTCCTCTCCCTCGCTCCCCTTACGCAGGACTTCCCTCTCCTGCCTTGTCTCCTCCTCCCCATTACATCATCGTTACTAGGCAGAAACTGAAACAAGGATAACAGCAAACCAATCACAGATATAGTAACAACATCACATCTCTCCTCTTCTCACCAAACAAAACAACATTAGAACTGGATAACGGTCCAAAAGTTCACAGTAGTACGAAGGTTTTTTGTTTTTTTTTACTGCAGAACATAGTCCAAGAGGTGGGCTGGCGGTCTACGATTTGCCCTCGCTGGATAGAGGTGAGACATCACAGTCCCAGATGAACTTTCTGAGTCCCCTGAGGTATCCTCCCTTGGAACTGCTGAGCTCTGGGGATCCGGCAGGACGTCATCGCTATCTGCCTCATCTGTTTCTGGGACATAGTCGCAAAGTTTTTTAAAATGGGACACGTTCCTTGTGACCTGGCGACCGTGATCTTGAGCAGTAACCATGGTGCCTTTGACTTGTGTGACCTGAAAGGGTTCAGGATAGTATTGTGATGCAAACTTGTCACTAGGTCTTAGCCTTTTTACCAGGACCCAATCTCCCACCAATACTTCCGGTGGCTTGCAACGATGACTGCTCTTATCTGCATACCTCTTCATCTTCTGTTTGGACATGGCATCCTTAGTAGCAATTGGGGTTTGAACAGGGCTCAGCGGAACGCTCGGGAGTTTGACACGCATAGGCCTGTTGAACAGCGCAGTGGCAGGTGGTATCCCAGTAGTAGAATGGGGTGTAGCTCTGTACTGTCTAAGAAATCTGTGTAACTCTTGCAGTAAATCCTTGTGCTCCATGGTAGCGATCCTCAAAGTTTTGTTGATTGATTGCATGAACCGTTCCACTTCACCATTGGCCTGAGGCCAGTAAGGAGTTATTTTCCTGTGAGTGAAACCAAGATAGGTTGCGAATGATCGAAAGTCTGTGCTATTAAAAGGTGGTCCATTGTCGGACTTCACTGTTTCCGGTATGACATATGCCGAGAAGATCTTGTCTAATTTTGGTATAACAGCCCTGGCAGAGGTTATCGACACATGTTCAATGACTGGGAACCTCGAATAGTCATCCATGACAACCAGCAGATAGGAGTGATCCGGTAAAACACAGAAGTCAACACTAACAGCAGACCACGGGCCCTCTGGCAGGGGTGTCATTTGTAAGGGTGCGCGTCTATGGTCAATTGTAGTTGCTTGGCAAGGTATGCAAGTTTCTATGAGTGCCTCTACTTTTTTGTCTAGTCCTGGAAACCAGACTTTCTCTCTCAGTAATTGCTTTGTTTTCACCACCCCTTGATGAGCCTCGTGGGCCAGATCCAGTACTCTGCTTTGAAATTTCTGGGGTATCACCAGCCGATTGTTACGCAACAGTAGATTTGAATCAGACACGGAGAGATCATGTCGTGCATTAAAGAAGGCTGTCAAGTAGGTTGTTTGATCCAGTGTTTGGAGGCGGGCTTCAGCAAGAAAATTGATCCAATTTTTAGATCGAACAGTCTCTATAACTAACTGAAGTTGGTGATCGGAATCCACCGTTTGTTGTATTTCCTCCATAGTCATAGCTTTTGGCACAGAATGTGCAACAATAAAATTGATATGTTCCTCTGCAAGGATAGTTGCTGGGATGTCGTCCTTGGTAGTATGTGGTGTTGGGTGTCTCGAAAAGTAGTCTGCCGGATTACCAGCTCCTGCCTCGTATCTCAACCGAAACTGGTAGTTCTGTAGGCGGAGCAACCAGCGTTCAAGTCGTGGGGGAGGCTTTGAAGAATGTTTGTTGAAAAGCGGAATGAGCAGTTTGTGGTCACTTATCACTGTGAAGTTATGTCCCATAAGGTACAGATGAAAATGAAGGCATCCCCACACAACCGCAAGAGCTTCCCTTTCAGTTTGTGAATAGCGTTGTTCTGTCTCTGTTAAGGCTTTGCTTGCATAGGAAATGGTAGAAACGTTGCCTTCTTTGGACACTTGTGTGACAATTGCACCCAGGCCCACCGGACTAGCGTCCACGATCAGCTCTGTGGACTTTAGAGGGTCAAAATAGGCCATGACGGTTTCGCCAGTCAGACCGGACTTCATCGAGTCGAATGCTGCTTGGTGTTCAGTATTCCATGTCCAAGGAGTGTCTTTTCGTGAGTAGTCGCAGGGGTTCGGAGACCGTGGCCAGATCAGGCATAAATCGCCCACAGTACGTGACTAGTCCTAGAAAACTGCGAACCTCTGACACATTTTGAGGTTGGCTAGCTGACTTTATGGCAGAAACTTTCTGAGGATCTGCTGAAACTCCTTGCTCCGAAAAGATATATCCAAAGAAGCTTAATGACTTTTGGTTAAACTCACATTTTGACGGATTGACAGTTAGATTGCAGGCTTGCAGTCTCTGAAACACTTGCTCTAAGTGACTGTCATGCTCCTCTTGGGTTGTACCATATATAAGAATGTCATCACTGAAGTTTAGAACTCCTGCTATTCCAGATAGAACCTGACTGATAACATTCTGAAATATTTCTGCCGCAGATGAGATACCAAAGTTCAACCTCTTGAATCGTCGTAAGCCCACATGGGTACTAAAAGTTGTAATGTACCTGGAATCTGGATGCAACTCAAGTTGATGATAACCTGATTTTAAATCAATTTTAGAAAATACTTTTGCTCCATTCAGGTCTGTGATAATGTCATCAATAGTGGGCGTGATGTGCCTTTCTCTTTGAATAGCCAAATTGGCATGCCGCATATCCACACATAGCCGGATTTTACCAGGCTGCTTTGGTTTTGGTGCAACAACAATGGGCGATACCCAAGGAGTCGGGCCTTCAACTCGTTCAACAACATCAGACGCTTCCAGATCTTGCAGTTCTTGCTCCACAAGTTTGCGGACATGAAATGGGATGCGCCTGTGAGGTTGAACAGACGGCTGTATTGACTGGTCAATATGCAATTTTATCTGAACGTCTTTTAGCTTACCGAGACCTTTAAAGAGATTGGGGTATCTTTGCATGATGTGTTGGGCCGAAGGACCTGTGACGCTATTGACCAGGTTGACCAGACCCAGAGATATAGCACTCCTGCAGCTGAGAAGCGTGTCTGCGGAGCACTCTACTACATATACAGTGTCGGTGATGGACTTCCGTTAGCTGCAAGTTCTGACTGAAATTTGCCACACAGGGGTAGTGCAGATGCTAAACCATAAGGAAAAATCTTTAGGCTAGTTCTTTGTAGAGCAGGTCTGTTCGGGAGTCGGCTATAGACTGCACGGCTGATGACGTTTACTGCTGCCCCCGTGTCTACTAGGGCTTCCACCGGACTACCATTTATCAGGATAAGTCGCCTTGGACTGGTAAGTGCATGCAGTGTTTGAGATCCCTCTGCAGTCACTGAGAATAGATAAGTACTGTGAGACTCGTCAGTAAGCTGCAGCGTTTGGATTTTCTGTGACCTGGGTTGTACTGTGGGATGAGGGGATTGTGGTTTGGATCTACACACTTTTGCAAAATGATTTTGTTTTCCACAATTATGGCAGGTCCCCCTTTTGCTGGGCAGACATTCTGGTGAGGATACGACCCTCCGCAGTTGTAGCAAGTTGCCCCCTGCATACGAGGCACAGGCGGTCTCTGTGTCAGCTTTGCTATACAAGATGGTGTTTCCGCCTCGCACTCAATGTTCTCTATGAGTTTAGCTTGTTTTTCGGCGGTATCATTTACACGTGCTGTTTCAAGCAGTTTTGCTAAAGTCATGGTGGAATCTCTGAGTGCTTGTCTCCGTAACTTAGAGGAGATGCAGCCTTGTAAAATCTGCATTTGGATCTCTTTGTCGACATCTGCAAATTCACAGTAAGCTGCAAGGTGCCGTAGTCGGACATGATATTCATCAATGCTTTCTGTTGCTGACTGCTTTAATTGTCTAAACTTGAAGATTTCAAATGCTGCATTTCTGTGTGGGGAGAAATACTTGCTTAATGCTGCCTTACTGAGCTCATAGTCTTTGTCTTCTCCTGTATTAGGCAGAGTAGTGAAGATATCATAGACTTGTTCCCCTGCATAATGTAATAGCATGGCTTTCTTCCTGGTATCATCTGATATGTTCATGGCTTGTAGGAATATATCAAAATGCTTCAGCCATTTCTCCCAACATGCTGCTAGGTTAGCTGGGGACTGATGCACATCAAAAGCAGGGAAGGCAGGTAAACAGGCCATTGTTGTAGAGCTGAAATACCTTTAGCTGATGATGAACGCTTCCTCGTCGCCAGTTGTAGTGTTGTTGTGCAGATGAAGGGAACTCCAGAATGCCACACAGAGATGCTGGATGGTAGGTTTAAACAGCCATACTTTATTTTCCATTCCTCTCCCTCGCTCCCTTACCCAGGACTTCCCGCTCCTGCCTTGTCTCCTCCTCCCCATTACATCATCGTTACTAGGCAGAAACTGAAACAAGGATAACAGCAAACCAATCACAGATATAGTAACAACATCACAAGAACCAGCGGCAGCAACCTCTCCCTACGCTAAGATCGGCAAAAGTAAAATGGCGGTCAGGGCTTTTATAGCCACAGTGATGCCACACAAAGCAAGCCAATCACTGCACTGCCCTTCTCTAAGATGGTGGTGGCCGCTGCCCATGTCACCTCGTTGCCCACAGTGTGCGTCCTTGCTCATTGGCTGAGAAAAGGCGCCTGCAAGCATTATGGGAAAACCGACTCTGGCGCTCGGGTCGACGACTGCATTGCCGACCTCACGCTATGGTCGGGTTTCGCTCGGTGAAACCCGGCTTTGGCGAAAGTCGGTGATTTTTGTATCTGACCGACTTGTTTCGCTCAACTCTACTGTGGCCTGATTGTAGATCTCCATGAAGTACTTCCTCAAGCCATTTAAATATGCTTCCACCATAACCCATTGGTTGGTATAAGGAGAAGGGGAGGGGCTAAGTATATCCATAGAAGACTACAGAGTCCATGCTTAGTTAACTTCGCATAACCGATTCCATATTTGACACTAGAGGCCCAAGAGAGGACTGTATCACTTGTGCATGTATCACCCTCAGTGACCTTCATGATATAATCCGATGTCATGGATCAAGCAGATAAATCGTGCAGGCATCACCCTCTGTGGATCATGTCACATGATCCTTTGACGTGATGTGGAGCTTAGTGTTTGCTGCATGGTTTTTTTTTGCATTTCTCTGGATCAACATGTTAGGCTATGGGTTGAACTAGATGGACTTAAGGTTCTCTTTCAACCTTAACCCCTTCCCGACCCATGACGCCGACGTCGGCGTCATGAAAACCTGTGCCATCCCGACCCATGACGCCGACGTAGGCGTCATGCTATAAATCATGTTACTGCGGGTCGGGGGTCCGGGGTCACTGAAAGGTCACCCGACCCGCAGTAACAGGACCCTTACTGCATCACCACGGGGGGGTTGGCTTAACCCCCACGTGGCCACGATCGCTCTGATTGGCTGTTAAAAGTGAAACTGCCAATCAGAGCGATTTGTAATATTTCACCAATGAAACTGGTGAAATATTACAATCCAGCCATGGCCGATGCTGCAATAGCATCTGCCATGGCTGGAGACTGAGAACCGACCCCCCCACACCATGTCACGGCGGTGATCGGCCGCCGCCATCGAAAGATGGCAGCGATCGGTCACCGCCGTCGCTGTCTGCTCCCCTGCTCCTGCGATCACCCCCCCTCACCTTCCGATCCCCCCCTTCACCTTCCGACGTCCCCTACTCACCTCTCCCGGTCCACCGATGTCCCTGGATCCGTCCCGGCGGCTGCCCGGGATTCTTCATGGGCGCCGCCATCTTGGAAAATGGCTGGCGCATGCGCAGTGCGCCCGCCGGCCGGCGCATGCGCAGTGCGCCCTCCATTGTAAAAAAATTTATTTTGATCACTGTGATAAACTGTCACAGTGATCAAAATAAAAAAAGTAAATGAACCCCCCCCCGTCATAGGTAGGGACAAATAATAAAAAAAAGAATTTTTTTTTTTTTTCCTAGCGGATTTTGCTGCTGATCCGCAGCTGATATTGCTGCGGATCCGCGGCGGATATCGCGGCTGATCCGCGGCGGATTTCGCGGCGGATCCACGGCTGATTTCGCTGCTGATCCGCGGCGGATTTCGCTGCGGATCCGCGGCGGATTTCGCTGAGGATCCGCGGCGGATATCGCTGCTGATCCGCGGCAGATTTTGCTGCTGATCCGCGGCGGATTTCGCTGCTGATCCGCGGCGGATTCGCTGCTGATCCGCGGCTGATTTCGCTGCTGATCTGCGGCGGATTTCGCTGCGGATCCGCGGCTGATTTCGCTGCGGATCCGCGGCTGATTTCGCTGCTGATCCGCGGCGGATTTCGTTGCTGATCCGCAACTGATTTTGCTGCTGATTCGCGGCGGATCCGCGGCAGATTTCGCTGCTGATCCGTGGCGGATTTCTCTGCTGATCCGTGGCGGATTTCGCTGCGGATCCGCTACTGATTTCGCTGCGGATCCGCGACTGATTTCGCTGCGGATCTGCGACTGATTTCGCTGCGGACACGCGACTGATTTCGCTGCGGATCCACAGCTGATTTCGCTGCTGATCCGCGGCGGATTTCGCTGCTGATCCGCAACTGATTTCGCTGCTGATCCGCGGCGGATTTCGCTGCTGATCCGCGGCGGATTTCTCTGCTGATCCGCGGCGGATTTCGCTGCGGATCCGCTACTGATTTCGCTGCGGATCCGCGACTGATTTTGCTGCGGATCCACGGCGGATTTCGTTGCTGATTCGCGGCGGATTTTGCTGCTGATCCGCGACTGATTTTGCTGCTGATTCGCTGCGGATCCGCGGCGGATTTCGCTGCTAATTCGCGGCGGATTTCGCTGCTGATCCGCGGCGGATTTCGCTGCTGATCCGTGGCGGATTTCGCTGCTGATCCGCGGCGGATTTCGCTGCTGATCCGCGGCGGATTTCGCTGCGGATCCGCTACTGATTTCGCTGCGGATCCGCGACTGATTTCGCTGCGGATCCGCGACTGATTTCGCTGCGGATCCGCGACTGATTTCGCTGCGGATCCGCGGCGGATTTCGTTGCTGATCCGCGGCGGATTTTGCTGCTGATCCGCGACTGATTTTGCTGCTGATTCGCTGCGGATCCGCGGCGGATTTCGCTGCTGATTCGCGGCGGATTTCGCTGCTGATCCGCGGCGGATTTTGCTGCTGATCCGCGGCAGATTTTGTTGCTGATCCGCGACTGATTTTGCTGCGGATCCGCGGCTGATTATCTGCTGATTCATCTGCGCTAGCGGGTATAGCATAACGCGATCGCGTTATGCTATACCGTTACCAGCCGGTCAACGCTACGTGTTGAACGGGCTGGTAAAACGCAATATGAACCCAGCCTTAGGGTTAGAACTAGGGTTAGGGTTAGCATTAGGGTTAAGGTTAGAATTACGGTTAGGGTTGGAATTTGAGTTAGGGTTGGAATTAGGGTTAGGGTTGGAATTAGGGTTAGGCTTGTAGTTAGGTTTATGGTTAGAGTTGGGATTAGGGTTAGGGGTGTGTTGGGGTTAGGGTTATGATTAGGGTTTGTATTAGGGTTAGGTGTGTGTAGGGGTTAGGGTTGGGGTTAGGTGTGTGTTGGGGTTAGTGTTGGAGTTAGAATTGAGGGGTTTCCACTATTTAGGCACATCAGGGGGTCTCCATACGCGACATGGCGCCACCATTGATTCCTGCAAATTTTGCGTTCAAAAAGTCAAACAGTGCTCCCTTTATTCCAAGCCCCGACGTATGCCCAAATAGTGGTTTATCCCCACATATGAGGTATCAGCGTACTCGGGAAAAATTGCACAACAACTTTGGGGGTTCTAATTTCTCCTGTTAACATTGGGAAAAAAAATTGGGGACTAAAAATTATTTTTGTGGAAAAAAATGATTTTATATTTTCACGGCTCTGCGTTATAAACTTCTGTGAAGGACTTGGAGATTCAAAGTGCTTATCACACATCTATAGGAGTTCCTTGGGGGATCTAGTTTCCAAAATGGGGTCACTTGTGGGGAGTTTCTACTGTTTAGGCACATCAGGGACTCTGCAAACGTAACATGACGCCCGAAGACCATTCCATCAAGTGGGCATTTCAAAACGTCACTACTTCCCATCCGAGCCCCGACGTGTGCCCATACAGTAGTTTTCTCCCACATATGGGATATCAGCATACTCAGGACAAATTGGACAACAACTTTTGGGGTATAATTTCTCATGTTACCCTTGGGAAAATAAAAAAATTGGGGACTAAAAGATCCTGATTGTGGAAAAAATATGATTTTTTTATTTTCATGCCCGGGCGTTATAAACTTCTGTGTAGCCCTTGGTTGGTTCAAAGTGCTCACCACACATCTAGATAAGTTCTTTGCGGGGTCTAGTTTCCTAAATGGGGTCACTTGTGGGGAGTTTCTACTGTTTAGGCACATCAGGGGCTCTGCAAACGTAACAAGATGCCCGCAGACCATTCCATCAAGTCGGCATTTCAAAGCGTCACCACATCCCTTCCGAGCCCTGACGTGTGCCCAAACAGTGGTTCCCCCCCACATATGGGGTACTAGCGTACTCAGGACAAACTGGACAACAACTTTTGGGGTGCAATTTCTCCTGTAACCATTGTGAAAATAAAAAACAGTGGGCTAAAAAATCATTTTTTGAGAAAAAAAATGATTTTTTATTTTCACGGCTCTGCGTTATAAACTTCTGTGAAGCACCTGGGGGTTCAAAGTGCTCACTATGCATCTAGATAAGTTCCTTAGGGCGTCTAGTTTCCAAAATGGGGTCACTTGTGGGGGAGCTCCAATGTTTAGGCACACAGGGACTCTCCAAATGTGACATGGCAACCGCTAAATATTCCAGCATATTTTCCATTCAAAAAGTCAAATGGCGCTCCTTCCCTTCTGAGCCCTGCCGTGCGCCCAAACAGTGGTTTATGACCACATATGAGGTATCTGTGTACTCAGGAGAAATTGCCCAACAAATTTTAGGATCCAATTTATACTGTTGCCCATGTGAAAATGAAAAAAACTGAGGCTAAAAGAAAATTTTTGTGAAAAAAAAGTACTTTCTTTTTTTTACAGATCAATTTGTGAAGCACCTTGGGGTTCAAAGAGCTCACTATGCATCTAGATAAGTTCCTTAGGGGGTCTAGTTTCCAAAATGGGGTCACTTGTGGGGGAGCTCCAATGTGTTTAGGCACACAGGGACTCTCCAAATGCGACATGGCAACCGCTAAATATTCCAGCATATTTTCCATTCAAAAAGTCAAATGGCGCTCCTTCCCTTCTGAGCCCTGCCGTGCGCCCAAACAGTGGTTTATGACCACATATGAGGTATCTGTGTACTGAGGAGAAATTGCCCAACAAATTTTAGGATCCAATTTATACTGTTGCCCATGTGAAAATGAAAAAAACTGAGGCTAAAAGAAAATTTTTGTGAAAAAAAAGTACTTTCTTTTTTTTACAGATCAATTTGTGAAGCACCTTGGGGTTCAAAGTGATCACTATGCATCTAGATAAGTTCCTTAGGAGGTCTAGTTTCCAAAATGGGGTCACTTGTGGGGGAGCTCCAATGTTTAGGCACACAGGGACTCTCCAAATGTGACATGGCAACCGCTAAATATTCCAGCATATTTTCTATTCAAAAAGTCAAATGGCGCTCCTTCCCTTCTGAGCCCTGCTGTGCGCCCATACAGTGGTTTATGACCACATATGAGGTATCTGTGTACTCAGGAGAAATTGCCCAACAAATTTTAGGATCCATTTTATCCTGATGCCCATGTAAAAATGAAAAAATTGATGCTAAAAGAAAATTTTTGTTGGAAAAATTAAAATGTCCATTTTTTCCTTCCACGTTGCTTTAGTTCCTGTGAAGCACCTGAAGGGTTAATAATCTTCTTGAATGTAGTTTTGAGTAGCTTGAGGGGTGCAGTTTTTATAAAGGTGTCACTTTTGGGTATTTTCTGCCATATAGACCCCTCAAAGTGACTTCAAATGTAAGGTGGTCCCTAAAAAAAATGGTTTTGTAAATTTTGATGTAAAAAGGAGAAATCGCTGGTCAACTTTTAACCCTTATAACTTCCTAACAAAAAAAATGTTGTTCCCAAAATTGTGCTGATGTAAAGTAGACATGTGGGAAATGTTATTTATTAACTATTTTGTGCCACATAACTCTCTGGTTTAACAGAATAAAAATTAAAAATTTGAAAATTACAAAATTTTCAGAATTTTCGCCAAATTTCCATTTTTTCACAAATAAACGCAAAAATTATCGACCTTAATTTACCACTAACATGAAGCCCAATATGTCACGAAAAAACAATCTCAGAATCGCTAGGATCCGTTGAAGCGTTCCTGAGTTATTACCTCATAAAGGGACACTGGTCAGAATTGCAAAAAATGGCAAGGTCTTTAAGGTCAAAATAGGCTGGGTCATGAAGGGGTTAAATACTATGTTACTATGTCTGTCTCTCTTCATGCCAAGATTTTTAAGGCAGGAGAGGTATCATCTGCCCATACGTCATGCGTCACCTTACCCGCGATTTCAGTCACATGACAGAGTGACGTAGACCACACTGGCAATCACCGCTGCATGTTCCTATGAGATGAGGGAGACGTATGGATATTATGTCGATATGTGTCAATCACAATAGATTTTTTTTTCTGGTAAAAAATAAAGCCTGGTTGCCAAAAACAAGACAGACTCCATCCTACATATCGACTGCGTCTCTTTCTGCAGAATGAATTTGTCCCAATCACCCGTCTTCCTATTCTCCCTAATTACTTCCAAGACACAGAACGAAAGATCCCCAGCCTTTCCCAGATGATACTTCCAAATGTGACGGGATATTGGGGTATTCCTTTTGTGTCTTTCCCCCAAATGCTCACTGATGCATTTTCTCAACTCCCTCATCGTCTTCCCTATATAATTAAAGACATGTACAGGTAGCAAGGTATACAACCCCTGAGGTTCTACAATTAGCAAAATTCCTGATAAAGTATCTTTATCCAGTAGGTGCACTAACAAAATCAGACATGGCGGAATCCAATTGCAGAAAGAACATCCTACACACCTGAAAGGGCCACAAGTCCTCCTGTCTAACCAAGTACCCTCTGCTTAGGTCTATTATAGTGACTATGCACTAAACAGTCTTTTAATGAATGACCTTTTTTGAAAGTTATATTGGGGTTTCTAGTAATGACATCCGCTAGATCATTATCAGCTCTAATGATGCCCCAGTGCTTGTTAAGGATTCCAAAGGTTTGGTTGGCTTGACTCCTGTACCTTCTATGCCCTATTTACCTCTCTTGACCTTCCATTATGAGCAAGGTTTGATAAAGACCCAGGATAGGGTTGAAACGTTACCTTATACCCTGGAATATCTTGCTTTTTCAACTGCAGTGAAACATTATTTTTGTGATTGAAATAAATCCTCCTTTTCTGCAATTAAATGAGACTTCGAGTGCGACTGTTTATCTCTTAGATTACGTTTTGTGGAATAATCCCACGTTCAGTCTGCACATTCTATAGCAAGAGAGCGCGTCTTTTCATTTACTACTTTGATCTGCTACTTCAGGAGAGCCTGTTGCCGCTTCTGTGAGGCAGTGGTGCAGAGCTTCCAGCTGATGTGGACGACGTGCTCTGAGATACCACATGGGAGATGGAGGATGAGGAGGAGGTGAAGAAACAGGTGTATGAGGTTTTGGAAACCCTGATAGAAATAAGGCAAGCAATCCTCGGCGTCAGTGGCACATGTTCCGTGCCAGGGTGTGACTCAGCCCCAGCCTCCCCATTTTTCACCAGTGTGCCATCAGAGAAATGTAATGTACCTGGCCACAAGTGCTTGTCCACGTGTTGGTTGTTAAGTGTACAGTTCAAGTAACTGCATTGGTAAGGGCACAGGTGATGTTCCTGGACACATGCTGGTACAAGGCGGGGACGCCACACAGGAAGAAATAGTGACGGCTGGGGTCCGAGTGCCAAGTGACGGCTGCCATCCTCCATGTCTAAAATACTAAACTACAACATTTCCACTGAAAGCATCCTGGAAATGTGACTGTTTAGCATTTTCTCCTGTGGGTGGGTGGCCGGGATTTTTCTTTTGTGTTCAAAGGCCTGGGGTAGGAACAGCTGAACTCCGTGCTGGGACAAGTTTTTGGAAGTGCCTGATGATGGTGCCTCAGAATGTGCAACGAAAGGTGCAGGGCAGAATGCATATGCGCCAGTGTCATAGAAGAACTTAGCACAGGTGAAGAGGCAGTGTTGTCACCTGCTGACACCAATCGTAGACCCAGGCGTTCTGCCCACCAAGTCGGGTGTTTAGATGACATGTGCCTGATCATGCTGGTGGTGCAGACTCGTAGCTGGGGTTTTGGTTCAGGGGGGCGAAACTTCTGAGTGGGCCCATAACCAGGTAACCTTGATTACAGCTGGGTGACGCACCCTAATAGTGGAGGAGAACCTCAGCAGATGAATGCGCTCTTGCCGAAAATAATCTCTATATAAAGACCAATATTGATATTACCGCCATATGGTCAGTGGTAAATACCAGTCCTACAGATCATATAACAGATTACAGCAGAGTTACAGATAATGACTTACTGCTGACATTCTTTCTGATGGAATTGTCCTATTTCTGCACCTGCTGTGTGGTTCTCTGTGCCCTCTAAATTCTAAAGCAACCCTCTAGGAAATAGTAATGCCGGGTGCAAGTGCCCTAGAAAACAGTGCCCACATTTTATCCCCTAAAAAGTAATATTGCCCTGGGTGTGCCCTTTTGACATTCACAGTAACCTGAGTTCCCCTATAACAATAAGTGCCCACTTTTTATTTAACAATGTCTACCCCTTGTACAGCTCCCCTATACACAGTATGATGCTCTCATACACAGTATAATGCCCCCTCACTGCATATATACTGACCCCTTAATATTTTCCAAACTATTTAATGGCTCCAACACTGTATGATGGCCCCGTCACTATAATCCCCACACTGTATGATGGCCCCCTAGATAGCCTCCATATAGCATAATACACCAGATAGTCCTCAATATAGTATAATGCACCCCAATAGGAACAGTCTATAGTATAATGCACACCCATAGGCAGCCTCTATATAATAAACCCCCATAGGCAGCCTCTATGTTATAATGCACTCCCCATAGGCAGATTCTATATTATAATGCACCCCCATAGGCAACCTCTATATTATAATGCACTCCCATAGGCAGCCTCTGTATTATAATGCACCCCCATAGGCAGCCTCTGTATTATAATGCACCCCCATAGGCAGCCTCTATATTATAATGCACTCCCCATAGGCAGTCTCTATATTATAATACACCCCCATACGCAACTTCTATATTATAATGCACCCCCATAGGCAGCCTCTATATTATAATGCACCACCATAGGCAACCTCTATATTATAATGCACTCCCATAGGCAGCCTCTGTATTATAATGCACTCCATAGGCAGCCTCTGTATTATAATGCACCCCCATAGGCAGCCTCTATATTATAATGCACTCCCCATAGGCAGCCTCTATATTATAATGCACCCCCATACGCAACCTCTATATTATAATGCACTCCCAAAGGTAGCCTCTGTATTATAATGCACCCCCATAGGCAACCTCTATATTATAATGCACCCCCATAGGCAGCCTCTATATTATAATGCACTCCCATAGGCAGCTTCTATATTATAATACACCCCCATAGGCAGCCTCTATATTACAATGCACCCCCACAGGCAGCCTCTATATTATAAGCACTCACATAGGCAGCCTCTATATTACAATGCACCCCCACAGGCAGCCTCTATATTATAAAGCACTCACATAGGCAGCCTATATGTTAGAATGCACCCCCATAGGCAGCCTCTATATTAGAATGCACTCCCATAGGCAGCCTCTGTATTATAATGCACCCCATAGGCAGCTTCTATATTATAATGCACTCCCCATAGGCAGCCTCTATATTATAATACACCCTCATAGGCAGCCTCTATATTATAATACACCCTCATAGGCAGCCTCTATATTATAATGCACTCCCCATAGGCAGCCTCTGTATTATAATGCACCCATATGCAGCCTCTATATTATAATACACCCTCATAGGCAGCCTCTATATTATAATACACCCCATAGGCAGTCTCTATATTATAATACACCTCCATATGCAGCCTCTATATTATAATGCACCCCCATAGGCAGCCTCTATATTATAATGCACCCCCATAGGCAGCCTCTATGCTATAATGCACTCCCCATAGGCAGCTTCTATATTATAATACACCCCCATAGGCAGCCTCTATATTACAATGCACCCCCTTAGGCAGCCTCTATATTATAATGCACTCCCATAGGCAGCCTCTATAGTATAATGCAGCACCCCTTTCATAGGCAACCTCTGTATTATAATGCAGCCCCCCTCTCATAGGAAGCCTCTGTATTATAATGCAGCTCCCCTCTCATAGGAAGCCTCTGTATTATAATGCAGCTCCCCTCTCATAGGCAGCCTTTGCATTATAATGCAACCCCATTAAAAAATAATAAATAATTACCTCTCTTCCTCTTGCTTCCTCCACTGCTCCGAGCTCCCGCTCATCTCCTGACAACGGGTGTCTGCATCAGACGCTGACAGGGGGATGATGAGAGAAGGAGCGTAACGCTCCTTCTCTCATGAATGGGGTCAGCTGACCCTGCGATGATGGGTGGGGGTCCACTGCTGGAACCGGGCCCCTCACTGCCTGCTCAGCGGCCCATAGCGGCTGGGCGGCAGTGCAGGGAGATCGATTCTCCTTGCACTGCAGCAGAATGTAACTGCATGGGCGTGCTATGCACGCCCATACAGTTACAGTAGCGTAGCTCCGGGTGGGCCCCATCAGAGCACAGGTCACTGGGCGAACGCACCCTCTGCCCCACCGGTGGCTATGCTACTGTGGTGGTGGGTAGGATCTCAGTGGTTAGGCCCCTGCTGGCCTTGGCATGGAACAGGTTGCAAATGACCATTTTTTTTATCTCCGAACTAGCTTTAAAAAAGTCCCAGACTGGGGAACAACTAACTCTTTCACTGAGAAATGTACGAGCGTCGGTGCTCTGCAGAACATTTGCACGCCTTCTCCCTCTGGTCAATGTCTCTTCCTGCTTGTTTCGGTGCTGCCAATCCATCCCCCTCAGCACTGCTGGCCTTGCTCTGCATGCCAGCTTCCCAGGTTGGGTCCGTGACTTTGTCATTCACCACCTCGTCTTCCAACACTACACCCTGGTCCTCCTGACTTGGTGTTGATTAAACAATAACCGACTATCGTCATCAGCGCTTCCACTTTCCCATCCCTTACAGCATGCTTTACGCATTTTTTTATTGCTAGATCTCTGAAAATCAAGTTTCCTTTATTAATTGAAACTACATTTTTAATGAACCGAAAAAATGTGGTCAATTGTAGTAGGCCTATCATTTTTAAAACATTTTAAACCACTGTAATTTTACACAAAGCAGGCTAAACTACACTGCTCAAAAAAATAAAGGGAACACTCAAATAACGCATCCTAGATCTGAATAAATGAAATATCCTCAGTGAATACTTTGTTCTGTACAAAGTTGAATGTGCTGACAACAAAATCACACAAAAATCATCAATGGAAATCAAATTTATTAACCAATGGAGGCCTGGATTTGGAGTCACCTACAAAATTAAAGTGGAATGTAATGTCCTTAAAACAAGTCAAAATGATGCTCAATAGTGTGAGTGGCCTCAACATGCCTCTATAACCTCACTGTGCCTGTATGACCTCCCTACAATACCTGGGCATGCTCCTGATGAAGCGGCGGATGGTCTCCTGAGGGATCTCCTCCCAGACCTGGACTAAAGCATCCGCCAACTCCTGGACAGTCAGTGGTGCAACGTGACGTTGGTGGATGGAGCGAGACATGATGTCTCAGATGTGCTCAATCGGATTCAGGTCTGGGGAACGGGCGGGCCAGTCCATAGCTTCAATGCCTTCATCTTGCAGGAACTCCAGCCACATGAGGAATGGCATTGTCCTGCATTAGGAGGAACCCAGGGTCAACCGCACCAGCAGATGGTCTCGCCTCACAAGGGGTCTGAGGATCTCATCTCGGTACCTAATGACAGCCACGCTACCTCTGGCGAGCACATGGAGGGCAGTGCGGCCCTCCAAAGAAATGCCACCCCACAACATTACTGACCCACTGCCAAATCGGTCATGCTGAAGGATGTTGCAGGCAGCAGATCGCTCTCCATGGCGTCTCCAGACTCTGTCACATCTGTCATATGTGCTCAGTGTGAACCTGCTTTCATCTGTGAAGAGTACAGGGCGCCAGTGGCGAATTTGCCAATCCTGGTGTTCTGTGTCAAATGCCTGCACGGTGTTGGACTGTGAGCACAACCCCATCTGTGGATGTTGGGCACTCAGACCATCCTCATGGAGTTGGTTTCTAACCATTTCTGTAGACACATGCACATTTGTGGCCTGCTGGAGGTCATTTTGCAGCACTCTGGCAATGTTAATCCTTTTCCTCGTTGCACAAAGGCGGAGGTAGCAGTCCTGCTGCTGGGTTGTTGCCCTCCTATGGCCCCCTCACATCTCCTGGTGTACTGGCCTGTCTCCTGGTAGCAACTCCAGCCTCTGGACACTACGCTGACAGACACAGCAAACCTTGCCACAGCTCGCATTGATGTGCCATCCTGGATGAGCTGCACTACCTCAGCCACTTGTGTGGGTTTTAGAGTCCGTCACATCCTACCACGAGTGTGAAAGCACAACCAACATTCAAAAGTGACCAAAACATCAGCCAGAAAGCATTGGTACTGAGATGTGGTCTGTGGTCCCCACCTGCAGAACTACTCCTTTATTGAGTGTGTCTTGATAATTGCCAATAATTTCCATCTGTCGTCTATTCCATTTGCACAACAGCATGTGAAATTGATTATCAATCAGTGCTACTTCATAAGTGGACAGTTTGATTTCACGGAAGTTTGATTTATTTGGAGTTATATTCTGTTGTTTGTGTTCCCTCTATTTTTTTGAGCAGTGTATATGGATGACTAATTGAATCCAGAAAAAAAAATTGAAAATTGATCGCCGACAGCTGCTACTGCGCAGATGCGGGCTGTGCCATCTTAGAGGAGGAAATTTTTTTTCTTCTCTAGCAAGATGGCGCCGCCGGCGCCTGCACAATAGCAGGTATCGGATCACCTCTACACACTGATAGCTGCTAGTGCGCAGGTGCGGCGGGCGCCATTTTCAAATAGATTTTTTTTATACTATCAGGATAACCTCCAGCACATTTATTATTAACACAGTAAACATGCGATTATGCTGCAGTGCAGGTGCCACGGCTGGCATCTGCTGTCACGCTGAGTGAATGATAAGTAAGTGCACAGCAACAGGAGGAGGGAAAGAGGAGCCCAAACACTAGGGAAGAGGGGAGTGGAGAACCCTAGACAGATCTATAATCCTCTTGTGTGCCCTAAATGCAGGAATCTAAACACTGACTGACCCTAGCGATGGGCCCTACATAGGGAGGGATTGAGAGTGCACTAGTCAGTCCCCACTAAAACTAAAGATAGAGAGTGAAGACAGATGGGGGAAACACTTATCTTGAGAAGACAACCAAAATGTCAAGCCAGCTATCCTCCAAGGTTCCTCAGGGAAGACACTAACTGACTGCTAAAGTTCCAACCAGACTTAGGCAAGTATGAGCTAACACCCACACCATGCTGCAGCAATTCAATGTATTTAAACCTTCAGCACAGGTGTGTGATTAGCAGCAAAAGGTGGAGGTAACTATTGGGTCCTAGAGGGAGAAGGATATCTCTCCAAACAGAGATGCAAAAATCAAGAAGGTGCTTGAGCTAAACTCAAAGACCTTATACAGCCGAATCCAGGATGACTGTCTGTCATACCTGACACAGCCGTGACAGTACCTCCCTTCTACGAGAGGCCTATGGACACTCAGGACGTGATTTCTCAGGATGAGAGGCATGGAACTAATAAACCAGTCTAGAGGCATTCACCCCTGATGCTGGAAACCCACATCTTCTCTTCTGGACCATAACCCCTCCAGTGCACCAAGTACTTGTCACGATCCACATTTGGATCTGTGGCATTGCTCTCTCTGCATGTTGAAACCATGTTTCTGTCTGGCCAGTGGGGCTTAATTCCTGTCTTTGCCCCCGTTGTCCACTGGAGGAATTGCATGTCTGTTTACTTGTCTGGAGTAGGTGGGACCACTCTCACTTCCTTTATAAGGTCACCTGAGTTGTCAGCTGGTGTTGGTAATATTGCTTCCTATGGAGACCAACCTAGTTGGAGCCAGGAGCTGCTGAGCGCAGTGGTGCTTCTTCCATTCCCCAATTTTGGTGCCTTCCTGTGCGGAACTAACAGCAGAGAGAGCTAAGTGTTTATTGTTTAGTTTATTAACCCTTTAGTGTCTGTCTTTCCTTTTGGTTGTTTTTGGTGTAATTTACATAATTCCCTGTCTCACCTCCGGGGGAGGGTGTTGGTGGGTTTAGCTCAGGGCTAAATAGGAGACAGTGACAGGTTGGGGACTTGGGGCTTGCTACCATTAAGCATACCCCCAAGTTAAGGAAAGACAGGTCCTCCCTTAGCTTTAGGGGCAGTTCAGGGGCCCAGGTTCCTTGTCCCCTGCATCTCTACAACTGCCCCATTACAGTACTGCAGGGAACCATGCTGAAGATGAGAATCAACAATCTTCAAAATCTGGAACTCCAAATTATCATCAACAATGACTGGAGATGATGGCATGGGAGAGGACTCAAGTGATTCAATATACTTCTTCAGCAGAGAACTGTGGAACACATTGTGAATTTTAAAGAGTGGGGTAACTCAAGAGAAAAGCTGCAGGGTTAATGACAGCCGATATTCTATAGGGGTCAATAAACCTAGGTCCCAGTTTCCAGGAAGGGATCTTCAACTAGATACTCCTGGTGGACAACCACACAAATTGCCGAGTGTTTTCAGTCAGCCATATGTATGTACCTGTCTCCCATGAACTTCAAATTACTCTGAGACCCCCCCCCCCGCCCGTCACACTAAAGAGTGTGATGAAGCAAAACATTCCTCCTCAGGAACTCCTGAAGCCCCTCCCCCACTAAAAGTATCAAACTGTGGAAGCAAACTGTATGCACCAAAGAATGGTGACCTGCCGGAAGATTCCTGGTGATGATTATTAATAGCAAACTCAGCCAACGGTAAGTAAGATGCCCAATCCTCCTGGTTTTCGGAGACAAAACATCTGAGGTAAGTCTCCAAATTTTGTTTATTGGGCTCGGTCTGTCCATTTCAGGATTTGAGGATGGAAAGCAGAGAAAAAGGACAGCTGAACCCCCATCGAGTACAGGACACGTTCTAGAACTTAGAAACAAATTTGGCCCCCCGATCTGACACCACATTGGAGGAGACCCTGTGAAGCTTCACAATCTCATTACAAAAACCTGAGCAAGAGTCCTGGCATTCGGAAGTGCCAGTAAAGCGATGAAATGCACCATTTTACTGAACCTATCCACAACCACCAGAACCACGGTCTTGCCTGACGATACTTGTAGGTCAGTAATAAAATCCATGGACAAGTGTGTCCATGGTCTGCTAGGAATGGGAAGTGGAAGAAGAGGACCAGAAGGATGTGTATGCAATACTTTAGAACACGTGCAAACACTGCAAGCAGACACCTGTTCAACAACATCCCAATGCAACCTTGGCCACCAAAAACAACGAGAAAGGAGATCCGCAGTTGCCTTACCTCCTGGATGACCAGCAACTACAGAGTTATTGTGTTCCCCTAATTACTTTACAGCGCAAATCAAACAGTACAAATAACCTATCCGAAGGGCAGGAGGCAGAGACGTCCTCTGGGCCTCCAACTCCTCACCCTGAAGGTCAGGGTATAAGGCTGAGATGACTACACCCCTTCTGCAAAATTGGGGCAGGGTCCTTATGGTCATTACCACCAAGGAAGCTCCGGGACAAAGCATCCGCCTTGGTGTTTTTAACTCCTATATGGAAACTTACCACAAAATTGAATCTAGTAAAGAGCAAGGACCACCTAGCTTGTCTAGGATTGAGATGTTTAGCCGATTAAAGATATGACAGGCTCTTGTAGTTTGTGATAACAGTAATAGGATGTACTACCCCTCCAACCAATGTCGCCACTCCTTGAATGCCCATTTAATTGCCAAAAGCTCCCTATTACCCACGTCACAATTTCTCTCAGCTGAGGATAATTTTTTGGAAAAGAAGGCGCATGGACGCCATTTACCATGGGACAGACCCTGAGACAACACAGCCCCAGCCCCCACCTCCAACGCATTCACTTCTTTGATAAAAGGTTTAGAAACATCCGGTTGACTGAGTAGAGGTGAAGTGTCAAAACAATTCTTAAAGGAGGAAAAAGCCTGCTAAGCAGTATCTGACCATTTAGAAAAATCAGACCCCCTTCCTTGTCATCTCAGAAAGGGGTTTCACCATTACTGAATAATTTGGAATAAACTTTCGGTAAAAATTTACAAAACCCAGAAAATGCTGTAATGCTTTCAGCTTCTCGGGTCAGTCCCAGTCGAGTATAGCCCGATCCTTTTTTGGATCCATCCGAAAACCTGAAGATGACAACAGGTATCCCAAAAACTGCACCTCCTGAACGGCGAAAACACATTTCTCCGGTTTGGCGTAAGTCTTGTTATCCCTTAATACCTGAAGCACCTGTCTCACATGCCCCCGATTGTGTCTCCAAATTATGTGAATAAATCAAAATATCATCCTGATAGACCACCACAAACTTGCCAACCAAATGATTGAAAATATCATTAATGAAATGCTGTAACACCGCTGGTGCATTGGTCAAACCGAAATCAATAACCAGACTCTCAAAATGTCCCTCAGAGGTATTGAAAGCCTTTTACCAGTCATCCCCCTCCCTGATTCTAACCAGGATATAGGCCCCCCTTAAATCCAACCTGGAGAAAACGTTAGCTCCCACAACCTGGTTGAATAAATTTGGAATCAGAGGAAGAGGATATGGATCTCAGATAGTAATTAGATTTGATTCCCAGAAATCTAAAAAGGGACGGAGACCGCCTTTTTTTTTTTCGCGAAAAAGAACCCTGCCGCCGCAGGCGAAGATGAAGGTCTGATATGTCCTTTTCAAGACTCTCAGCAATAAATTTTTTTATGGCCTTTCTTTGTGGAGCAGAGAGATTGTACTGTCTGGACTTTGGTAGTTTAGCACAGAGAGTCAGGTTAATAAGATAGTCATATGCCCGATGGGGGGGCAAATCCCGACACCCCTTCTCAGAAAATACGTCCTCAAAGACAGGAAAAACACAGGTAAGGTGGCTGTAGATACTGCAGAAAGGGAAATGTTTTGGCAGTTATTATGACAGTAATCTCCCCACTCCACAATTTCTCTGGATTGCCAGTCCACTGTCGGATTATATTTCACCAACCAGGGTAAACCCTGAATAATTGGAGTGGGGAGACCTTCCAGGACATAACAAGGAATTACCGCATAATGGAAAGACCCCACTTTCAGTCTTATGTTAATTACAATCTGTGTCAGTGATGCTGCGTCGATGTTGTAAATAGGAATAGACTTAGCTAAGGTAGAGCAAGCAAGCCCTAGAGTTCTAGCAAACTCAGCATCCACCATAATGACTCCAGCTTTACTGTCTACAAACACAGAAATTTTCTCCGTCCTGCTCTCTTGCACCACTTCTACTGTCAGGACAAACCGAGAATTACAGGTTGAAGATGAACCTACCCCTTGATTATCAAATTCCAGGCTCCCAAGGGTTAATTGAGTCTCTTTTTGTTTCAGAATCAAAGGACAGGCCCCAATGAAATGTCCCTTCCTCCCACAAAAAAGAACAACTGCCCTTTTTCTTGCGAATGTCAGGGGAGACATACGACGTGGATGCATCTCTTAACTGCATGGGTTCCTATAACTTCAAAATTATAAGTTCACCCCCATACCTTCCCCCTGACACAGGGGTATTGTCCCGGAAAGAGGCCTCAGGAGAAGGTGATCTTACCCATCTATCCCACAGGTGTCTATCCACCCATATAGCCAATGACATGGCAGCCTCCAATGACTCAGGAGTTTCATACACTGCCAAAACATCTTTTAACTTTTCATTAAGACCTTGACAAAATTGGATTCTAAGAGCCGGGTCATTCCATGTGGGATCGGTTGCCCACCTGCGGAATTCTGCGCTATAAGTCTCCACTGAACGATTCCCTTGCTGAAAGTGACTGAGCCTGGATTCAGCCAAGGAAATATGGTCAGTATCATCATAGATAAGGGTTAAAGCCCTGAAAAACCCTTCTGTGGACTGGAGACACATAGAATTCTGTGGCAGAGAAAAAGTCCAGGATTGATGATCCCCTTGCAACAGTGAAATCACAATTCCCACTCGTTGCTCCTCATCCCCAGAAGAGTGAGGACAAATTTTAAAATTGACCCTACCTCCTGAAAACCTGTCCAGGAGGGCAATTTTCAAGCTGGACCAGCCTACCCTCAGAGTCCCCCACAGTAGGAGTCTGCAGCTGCTGCCGTTGCTGCCGAATCTCAGAACGAAGATCAGTCACCTCCAGTGACAACCTCTGTAGCTGCTCTGCCAGCACAGAAGCGCGATCCATGAACACGGACAAATAAAAAAATTTAAAAAACTCACACCGAAAAAACACGCACGAAAAAACAAGTGTCAGTTTTTGTTTTTTTTCCTTTTAAAAAAATGGCTGTCGGATTTAATGCCATGCTGAGTGAAGGATAAGTAAGTGCACAACAATGGGAAGAGGGAAGGGGGAGCCCACACATTAGTGAAAAGGAGAGTGGAGACCCCTAGGCAGATTTAAAATCACCCTGTCTTCCCTAAACATCCCTATAAAGGTTTTGCACCTATCGCTGAGCAGGATCCTAAACCCTGCCTGTCCATAGCGATAGGCCCTACATGGGGATGGGATGAAGTTAGCACTAGTTAGTACTCACTAAAACTAAAGACAGAGAGGGAAGACGGATGGAGGAAACAGCTTGAGAAGACAACCGAGATGTTATTCCAGCAATTCTCCATGGGTCCTCAGGGATGACACTAAACGAGTGCTAAAGCTTCCAACAAGACTTAGGCAAGTATGAGATAACACCCGCACCATGCTGCAGCAATTGAATGTGCTTAAACCTTCAGCACAGGTATGTGATTAGCAGCAGAAGATGGAGGTAACTATTGGGCCCTAGAGCAAGAAGGATATCTCTCCATAACAGAGATGCAAAAATCTAGAAGGTGCTTGAGCTAAACGCAAAGACCTTCTACAACCGGAACCAGGATGACTGTCTGTCTCACCTGAAGGTACTGTCACACTAAGCGATCGCACCAGCAATCACGACAATGACACGACCTGGCAGAGATCGTTTGTACATCGCTATATGGTCACTAGTTAGCTTCCAAACAGGAAGATCTCATAAACGACACATCAGCGATCAGCGATCTGTATAACGACCTCGGCGGTTGTTGGGACCTGTCACACAGCATGTATTGTTAAAGATCCCAACCTCAATAGGCGTGATTGAGCGCAACCTTTTCCACGCCCCTCAGCACAGATTGGTGGTCACTGTATGTCATGACTGTTTATGTCACAGCTCTCACTTTGTGATTGGACAACCGCATCATAAAAGACGACATATTAGCGCTCCCTTCAATTGTTCTCGAGCGCAAGTGGTTCATACAAATTTCCAGCATAGTTCCATACTGCGTCCTGGAGTAACGTTGGAGTAATCCACAAAGCGCTCTGGAACAATGGATGGGGGCGCAGTTTTCCGTTTTCATCTATTGCTGAGGTGATGTTGTGGCCATCAATCGGAGCTGAGTGGCGTTACTAAAGAAAACCTAGTCCCGCCTGCGCCGCTGACATATGAGTCGCCAACGAGGTCGCTGGTCATTCATAAAGGGTGTCAAACTCAGCGATTCAGGCTCACCAGCGGGACGCCAACGATCAAAATACGGCCCAGAACATTCGTGCACAATCAGCGACATCGCAGCAGGGGCCACATCGCTGCTACATGTCAACACACAGCGACATCACTGATGATGTCGCTGCTGCATCATAAAATTGGTGTCGCTTAAGCGATATCGTCAGCGATCTCACCTAGTGTGACAGTACCTTGACACACCTGTGATGCCTGCCTGCAGAAGGGTTTTTTTTTCAGTATGTACATATATTCATTATGTCAACTAGGGGCAGGTCACTGAGGGATCAGTGACCTGTCAGCAGTCTGCATTATGAATAACTAATCAGAACACCACATGAAGCCCCCATAGATCCACCCCGTAGCATGAGCAAATCATTAAGTTAAACTGAAAATGAACTTTAAACAACAACCACAAGACGGATTTCATCAACCAAGGCATAATTTTAATCAGTATAACGGCACTGACCTGACACTGTGTGTAGGTTATTGTGCACAATACTGATGACAGGTTCCCTTTAAGCACTATATAGAGGCTGTATTCTGCCACTCTCCGTGCTCCTGCAACTGTCCCTAGGCTAAATGAAGAATGTATCTGATACAAACAGCAAAGCACAGGATTAGCCCTTAGAAAGACTGTTAGAATGATAGTTCAGCATCAGCACCAGTATCAACAATAGATGACTCTGATTAGTTAAACTGGGTACATACCGGCCTGGATAACTGCTCTCTCCCTCCAATCACAACTGTCCCTGAGCTGTGGAATGGCGTCAGTGTGCCGAGTGTCTCAGCGCCTGTCTTTTTATAACCTCTGATGAGGTATTGTGGCCAGCCAATCACAGCAATACCACTACAAAGATGGCTACGGCATTACAATGACTGGCAGGCAATCCCCACATGACCAGTGGCTGTGTATCAGGCAGAAAACATGTGGGGCGGGGATTCAAGCTTCAAATCCAAGCATCATATCTGAGTATCACCAAGCACGTTACTCATCCCTAATCCTGAGATATATATACGTATCCTACAAGACATATTGCTTCTTACACTCTGGGATAGAAAAGGACAACATAGTGTTCCAGCAGGACAATGTCCAAAGATTGGAGAAGAAATGGTTCAATGGCAATAAAGTAGGGGTGCTGGATTGGCCCTCACAGTCCCAGACCTCAACCCAATCGGACACTTGTGGGTAGAGTTGAAGAAAAAACTGTATACATACCCAAGTGATTCGACCAGTATACACTAACTTTGAATGGTGAACATTTAGAAGAGACCTAGGATCAGATTTCGGCCAAGAAGACATGCTTGAATCTAAATGAGAACATGCCCAGAAGGATTCAGATAGTGATAAATGCCAAAGGTGGATTTACAAAACACTAACAGAATAATAAAAATTAAAATTTAGATTTTTAAGAGCAAAACAGTAACAATTATTATTATTATTATTATTATGCATTTATATAGCGCCATTTATTCCATGGCGCTTTACATATGAAAAGGGAAAAATATAGACAGATACAATAAACATGTGCTAGACAAGGGACACACAAGTACAGAAGGAGAGAGGACCCTGCCCGCGAGGGCTCACAGTCTACAGGGATGGGTGAGAATACACTAGGAGAGGGTAGAGCTGGTCGTGCGATGGTTCAGTAGACTGAGGATCATTGCAGGTTGTAGGCTTGTCGGAACAGGTGGGTCTTCAGGTTTTTCTTGAAGGTCTCCGTTGTTGGTGAAAGTCTGATGTTTTGCGGCAGGGAGTTCCAGAGTATGGGGGAAGCCCGGGAGAAGTCTTGTATGCGGTTGTGGGAAGAAGAGATGAGGGGGGAGTCGAGAAGGAGATCTTGAGAGGATCGAAGGTTGCGTGTAGGTAGGTAGCGGAGAGACCATGTCACAGATGTATGGAGGAGAAAGGTTGTGGATGGCTTTGTATGTAATGGTTAAGGTTTTGAACTGGAGCCTCTGGGCAATAGGAAGCCAGTGAAGGGCCTGGCATAGTGGGGAGGCTGGGGAATAGCGGGAAGACAGGTGGATTAGTCGTGCAGCAGAGTGTAGGATGGACTGGAGTGGTGCCAGAGTGCTAGAGGGGAGGCCAGACAGTAGGAGGTTGCAGTAGTCGAGGCGGGAGATGATAAGGGCGTGCACTAGTGTTTTTGTGGTTTCATGGTTGAGGAATGAGCGGATCCGGGAAATATTTTTGAGTTTGAGGCGGCAGGAGGTGGCGAGGGCTTGGATATGTGGTTTGAAAGAGAGGGCAGAGTCGATGATCACCCCAAGGCACCGAGCATGTGGGACTGGGGAAAGCGAGCAGCCATTGACATTGATGGATAGGCCTGGTGGAGGGGTAGAATGAGGTGGGGGAAAGATGATGAATTCTGTTTTGTCCATGTTCAGTTTGAGAAAGTGAGCAGAAAAGAAGGCTGAGATAGCAGACAGACACTGTGGGATTTTGGTCAGTAGGGAGGTGAGGTCAGGTCCAGATAGGTAGATCTGCGTGTCATCGGCGTAGAGGTGATACTGCAAGCCATGGGATTCTATGAGCTGTCCCAGGCCGAAGGTGTAGATGGAGAAGAGTAGGGGTCTAGGACTGAGCCTTGGGGAACACCGACAGACAGGGGGCGAGGTGAGGAGGTGGTGTGTGAGAGGGAGACACTAAAAGTTCGGTCTGTTAGGTATGATGAGATCCAGGATAGGGCCAAGTCTGTGATGCCAAGAGATGAGAGAATCTGTAGGAGGAGGGAATGGTCTACGGTATCAAAGGCAGAAGACAGGTCCAGGAGAAGGAGGACAGAGTAGTGTCGCTTGCTCTTGGCGGTTAGTAGGTCGTTGGTGACTTTAGTTAGGGCAGTTTCAGTTGAGTGATCCGGTCGAAAGCCTGATTGTAACCGGTCAAAGAGGGAGCAGGAGGAAAGGTGGGAGGACAGTTCAAGATATACATGCTGTTCCATTAGTTTTGAGGCGAAGGGGAGAAGAGATATCGGGCGATAGCTAGACGCTGAGGATGGGTCGAGGGAGGGCTTTTTGAGGATCGGGGTGATTGAGGCATGTTTGAAGGATGAAGGAAAGACACCATTTGTAAGTGAAAGGTTGAAGAGGTGTGTGAGAGTAGGGATGAAGACTGTGGCAAGGTTAGGGATGAGGTGGGACGGGAGTGGGTCAAGCGCGCAAGTGGTGAGGTGTGATCTTGACAGGAGAGTGGAGAGCTGATCTTCTGTCATAGTGGTGAAGCTGGTTTTGGAAGAACAGGGCTGAGTGGCTAAGAGGGGCATTGGGGGCTGCGGGTCAAAGCCTTCTCTGATAGTATCAATCTTTTGCTTAAAGAAGGAGGCAAAGTCTTCGGCAGAAATGAGAGGAGTGGGAGGAGGTGCTGTGGGATGGAGTAGAGAATTGAAAGTGTTGAAGAGCTGTTTAGGGTTGTGAGACAGGGAGGATATGAGAGATGCAAAGTAAGTTTGTTTTGCGGCAGAGAGCGTGGACTTGAAGCTGGCAAGGGACTGCTTGTATGCGTTGAAGTGCTCGATGGAGTGGGTTCTCTTCCATCTCCGCTCGGTAACCCTGGAAGCCCGTCTCAGTTCTTTGGTCAGGCCGGTCAGCCAGGGCTGCCTGTTGATTGTACGAGTTTTGCTCTGCATGAGGGGGGCGGCCGAATCAAGTGTGGTTTTTATTGTGGTGTTATAAAATGTGGCAGCAGCATCTGTGTCATTAAGTGAGGCTATGTCTGTGAGAGGGAGGAGGGACTCAGAGAGCGATTGTAAATTGAGGTGTTTGAGATTTCTGCGAGGGTGGGTGAGTTTGTGGAGTGGGGGATGCGTACTAACAGAGGAGAGGGAAGAGAATGTCAGTAGGTTGTGGTCAGACAGGGGGAGTGGGGAGTTAGTGAGATTAGTGAGGGAACAGAGACGGGTGAAGATAAGGTCCAGCGTGTGACCGCCTTTGTGAGTGGCCACAGAGGACCATTGAGTGAGGCCAAGGGAAGCTGTGAGCGAAAGAAGTTTAGAGGTAGCCGGGGTGGAAGTGTCAATGGGGATGTTGAAATCGCCCATGATGATGGTGGGGATGTCAGCAGAGAGGAAATGGAGTAGCCAGGTGGTGAAGTGGTCGAGAAAGGATGCAGTGACATGATAAGAATCTGCATAACTAATCATATGCAAAGTAACTGCAAGTCAAATTTATGTATGAGATAGCCAAGATGATTGTCTATGAAATGATAGTAGTCTCACATTCAAAGCAGCAGTGGATGGTGAGATATGGAGGCTGAAAGTCAAAAGTTCAAAACATTGCTACTCTTTTGCTCGACAGTGTAAACTTCACCAAAATATTAGTTTAAGGGCGTGCATATTTTGCCAGCATATTATTTTAGTTCTTTATTCTTCTTTTTCCACTCAAAAACATTTCAGATTATTTTTCAATTCAATTGTGAGGCTGACATTAACTCCTTCCCGACCTGTGACGGCACGTAGGCGTCATGAAAGTCGGTGCCAATCCGACCTGTGACGCCTATGTGGCGTCATGAAAGGATCGCGTTCCTGCGGGCCGGGTGACCGGGGTCACTGAAAGGTCACCCGACCCGCAGGCACAAGACCCTTTGTGCTTCACCACAGGGGGGTTGGCTTAACCCCCACGTGGCTACGATCGCTCTGATTGGCTGTTAAAAGTGAAACAGCCAATAAGAGCGATTTGTAATATTTCATCAATGAAATTTGGTGAAATATTATAATCCAGCCATGGCCGATGCTACAATAGCATCGGCCATGGCTGGAGACAAAGATCCGACCCCCCCACACCCAGTCACGGTGGCGGTCGGCCGCTGCCACCGATAAATGGCGGTGACTGGTCACCGCCATCACTAAATGCTCCCCTCCTCTTTTTTTCGGTCCCCCCAGGCCTCAGATCCCTCCCCCAGGTCTCTGAAACCCCCAGGCTCCGAACCCCCCCCCCAGTTACCTCCGGAGTCGCCATCTTCCTCCCGGCTTCTCTCCTGCCCGGTCCATGGGCGCCGCCATCTTCCAAAATGGCGGGCGCATGCGCAGTGCGCCCGCCGAATCTGCCAGCCGGCAGATTCAATAAATGAATGAAAGTACATTTTGATCACTGTGATAGACCCTATAGGTAGGGAACAATAATAAAATAAAAATATTTTTATTTTTCCATTAGGGTTAGAATTACAGTTAGGGTTAGGACTAGGGTTAGGGTTAGGGTTAGGACTAGGGTTAGGGTTAGGACTAGGGTTAGGGTTAAGGTTCATATTGCGTTATGGCAGTCCGTTAGACAGATTGCGTTAGACCATGGTATAACATGGTGTAACACAATCCGTTAACGCTGCCATTCACCCCCATTTGAGGGCGCATCGCGACGCATGCCATAAAGCGGCATGCATTCGCGACGTGCCATTATTCAGTGACGGAGCCTTGGACGCAGGCTGCAGCGTCTGGGCTCCCTCACCGCTAGCACAGATGAATCATCTGCTGATTCATCTGCGCTAGCGGGTATAGCATAACGCGATCGCGTTATGCTATACCATTACCAGCCCGTCAACGCTATGTGTTGAACGGGCTGGTAAAACGTAATGTGAACCTAACCTTAGCATTAGGGATAGAATTAGGGTTAGAATTAGGGTTACAGTTAGAATTAGGGTTAGGGTTGGAATTAGGGTTAGGGTTGGAATTTGGGTTAGGGTTGGAATTTGGATTAGGGTTGGATTTAGGGTTAGGGTTGGGATTAGGGTTAGGTTTGTGGTTAGGGTGAGAGTTAGGATAAGTGTTAGGGGTGTTTTGGGGTTAGGGTTGTGATTAGCGTTAGGCTTGTGGTTAGGGATATGGTTAGGGTTGGGATTAGGGTTAGGGGTGTGTTGGGGTTAGGGTTATGGTTAGGGTTAGGGGTGTGTAGGGGTTAGGGTTGTGGTTAGGGGTGTGTTGGGGTTAGGGTTGGAGTTAGAATTGAGGGGTTTCCATTATTTAGGCACATCAGGGGGTCTCCAAACGCGACATGGCGCCACCATTGATTCCTGCAAATTTTGCGTTCAAAAAGTCAAACAGTGCTCCCTCTATTCCGAGCCCTGACGTGTGCCCAAACAGTGGTTTACCCCCACATATGGGGTATCAGCGTACTCAGAAAAAATTTCACAACAACTTTGGGGGTCTAATTTCTTCTGTTACCCTTGGGGGAAAAAAAAATTGGGGACTAAACGATCATGTTTGTAGAAAAAAAATGATTTTTTATTTTCACAGCTCTGCGTTATAAACTTCTGTGAAGAACTTGGAGATGCAAAGTGCTCACCACACATCTAGAGGAGTTCCTTGGGGGATCTAGTTTCCAAAATGGGGTCACTTGGGGGGGTTTCTACTGTTTAGGCACATGATGGGCTCTGCAAACGTAACATGACGCCCGCAGACCATTCCATCAAGTTGGCATTACAAAACGTCACTACTTCCCTTCCGAGCCCCGACGTGTGCCCAAACAGTGGTTCCCCCCCACATATGGGGTACCAGCGTACTCAGGACAAACAGGACAACAACTTTTGCAGTCCAATTTCTCCTGTTACCCTTGTGAAAATAATAAACTGTGGGCTAAAAAAATGATTTTTTGAGGAAAAAAATGATTTTTTATTTTCATGGCTCTGGGTTATAAACTTGTGAAGCACGGGGGTTCAAAGTGCTCACTACACATCTAGATAAGTTCCTTGGGTGGTCTGGTTTCCAAAATTGGGTCATTTGGGGAGGTTTCCACAGTTGGAGCTAATTTTCCATTAAAAAAGTCAAATGGCGCTCCTTCCCTTCTGAGCCCTGCCGTGCGCCCAAACAGTGGTTCCCCCCCACATATGGGGCACCAGCGTACTCAGGAAAAACTGGACAACAACTTTTGGGGTCCAATTTATCCTGTTACCCTTGGGAAAATAAAAAATAGGCTAAAAAATGATTTTTCAGGAACAAAAATTATTTTTTTATTTTCACTGCTCTGCGAAGCACTTGTGGGCTCAAAGTGCTCACTACACATCTAGATAAGCTCCTTGGGGGTCTAGTTTCCAAAATGGGGTCACTTGTGGAGGGTTTCTATTGTTTAGGCACATCAGGGGCTCTGCAAACGCAACATGACGCCCGCAGAACATTCCATCAAGTCTGCATTCCAAAATGGCGCTCCTTCCCTTATGAGCTCTCCCATGCGCCAAAACAGTGGTTCCCCCCCTACATGTGGGGTATCAGCATACTCAGGAAAATTTGCACAACAACTTTTGTGGTCCAATTTCCCCTGTTACCCTTGTGAAAATAAAAAATAGCGGGCTAAAAAACATTTTTGAGGAAAAAAATGATTTTTTTTATTTTCACTGCTCTGCGTTATAAACATCTGTGAAGCACTTGGGGGTTCAGAGTGCTCACAACACATCTTGATAAGTTCCATAAGGGGTCTAGTTTCCAAAATGGTGTCACATGTGGGCGGTTTTGACTGTTTAGGCACACAGGGGCTCTCCAAACGTGTCATGGTGTCCACTAACGATTGGAGCAAATTTTCCATTTAAAAAGTCAAATGGCGCTCCTTCCCTTCTGAGCCCTGCCGTGCGCCCAAACAGTGGTTTATGACCACATATGAGGTATGTGTGTACTCAGGAGAAATTGCCCAACAAATTTTAGGATCCATTTTATCCTGTTGCCCATGTAAAAATGAAAAAATTGATGCTAAAAGAAAATTTTTGTTGGAAAAATTAACATGTCCATTTTTTCCTTCCACGTTGCTTTACTTCCTGTGAAGCACCTGAAGGGTTAATAATCTGTCACGCTGTCTAATGATATGTATACAATGTCAGTAAACTATTAATACAGGAACAACACTCTATACAACAACTAGTATAGCAACATAAGCATGTAAGTATAGAATAGATTTACCTGACACGATCTCTGCTGAACTCAGGGTTAATCTTGAGGACTTGATGAGCTGAAACAGGAAAGAGGTGGACCGGGATCTAACCTGACCCTAAACTGGGGTCCTAACTAATCCCTCACCTTGGAGGTACTGATAATGGTTCAGAGGTCCAAGTCTCCAACCTAACCCTGTCTCCTATCAGACCCCGAACCCTGTAATCAGTCCTAAGAAGGATCCTGACTACCACCAAAGGGATATGGGCTGATCTCAGCTAAATACACAGATTAGACATATAAGACAGACAGGATAACACTCGCTTGCATACACACTCAAACACCAAAGGAACATAAATGGTCTGGGAAATAAACTCTAACCAAGTTGAGCTTAGAACAACTAAGGAGCTCACAACTAAAGTCTATACAGATTCATTCCTATCTGTGATCTGCATGAAGGTTTCACTGGCAACTCCCCAAGCAGACAACCAGGAATTTAAAGGAAACCAATCAACAAATAATCAATTGCAGCCGGGAGAAACTGCACCCAGTCCCAGCACCGAGCACAGACAGAATTAATTCCCTAGCTGCCAAACACAAAGAAACAGCAGATCAGCTGTGAGAAGTCAAAATGTGCAACCGCGACGATCTTCGTGGCAATGCACACATGACAGTACCCCCCTTCTACGAGGGGCCTCCGGACCCTCAGGGCCAGGCCTGCCCGGGTGAGTTCTGTGGAAGGTCCGAACCAAACGATCTGCGTTAACATCAGACGCAGGGACCCACGTCCTCTCCTCTGGACCATACCCCTTCCAATGCACCAAGTACTGAAGGGACCGGCGATTCAGACGTGAGTCAATGATCTTTGATACTTGAAATTCCAAGTTACCATTGACCAACACTGGAGGAGGAGGTAGAGGTGACGGTATGACTGGTGCCACATACCTTTTAAGTAATGACTTGTGGAACACATTATGAATTTTAAACGTAGGAGGGAGGTCCAGACGAAATGCCACAGGATTAATTATGGAACTGATCCTGTACGGCCCGATGAATCTGGGACCCAGTTTCCAGGAGGGCACCTTAAGTTTTATATTCCTGGTAGACAACCATACCAGATCGTTCACATTCAGATCTGGACCAGAAACTCTCCTCCTATCAGCCATACGTTTGTAACGGTTCCCCATCGCACTCAGATTATTCAATACACCTCTCCACACAGAAGCAAGTGACGACGAGAAACGCTCCTCCTCAGGAACCCCAGAAGGGCCCCCCCCCATTGAAAGTACAAAACTGGGGATGGAAACCATATGCCCCAAAAAACGGGGACTTACCAGTGGACTCGCTCCGCCTGTTGTTAAGAGCAAACTCTGCCAGAGGCAAAAAAGAAGACCAGTCCTCTTGGTTCTCTGAAACAAAACATCGGAGATATGTCTCTAAGCTTTGATTCAGACGCTCTGTCTGACCATTGGTCTGCGGATGAAAAGCTGAGGAAAATGACAATTGCATCCCCCGACGTAAACAAAATGCCCTCCAAAATTTGGACACAAACTGAGACCCCCTATCTGACACCACATCAGAAGGCAACCCATGAAGTCTAACGATCTCCGTAATGAACACCTGCGCCAGAGTTTTAGCATTAGGGAGTGCAGGAAGAGCAACGAAATGTGCCATCTTACTGAACCTGTCAACAACCACCAGTATGACAGTATTCCCTGACGACGGAGGAAGGTCCGTAATGAAGTCCATAGATAAATGAGTCCATGGACGCTCCGGAAGTTTCAAGGGTAAAAGGGTCCCAGACGGACGGGTATGAGGGGTTTTAGAGTGAGCACAAACCCCACATGACGCGACAAAAGTTATAACATCTTTATTAGCATTAGGCCACCAAAACCGGCGAGAAAGGAGATCTAAAGTAGCCTTACTCCCTGGATGTCCTGCTAGAGCAGAATTATGATGTGCCTCAATAAACTTTTGTCTCAACAGATTTGGGACAAACAGTCTCCCTGGAGGTCCTGCAGGGGCGTCCCCCTGAGCCTCTAACACCTCCTCCTCAAGCTCAGAAAATACAGCCGACACTACCACCCCCTCCTGAAGGATAGGACTCGGGTCATCCGTTTTCCCGGCCCCTGGGAAACTGCGAGACAAGGCATCAGCCTTTACATTCTTAGACCCCGGGCGATAAGTGACGACAAAATTAAACCTGGTAAAAAACAACGACCATCGAGCTTGTCTGGAATTCAGACGCTTAGCGGATTCCAAATACAACAGGTTCTTGTGATCAGTAATAACGGTAACCGGGTGGACTGCCCCCTCCAAAAAGTGACGCCATTCTTCAAAAGCTAACTTAATGGCCAAAAGTTCCCTATTGCCGATATCATAATTCCTTTCGGCGGACGACAATTTCTTAGAAAAGAAAGCGCACGGATGCCATTTACCAGGGGACGGACCCTGGGACAATATAGCACCCACCCTACGTCAGACGCATCCACCTCCACAATGAACGGCTGAGATGCATCTGGTTGGATGAGAACGGGTGCCGAAGCAAAACATTTCTTCAAAGAGGAAAAGGCTTGGCAAGCTTTGTCCGACCATTTAGAAAAATCCGTCCCTTTTCTTGTCATGTCAGTGAGAGGTTTGACGACAGATGAGAAATTACAAATAAATTTCCGGTAGTAGTTAGCAAACCCCAAAAAACGCTGCAGAGCCTTAAGATCCCCTGGCTGATCCCATTCAAGCACTGCTCTCACCTTTTCAGGGTCCATACGGAAACCGGAGGCTGACACCAAAAAACCCAAAAACTGAAGTTCCTGTACGGCAAATACACACTTCTCCAGTTTGGCGTATAGTTTATTGTCTCGCAAGATCTGCAACACCTGTCTCACATGCTCCTGATGAGACACAAGATCTGGCGAGTAAATTAAAATGTCGTCCAAATATACAACCACAAACAGCCCCACAAGGTGACGAAAAATGTCATTAACAAAATGTTGGAATACTGCTGGTGCAGTAGTCAGACCAAAAGGCATGACAAGGTTTTCATAATGTCCCTCCGGCGTGTTAAACGCCGTTTTCCACTCATCCCCCTCTTTTATCCTAATCAGATTATACGCCCCCCTGAGATCCAATTTAGAGAACCATTTGGCGCCAACAATTTGATTGCAGAGATCAGGAATAAGAGGGAGTGGATACGGATCTCGAACAGTAATCCGATTAAGTTCGCGGAAATCCAAGCAAGGGCGTAGGCCTCCATCTTTCTTCTTCACAAAGAAGAACCCCGCGGCTACTGGGGAAGATGAAGGTCTAATATGCCCTTTGGCCAGACTTTCAGAAATATAATCTTTCATAGCCTGCCTCTCAGGACCAGAAAGATTATACAACCTAGCTTTAGGCAACTTAGCATCAGGAAGGAGATTAATAGAGCAGTCATACACGCGATGAGGAGGCAACTCCTGACACCCCTCCTCAGAGAAAACATCCCCAAAATCCTCCAAAAAAGGAGGCAATGTACTAGGCACGACCGCACTGATGACTGTGTTCATGCAGTTGCTTTTGCAAAACTCACCCCATTGGCTTATTTCTCTGGACTGTCAATTAATCACAGGGTTATGTTTAACCAACCAAGGAAGTCCCAACACAATGGGAGTAGGTAGACCCTCCAACACATAACAAGATAATTGTTCCCTATGTATTGCCCCTACCCGAAGGTCAATGTTATGAACCTCATGAACAAAGCTACCTTGGCCGAGAGGCCTGGCGTCAATGGAGAATATAGGGATCGGTTTGACCAATACACTCAGATGCATACCTTGAGCCTGAGCAAACTGAGCGTCAACCAGATTAGCCCCGGAACCACTATCAAGAAGAACAGACAATCTCTCCACTCTCGTACCAACTACTACCTCCACTGGTACAAGGAACTGAGAAGAACTGGCGGATGAAATACATACTCCCAGGTTGTCGTCCACCACACAACCTGGGATTAACAGTTTTCCGGCGACTTTTGGCTCAACAAGGCACGGGATGGACATTCTCCAACAAAATGTCCCTCTTTCCCGCAGAAAAAACATCTTCTAGTCCTGCGGCGTACCGCCAATCCCCTCCTACGAAATGATGTCCCTCCCAACTGCATAGGCTCATCCGAACAGACAAGGGGAACCTCAACATAAGGGACTTTAGTGGTAGGTGGAGAAACAACAGGGAGTGGGGTTACCTCACCCCTCTCCCGAAGCCGTCTATCAGTACGGATAGCTAAGGCCATAGCAGACTCCAGTGAATGAGGAGACTCATACTGAGCCAAAACGTCTTTTAATTTATCAGAAAGCCCATGACAAAACTGGCTCCTAAGAGCTGGGTCATTCCACTGAGTATCTGTGGCTCATCTACGAAACTCAGAAGCAAATTCCTCTGCAGGACGATCTCCCTGCTGTATCTTACGTAATTTTGTCTCAGCAAGAGAGACCCGATCTGGGTCATCATATACCAATCCCAGGGCAGTAAAAAATTGATCTACAGACAGTAGAGCCGGGGATCCCGGAGGAAGGGAAAATGCCCAGAATTGAGGGTCCCCTTGCAGAAGTGAGATAACAATTCCCACTCTCTGCTCATCACTCCCTGATGATCGAGGCCGAAGTCGAAAATACAATTTACATGCCTCCCGGAAGGTGAAAAAATTTGTCTCGCCCACCAGTGAACCTGTCCGGGAGAGCTACTTTAGGTTCAACTCTGGTTTGCTCCAGGGGAGACAAAACTTTGGACTTAATGTCCGTCAGCTCCATGGATAATCCCTGCAACTGCAGAGCCAGCTGGGCTACTGGATCCATGGTAACTGGAGATAATTTTTAAGGCCAGTGAAAATGTCACGCTGTCTAATGATATGTATACAATGTCAGTAAACTATTAATACAGGAACAACACTCTATACAACAACTAGTATAGCAACATAAGCATGTAAGTATAGAATAGATTTACCTGACACAATCTCTGCTGAACTCAGGGTTAATCTTGAGGACTTGATGAACTGAAACAGGAAAGAGGTGGACCGGGATCTAACCTGACCCTAAACTGGAGTCCTAACTAATCCCTCACCTTGGAGGTACTGATAATGGTTCAGAGGTCCAAGTCTTCAACCTAACCCTGTCTCCTATCAGACCCTGAACCCTGTAATCAGTCCTAAGAAGGATCCTGACTACCACCAAAGGGATATGAGCTGATCTCAGCTAAATACACAGATTAGACATATAAGACAGACAGGATAACACTCGCTTGCATACACACTCAAACACCAAAGGAACATAAATGGTCTGGGAAATAAACTCTAACCAAGTTGAGCTTAGAACAACTAAGGAGCTCACAACTAAAGTCTATACAGATTCATTCCTATCTGTGGTCTGCATGAAGGTTTCACTGGCAACTCCCCAAGCAGACAACCAGGAATTTAAAGGAAACCAATCAACAAATAATCAATTGCAGCCGGGAGAAACTGCACCCAGTCCCAGCACCGAGCACAGACAGAATTAACTCCCTAGCTGCCAAACACAAAGAAACAGCAGATCAGCTGTGAGAAGTCAAAATGTGCAACCGCGACGATCTTCGTGGCAATGCACACATGACATAATCTTCTTGAATGTAGTTTTGAGTAGCTTGAGGGGTGAAGTTTTTATAATGGTGTCACTTTTGGGTATTTTCTGCCATATAGAACCCTCAAAGTGACTTCAAATGTGAGGTGGTCCGTAAAAAAAATGGTTTTGTAAATTTTGTTGTAAAAATGAGAAATCGCTGGTCAACTTTTAACCCTTATAACTTCTTAACAAAAAAAAATTTTGTTTCCAAAATTGTGCTGATGTAAAGTAGACATGTGGGAAATGTTATTTATTAACTACTTTGTGTCACATAATTCTCTGGTTCAACAGAATAAAAATTCAAAATTTGAAAATTGCGAAATTTTCAAAATTTTCGCCAAATTTCCATTGTTTTCACAAATAAATGCAAAAAAGATCGACTTAAATTTACCACTAACATGAAGCCCAATATGTCACAAAAAAACATTCTCAGAATCGCTAGGATCCTTTGAAGTGTTCCTGAGTTATTACCTCATAAAGGGACACTGGTCAGAATTGCAAAAAATGGCCAGGTCTTTAAGGTCAAAATAGGCTGGGTCATGAAGGGGTTAAAGTCAGGAACACACATGCGAGAAACTTGCAAAATTCTCATGCGAGTCTCTCACATGAACACCCGGCACTACCGCCGGCACTCGGACCGGAGCATGCGGCTGCATCTATTTCTATGCCAGCGGTAGTGCCGGGTGTTCATGCGAGAGACTTGCATGAGAATCGTGCGAGTTTCTCACATGTGTGATCCCGGCCTAAAGGTAAAACAGTTCTCAAATGATTCTTCTATAATTTGTTTTATATAACAAAACCTGGTATTTTAACAGGGGTTGGAAGAGTTTTTATGTCCACTGTAAATTTAAAATATACGGTATATTTCCTGTTGGTAAGAAGAGAGCAAAATGTAGAATTTTAGGAACAACTTTTAAGATCTCCTTTGGTTTTCAGTAGGCTACACTTGTGCTTACCCTGAGGCGATTTGTACTTGCTCTTCTAATTGTCTACAGGTGTAGCCGCCTATCTGCTGAAATGTACACCCATCCTTTGTTTACATTATTATGCTGCCCTACTTCTTAATGATAATAGACGCTTGCACCTATTATTTTGCAATCCAAAAGTATATTATCATATATTTACATTTTTCCAAGAAAGATGACCAAGTAATTGCTGCTATTCTCAGAACTGCTACATTAGAATTCACTTCCCCAGTATTTAGTGTCTTCATTTTCATATATGGATTTCATTCATCACCTAAATGATACATTCGTTTTCACAGCCATCCATTTCCAAACAAACATAAAACTATTAGTTTGAAAAAGTGAAAAGCAATATACAAGCAATATACTTTATACATATATTTATACATGTGTCTATGGATCGTGTACCTTTGCTCTTACACTTATAAAGTATGGCAATGCTTATAATGCATCCCTTTTCTTTTTTTTTAAAGTGGAACTGTCCAGTAACAAAGAATCTCCATAACTCAGATTGAAAGAGTATACCTATGCAAATCAGCATTTTTTATTTCTTACTTTTTAATGTATATTGGCAGTCTTAATGCTTCATATAGCTAGTAATTAAGCATTATTACATATAACATTTGACTCAGAAGATAGGAAATTTTTCCCATTTATCACCTGTAACAAACCTATGTATCTGCACCCCCATAGTGCTCTCTTCTCCATTTCATTGGGTGAGACTTGCTAAATGGATTGGCTTGTGCCAATTTTTGTGGTAGTCTATTTGAAATAAGAGTATATAGTCATTTGCTCATATATATGAAGACATTAAGTTATCCCCTTTAGGTGATAGGGAATAACGTGCAGATTAGTGATGAGCAAACATGCTCTCCGCTACTCCTTACTCGCCCGAGTATCACAGTACTCGGTGTACTCGGTGAGCACCGAGCATTTCCAGGATTACTCGGCGGGAACTCGGGTCTCCACCCAGCATTTTTGGCGGTCTTTAGAGACCCAATCACCATGCAGGGATTGTCTGCCAAGCACTGATACGCCGCAGCCATCTTTGTTGTGGTCTTGCAGTGATTTGCTGGTCGCACTGCATCATCAGGGGTTTAAGAGACTGCTCGGCGCATTCAGCTCCGGATTTAGATAGTGTAGGGAGAGCTGCTGCAGAGATAGGGTCAGATATGGGGATTTATTAGTTAGTGTGGGGTCTACCATCCTAAACTACTGAAATCCAGCTAAACCAACTGTCCTTCTAAGGACTAATTCCAGAGTATATAGGTTGCAGTGTTAGGTAGGCAGGGGATTGCACGTCGCTCTATACATATCAGTGCAAGGCCTGCAGGCACTGTATGTGTGCATATAGATATCAGTGCATACATCAAGAGGGTCCATTCCCTTACTGTCTGCTGCTGCAACCTGTGGAATATAATGACCGTATATACCTAGCCCAGGTCTAATTGGCTAGGAAAAAAATTTTGGCCAGGTCAATAGACCTTAAAGGATAGGAAAGGAAAAGGGATGGGAAACAAAGGGCATAAAAATAGAGAACTCGAGTCTATTTAACAATGCCTTACAAATGCACGAGAAAACAAAATAAATTATCAAAGTCTATACCATACACATGTGTTTGAAATCACGTTAGCAGGAACAAACCACATCAAAATATAGTTAGGTGTTGCAAAATTTGATATTCCAAATCTTCCATTTCCTAGAATATCTGTGTAAACCATCATTAACAATTGCGAATCTCTTTTCGATCTTTAATCTTTGGGCAGCCCCAAAACAGATGGAAGAGGTAGCCTTGTTGACCACAATTTCTCCAACAAAAAGGTGAATGCTCCTGATTGATATGAGATAGTCTACACTATGTTCCAAATTATTATGCAAATGATATTTTTCTCTGATTTTCCTAAGTGGTCGGTGCAAATGACAGTCAGTCTAATAAAAGTCATCACCCGTTAGAGTATACATCGAATTTTATTGAAGAAACCTCCCAATGATAACAGTATAATCTCCAAAATGGAAAAAAACTCAAAATGCACTGTTCCAAATTATTAAGCACTGTGATAGCTGAACCAGCATTTTTTCTTAGAGCTAGCATTTTTCTAAAGTTCAGAGGCCTTGTTTTCTTTTTAACTGACAGGCTGATGTGTACCAGGAGACAAGATAAGATGTTCCTCATTTTAGTCAATACAATACACCCCCGCCTGAGAAGAGACACTCTGTGCTAGGAGCTAAACAGGGGCAAAAGGCAAGAATGGAGTTCTAAAGTAAAACTAGTATTTTATGTTTATGTTGTATTAACTGCCATATATTGTAATTCCGCTTCCTGCTTCAGGGATGTATATAAATCCCTTTGTTAGCAATAAACCGCAGAGCTTATTGACGCATCCTTTAGTCTGTGTCTTATTCTCTCTGGTACCACATTCCGAGGAGGAAAGGGTTAACGAGATAACAGCGACGACAGCCTGGCGCCCGAACAGGGACCTGAGTTATTTTACTCTGAGGAATCCCGACCGGTCCAGAGACGTGGGATGAGCGGAGCCCTCTGTTGGTGATATACATACAGCGCTGAGGTAAGAATACTTATTATATTCTACCTAAAATCTATATCACTGTATAGGATTCCTGACGGCAGCAGGACATCCATTAAAAATGCTGACGCAGTCCAGCAGTTAATTGATGCATTACAATTACCAAAAGAGGTAGCTGTCATAAAAGTTAAAGCACATACCAGATGCACTGATCAGGTGAGTAAAGGAAACGCAATGGCCGATGCAGCAGCAAAAACAGCAGCCAGTAGACCACTCCAAGGAGTAACGATGCACCAGGTAAGCACTCCCAAAAATCCCTTTGTGTCGGAGGATGCCTTATCCCAGATGCAGGCTCAGGTGCGCCAGGAGGAAGTAGAAAAGTGGGAAAAAGAAGGTGCATGTCTGAATGAAGCAAATGGGGTATGGGGAAGAGGGATGTGTCGATGCCTTCCAAGGGCGTTGTACCCTGCGGTCGCCCAGATGTTACATGGGCCAACCCACCAGTCCAAAACTGCTATAATGAGCGTGATGCAGAAGCATTGGGTAGCACCAGGCTTTTCCACCTGTATAGAAGGTTTGATCCAGGGATGCATGGTATGTGCTACACATAATCAGGGAAGGGTAGTCAAGACACCACCCAAACACACCCCTCGGCCCCTCTATCCTTTCCAGAGACTGCAGATTGATTATATTCAGCTGCCAAAATCAGGGTCATGGGAGTACGTATTGGTGTGTTTTGATTTATTCTCAGGTTGGCCGGAGGCTTTCCCGATTGCCAAGGCTACGGCTGCGGCAACCGCAAAGAAGCTGCTTGCGGAGGTGGTGTGCAGGTATGGAGTACCAGAGGTGATCGAAAGTGACAGAGGTACACATTTCACAGGTGAAATAATGAATGAAGTCTTGACAGCTCTGGGAATTCAACAAGCTTTTCATACCCCATATCATCCACAAAGCAGTGGAAAAGTAGAAAGACTAAATGGGACATTGAAGTTAAAAATCCAAAAGGCCATGGCTGAAACAGGGAAATCTTGGCCTGAATGTTTACCATTAGCCCTATACTCAGTAAGGTACACTCCAAATAGAAAAACTGGACTTTCTCCGTATGAAGTACTATTTGGCAAAGTGCCTAGCTTAGGATGTTTCTTTCCCCAAGCACTGGAAATGAGTAACCATGTATTAAGCTCATATGTAAGGGATTTGCATAAAAGACTTAAGAAAGTACATGATAATGTCTTCAGTTCTCTTCCAGATCCGAACCAGGATCCTGGGAGTCACAGCCTGCAGCCCGGAGACTGGGTAGTCATTAAAAGACACGTGAGAAAGAGTCTGGATCCGAGATTTGATGGACCTTTTCAAGTTCTATTGACGACAAGTACCGCAGTCAAGCTACAAGGCAAGGAAACTTGGATCCACGCATCTCATTGTAAGAAGATCCTTGGAGAACCTCCAGAAGAGGAATGATGCTACTAATGACATTTGCTTGCATCCTTGCAGTAACGGATGCTTGGAACAGACTTAGCCGTGTAAATGGTGATGATAACAGGTTCATTAGACACCACTTAGCTTTAGTGGATGGACTGAAAGAACAAAACCAACCTGTTACAAACTGTTGGATTTGTACATTACATAAACGATCTGCAGACAATAGACCTCGCCCAAATGGGAGACCACATATAGTGGAGATGGGGATAGCAAATAAATTTTTTAGTGCATTATTTATCTACCCTATGATAACTCAGACGTGGGATAAGTTGCTAGAATCCACAGATTACCTAGATGATCAAATATGGGATATTTTAGATGTCATGAATGGGTCCCTTGCAGTACAGAACCAGTTAATTATTGTTACTAACCAACATACCCTCGTGTTAGATTACCTGACTGCAGCTCAAGGAGGGATGTGCCAGATTATTGGACCTGCATGTTGTCATTATATTGATAATTCTAGTGTTTTAATCCTTAAACATAAGCTAGAGGATGTCATAAAGTTAAGGAAACTATATGATGAGGCAAATCTGAAGAATCAAGATTCATGGTGGGCAAATACTTTCTCCTTTCTTAACCCCGCAAATTGGTTCAAAGGCATAGGGGGATGGCTGACTGGGATAATACAAGCTGGCCTACAGGTTTTATTGATATGTCTTGCTATCTATTTAGTTTTTAAAATTTGTTTGATGTGTATTAAACGATGTACTAGGACACAGAGGAGGTATGAAGATGTGTATTGATCAAATGAAGGAACAAAAGGAGGGAAATGTGATGGCTGAACCAGCATTTTTTCTTAGAACTAGCATTTTTCTAAAGTTTAGAGGCCTTGTTTTCTTTTTAACTGACAGGCTGATGTGTACCAGGAGACAAGATAAGATGTTCCTCATTTTAGTCAATACAATACATCCCCCCCCCGCCTGAGAAGAGACACTCTGTGCTAGGAGCTAAACAGGGGCAAAAGGCAAGAATGGAGTTCTAAAGTAAAACTAGTATTTTATGTTTATGTTGTATTAACTGCCATATATGGTAATTCCGCTTCCTGCTTCAGGGGTGTATATAAATCCCTTTGTTAGCAATAAACCGCAGAGCTTATTGACGCATCCTTTGGTCTGTGTCTTATTCTCTCTGGTACCACATTCCGAGGAGGAAAGGGTTAACGAGATAACAGCGACGACAAGCACAGTAGAATTTCTGAACATTTGATCTGTTTTAAAGAACTAAAAATGCTCATTTGTGAAATTTGCAGCATTAGGAGGTCACATTCACTGAACAAAAAAGCTACTTAACTCCAAAACATCCTAACAGGCCAAGTTACATGTTAACATAGGAACCCTTCTTTGATATCACCTTCACAATTCTTTCATCCATTGAACTTGTGAGTTTTTGGAGAGTTTCTTCTTGTATTTCTTTGCATGAAGCCTCTGAGAGCTGCTGTTTTGAAGTGAACTGCCTCCCGCCCTCATAGATATTTGGCTTCATGATACTCCAAAGGTTCTCTATAGGGTTGAGGTCAGGGGAAGATGCTGGCCACACCATGAGTTTATCTCCTTTTATGCACATAGCAGCCAATGACTCAGAGGTATTCTTTGCAGCATGAGATGGTGCATAGTCATGCATGAAGATGATTTTGCTCCTGAATGCACGTTTCTGCTTTTTATACCATGGAAGAAAGTTGTCAGTCAGAAACTCTACATACTTTGCAGAGGTCATTTTCACACCTTCAGGAACCTTAAAGGGCCCTACCAGCTGTTTCCCTATGATTCTGGCCCAAAACATGACACTTCCTTGATTACGTCGCAGCCTTGTTGGGACATGGTGCCCATCCACCAACCATCCACTACTCCATCCATTTGGACCATCCAGGGTTGCTCAACACTCATCAGTAAACAAGACTGTTTGATAATTAGTCTTCATGTATGTCTGGGTCCACTGCAACCATTTCTGCTTGTGAGCACTGTTTAGGGGTGGCCGAATCGTAGGTTTATGCACCACAGCAAGCCTTTGAAGGATCCCACACCCTGTGGTTCGAGTGACTCCAGAGGCACCAGCAGCTTCAAATATCTGTTTGCTGGTTTGTAATGGCTTTTTAGCAGCTGCTCTCTTAATCCGATGAAATTGCCTGGCAGAAACCTTCCTCATTCTGCCTTTATCAGCACGAACACGTCTGTGCTCAGAATCAGCCACAAATCTCTTAACAGTACGATGATCACGCTTAAGTTTTCAGGAAATATGTAATGATTTCATCCCTTGACCAAGGCATTGCACTATTTGATGCTTTTCAGCAGCAGAGAGATCCTTATTCTTTCCCATTTTACTTGAAAACTCTGGCCTGCTTAATAGTGTGGAACATCCATTTTTCTTTTATTGGGCTCACATGGCAAACTAATTATCACAGGTATCTGAGATTTATTTCAGTGATCCAAAGAACCCTGAGACACAAACCATCAATGGGTTTCATTTACAAAAAAAACAAAAAACGCTATGACACTTAAAACCAATTTGCATAATAATTTGGAAAATAGTTTAATATGTTATGAATGTTTTAGAAATGAATTCTGAGCAGAGGCTCCCTCTGGTGGTTGCAGACAGTACTGAGCCATTCTTTGAGGATTGGCAATCAGGGATCACAGACTGGCTGGATATAAGGGAGGTTTCCCCCCATCATGGTTGCCGGTGATCAATTGTTCTTGTCTCAACGTTGTTTTCTGGTTCACTTGGAAGCTTGCTGAGTCGTGCCTCTTCTCCTGCTCTCAGATAAGATATTTTCTGTTTTTTGTTTTTGTGCTTGCCATTTGTATATTTCTCTGCATTTCTGTGAGGTTGGCCAGGTTCCCCTCCCCGGGGGGCTTGGTCTCCTCTCGGTTCCTCTGGAGCCATTGTTGTTTGTTCATTTGCCTTTTCCAGTTTTTTTTTCTGTGGCTGCGGCTTAGTTTTGTTACACCAGAGAACTAATTTAGGTGGTAGAGGTCGTGTGATCTCAGGTGTTTTTGCAATTAGTAGTGTTGGCTTTTTTAGGTTTTTTTTTGGATTGCAGTAAGTATCCTTCCTATCCTTTTCTGTCTAAGTCAGATTGGGCCCCAGCGTTTGCTCATACTATTTTCTGTCTGTGTCTGTATTTCCTCTTGTCTAACCGCCATTACATGTTTGGGGGCTTCCTATGTTCTTTGGGGATCTGCTCCGGGGCAGATAGCTTTCCTCTTTCTATCTTTAGGTGTAGTTAGCCTCTCAGGCTGTGACGAGGCGTCTAGGACCAACGTAGGAACGCTCCACGGCTGCCTTTAGTTGTGGTGGTTAGTCAGGGTACTGCAATCCAGTAGATTCCAACCTCTCTGATGTATTGCCGTTTTTGCCTGCTCTCCTCAGCTACCAAAACATAACAGTATCACCAGCCCAAAACTGAAAATTATATGGAACTCACAGAAGGGAAAAATAGTGTGGAAAAAAAAAAAAGTTATCAGAGTTGTCAGAGATTTATTTATTTTTTTCTGTTTGTTGCATTTTTTTCCCTCTTTTTCTCTGGGTGCTGAGGAGGATTTTTTTTTCTCTCAATGGAGTTTGCACAGTTGTCTGGCCGTGTGGATCAGCTTGCCACTGAAGTTCGGAGTATTGCTACCTATCTTGCAGGGTTGCCGGTTGTGGAACCTAGGATCCCCATGCCAGATTTGTTTTTAGGGGATCGAGCTAAATTTCTGAATTTTAAAAATAACTGTAAGTTGTTTTTTGCCTTAAAAGTCCTCAGGGAACGCAGCACAGCAGGTTCAAATTGTCATCTCTCTCCTGCGCGGCGATCCTCAGGATTGGTTTTTTTCCCTGACACCTGGGGACCCTGTTTTGAGTAATGCTGATGCATTTTTTTCTGGCTCTGGGGTTATTGTACGATGAACCTAATGTCATCAGACCATCCTCTTCACCCTTGGGTGCCGGTTTTTTCTTTGTGGCCAAAAAGGATGGTTCATTAAGGCCGTGTATTGATTATCGTCTCTTGAACAATATCACTGTGAAATATCAATATCCGTTACCCTTGATTTCTGACCTGTTTTCCAGGGTGAAAAATGCTACTTGGTTTACCAAGCTTGACCTCAGGGGGGCGTATAACCTTATTCGCATTAAGCACGGGGATGAATGGAAGATGGCGTTTAATACCCCAGAGGGGCATTTTGAGTACCTAGTGATGCCCTATGGGCTCACTAATGCTCCTTCAGTCTTCCAGTCCTTCATGAATGACATTTTCAGGGATTTTGTGGATAAATTTCTGATTGTTTATTTGGATGATATCTTGATTTTTTCCAATGACTGGGACTCTCATGTGAAACATGTTCGGACTGTGTTCCAGATTTTGAGAGAGAATGCTCTGTATGTGAAGGGATCAAAGTGTCTTTTTGGCGTACAGAGGATCTCATTTCTGGGATTCATTTTGTCTCCATCTGTTATTGAAATGGACCCGGTCAAGGTTCAGGCCATCTGTGATTGGGTCCAACCTACTTCATTAAAGGCTCTTCAGAGATTCTTGGGTTTTGCCAATTTTTATTGTAAATTTATTGGTAATTTATCTGTTATTGGTAAACCATTGACTGATTTGACCAAAAAGGGTTCTGATGTGGTGAATTGGCCCCCTGAGGCAGTCTCTGCGTTTCAGGAGCTTAAGCGGAGATTCACTTCTGCTCCTGTTCTACGGCAGCCTGATGTTTCTCTGCCATTTCAGGTGGAGGTTGATGCCTCTGAAATTGGGGCAGGTGCCGTTTTGTCCCAAAGAGATCCTGAAACCTCTAAAGGTAACCCTTGTGCTTTTTTCTCTCAAAAATTTTCTCCAACTGAACGTAATTATGACGTGGGTAATCGGGAGTTATTGGCCATGAAGTGGGCTTTTGAAGAGTGGAGACATTGGCTGGAGGGAGCCAAACATCAGGTGGTGGTCCTTACGGACCATAAGAATCTGGTTTATCTGGAATCAGCCAAGCGACTTAATCCTAGACAGGCCAGGTGGGCCTTGTTTTTCACACGTTTTAATTTTGTGGTTTCCTTTCTTCCTGGCACTAAGAATATTAAGGCGGATGCCCTCTCGAGGAGTTTCCTTGCAGACTCTCCTGAGTTATCTGATCCTGCTGTTATTTTGAAAGAGGGTGTAGTTCTTTCCGCCATCTCGCCCAATTTGAGACTGGCTCTGGAGGGGTGTCAGGAGGATAAACCCGAGTGCTGCCCTGTTGGGAAATTGTTTGTCCCAGACCAGTGGAAGAAGAGTGTGATGTCTGAGATTCATTGTTCCGCGTTGGCCGGTCATCCCGGAATTTTTGGTACCAGAGACTTGGTGAGTCGGTCCTTTTGGTGGCCTACTTTGTCTCGTGACGTCAGGGAGTTTGTGCAGTCCTATGGGATTTGCTCTCGCTCCAAGCCTTGCTCTTGCTCTAGTGGTTTGTTGATGCCATTGCCTGTGCCCAAGAGACCATGGACCCATATCTCTATGGATTTTATTTCCGACCTCCCTGTTTCTCAGAGAATGACCGTTATCTGGGTGATTTGTGATAGGTTTTCCAAGATGATACATCTTGTGCCATTACCTAAGTTGCCTTCCTCCTCCAAATTGGTGCCTTTGTTCCTTCAGCACGTGGTTCGGTTACACGGCATTCCTGAGAACATTGTGTCTGACAGAGGAGTCCAGTTTGTTTCCAGATTTTGGAGGACTTTTTGTTCTAAACTTGGTGTTCAATTGTCTTTCTCCTCTGCTTTTCATCCTCAGACCAATGGACAAACTGAGAGAACAAACCAGACATTGGAGACTTATCTGAGATGCTTTGTGTCTGCTGATCAAGATGACTGGGTCTCTTTTTTGCCTTTGGCTGAGTTTGCTCTTAATAATAGGGCAAGCTCTGCCACTTTAATGTCTCCATTTTTCTGCAATTTTGGGTTTCACCCTCGATTTTCTTCGGGACAGACGGAGGCTTCTGTCTGTCCGGGTGTTGACTCTGTTGTGGAGCGTATGCAGCAGATTTGGGACCAGGTAGTGGAGAGGTTGTCCCTCTCTCAGGAGAAGGCCCAGCGGTTTGCCAACCGGCATAGGACTGATGGTCCTCGGTTTAAAGTGGGGGACTTGGTCTGGTTGTCCTCAAGAAATATCCCTATGAGAGTTGCATCTCCTAAGTTTAAGCCTAGGTTTATTGGACCTTATAAGATCATGGAGATTCTTAATCCTGTTTCCTTTCGTTTACTTCTTCCAGGGACATTTAAGATCCATAACGTGTTCCACAAGTCCTTATTGAAGAGGTTTGTTGAGCCAGTTTTTCCTATGGCTGCGCCCCCTGACCCTGTTTTGGTTGAGGGCAATCTGGAGTATGTGGTTGAGAAAATATTGGATTCTCGTTTTTCTAGACGGAAACTCCAGTATTTGGTTAAGTGGAGAGTTTATGGTCAGGAGGACAATTCTTGGGTGTTTGCTTCGGACATCCATGCTAGGAGACTGATCCGTGCGTATCACAGAGCTCATCCTGATCGACCTGGTTGCACAGGTGAGGGTTCGGTAACCCCTCCTCAAGGGGGGGTACTGTTATGAATGTTTAAGAAATGAATTCTGAGCAGACAGTACTGGTGGTTGCAGACAGTACTGAGCCATTCAATGAGGATTGGCAATCAGGGATCACAGACTGGCTGGATATAAGGGAGGTTCCCCCATCATGGTTGCCGGTGATCAATTGTTCTTGTCTCAACGTTGTCACCTGGTTCACTTGGAAGCTTGCTTTGTCTTGCCTCTTCTCCTGCTCTCAGATAAGATATTTTCTGTTTTTTGTTTTTGTGCTTGCCATTTGTATATTTCTCTGCATTTCTGTGAGGTTGGCCAGGTTCCCCTCCCCGGGGGGCTTGGTCTCCTCTCGGTTCCTCTGGAGCCATTGTTGTTTGTTCATTTGCCTTTTCCAGTTTTTTTTTCTGTGGCTGCGGCTTAGTTTTGTTACACCAGAGAACTAATTTAGGTGGTAGAGGTCGTGTGATCTCAGGTGTTTTTGCAATTAGTAGCGTTGGCTTTTTTAGGGTTTTTTTGGATTGCAGTAAGTATCCTTCCTATGCTTTTCTGTCTAAGTCAGATTGGGCCCCAGCGTTTGCTCATACTATTTTCTGTCTGTGTCTGTATTTCCTCTTGTCTAACATGTTTGGGGGCTTCCTATGTTCTTTGGGGATCTGCTCCGGGGCAGATAGCTTTCCTCTTTCTATCTTTAGGTGTAGTTAGCCTCTCAGGCTGTGACGAGGCGTCTAGGACCAACGTAGGAACGCTCCACGACTGCCTTTAGTTGTGGTGGTTAGTCAGGGTACTGCAATCCAGTAGATTCCAACCTCTCTGGTGTATTGCCGTTTTTGCCTGCTCTCCTCAGCTACCAAAACATAACATTAATAGGAGTAAAGTACCACCTAGTCAAGATTTTGAAAAATGATTCATGAAGAGCCATTGAGATGTTAGACTGGTAAGTAGCTCTAATGGCGCTGTACTATCTTTCACCTTCCATGACCATATTCAGATCAGACTCCCACCTCCTCATATATGCGTTTTTAGAACTATGTTATCATTGAATAAATATAAATTTTTTAAACTCCACAGATTTTTATTATTAACGTTGCACAGTAGTAATACCAAAATTTCCAGATCTGTATTTTTGATCTGTTTAAGTTTCCTAACACACTCCTTTAGAATTATAAAGGGCACTAATTCAGATGATGGCAAATTATATTTAGACTTGACGCTACTAAAGGAGATAAATTCGTCCCCCTCATAGAGGCTCTCAACTTTTTTAATGTCCGAACTAAACCAATCTTCCGACAAAGGAATATTTTATACCATGGCCAATAAATGTAAAGGGAATTTCCCAAGTTGAAACCATCTGTTATACAATTTGAAAGGTTTTATGAAGGTTTTCCATGCAAGTATTATAGGTTTAAAAATTGGATGGGATGAAATCAATCTCGGATTATGAAATATAAAATTAAAGAAATGTTCTCTCTCTGTAGTATGATTACCCGCTATATTTTCTAGGTCAATCCAAGTGGGCCGGGTATTATCATTAAACCAAAACCAACTCTGCTTGACCAGCACTGCCAGATAGCATGCAAATATATTATGCAGGCCTGTATCCCCATTACATTTACTTTTGTACAATAGATCTCGCGAAACTCTAGCCCTTTTCCCTCTCCAAACAAAGGAATTAATCAGATTTTGAAATTTATTAATAAGTTTATGAGAGATAACCAAGGTCAAGGTCCTAAAAAGGTAGAGAATTTTCGGCAAAATAATGGTTTTGACAGTCAGTATTTTCCCAAATAAAAAAAGATCTAGGCTAGCATGGTAAGATGTATCAAGAGAGACAGTCCTGAGAAGATCATTTAAGTTTGTTTTAATGATATTGATAGTTTGTTATAGTAATCCCCAAGTACTTTATTCCTCTTTCTTCCCAAATGAACTCAACCTCCTTTCTAAGCTCCTCAATCTCCAGCAGGTCCAGGTTGAAAGTCAAATATTTAGACTTGTTTTTGTTAACCCTGAAATAGGAGGCCTTGGTAAAGAGCTCCAATTCCTGGGTCAGTGCAACAATAGATTTTTAGGGTTAGTTAGAGTCAAAAACAGGTAGTCCGCAAATAAACCAATTTTATATTCACGGTGTGAAGTCCTAAAACCCTGGTGACAAAGGGCAACCCTGTCTTGTTCCGTTAGAGATGGCAAATTTTTCAGACAGAAAATTATTAGCGTATATTCTCGCACTGGGTGCCGAATAGAGTGCAAAAATTGAAGATAGAAATTTATGGTTGAAACCAAATTTTTCAAGAGTTGATTTGAGATATGGTGTAATGTATGTAGTACAGTTCATATAGCGTCTTGTGCTTGGGTGCGATGAAAACACAGGAGTCACAGGTTTGATATAGAAAAGTCCTGTATTACTTCATACAAGTTGGCAGAAATAGTCACACAGTTTGCAGACACAGAAACAGGAGACACAGCAGGCCACAGTAATCCAAGCTCAGCAATCACTCTCCAATACAGATTCAGGATCTTCTTCTCTGTTACCGTAAGTCCATGCAAACGTGGGTCTTTCAAAGAGCAGGGTTCAGAGTCCACAAGTGCTTCAGAGTTCCTCAGTAGGAATAGCTGGAGTACAAGGTCCAAGGCTTACAGGAGTCAAGTCACAGGTTCACTGCAGGCTAGATTCTGAAGCACTGATTGCTCAGCTGTGGCTGCTTAAGAAGCAAAGGAGAGAATCAGGGCGGGAACATGCAAGCTGGAAACTCCATTTTGACTGAGGGCAAGATAGCTGCAGCAAGACAGAAAGTAAAATGGCTGACGAACAAACTGAGTTTCAGGAATATATACATAGAACCTTACATTACTCCCCCCTTAAAGACAACCTCCGGATGACCTCAGACCAGGCTTGTGTGATGAAACTGACGGAGCAAGCGAGGAGCATTAACGTTATTGACCGGTTCCCATGAGTTGTCCTCCACTGGGTAGCCCTGCATTTAATCAGATATTGTAACTGATTTCTATACAACCTGGAATCTAAAATCCTTTCCACCACAAATTCTTCCTGACCATCGACTAGCACTGGGTCAGGGCAAGGAGAGGAACGTCCAGGAAACGTATTGGGTGTCGCAGCCTTTAGTAGGGATACATGAAAGACAGGGTGGATTCTCATAGTTCTGGGCAGTTGAAGACGACAAGCAACGGCACTTATAATTTTACTGATTTTATAGGGTCCAATGTACTTATGTCCCAACTTAGACGATGGAATCCTTAACTTAAGATTTCTGGTTGACAGCCAGACCAAGTCTCCTACCTTGAAAGCTGGTGCAGGTTTACGAAATTTATCTGCTGCTTTCTTGTACCTTTCTTGAGCCGATTCCAGATTTTCCTTTAGAAGATCCATATTCTTCTGTAAAGACGTGATTCTTTCAGCCACTGCTGGTAAAGGCGTTTCTATGGGAAATCGTGGTAGAATGTTAGGATGATAACCTAGATTAGAGTAAAAAGGAGACTGTTTAGTGGAGGCACTCTGAGAGTTGTTATACGAGAACTCAGCTAATGGAAGTAGATCCACCCAATCATCCTGTAGGTGGCAGATAAAGCAGCGGAGATACTGCTCCAGGGTTTGATTGGTTCGTTCGGTCTGTCCATTAGTCTGGGGATGAAAAGCAGAAGAAAGGTTTACTTTAATGTCCAATGCTGCACAGAAATTTTGCCAAAACCTAGAAGTGAATTGCACCCCTCGATCCGAAATAACCTCATCCGGTACTCCATGTAAGCGAAACACATCTTTAATCATCAAATCTGATGTCTGTTTTGCAGTGGGTAAGCCGACACAAGGGATAAAATGAGCTGCCTTTGTTAGACGGTCAACCACCACTAGAATGGTGTTCTTCCCCTGAGAGGTTGGTAACTCCACAATGAAGTCCATAGAAATGGATCCCCACGGGCGGGACGGGGTGGGAAGAGGCTGTAACAGACCAGTTGGTGAGGAGCGAGGTGTTTTGCATCTTGCACAGACCTCACATGAAGTGACATAATTCAAAACATCCTTCCTGCAAGTGGGCCACCAAAAGAAACGAGAAAGAAATTCCTGTGTCTTTAGAATTCCTCTATGCCCAGCTATCTTGGAATCGTGAATGAGTTGCAATACTCTTAATCTGACTGTTTCAGGAATATACAGACGTTGTCCCTGAATCCACACACCATTCTTAAAGACAAGACTTACGTCCCTTGGGGGTTGTGCCAAAAAGAATCCGCATGGTATGCTTCCTTGATGTCCTTAAGTAGGTCTTGATTATGAATTACTCCTAGGAATCTAGAGTCAGGAAGAATAGTCTTAGGAGGAGTAATTGGACGTGTCTCTGCTGAGTAAATCCTAGAGAGTGCATCAGCCTTTCCATTGCGCGATCCTGGTCTATAAGAGATGATAAAATTAAATTGGTTTAAGAAAAGATTCCAGCGAGCCTGGCGAGGAGTCAGGCACTTAGCCGACCTGATAAACTCAAGGTTACGATGGTCTGTCAGGACGACTATTTGCTGTGCAGCTCCCTGAAGAAGGTGTCTCCATTCTTTGAAGGCGGCAATAATGGCCAACAACTCTCTATTGCCTACATCGTAGTTCCTCTCAGCCGAAGACAACTGCTGGGAAAAGAAGGCACAGGGATGCAAGACATTCTTCTCACCTGTTCTCTGAGAGAGTATAGCTCCAACGGCACAGTCTGAAGCATCCACCTCTATTATGAAGGCAAGCTCGGGGTTGGGATGTACTAGGATAGGTGCAGTGGTAAATTTATCTTTTAGACGGGAAAATGCTTCCTGGGCTTGGGGAGTCCAGGAAAACCTAGACTCTTTCCGGGTAAGTTGAGTGATAGGTGACACTACCTCAGAGAAATTTCTAATGAAACGTCTATAGAAGTTGGCAAACCCGATGAAGCGCTGTACCTCCTTCACATTTCTAGGACTTGGCCAATCCTTGATGGCTTGGGTTTTGCTTCCATCCATACTAATTCCTTGTGTAGACAGTACATACCCCAGAAATTGAATTTCGGTCCTATGGAATTCACACTTTTCAAGTTTAATGTAAAGATGATTTTGTCTTAGACGTTCCAAGACCATTCTCACATGTCCATGATGTTCCTCTGTGGAGTTAGAAAAAATTAGAATATCATCCAAATAAATTACCACGAATGTATCTAGGAGATCCCTGAAGATGTCATTCACCAAGTGTTGGAAAGTGGCTGGGGCGGTACTCAGACCAAAAGGCATAACTAGATATTCAAAGTGTCCATAGCGTGACCTGAATGCAGTCTTCCATTCATCCCCAGGTCTAATACGGACTAAGTTATAGGCCCCACGAAGATCTAGTTTAGAAAAAATTTTGGCATGTCGCACTCTCTCCAATAACTCAGGGATTAAAGGCAATGGATAACGGTTTCTAATAGTAACCTTATTGAGTTCCCTATAGTCTACGCATGGTCTCAGAGATCCATCTTTCTTCTTTACAAAGAAGATGGGTGCACCTGCAGGAGATGAAGAGGGGCGTATGAAGCCCTTGGCTAGATTTTCATCTATGTAATCCTTTAAAGCCTTTAGCTCGGGCCCCGCCAGGGGGTAGATCTTACCAAAAGGTATCTCTGCTCCAGGCAATAATTCAATTGGACAATCATATGGACGGTGAGGAGGAAGCTGGTCAGCGTTCTTCTTGTCACATAAATCCACATAGTCCTGGTATACAGCTGGTAGTTCAGGGACTGACATGATTCCTTTAGGAACAGAGCAAGCTGAAACTTTTGGACTCATCTGTTTCTCTGGAAAGTGTAATTCCTTGGTCTCCCAGTTAATGGTAGGATTCTGAGCCTGCAGCCATGGTAGCCCTAGAATAATGGGAAAGTGGGGAGAAGAGATAAGCATAAAGGACAGTTTCTCTTGATGATCTTTACCCATAAGAACCCTCAAAGGCTCTGTTTCCTGATCCACTGGTCCAGAGGTCAGCAGGGAGCCATCCACAGTTTCCATCTGTACTGGAGTAGCCTTCTTCACTGAACGTATTCCCTGTTTCAGAGCAAAGGAGACATCCATAAAATTTCCACTTGCCCCTGAGTCGATCATAGCAGAGCTAGACACCCAAGCTGAGTCAACCCAGAGTTTGATGGAAAGAAAGCAATGAGAATTGTTTTTCTTACAACTCAGCTGGGACACCGCTGAGGAAACTTGAAAAATGGCAGCGTTTACACAGTCAACGTCCTCAGAGGTAACGGAGTTTAAGTCCGAGAAATCAAGATCTGTTGCTGCAGATCTCTCTGGAGCCTGAGGCTCGGACCTGACAGATCCCCTCTCGCAACACTCACAATGAATGAGTGCTGCAGTAGTCTTACGAGAACGGCTGGGGCAGTTTATAATGAAGTGCCCTGACTTACCACAATAGAAACATAGATTCTCCTTAAAACGATGTTCCTTGCGTGCATCACTAACCCGTCGTTGTAAAGAGTCTACCTGCATGGGTTCAGGTTCAGGTTCCCGTGTAATCCTACTCAAAGGTTCCTTAGCTGGAGAGGAAGGTAGGAAAAGGTTAGTACGATTGCTTTCGAACCATCTCTCTTGCCTGCGTTCAGTCAGACGAGTATCAATACGGATGCAATAGTTAATAAAGTCACCTAACGCAGTGGGAGGGTCGGCACGAGCAAGTTCATCCTTAATCAGTGGAGATAACCCCTTTCGAAAAATAGATTTTTTGGCGGAACTGTCCCAGGTGGTATCAAGGGCCCATCTCCTGAAATCCAAGGCATATTCAGCTACCGAGTGCTTACCTTGGCGCAAAGCTAACATGGCTGCTTCAGCTGTTGCACCTCGACTGGGGTCATCAAACACCTGCCCCATGGCTGAAATAAAATCATCAAGGTGATTCAAACAATCATCCTCAGTCTCAATCAGAGGGTTTGCCCACATTAAAGCCTTGTTGGTAAGCAACATAATTATAGTAAGCACCTTAGATCGTTCAGTGGGAAATTGTGAAGCATGTGCAGAAAAAAAAAGATTGCATTGATTAATAAATCCCCTGAATTTCTCACGTTCACCGCCAAAACGAAAAGGGGGCAACTTGGGAATCCCAGCACTCGGGGCTACGGCAGGAGCCTGGACTCGCCCCTCTAGAACCTCAATCCTGGCTCGCAAATCCTGGGTAGTCTGTCCAACCACTTGCAAATTGTGATTATTGAGGTCCTGTAGATTTGTAAAACGGGTCTTTATATTCTGCAAATCTGCAAGGATATTATCAGTCACTCCGCAAAGTTCCTTTATGCGGGCCTCCATTTTCCAGATCTTTTAAGACAGGATTACTGGAAGAAGAGGAGAGAAAAAAAAAAATAGTGTTCACCTGTGGCAACACTGCAGAGAGAAAAAAAAATTAAGGGAACTGCTCACCTGGAATGGTTGTGAGAAGTCACAACCACTATCATCACAGAAAGTTTCAACCAGACATCTGATATCCAGAGTTACAGCAGACAAAAAAGAGAAAAGAAAGGAAAAAAAAAAAACAATAGTGTTTACCTGTGGTAACACTGCAAAAAGAAAAAACTTAAGGGAATTGCTCACCTGGAATGGTTGTGAGAAGTCACAACCACTGTCATCACAGAAAGTACAACCGGACGTCTGATATCCACAGTACAGCAGACACAGCCTTCCAGACCCAGCAGACACTAACGTTTTGGCTTCAGAATCTTGTAATGTATGTAGTACAGTTCATATAGCGTCTTGTGCTTGGGTGCGATGAAAACACAGGAGTCACAGGTTTGATATAGAAAAGTCCTGTATTACTTCATACAAGTTGGCAGAAATAGTCACACAGTTTGCAGACACAGAAACAGGAGACACAGCAGGCCACAGTAATCCAAGCTCAGCAATCACTCTCCAATACAGATTCAGGATCTTCTTCTCTGTTACCGTAAGTCCATGCAAACGTGGGTCTTTCAAAGAGCAGGGTTCAGAGTCCACAAGTGCTTCAGAGTTCCTCAGTAGGAATAGCTGGAGTACAAGGTCCAAGGCTTACAGGAGTCAAGTCACAGGTTCACTGCAGGCTAGATTCTGAAGCACTGATTGCTCAGCTGTGGCTGCTTAAGAAGCAAAGGAGAGAATCAGGGCGGGAACATGCAAGCTGGAAACTCCATTTTGACTGAGGGCAAGATAGCTGCAGCAAGACAGAAAGTAAAATGGCTGACGAATAAACTGAGTTTCAGGAATATATACATAGAACCTTACATATGTCCAATTCAACCTATCAAAAGCTTTTTCAGCGTCCATTGTCAAGAAAGTCGCCTGGGAGCTAGATAACTCAATTTTATTCATCAGATTTATCACCCTTCTTGTTCCATCCGAGGCCTGACGCCCCTTTATGAATCCAATCTGATCATCTGAGAGCAAAGATGGTAGAATATTTTTTAAACGATCTGCTAGAATTTTAGAGTATATTTTCACATCGCAGTTTATCAATGATATTGGCCTGTAATTCCAGATCCTCTCGGGGTCTCCCCCCCCTTTCGGAATCATAATAATTCTTGCTTCCAGCATTTCTTTAGGGAACGAGCCCCGAGAGGATGCAGCCGCAAATACTGTCACCAAATAAGGAGTGAGAAGACCTGAAAATAACTTAAAATATTCACCAGAAAAACCATCGGGTCCTGGAGCCTTCTGCGTTTAAAGTCTATTAATGGTTTCAATCACTTCTTTGTTGTTGAAAGGACCATTAACAAATTCAAGATCATCTGAAGATATCTTAGGTAAATTAATACCAGAAAAAAAAGCATTAATAGAGGCTGTGTCTACTTTAGGAGTACTGGAGTCATTCTGGTGGAAAGGCATGCCTGATTACTTGTCAGGAGTAGGTGACGACCACTCCCACTTCCTTTATAAGGTCTCCTGAGTTGTCAGCTAGTGTTTGTAATATTGCTTCCTCTAGAAACCAACCAAGCTGGAGTCAGGCGCTGCTGTGAGCAGTTGTACTTCGGTTGCTTCCCTCATCTGGTGCCTTATTATTCTGCTGTGCGGAGCATTACCGCAGAGAGAGCTAAGTGTTTATTGCTTAAGTTGATTTAACCCTTAGGTGTCTATCTTTCCTTTGGTTGTTGTGTGTTATTCACATTATTCCCTGTCTCACCTCCTGGGGGGGTTGGTGGGTTTAGCTCAGGGCTAAACAGGAGACAGGGACAGGTCGGTGGCTTGGGCCTCGCTACCTTTAAGCGTACCCCCAAGGTAAGGAAAGACAGGTCCCCCCTTAGTTTTAGGGGCAGTTCAGGGGCCAAGGTTCCTTGTCCCCTCCACTTCTACAACTGCCCCGTGACAATTATGTGTGTTCCATAGAGTAAAAGTATCTATGTCAGGGGTCGAATTCTCTTTGAAATAATTAGTTAATAGTTCCTCAACTACCTGCCTATATTCTGGTATTATAAGTAAAGTTCAATTATATTTCCAGAGGTAAGTATTTTCTGAAATTGGACCTAAGGAAAAATCTGCTAGGACAGGGCAATGATCTGATAAAGTTTTCTTAAGGAACTCAAAGCTCTTAAATTTACTTAAAGTGAAAACATTCGTAAGAATTAGGTCAATTCGTGAAGCAGTGCCATGTACATCCGAATAGTGTGAATATTCACAAGAGGAGGTGTTCAAGCACCTAAAAACATCAAAAAGTTTGTTTTGTTTTAGCCAATTCTTTAATACAGGAGCTTTGTAGCGAACTGTAGATGATGAGTCAGTTATACTATCTGGGACAATATTAAAGTCTCTCAGTAAGACAACATCTCCTGTCTTAACCTCATTGACTCTTTTAAGCAGTTTGTTCAAAAAAGAAATGTGTTTTGTATTTGGAGCATATATATTCACCACTGTACAAGGAGCGTTATTTAGTACACAAATAAGAATGTGGAATCTACCCAGTGGGGTAGATTACACAATTTCTTGACACCATTTTGCTGAATCCCAAAAAAATACATACAGACCACATATTTTAGAGTGTGGTATATCTGTGACACGCCTCATCCATCCGTGTGCTAAAAATTTGGGCATTTTAGGCCTAAATTCAATTTTTTTTACTGTCTGTCACTCTAGTTATATACAGCACTATTTAGCATAAAAAATAAAAAAATACAGGCCACAGAATTGTCAGTGTGGTATCTCCGTGCCAGCTCATATATCTGCGTGCTCCAAGTTGGGCCATTTTAGACCGGTATTCCAGTGTTTTACTGTGTGTCACTGTAGTTATATACAGCACTATTTAGCATAAAAAGGAAAAAAAATACAGGCCACATATTTGTCAGTGTGGTCACTGTTGTGCGTGCAAGCCAATCTCCTGTCCATGGTGCATGCGAAGATGCCTCCTGCCCTGCACCTGCTGTTGCCCACAGTCAAATAGCACCATCATCAAGCATGTCCACGTCTTTGTCCCAGCGCAGCCTTCAGTTGTCCATATCCCAGTGTTGGAACGTAAGCAGAAATACGCAGCCAACGCCCCACAGGCCACAGTACTAAATTCTCACATTGCTCGTCTGCTAGCGCTCGAAATGTTGCCTTTTAGGCTCGTGGAGACCGAAGCTTTCCGCAACCTAATGGTGGCGGCCGTCCCAAGGTACTCGGTCCCCAGCCGCCACTATTTCTCCCGCTATACTGTCCCGGCATTACACAAGCACGTGTCCCACAACATTACCCTTGCCCTCAACAATGCAGTTACTGGGAAAGTACACCTAACCACGGACACGTGGACAAGTGCTTGTGGCCAGGGACATAGAAGGCTTGCCTGTTACCAGTCTGGCATGCATGGCTGACTATATGTTGCGCTGCCTTTCCCATGACCCTAGTTTTGTAAAAATATTGGGTAACAGTCATTACTGGGTAGTGACACTTTTAGACACACGCTACAGGGAGGACTTTCAATCTCTTGTTCCAGAGGCAGACATATGTACTAAAATGGTGCAGTACCAGAGGACCATTGTTGCAGAATTATTAAAAAAATTCCCATCTCAAAACGCTGGCAGCAGACATATCAGTTCGTTGGCCAACCAAGGAGTACAGGCGAGAGAGACACAACTCCAATCCAGCAGAGGCAGGGGAACACTGGCAAAGTTCTGGAAGAGTTTTCTCAGACCCTCCCATCATCCTGGCCCTGAGGCGTGGGGTAATGTCACAAGAATGGAATGTTTTATAAGATGCTGAGGGAGTACCTTGCTGACCGTACCAACGTCCTCCGTGATTCCACTGTGCCTTTTAATTATTGGGTATCCAAGCTGGACACGTGGCATGAACTGGCTCTCTATGCCTTGACGGTCCTGGCCAGCCTTGCCGCTAGGATTTTGTCAGAGTGGGTTTTTAGTGCCGCTGGTGGAATTATCACAGATAAGCGCATTCGCCTGTCAATGGAAAATGCAGACAGGCTGACTCTTATAAAAATAAACAAGTGATGGATTTGCCCAGACTTCTCGACACCACCAAATGATGACAGCGAAACATAACCTCCAATGTAGTGTCTTTTTGGGAGGTGTATTCCCATGCACCTCTTCACACCAACACATGGGTATACACTTCCTGATTTTAGCAATTTGGTGTCCTCCTCCTCATCCTCACCATCCACCACCACTCGTGCACCAGGGTGAACGTGTTCGGTCATGCTCCAGCCTCTCTATGTTTTGGCAAGGGTGTTATGATGTCCGTCATCAAATTTAAAAAAAATACGTACCCCTCCAAGGGGAAATGTTTTTCAGCCCATGCACTTTGTGTATTGGCATTACAAGTCTAGGAGACCCGCTCCTTTACATTGGGCCTATTTTTTAATGACGCCTTCCTCCACGTCTCATCATCTCATCATACACCGACACTACATCACAAGGTTAACGTGTTCCATGCTGCTACAGCCAGTGTCGAATTCTTAACAAGGGTGGGTGGTTATTTTGGGCGTAAAATACTTTTTTGGGAAAAGGTTGAGGTGTACCCCACAGGGGAAATGTTTGCCAGACCATACATTTACTGTATGGACATTCCAAGTTTAGGAGACCCACTCCTTTTTAATGAGACTTTTTTTTTATGAGGCCCTCCTCCATGTTTCTTTCAAGGGGTGATTGGGGTTATTGGGGTGCATATGACTTGGTAGCAGGGCATACCTTGCAGTCAATGTATAAGAAACAGAATGGGAGTACAAAATGAATTATGTGAAGTGGATTTTCCTGTGCCCATCCAGTACCTGGGTTCAAAAGCTTTTTGGGGTGCATATGACTTGGTAGCAGGGCAGGCCTCGCAGTCAATGCATAAGAAAACAGAATGGGAGTACAAAATGAATAACGTGAACTGGATTTCCATGGGCCCATCCAGTACCTGGGTTCAAAGGCTTATTGGGGTGCATATGACTTGGTAGCAGGGCAGGCCTTGCAGTCAATGCATAAGAAAACAGAATGTGAGGACGAAATGAATAATGTGAAGGGGATTTTCCTGTGCCCATCCAGTATGTGGGTTCCAAGGCTTATTGGGGTGCATATGACTTTGCAGCAGGGCAGGCCTTGCAGTTAATGCAAAAAAAAACACAATGGGAGTACAAAATGAATAATGTGAAGTGGATTTTCCTGGGCCCATCCAGTACTTGGGTTCAAAGGCTTATTGGGGTGCATATGACTTGGTAGCAGGGCTGGCCTTGCATTCAATGCAACATTTTTTATGGAAGTCATCCCGGATATCTCGTGAAAGGAGTATTGGGGAGCATCATAATTCTTTGCAGCCCATCCACTCACAGCATAGGCTATAAAAGTTTAGGAGACTCACTGTTTAATAATGGCCCTTTAAGCAGAATAATGCTGCCTGATGCCCCTGTAAAAATAGGCTCTGTGACTTTGAGTCCCTCCTTCAAAAATTAAACAAGATGTGTCTGCTTATGTGTCACACACCACATGGCCAGCTAGGGTTGTTAAATATTACAATGACATTTCCCATTGAATGCATTTGTTTTGGTTGAAAGCATTATTAAAGTTGAAAAACGCTTCAAAAACGCTGCGTCTGAACATAGCCCAAGTGGTAGAGGAACATTTTGGTCTGGGGTTTATTATTTTGCCTTATATACATGTGATTAACCTGGAAAGGATGTACCTTATCATATTTCCCAGCAAAATACGTTTTGGTTTAGTTTTGGTATGTTTTTTGGTGCACCGTAAAATCGGCATGAAACTCTGACACATTTTTTAAAGCTGTGAACTAGGAGTCAGAAATGCTTCCAGGGGCAATCCCAAGATGTACCCGTGTCATTTGAGCAGTGTTTCCATCATTTTCAGACGTTTTTAGACCTTAAAAGGACCCTGAGAGGATCGCTGCAAAAATGCTCGGTTCTCCCATAGACTTACATTGGGTTCGTTGTTCTGTCCGAGTACCCGAGTATTCCAATCTGCTCGACCCGAGCAACGAGCACCCGAGCATTTTAGTGCTCGCCCATCACTAATATGGGGTAATAAAGGGTTAATGTCACCTTGCTATATGCAAATATTCGGGCAAAATAGTGCATCAAGGCATAGACCACACCAAGGGTGCACTGAAGCTCTCTCTTTTGCTATTAAATAAACAGAATTTTCAGCAAATGTTAAGTTAAAATGTACACATCTGGTATGAGTGTTGTATTGGCTATGTCCTTATTATAAATGTTTATGCTGCTTAATTGGCATTTTGTGGGTAACAGTCTCACTTCCGAGGGTCGTTTATGAAATTATAACTCTGGATATCACTCTCAACGGATCTTGACGATTCTGACATTGTTTTCTCATGAAATATTTTACTTCATGATAGTGGTAAAAATTTCTTTGATATAACTTGCGTTTATTTATGAAAAAAATGGAAATATGGTGAAAATTTTGACATTTTTTCAATTTTCAAACTTTGAAATTTTATGCCCTTAAATCAGAGAGTCATATCACACAAAATAGTTACTAAACAACATTTCCCACATGTCTACTTTAGATCAGCACAATTTAGGAAACAAATTTTTTTTTTGTTAGGAAGTTATAAGGGTTAAAAGTTGACCAGCGATTTCACATCACATTTGAAGTCACTTTGAGTGGTCAATATGGTAGAAAATAACCAAAAGTTACACCATTCTAAAAACTGCACCCCTTAACTTGCTTAAAAACACATTCAAGAAGTTTATTAACCCTTCAGGTGTTTCACAGGAATTTTTGGAATGTTTAAAAAAAAATGAACATTTAACTTTTTTTTCGCAAAATATTTACTTCAGATCCATTTTTTTTATTTTACCAAGTGTAACAGGAGAAATTGGACCCCAAAACTTGTTGTGCAATTTGTCCTGAGTATGCTGATACCCCTTATGAAGGGGGGAACCATTGTTTTGGCGCACAGCAGAGCTCGGAAGTGAAGCAGCGCCGTTTGATTTTTTCAATGCTGAATTGGCTGGAATTGAGATCTGACACCATGTCACTTTTTGAGAGCCCCTGATGTGCCTAAACAGTGGAAACCCCCCACAAGTGACACCATTTTTGAAAGTAGACCCCCTAAGGAACTTATCTAGATGTGAGGTGAGCACTTTGAACCCCCAAGTGCTTCACAGAAGTTTATAACGTAAAGCCGTAAAAATAAAAAATCATAATTTTTCCACAAAAATGATCTTCTCGCCCCCCAATGTTTTATTTTCCCAAGGGTAACAGGAGAAATGTGACCCCAAAAATTGTTGTGCAATTTGTCCTGAGTACGCCGATACCCCATATGTGGGGAGGAGCCACTGTTTGGGCGCATGGCAGACGCTTTTTATTTCAAAAAGTTTTTGCATCCCCATATTATGAGAGCTATAATTTTTCCATATTTTGGACCACAGAGTCATGTGAGGTCTTATTTTTTGCGGGATGAATTGATGTTTTTATTGGTACCATTTTCGGGCACATTACTTTTTTATCGCTTTTTATTCCGTTTTTTGGAAGGCCGAATGAACAAAAACAAGCAATTTGTGAATTTTTTGGGGGGTATTTATAGCGTTCAGCGTGTGGTAAAATTGATAAGGTAGTTTTATTCATAGATTCAGTACGATTACAGCAATACTTCATTTATATAGTTTTTTTATGTTTTGGCTTTTTTATACAATAAAAACTATTTATATAAAAATTTAATTATTTTTTTCATCGCTTTATTCTGAGAGCTATAACTTTTTTATTTTTTCACTGATGACGCGGTACCACGGTTATTTATATCCATCTTTTTGATCGCGTGTTATTCCACTTTTTGTTCTGCGGTATTATGAGAAAGCATTGTTATTTGCCTTTTTCTTATGATGCTCACTAAAAGGGTTCACTAGTGGGACAGTTTTTAGGTCGGGTCGTTACGAACACGGCGATACTAAATATGTCTACTTTTATTGTTTAGAATTTTTTTTCACTAAAATATTTATTTATTGATATAATAAATATTGATTTTTTAATTATTTTTTAAAATATTTTTACAATTATTTACACACATTTTTTTTATTTAATTATTATTTTTACACATTGTCCTACTATGGGACACTCATTTTCTGCAGGCTGATGACTTCTTTAGCATGCAGATGAAGCAGCATCTGCATGCTATAGAAGCTTGCAGTGCTGCAGCTTCTCCATGCACTAACCTGAGACTTCCTGACATGCACTGCGCATGTCAGGAAGTCTCTTGACCTGGACACCCGGATGTTTTCGTGACGACATCCGGGTCTCCATGGGAACGATCCAAAAGCAGAGGGACTGTCAGCCCCTCTGCAGCCACTGTAACGCTACGATCATCTTTGATCGCAGTGTGTCGGGGGTTAAAATACCAGGAGCGGTCCGTGACCATTCCTGGCACTTAGTGCCGGGTCTCAGCTGTGATAATCAGGTGACACCCAGCTGTGATCGGCCGCGCACACCCCGTGAGCGCGTCTGATCGCGTCTGATACTATATGACATGCTCTCCCGTCACTGGAACTTAAGGCCCAGGTCACATGGACGGGATAGTTCATCAAATTGTAGAAAGGGGTTAAGTAAGCTTAAGATTTCACCCTACGAACAGATGTTTTGCTCCTGCATCTGATGATTGACAGCCTGTTTAGGTAGACTGATAATCAGCTGCAGTGTAATTGCACCTTAAAGAGTAAACGCTTGAGATTTTTTTTTATATGTTTTAGGGTCATTAATTCTGAGCAGATCTGTGGGGGAACATCATCCTGAGTTCCCCATCAATCGCTCAAAAGACCTTAGAAAAGTGTACCTCATGAGACAGGAGAGTAGAACGGAGCAAAACGGATGAAGTAGAAAGTCATACTCTTGTCTCCTGAGCAGTGAACTTCTAAGGGTATGTGCACACGTTGCGGATTGGGCTCAGGAATTTCCTGCACGGATTCCTCATCTCTTGGCAGAAAACACATTTGCATTTTAAAGCTAGTCCCTTATATTGCTTGATAGCGGTCTGCTGAAAACAGCGAGTGCTGCAAGTGATAGTGTGGGTGTGCACACAGCGTGGCTATGGACATGTTCTGATGCGTGGATCCTGCCTGTCCATGTTTGCTGCTTGATGCACCTGGAAGTGTAACAAGTGACTTCAGGGAGGATAGCACCATGTGACATGTAAATGCTGTCTGTTCACTTAAACACCCCTCATCCTCCTCATTGAATCTGCTTGAGTAACGGCTAAAGACAGGCAGGAAATAGAAATAAGAACGTACCTACAGCCACATTGTGTGCAAAGTCACACAAAAGGCTCATACTAACTGGCGACGAAAATGGACGATTGCAAGCCGATAAAAAAATCGGATTGCAATCGGACCAATGTTAGTCAATAGGTGACTTCTCATTTGCTTCCCACTTTCACTTCAGGTCAGGTCAGGGTGACCTGACCTAAAGTGAAAGTGGGAAGAAATCAATTAAGCTTCACACATTAATCACTTCCTCTCCTTTCGCCGGGAGAGGAACTTATTCATTCAGGGGGTAACAGCTCAGCAGGCAGCATTAGCTGTGCTGCTAGCTGTAACCTGTTAACCCTTTCTGATGGATTACAGCATGGGACCTGACTGTGCATCGGATAGGTAAGAATAATTTTGCTTTTTTATTTTATTTTTATTACAGGAAATGGTTTTAGCAGGAAAATAAAAGATGGTCAAAAACTGTTTGCTTATTTCACTAAAATGATTTTTTATTAAAGTGTGTGTGTTTGATTTTTATTTCATACAATAGGATTAATAATTGATAGTTGTCTAATTGACAGCTCTCAATTATTAACCTGGCTTACAGTCACCTTTCAATAGCAAGGTGGCTTTAACCCCTTATTAACCCATTCGCCACCGCTACAGGGCAATGGGAATAGACAGGCAAAGAGCCAGAAAGGGTGAATCTAATTATAGATTTGCCTTTTCTGGGGTGTCTGGGGGCAGATGTTAGTAGCCAGGGGGGCACAAAATAAATGCACCCTCCCTGGGCTAAGATTATCTGCCCCCACTCGCTGGCTTTGTCTGTCTGGTTGAGAAAATAGGAGCCCACGCATTTTTTGTCAATGAATTTACACTTTTCATTAACCCCTACTGGTGTGAAATTTTGCACACTTACACTCATGTAATTGTTAGTGAAAATCAGATATCAAACTACAT